>CAMGYJ010000007.1:49060321-50260321 GCA_946122785.1 Linum tenue | reverse complement strand
CCGCCTTGATCTGTTCTTTGGATGACGGAGTGGTCCGGAGTGGCGGCGAAGGTGTGGGAGGCGGGTCCTGCAAAATAGGCAGCACAGAAGGATACACGACAGACTCGTGCTCCTGGTGAGATACAGCATGCAGAGGTAGCGAAGCAGGTATAGTGTTAGCAACAGAAAACGTTATTCGCTCCTCGCCATCCCTCAAAACTAAGGTCTCATCATGCACATCGATGAGAGCCTTGGCGGTGGCCAGGAAAGGCCTTCCCAGTATAAGAGGCACTTCTGTGTCCTCACTGATGTCCAGGATAACAAAATCCACAGGATATGTGAATTTGCCAACCTTAACCAGAAGGTCTTCCACTATGCCTTTAGGATGCACTACAGATCTGTCAGCTAACTGAAGGGTCATCCTAGTAGCACGGGGTTCACCTAGGCCTAGTTTCATGAACAATTTATATGGAATCACATTGATACTAGCACCTAAATCCGCCAAGGACTTCTCTACATGCAATTTATCAATAGAGCACGGGATAGTAAAACTACCTGGGTCCTTTTTCTTCTGCGGAAGCTTGTTCTGCAGAATAGCCGAGCACTCCTCGCTGAGCTCCACAGTGGCCAGCTCACTCAGCTTCTGCTTCTTTGAGAGAAGCTCCTTCAAAAACTTCGCATACTTCGGCATTTGCGATAGTGCCTCCAGGAAGGGCACTTGGACATTCAGCTTCTTAAGCATTGCCATGAAGTTCTCGAACTCTATCTCCAGCCTGTCTTTGTGCAACCGAGTAGGGAAGGGGAGTTTAGGGACATACTCCTTCACTACTGGTTTCGGTTTAGGTGCAGGCACCTCAACCTCCTTCTCTACTTCTTGTTCAACCGCTGGAGATGCTGCAACAGGGCTTTCTCTCTCCGGTTCCCGAGCAGGGGGATCAACAGTCAGCTTGCCACTCCTGGTCATGATGGCATTGCAGCGCTCATCCGGGGTCGGCGGGTGAGGAATGGTCTGCCCGGGTAGAGTACCAGGAGCCCTTTGAGCCACTGCCTGGGCCACGCTCCCCAGCTGGGTCTGGATATCATGCAAAACAGCCTGTGTGTTCCTCTGACCAGCTTCAAGAGCCAGGAGTTTACCCGAGGCCTTCTCCATGAACTGCTCAAAGGTGTTGAATTTCTGAGCACTAGTACTGGCGAGAGAACCCACCAAGTCCCGCAGTTCAGCCATCTGATCATTCTGCACTGGGGCAGCCGGGGCAGCACCTGGCTGCTGGAAAGGCCGCGGCTGTGATTGAGCAGCGTGCTCCTGCATGGGCTGATAAAGAGGCTGTTGTTGCTGCTGGAATTGCCCCTGTCTGGGCTGATATGGTGGCCTCTGGAAGCCCGGTGGTCCCTGGGGAGCTGGTGGTTTGGGATTTGGCCCAGCCCAGGAGAAGTTAGGATGCTGGCGCCACCCCTCATTGTACGTGTTGCTGTAGGGGTCATTGCGCCTGACATTGTTGATGAAGTTCACCTGCTCTTGGGGTGTGGTTGATTCCTTCATTGCTTGGCAGTCCTCCACCGTATGATGGGTGCTTTCGCACCATTGGCAGAGCATCGCCTGCTGCTGTCCGGTCCCTGGAATCATCCCGGAACGATCGATAGCTGAGACCAGCTTCGATACTACCTGCACCAAATCAGATGACTGGGTGCCCACAGCATGTACACCTCGGCTGGGTGCTCTCCTCGACCTCCTGGCAGTGCCCCAATCATAACCATTCTCCGCCATCTCTTCAAAGAGTTGATTCAGCTGTGGCGGGGTTTTGGTCAGCATGTTCCCGCCACAAACCGAATCGATCAGCTGCTTGTCCTCCGGGAAGAGGGCGTGATAGAAGGTGCCCACCTTGAACGCATCGTTGAAACCATGGTTGGGACACCTGAGAAAGAGGGTGGTGTACCTCTCCCAAGCATCCCTAATGGTCTCATCCTCATCCTGAGAAAAATGTGTAATCTGCTTCTGGAGATCAGCTGTCTTGAATAGAGGATGTGGTATCGGGTGAGGAACTTGTCCGCCAGGTTGGCGAACGTGGTGATGGAGCCCGGAGGTCGAGTGTCTAGCCACTCCTTGGCCTGCCCCTCCAGAGTGAATGGGAAGTACCTCAGCTGGATGGCATCTGCTGGTACCCCGTTGATCTTGATCCCATCGATGAGCTCGTGGAATCGCCTGAGATGTGATCGAGGGCACTCTCCCTCCTTACCACGGAACACTACTGAACCGCGCAGCATGGTGATCACGGAGGCGCTCACCTCAAAGTTGTTGGCTGGGACCTGAGGGTGTTGAATGGGTGACCTCATGTCCGCAGCCCTAGCGGTCCAGTAGGATCCCATGGTTTGCTCCTCGGGGATCACAGCACGGTTCTGCGGATCACCCATCTCTCCTTCTTCTTCTTCTCCTAACTGCAGCTGTGTTAGCGCCTCCTCCGCAGCCAGTCGCGCCTTTAGAGCCCGCTTGAAGTTCCTGCAAGTTCGTTCAAGCTCCTGGTCCCGACTGGCTACGGGTCATGCACTACCTACACACAATCAGCAGAAGCAACCCGTGAAGGCACACAGGTGGAAGAGATAAAATGCAGTAAATAAAAGCTAGAGTAACAAATTCTCACGTTTCCCCAATAATCTAGAGGGATCCCCGGCAACGGCGCCAAAAACTTGACACGCAAATGTGTAAATGACGGTCTATCACATAACAAGGGGAACTCATGGTCAGAAGCATGAAAAGAATATAAAAGAAGCAGGCTATCATCAACATCAGTTGCATTTGAAGTTTTAAGCTGTACAACCCCAAAATACACAGCAATGATACCTTGTAATCAGATAGAAGATTGACGGCCAAGTTCGTGAAGTACTCCTCATGTTTCTCCAGCTCATCACTTTGAAACAAGGGGAAAAAAAACGGCGAACACAAAACCTCAGATAGAGAATCCACATAGGAGCGCTGGAGAACCCAAGTGTCCTCCAAGAAGTTAACCCACGTGCCCAGAACATCAGATTCTACCTTGCATGCAGCGATTGAGCCCGTCAACTCATCTTCCTGTTAAAACACCCACGATATATGTGTCAGACGCAAGCTGCTCAACCACAAACCACCACCAGAAGCATACAGAAGCAAGAAAGCAAGCTGCTCAACCACAAACCACCAGCAGCAATAACACCACCAAAAGAGGATTGGTTAATAAAATCCTTTTTCCCATAAATACTGATGTAAATAGCACAACGAAGCCTAACATGAAAGAACTCTTAAAGATGGACAGAATTTTAAGCCCATTAAGGCCCTTATAACCGAGCCCTTGAGAAAATAACCTAGCCCTTCATGTATTTAAAATAGCACACATACACCTAATATAAATAAACCTAGAAGGACTAACGATCAAACAATTGCTTCTCTTCATTCCTGCCGATCCCCCAAACTAGAAGAAACTTAAAGGTACAAAACAATGGAGGAAGATGGAGATCATAACAACAACATGGAGGACAGTGACGTTGAAATCTTACAAGAAACAGGGACCACAAACGCTGCTGGTCCTACTGCAGAAGAGACTGTACCAGAAGTTGTTATTCCAAATCCACCTTTTATCGGTCAGGTATTCAATAATATAGAGGAAGCATATACGTTCTACAACAACTATGCAAAGGAATGGGGTTTTTCTGTTAGGCGGTCGAAGACAGTCCGGAAGAGTAAGCGTGAGATTACAAGCGCAACCTTTCTCTGTTCCTGTGAGGGACATAGAAACCCACACAAAGGCGAACAAAAGAGAGAGTCGCCCATGCTAACTAGATTTGAATGCAAAGCTAAGTTTTGTGTGAAGTTAAATAATGAAGATTCGAAGTGGATTGTGGATATATTTATCCAACAGCACACTCATGAACCACTACTGCAGAAATGGACACACCACTTGCGATCGCATCGAGGGTTAACAGAAGCAGACAAGGCAGACCTTCGATTTAAAAAGGATGCCGGGATGAAACCATCCCAAGCGATTAAGCTAGCTGTGCATAGTGCTGGAGGGCATGACAAACTTGGCTATACAGTCAGAGATGGGTTAAACTTTTGCACCAGAGATCGTGCTGAAAGGATCAGCGAGGGTGATGCAGCAACGACACTTGCCTATCTAGAATCAAAGAAAAGCACAGACCCACACTTCCTCCTCCGATACACTACAGAGGAAAACGCGCTCCATAGTTTATTTTGGGCTGACAGCATTAGCCTAGCAGACATTTCATGTTTTGGAGAGTTGCTCGCATTTGACACAACGTACAAAAAAAACATTTACAATATGCCGTTGGTTATTTTCAAAGGTACGTCATTCTAATATGCCCTCTTAACATTACCCTTTTCTTTATGTTTTGAAGACACATAATGTCATCCAGAAAACAGTAGCATAAACTGCTAACTAAGATACAAATTGTTGAAATGATCGGTTGGTTTTGATGTTCTGTTTCCTCCTTCAAATGATTGGAAATTTTTGAATGGAATTGGATTTTCTCATGTATTATGGTGAATGGTCAGGGTGTTATTATAGAGCTGGTGCAGTTGAGCAGGTCCTTCCATGTTAATAAGCTTTTTAAATTTGGGGAAGTGAGGCCAGTGGAAGCAACAAATTTTGGAAGAGGTTTAACAAGAGAGTAATTAGGTAAATGCTTTGAGCAGATAGGTAGAGCCATTAATTAGTGACGGATATATTAAGTGAGAAACGTCAATAATATGAACTTCATTAGAACAAACTGAAAATGCAACAAAGAATCAGGAGAGATCAGCAGGTTTAATGTACACCAAACTAAAAATTTATTGTGGGCTTCAGACTCGTGTTTAATATCACTGAAAGTAACAAAAGTTTCTGATTTTTCCGAGTTTCTGGTTGACCATGCAGGTATCAATCATCATTTCAAATCTTGCTTATTTGGGAGTGCCTGGTTGCCTAACGAGACTGAAGAAACCTATACTTGGGCGTTGAATATAGTGAAGGAAATATTGGGGGGAAATCCGCTACATACAGTTGTCACAGATGGGGATAAAGCAATGAGGAAGGCTATTGCTAATGTGTTCCCAAATGCAACACATCGGCTATGTGCTTGGCATTTGTCCAAGAATATCACTAGCAGGGTGAAGAACCGACCAGACTTTGAACCCCGATGGAGTCACTTTGTAACTGCTGATTACGAGCCAGGTGAATTTGAGGAGAAGTGGAATGCATTGGTAGAGGAATGTGAACTCCAGAACAACCAATGGGTGTCGAAAAACCTATATGGGAGACGTAATGAATGGGCGGACACATACTTGCGCTCCCACTTTTTTGCTGGGTTGAAAACCACATCAAGATGTGAAAGCATGAATGCAGTTGTTGCTAGGTATGGACATGAGAGGATCAATTTGCTCGACTTTTTTATTCAATACGACCGATGGATCAGGGACATGAGGGAGACAGAGGTTAGATTAGACTTTGAGTCTAATTATGGTTTAGTTCCGGTAAAGAACACAATCCTATTGCCCCTCAAACAAAGTGCAGCGAAGCTTTTTTCAAAAGCTGCATTTATAAAATTCAAAGCTGAGTTGGAGCAGGTTATTGGAGTCATAAAGGATAAGCAAACTGAAGAGGGGAATTTACACACCTACACTGTAACCATGTTCAAAAAAGAGAAGGCCGTGGAGGTGAAGTACAACATTGAAACGAAAGATTTGGAGTGCAGTTGTGAAATGTTTAAGAGTATTGGAATACCGTGCGCTCATATGATCTTTGTTCTGAAAGAAGAAAGGGTGAAGAGTTTTCCTGAAAAACTTGTACTCCGACGTTGCTCAAAGAACCCTAAGTCATTAACCACTCTTCCAAAACCCGTTTCATTGGGGGATGACAGCAGTTTCAGTATTAGGTACGGGTCACTACAGTTCTCCACTATGCGATTCTGCTTATTGGGGGCAGAGTCTCCTGACTCTTATCGTCTGGCTCAAGGGGAGTTGACAGCAGCATGCAACAAGTTGGAGATGCAAAAGAAAACCCCCGCCGAGAGAGAAAGGATTGTCATACCCGACAAGTTCAAAGGTGTATTGAATCCTAAACAAGTGAGGTTTAAGGGCTGTAGGAAAGGAAAAGGGAAAAAATAGCTTAAGAAAAAAAGAAGAAAGTGTGGAAACTGCGGGCTCAGGGATGGGCATTATAGGAGCACTTGTACTAACCCCCCAGCCGACGTGATAGAATCTTAGTCAGATGAGGAGGATGAGGATGAAGATGATGACATGGACGATGATGGGGACGATGATAGAGATGACGGAGAAGATGGAGACGATGATGAAGAAGATGATGACCAAGGTGGTCAACCCCCAAAGGTAATTAGCATCTCTGATTATGTGTTCTTGATATAATTATTAGAGTCAATAAATTAAAGTTGTTATTTTGGTTTTACCGAACCAGCGAACCAGTAGGCATAATACAACTGTAGAATCCGTAGGAAAAAGTCAGCCACCACAGAAGGTTAAGTAGCATTGGTTTATTCACCAAATTGTCAATTTGTTTGAAGCAGCTATTAGCTTAAGAGTTAAGTTGTCCTCCTGTGACAGATCGGGGCACGTACTAGGAGTAATACTATGCCTAGTCGACAAGAGAAGGGAGCTAAGCAGCATACGAGACATAGTGTTGAACCTTCCACTAAGTATTCAGAAAGTCAAACTCAAAAAGCTCAACAGGTTTGTTTTTTGTTAAATTAATATATTGCATCGTATTGGAATTAAATGAAAGCCTTTATGGATTTTACATTTTCGGTGTTCGTTTCTTGCCTAATGTATATATTGTATGAGAACCTTTGCTAAAAGTTAGAGTTTCAATATTCTTCTATCTTGTTTTTTATGTTTTAGAAGAGGGGACATGCCAAGAAGTTGAACAACACAGACAGGGCAAGAAGTTGAACAACATCCAGAGCAAGGAGTTGAAAAGCACTCAGTTTTTGTTATTTGTTCATTGAAATTGATGGGACAGAATCTTTTAGCTTGGTTGATTTACAACAAGTGCAGCCTTTGACGGTTTATTTTTTGGTTTGACGAACATAGAGAGTTGGAAATGAGTTCTTAGTTATTCAAGGACATACCTCGTGCATTTTTTGCAAGGCTACTTTGATTTTAACGACGTTGTCTTCTTCATCTTCTCTTTGAGGTGCCTGAGATTGATATGCATATGATTGGTTATTAAATTTATACCATAATTTATCTAACATAAGTAGACTGATCCAACATAGGGACCAGATTGATATGTAATAGGGGTTGAGAAAAACTTACACCAATTGCAGCACGTGTCTTGTATTCCTTAGAACCAGTTTGACTCTGGCGATACCTCGACAACTAGATCTTGCTGATTGCTGAAGGGTGGTGCATGTCCTTTGCCTGCGAGGCTTCCTCCTCGACTTTTGTGGTCGCAAAACTATCTTTATCGCGGCATCAAACACCGTCTTCACATTTTGATTCACAAAACAACACTATCAAACATAGTCTTCATTCATAAATGGATGGATGCTGCTGCAGTTTATGCTACATATTAATATGCCTTCTTTTTTCTTGATTAACATGCTGATAAATATACGAACCTGCTGAGTTTTGGAGCTGCGCTCAATGTAAGGCACAACACCAACCACTTTCTTCAGTTCTTCTCCTTGTGCTGTCGTGATGGGAGCTGCTCCAGGGTGATCAATTAAGTACTGTTCGTCTTCTCCTTGATCTGCAACACATGAACCCAAATCAAGTATTTGACACAAAGAAAATACCAAGCTAGAGCTAAAGCGAGCATATGCCTACCCTTTGCCAAATGTGGGTTCTCCATATACAATCACACCTTTGTCCAACCTAAAAAATAAATTAAACCTGTTAAGAAATTCAGACCGACAACAATGACAAGGATGAAAGCACCATCAGCTGGAAGGGTCCCCAAATCACCCAAAGAGGGACTTGGTCAGGAGAGACAACTAGATAGAAGTATATAAACCTTCAAGTTGTTAATCCTATCTCCCAAAGCAAAAAACAGCTTATCGATTCTTCAGCGGCTCTCTGGCTCTCGAAAACAAACCAGCACTTCTGGTCTCCACACCAATCAAATCACTAGAAGTCGCTATAAATATAACTGCAAGTTCTCCAACGCGTGAATGTATGCACAGAAATGTGCAATTAGAACCTGCAGAACTCAGAGCTAGGGAATCAAAACTAAAGAACCTGCTTGCCCCATTGCAACTATACGAGAACAGGTACCATGACCCTCCAAAATATACAAGACAAAATAGTTCACCTTGTTCATTGTGTAGATGTATGCACTGTGAACTTCAATACACACCTCTTTGCCATGATCTTTTAAAAAGGAAATGGCGTACCTACAATTTGAGGCAACTACTTATAAGACAATGATATACCATTGGCAGGTGGAGATCAATTGACATAAATAGTTTGTTGTAGCAGCTGACTTCTACCACAAGTACCGACACTTTACAAATCAAAATGATAGAATATAATCAATAATACCCCATTAAGTATTTATTTGACGCATCCAACCAAAAAGACAGCAAAGTAACTCACTTGTACTTCAAAAGAACACTTTGTTGAAGGATCTGGATAAGAACCATTTTCTTCAGTTCTTCTCCCTGTGCTGTAATGATGGGAGCTGCTCCAAGGTGATCAATTAAGTACTGTTCGTCTTCTCTTTGATCTGCAACACATGAACCCAAATCAAGTATTTTACTTCATTCCACTATAGTAAACTTATGATAAACTAATACAGGTGAGCCAACAATGTAGTTGGCTTTACCTAGTTTGGTTCCCACTAGAAAAATGGGCACATTTGCTGCATAATGCCTCAGTTCGGGAATCCACTATAGCAGCAGCTCATCATCATCTCAAGAACAGAAACCGTATTCCAATATGAAAAAAAAAAACCAAAAGTGGATCGAGAGCGTGAGAAATCAGGGTACCTTCTTGTGAATGTTCTCGTAGCTAGCTCTGCTGGTGAGGGAGAAAGCCAGTAGGAACACATCAGCTCCTCTGTAGCTCAGTGGCCTGAACCTGTTGTAATCCTCCTGCCCTGAAATTAGTTTAATTAAACCCACAAATCATTAAGCACCCTCTGGAAATTGCTCATGGCAGCAAAATTGTTAACTGATTCACTTACCACCTCAATTCATGTTCATCCTCCTCCCTTAGTCACATATATGAAACATGTAGAGACATACAGAAAACAAGGAATCAACATATAAATCTACATGTTTTAAATAATAGAAGAAAAAGATTTCATGCATCCATACTGTCAAATGGGCATAGACGGGACATAACAGTGGAAATAAACTTCTACAAAGGATAGTGAAGTAATACAGACTAAACTTGAGAATCATACTTCACTTTGTCATTGGGATTGATCAGTCTGCCCCTAACAACAGTCTTTGAGCCAGGAGTTGTGTCCCCTTGGAATAATCCACTAACTATGCATATAATCGATCCGTTCCATCCTCAGCCCTCCGCTTAAAATAAGACGAGATGGAACATACAACAACCGGTCATGAATGTAGCTTGAATTTCTCTATGAACAGAAAGCAAACCTGCCCAAGATTAGACAAAACAAGAACACATACCTTTTTCTTTGCCTCCTCTTCCTCTCTATGTTTTTGGAAGGAATCTTTCTCCCCGAGCTCGTATACTACCGCATCTTTTCTCCCCCGGCGCCGGCATCGTAGTTATCTTTCCTCAATCCGTCTGTTTGTCTATCGCCATGGTCTCCGACAACTGCAACGTGGAATGGGATCTGCCGTTAAGCGAGCTCTTCCACCGTCCCGCCCCCAGAAAACGGCGACGAATCCGTTCAGAAGGAAACCCTCCTTCCGCCATCAGTAAACTCGGAGACGACCTCCTCGTCGAGATCCGCCATCAGTAAACTCGGAGACGACCTCCTCGTCGAGATCCGCCTTCCTCTGCAAACCCGTCTGCAAGCTGTGGAACTCCCTCATCTCTGATCCCAGCTTCAATCGTCGTTTCGTTGCTCACCACCAGAGCATGAACCTGAACCAATCGCCGTTTCAGTGAATCAAAGCGTAATCGGGGGCGAGGGAAGTGCAGAGATTCAGAATCTTACCTTCTTCGAGTGATTCATAATGCGATATGCATGCGCCATTGATAGACCGATAATTATATATGTTTTCACCCCTATTCTGAAGTCGTTTGTGATGAGTAATCTCGTATTTTAAGCCGATTTTACGCTAGGTTGTGTGTTTATGTTACATTTCAGGTCCTGGCGTTGGAATCAAGGCGAAGGAACGAGTTCCGGATCGAAAGGAGCGAAGATTGGACAAAGGATGCTGCTGGACCAAAATACCCGGTCAAAGGAAGAAATACCCGACCGGGTATATTCTGGCCTCGACCGGGTATTTCCTCCTTCGGGCACCCGTGAGAAACAGAAGGGGGCCCGGGCGATGGCGATAAATCCCCGGTCGGGGATTTTGGTGGTAGACCGGGGATTTTCCCCTTTAGTGGAACGACGCGTTTCGACAATACCCGGTCGAACCATAAAATACCCGACCGGGTATCGCAGGGTCAGCTGATAAAAGAGGAAGAAGGCCAATTTTCAGAGGGTTCCGAGTTTTTGAGAGAGAAATCGATTCCTAGAGAGAGAAAGCGTCGAACCAGAGTTCCCAAGCGCCATAGATCGATCTTCAACACCATTGGAGCCCGTCTTGAGCTTGGAGAAGTGCGATTAAACGTCCAGGAGCAGGAATCCAACTTCACAGTATGATTTCCGTGTCTGAATCTGCTTTTGCTTCTTTCTCTATGGAGTAGTTTCCCCATTCATCTGGGTATGGAGAACCCTAGATTTGTATGCTAGGTCTGATTGTATGAACCCAAGTACAGAGTTTGTGAATTGATTATATTCGACTGAGGTTTGAATGATTGAATGACTTGAATCCTGATCAAATTCCTGTTGTTTCTGCTTTAACCTAGAATGAGAATATCTGCCTAGGTTGATAGAGTATCCTTAATCGAAGGTGGCGAATTGGTGACTTTAGTCGAGAAGCCAATTCGCTATTCTGTACCGAAGTCAATTCGGTAGTGGAGGTTTGGTTCATTAGGGCCTCAATCTGTTTACTCCGGTGGAGGTTAGTCGCCCGCTAGAGACTCAGATTGAGAGGGTCTGGAGACCTTTAGTCGAGACTTCAGGCTAATTGAGAACCTTCCGCAGTATAACTTTCATGAAAACTGAACTGGGTAAATTGCAATCCGACTTAACTGCAGTCTAGGGGGAACCATATCCGGGTGACCTCTCTTGATTTGACAACAAACCGTTTACTTGCTTTGTGTTTTGTTTGCTTGAGTTTCACTAAAAGTTCACCGCTAAATAACAAGACTTCACTGAGTAGTCATCACATCTAGGACCCGGGTTGACATTAAAACCCGACCCGCTATACTACGCTTTAGGAAGTGGTTATACTTGGCCATTTTCTAGGGTGACAGTAGGAGTGAGTCAAGTTTTTGGCGCCGTTGCCGGGGACGGCTAGGTTGTTGAAGAAAAGTGATTTATGTTACTTTAGCATTTTCACTTTCTCGCATTGAGTTTTTGTTTCTCCCACTTGTGCCTTCACGGGGTTTGCGTTGCTTGATTGTGTGCAGATAGTGCATGACCCGTAGCCAGTCGGGAAGTTTACTGCCGTTGAATCCTGAGATTGAGCGCACCTGCAAACAACTTCGGAGACAGCAGCGAGCTAGACTGGCTACGGTGGAGCGCCGAGACGGCCAATTGACCAGCGACTCCGAGGACGAGCACGAGATGGAAGGCGATCAGAACCCGCCTCCTCAGAACCAGATCCTGGGGAACGACCAAAACCCCCCGGGACCTGGGAACCATCATCATCCGCCACCACCGGGTCCCACCTTGGAGTACTTCTATACTCCACGGATTGCTGACATCCGCCCGGTCATCCTCTATCAGCCCATTCCTGCAAACAACTTCGAGATCAAGCCATGCTGGATTCAACTCATCACCACCTCTATCCAGTTCCATGGCTTGAAGGATGAGGAAGCCCGGGTACACCTTTCCCGTTTTCTGCAGCTGACGAACGGGTTCAAGCTGAATGGTGTTCCGGATGATGCAATCCGCCTTCACCTCTTCCCCCATTCTCTGGCGGGGAATGCTAAGAGGTGGTTGGAGACCCAGCCCCCATTGTCCATCACCTCTTGGGACGATCTGGCTGACAAGTTCGTGCACCGGTATTATCCGGCATCGAAGACCATGGAGATACAGCGGGAGATCACTCACTTCCGCCAAGAGCCAGATGAGTCCCTTCGTGATGCATGGGAGCGGTACATGGGATACTTCTGGCAGTGTCCCCATCATGGTTTCAGCGATGCCTTCACAGTAGGGAACTTCTACAGCGCCCTCACTCCAGACAGCCAGAGGGTGATTGAGTCTCTATGCCCAGGAGGGGATATCCTTACTAAGACTCCACCCGAGCTGAACCAGATGATCAGTACCTTGGCTGCCCGAGACCATTCCTGGGGGCAGAACCACAGAGGCAGGAACTCCAGGGACCGGGGTGTGCATGCTATGGAGGCTAGGTCCGGGTTAGAGCAGCAAGTGGCTGAGTTGATGCAGACATTGAAGCAGCCTAACAGTCTCCTTCCGGGCCGAGGTGTAGCTACGCCACCAGTAGCCCAGTGTCAGTGGTGTGAGAGTCCGAATCACCTGGTGGAGGATTGTCAATCTATGAGGGAGTCTTCTACTCCTCAAGAGCAGGTGGACTTCATAGCAAATGCTCGGCGCCTGGACCCGTACAGCAACACCTACAATGAGGGATGGCGCCAGCATCCCAACTTCGCCTGGAGCAACAACACCAACAAACCACCTGGTTTCCCAGCACCAGCAGGTGGTTTCCAGCAGAGGCAGCCCTTCCAGGCTAGGCAGGGGCCACCACCACAGCAGCAGCCCTACCAGCCTAGGCAAGGGCAGCCATTCCAGCAGCCCCAGCGCCAGTTTGCTCAGCCTCCAGCAGCCGCAGCACCAGATCCTCAGATATCTGATCTCAAGAATATTTTGCAGGCTTTCATGACCACCAGTCAGGCGAACTTCACGAAGATGGATCAGAACATCGCCTCACTGGAGGTAGGCCAGAGGAACCAAGGTGCCATTCTGCAGGATCTCCAGAATCAGATTGGGAGCCTAGCTCGCCAGAACACTACCAGGGCACCGGGGACTCTGCCTGCCACCACCATTCCCAATCCACGGGACCCGCATGAGACCGCACACGTCATCACCACCAGGAGTGGCAAGACTACATCTGCTGCTCCTGCTCAGCCCAGGCGAGACGAACCACTACCTGCTTCAACACCTCCAGCTGATACTGCAGAGGTGGGGGAAGGCAGCACAGCACCTGCTCCAAAGCCGCAACCTGTGGTTAAGGAGCATACACCCCAGCTGCCCTTCCCCACTCGACTCCATAGAGACAGGCTGGAGACAGAGTTTGCCAAGTTCATGGCAATGTTGAAGCAGGTCAACATCAGCATGCCGTTCGTAGAGGCACTGTCGAAGATGCCCAAGTATGCCAAGTTTATGAAAGACCTCCTCACCAACAAGAAGAAACTTGGGGATCTTTCGACAGTGATGCTCAGCGAGGAGTGTTCTGCCATCCTGCAGAACAAGCTGCCAGAGAAGCGCAAAGACCCAGGGAGTTTCACTATCCCTCTTGTTATTGGCAGCCTGCATGTAGGAAAGTCCTTGGCGGACCTAGGCGCTAGTATTAATGTCATGCCCT
The DNA here is from genome assembly GCA_946122785.1 of Linum tenue. Lineage (NCBI taxonomy): Eukaryota > Viridiplantae > Streptophyta > Magnoliopsida > Malpighiales > Linaceae > Linum > Linum tenue. The sequence goes on along the minus strand of CAMGYJ010000007.1, from coordinate 50,246,557 downwards.
ATAAACTGTTTAAGAAGCTAGACCTAGGTGAACCTAGAGCTACTAGGATGAGCATTCAGTTAGCTGATCGTTCTATCGTGCATCCTAGGGGTATCATTGAGGACTTGCTTGTTAATGTTGGTGCATTCACATATCCTGTTGATTTTGTTATTTTGGATATAAATGAGGATGTGGATGTGCCATTGATTTTGGGTAGACCATTTCTCGCCACCGCCAAGGCGCTTATTGATGTGCATAGTGGTAAATTGATTCTGCGTGCTGGTGATGAACATGCTACTTTTTCTGTGTCTGACAATGGGAAACATTCTCATTTGCATGATGACATAGACTACTGTGATGTGCTTGCCGATTATGAGACCGCACTCGCCATCACGAGTGCGGGTACTGATGATGCTCTTGAGCGTTGTATTTTGCTAGGTGAGCAGGCATTGCAGGAGTCGCAGCTGGCGGAGCAGTTGGCCGCATTGGAGAGTGGCCCCTTCTTGGAGGGCGACAGGCTGTTTAAACCGATCTCATCCTCCACCCGCATCACCACTTCTTTGGAGGAACCACCAGAGCTGGAGCTTAAGCCCCTCCCTCCTCATTTGGAGTATGCATTTCTCCGGGAGGGGAATAAGCTGCCAGTTATCATCAGCTCGACCCTCACACCCGAGCAGAAGACCAGACTGGTGGCCTTGCTGAAGCAGTACGAGCGAGCTTTGGCATGGAAGATCACAGATATCCGGGGGATCAGCCCCTCTTTTTGTTCGCACCGGATACTGCTGTAGGATGAGATGCGGCCAGTGAGGCAGCCGCAGAGGAGACTGACGCCGAACCTGGAGGCTGTGGTTCGGGCAGAGATCGTGAAGCTGATGGACGCAGGGATCATCTTCGCCATTTCTGACAGCGAGTGGGTCAGTCCCACCCAGGTGGTGCCCAAAAAGGGTGGGATGATCGTGGTGCCTAACGAGAAGAACGAGCTCATCCCGATGCGCACGGTGACTGGGTACCGTGTCTGCATCGACTATCGGCGTCTCAACGATGCTACTCGGAAGGACCACTTCCCGCTGCCGTTCATTGATCAGATGCTGGAGAGATTGGCGGGGCACGAGTTCTACTGCTTCTTGGATGGGATGTCCGGGTACTTTCAGATCCCTATTGCCCCGGAGGACCAGGCGAAGACCACTTTCACCTGCCCTTTCGGCACATTTGCTTACCGGCGGATTCCATTCGGGCTATGCAATGCCCCAGCCACTTTTCAGCGATGCATGCTCGCCATCTTTGACCGTCTGGTCGGCGAGATCATGGAGGTGTTTATGGACGATTTCTCGGTTTATGGAGACTCCTTCGCTCACTGTCTCCATAACCTGGAACTTGTCCTTAAACGGTGTGAGGAAACGAACCTGGCACTGAGTTGGGAGAAGTGTCACTTCATGGTTCAAGAAGGCATAGTTCTTGGGCATAAGATCTCCAAGATGGGGATCGAGGTAGACAGAGCAAAGATCGAGACTATCAGCAAGCTGCCTCCTCCTACATCTGTAAAGGGGATCCGGAGTTTTCTTGGCCATGCAGGTTTCTATAGGCGGTTCATCAAGGACTTTTCGAAGATCGCCCTGCCCCTAACTAAGCTTCTGGAGAAGGATGCCCCCTTCCAGTTCACTGATGCTTGCACAGCGGCGTTCACCACCTTGAAGGAGAAGCTCACCCAGGCTCCTATCATGGTTGTTCCTGACTGGTCCCTACCATTTGAGCTGATGTGCGATGCCAGTGACTTTGCTGTTGGAGCTGTTCTGGGGCAGAGGCGAGATCAACACTTCCGACCTATCTACTAAGCCTCGAAGACTTTGAATGATGCCCAGGAGAACTACACCACCATAGAGAAGGAGCTGCTTGCGGTGGTGTTTGCCTTTGATAAGTTTCGCCCCTATCTGGTCTTGTCCCGTGTGACCGTGTACACAGATCACTCTGCGATTAGATACCTGATGAGCAAAGCCGATGCCAAGCCTCGGCTCATACGATGGATCTTACTGCTGCAGGAGTTCGATATTGAGATCCGGGACAAGAAGGGAGCAGAAAATGTAGCAGCTGATCACCTCTCCCGGTTGGACGCACCTCCTGCGGACAACCTTGTGGAGGAGATTGATGACTCCTTCCCAGATGAGAGGCTGATGATGATGTGCTTGGTGGAGAGTGTCACCCCCTGGTACTCTGATTTTGCGAACTATTTGGTGGGCCAGCAGCTGCCCAAGGGGATGGCAACTCACGCCAAGAGGAAGTTTTTCTCCGATCTGAAGTACTACTTCTGGGATGACCCTCATCTTTTTCGGATCGGAGCCGACGGGATCATCCGTCGTTGTGTTATGGAGAGTGAGATGGAGGGCATTCTATCTCACTGTCATGAGGGACCTACTGGCGGTCATCACGGAGGAAACCGCACGGCGAGGAAGGTGCTCCAGTCGGGCTTTTACTGGCCCACGCTCTTCAAGGATGCAGACGCCTTCGCACGTAGGTGCGACCGATGCCAGAGGTCAGGTAACATCTCTGCCCGTGATGAGATGCCCCAGAATGTGTTTATCACTTGTGAGATTTTTGATGTCTGGGGTATCGACTTCATGGGTCCCTTCCCTCCATCTTTTGGTAACACCTATATTCTGGTTGCTGTTGACTACGTCTCTAGGTGGGCTGAGGCGCAAGCTTTGCCCACCAATGATGCTAGACGTGTTTGTGGTTTTTTGAAGCAGCTATTCTCCCGGTTCGGGACACCTAGAGCCATCATAAGCGATAGAGGCACCCATTTCCAGGGCCAATTCGATAAACTACTGTCTCGCTATGGTGTAACTCACAAGGTGTCCGTGGCCTATCATCCCCAGACCAGTGGCCAGGCCGAACTGACGAACCGGGAGCTCAAGCGGATCCTGGAGAAAACGGTGGATCAGTCCCGCAAAGATTGGTCCACCAAGCTCGATGATGCTCTGTGGGCGTATCGCACTGCCTACAAGACGCCCATTGGTACTTCACCGTACCGGCTTGTCTATGGAAAGGCATGCCATTTGCCCGTGGAGCTAGAGCACAAGGCCTTCTGGGCCCTTAAGCTGCTCAACTTGGATGTTCATGTCGCAGGTGTTGAGCGAAAACTGCAGATGTTGGAGCTGGAAGAGTGGCGTTACCACGCCTATGAGAACACCCGGCTGTACAAGGAGCGCACCAAGCGCCTGCACGATGCCCGGTTGTGGGGTCCGAAAGAGTTCCAGGTTGGTGATCGAGTTCTCCTCTATAACTCTCGCCTGAAGCTCTTTCCCGGAAAACTCCGCTCCCGGTGGTCTGGACCGTTCACGGTCACCCAGGTGTTCCCGTATGGCACTATCGAGATTGCCAACCCGCAGACTGAGCCGTTTAAAGTGAATGGCCATCGTCTCAAACTCTACCTGGGAGGCGAGGTCGAACGTGCGAAGTTGGTGGTGGAACTCGCGGACCCTTAGTTCCGCCATGGGCGTCAAGCTAAAAGACGGTAAAGAAGCGCTAGTGGGGAGGCAACCCCACCACGGTTTGCATTTTCTTTTCCCTTTTTTCTGAGTTTTTGGTGTCATGTCAAGTCAGTTGCATGTTTGTCATGAAGTTCGGTCGTCTGTGATGCCTCGGTTTGGTGTTTTCGTGCAGGAGAGTCGCGATTTTGGGACGAATGAGATTTTTGGCCGGAAGGGTAAAATACCCGGTCATGAGGCAAAATACCCGGCCGGGTATTTTTGGCTCGTGCCCGGGCCCCCTTCTGCCTTCCGGGGCGAAAAAAGGAAAAAACCCGGCCTCAGGCCAAAAATACCCGACCGGGTAATATTTTTGGCCTGAGACCGGGTATTTTCGGCTGTGGAACGCGGCGTTTTTGGCACCCCCGATCTCCCGCCAAAAAATACCCGACCGGGTATTTCTGGCGAGGGACCGGGGATTTACACCCATTGAAACGCGGCGTTTGGCAGAATTCCCCGGTCGAGGACTCGATAATACCCGACCGGGTATTTTTGAGACCCGACCGGGTATTTTTCCTATATAAAGGAAACCCCCGGTCATTTCTCTCTCTACCCTCATTTTTTTCCAAAATCACTTCTCTCTCTTCCCCCATTTTCCTCTCCCCTCTCTCCTTCTCGGCCGCCGTCACAAGCCGCCGCCGGACGCCGCGCCGCCGCACGCCGGACACTTTCCGGCGACTTTCCGGTGAGTTTCCGGGGCAATTTTTTTCGCTCTCCTCGCGCCCCTCACCCGTCTTTCGAGTCCTAGCTACGGTCCTCCTTGTGTTTCCAGGTGTGTTTCCTGTTAATTTCTAGTTTATGGAAAATCGGACTGTAGATTCTAGGACCGAGAACTGTGTTTGCATGCCTAATTTAGACTAGGGTGAGGGATGACTCGAGCTTGCATGGCTGTGTATGTGATAGATGAACTGTCTGTGTGATGATTGGGGTTTATTCTGTGATCCTGCCTTGAATTCCGGCAATTCAACTGGCTGTGCTTAATTTGTTAGCCTAGGTGAGCTCGAGTGTGGGGGAAATACTGACCCCATGCCGTCAGTCCTGACCATCTATTTTCTTGGCTCCACCTATGGTGTTTTGATTTTGCAGGGCCATGTCGCAGGACCATCCCTTCGTGCAGGATCTGCGCCTGCACGCGGAGTATGCGGATCAGTTCCGCAAGGTGATCCGGGGGAAGCTGGAGCGTCACCACCACCTCGAGTGGGCGGTGTTTGAGAAGCTCCACTGTTTGCAGGAGCTCAGCGCCGCTACCAGTCACCCCGACTGGCGGCGGTTGCTGACCATCGACGAGCCTACCTTCACGGAGCTGGTGTGGGAGTTCTACACCACCTATCGCTATGACCGCTCGATGGCCCGGGACGAGTATGCAGTAACGTTCCGGTTGGGTGGCGATCACAGGGAGCTGACCATCGACGGGTTGGCCCACGCTCTGGGTATCGAGTACCACCCCTTCGATGCCCATGAGATCGAGGTTGCCCACCCGACCGACTGGAACCAGACTTCTTTCTACCGCAGGATAGCCAGGCGCGCCCATGGCTACGACTACTTCGATGCTGGCCAGACCTCCGTCAGCACCCTCAAGCCGCAGTGGCACATCCTGAACCTGCTGATCACCCGGTCCGTCGTCCCCAACGCCACCGGTTCGCATAAGATCCCGAAGCGGGTGTTATACGCCATGTACTCGATGGGGGATCCGGCTCACATGCTTCACCTGGGCTCCTTCATGGCCCTCACTTTCCACCGGATCCGTGGGCATCCTACTCACCTCTTCTGTGGTCCCCTGATCACACGGTTGGCGAGGCATTTCGACATCAGCTTTCAGGGGCTTCACAATGCGACTGTGATGGGCGGCTCCGCACCCCTCAGCCAGGAAGTGCTCAACAACGCGCGCCTCCTGGCCACTGATGACATCCGCACCTGGGTGGATGGGCTCTCTATGCCCCCCGCGGGGGTGATTGATCTCAACTCGGACGAGGAGGATGCGGACTACTCGGACGATGAGGAGGTGGATGAGGATGCTGATGATGATGATGACGGCGTTATGGATGCCGATGCGCCGGAGCCCTCGCTCTCCCCCCCTGGGGATCTTCAGCCTCGACGGAGACCAGTGAGAGGTGAGTCCTCCTCTGGTCCTTCTGGTCCGTCGGTGGACTTCTTCACGGAGCAGTTCCAGCAGATGGGCCTCCAGTTCCAGCAGCTGGGTCTTCAGAACCAGCAGCTCATGGACCATCAGGTCCAGTTTTACCAGCAGTACTCGGCCCACCAGGCCGAGTACCGGTCCCGGATGACGGGCGTGGATGAGCGCCTTGGCCGATTGGAGACCCACATGGGCCACACTACTGCTCTCATCGAGCGGGAGAGAGACCGAGGCCGCCGTCTGATGGAGTATTCCGAGCATCTGCTCCAGGCTTGCCATCCTCCCGCAGAGCACCACTGGACCACCCGGTGGGAGCATTCACCACCACGGCAGCCTCCGGATGATGGCGTCGACGACCTTATGGATCAGATTGATTTCTCCGGTCTCGGAGGGCCCTAGGGGCATGTTTTGAGAGTTTTTAACTGTGTCAGCATGCAAACTGTCTGTTTTGTGTTGGTTTTTGTTTCTTTTCATTCTGGATTCTGTACTATTGGGCTGACCGTTGGACCTAACGTATGTGTTTGAGCTTTTTGGTCTCTTTTAGCTCTGCCTGTATTCCCGACTGGTCCTCTCTCCAGTCCGTCCCATGCCGACTGGTCCATTTCCAGTCTTTTGCAGTCTGTACACACCGGTAACATCGTTCCCCTTTCCTTCCCTCTTCTCCATTGCGGGCAATGTCGATCTTAAGTCTGGGGGGGATGTTTATCTTTTGACTGCATTAGATCTGTTTGTGTGCTTGGAGCCTAGTCCACTGTCCAAATCTTACGATTTGAGGGCTCCAAGTACTGCTGTTTGATCATATTGGCACTGTGTTTTGATGGATGAATTGATTGGTTTTCGGATTAATGCATGACGACTTGTTTGCGACTAGGACAACCTATGATGAGGACTGAGATGTGCAGTAGAACGATGTAGGGGTTCAGTTTTTCAACTGTTTGCTTGCCAACTGTGACTTGATCTGATTACTTGTCCTTGACAGTCGTTTATGCATCTAGTTTAGGGTATCAGAATGTGAGATAGAGCATATAGGTAGCCATGTGAGATTTGAGCCTGCTCGTTTCTTTCTTGTGCGATAGATCCCTCTTCCATGATGTGTAGCATTCACGTTGTCACTAGCTAAGATGATGGGGGCATAGGATTAGCCCACGCCCAAAACTGACTGTCCTGATGTGTCATATCCCCTAGTCAGCCCCTTTGAGCCGTGTGTTATCCTTTCTTGTGGTCTATAATGAAAAAAATCACCCTTGTTGCATCTTTTAGAAGGTTCCACAGAGTGGTTTTATATATTCTCTGCTATCTCTGCTAAAGTCTATGTGAGTGTTGGAGGTAGTGCTTAAAGTTGGGCAGGTGTTTAAAACTTATGCAGAGTGGTGGTTCTCTTAAGAAATGAAAAGAAAAATGAAAGAAAAACAAAGAAAAATAGAAAGCAAAAGAGAGTCACTACCAAAAATCTGAATAATGCCCAGTAAGCAGTGTTTCTTAGCAGTCTGGCTTGGAAATGCTAATGGTTATGCCTCCTTCGCTCTTGTGCTCTTAAGATATTGAGTAATGCAGAATAGCAGAAAGAAAATACCGGGTTGTTTGACTGTGATTGTGTGTTTGGAAAATGTGGAACCTTTTGCTATGAATACTTCCACCACCTAAAAGGCCTTTTCCCCATGTCCAAGACCCTAACCAGTCATTTGAACCTGTGTCTAAGACCTCCTGATTAGTTAGTGGTGACCACCCCATATGTGAACTCTAGCATTTAGAGGCTGCCATCATGGTGAAGAGATGATAGGGATTGAGAGAAATAGCATGCGCGTCTTTCGCATCAAATTTGTCCTGACCCCACTGGTCGAGAGTGAGTGATTCATTTTCATTTTCTATATGCTCTTGTACCCCGGTGAGGACCTAGATTGCTCGGTCTCTATTCTGATGTCTTGAGTTGGATGCATGAGTTGACTGTTTTGAGTAGGTGGTTGAATCAAGTCTAGGTTGGCTAGTGAACAGACGGGAGACTCTTCCTTTACTCGATTTGCTGCACTCGAATGTCCTTTGTGGTGGTTGTCCAGGTTGTTATTGAGGTTGTGCATGTATTGATGTTTGAAAACCAGTGCGATTCACGTGTTTTGTGCCTTTATGACTTGTCCCCAGTGTTGGTTGATTGAAATATGTAAGCTTACCTAGTGTCTGACTTGGTTTGCTTGGGGACAAGCAAACGGTTAAGTGTGGGGGAGTTTGATAGACCGATAATTATATATGTTTTCACCCCTATTCTGAAGTCGTTTGTGATGAGGAATCTCGTATTTTAAGCCGATTTTACGCTAGGTTGTGTGTTTATGTTACATTTCAGGTCCTGGCGTTGGAATCGAGGCGAAGGAACGAGTTCCGGATCGAAAGGAGCGAAGATTGGACAAAGGATGCTGCTGGACCAAAATACCCGGTCAAAGGAAGAAATACCCGACCGGGTATATTCTGGCCTCGACCGGGTATTTCCTCCTTCGGGCACCCGTGAGAAACAGAAGGGGGCCCGGGCGATGGCGATAAATCCCCGGTCGGCGATTTTGGTGGTAGACCGGGGATTTTCCCCTTTAGTGGAACGACGCGTTTCGATAATACCCGGTCGAACCATAAAATACCCGACCGGGTATTTCGACCGGGTATCGCGGGGTCAGCTGATAAAAGAGGAAGAAGGCCAATTTTCAGAGGGTTCCGAGTTTTTGAGAGAGAAATCGATTCCTAGAGAGAGAAAGCGTCGAACCAGAGTTCCCAAGCGCCATAGATCGATCTTCAACACCATTGGAGCCCGTCTTGAGCTTGGAGAAGTGCGATTAAACGTCCAGGAGCAGGAATTCAACTTCACAGTATGATTTCCGTGTCTGAATCTGCTTTTGCTTCTTTCTCTATGGAGTAGTTTCCCCATTCATCTGGGTATGGAGAACCCTAGATTTGTATGCTAGGTCTGATTGTATGAACCCAAGTACAGAGTTTGTGAATTGATTATATTCGACTGAGGTTTGAATGATTGAATGACTTGAATCCTGATCAAATTCCTGTTGTTTCTGCTTTAACCTAGAATGAGAATATCTGCCTAGGTTGATAGAGTATCCTTAATCGAAGGTGGCGAATTGGTGACTTTAGTCGAGAAGCCAATTCGCTATTCTGTACCGAAGTCAATTCGGTAGTGGAGGTTTGGTTCATTAGGGCCTCAATCTGTTTACTCCGGTGGAGGTTAGTCGCCCGCTAGAGACTCAGATTGAGAGGGTCTGGAGACCTTTAGTCGAGACTTCAGGCTAATTGAGAACCTTCCGCAGTATAACTTTCATGAAAACTGAACTGGGTAAATTGCAATCCGACTTAACTGCAGTCTAGGGGGAACCATATCCGGGTGACCTCTCTTGACTTGACAACAAACCGTTTACTTGCTTTGTGTTTTGTTTGCTTGAGTTTCACTAAAAGTTCACCGCTAAATAACAAGACTTCACTGAGTAGTCATCACATCTAGGACCCGGGTTGACATTAAAACCCGACCCGCTATACTACGCTTTAGGAAGTGGTTATACTTGGCCATTTTCTAGGGTGACAGTAGGAGTGAGTCAGCCATAGATCCCAGAAACCGTAGATCTGAAGCTTCGCGTGCTCATCGACAAGGCCACACCTTCGGCCGCCGGCAAAGTTGACCATCTTCGAAGACCCCAAATCGACCAGATTTTCCAGAAACATCAAACGATTAATGGAAAGAGAGAATGAAACTGTGCTCTTCAGCTTCAGTGGGATGGGAAGGGTTGCGAAGAAATGAAATTTTGTTTTGGCGGATAAAAACAGGGTTTCTGAAAAAACAAGAGGGAGAATTTTAATGTTTTGATTTTCTGACTCCCGTTTTTTTTTCTAATTTCAAATGATTTTGGCGGATAAAACAAATGATTTTGCGAAAATGGAAGAGTGAAATTCAAAAATATCCAATTTTGTCTCCTTTCCGCTTTTAACGAACATGTGGAGGGAATTTTTTTTTTATAAATGAGGGAATCTTAAATGTAATTACTAATTACTTCTTTCCAATTTCACCCCAACTTTGATAGTCGGGTGGTTAAGGTTTAGTCGGTTTAATCATCCGACCAATATACTTTGGTTTTTTAAATAGAAAATTCAAATTATTCGAGAAAGTTAGCATCTTACGATTTGTTTGTGATCATGTTGGATAAGGTAAATACATTTGAGTAAACATTTACCGAACAAAGTTGAAGACGTTATTCCTTATAAGCTACACAAAATGCTAATATGTTATTCATATTCAATATGTTTGGGGTATGAAACTCGGTACAATAATTGTAACATGGGTTGGGTTACGAATCTACAGGGTTACTATCATACAGGTTGAACTTCAGACTTTCGAACTTAGGACGTATAGGTTGAAGACTATCCGTTTAGCTACTGTTAAGGTTGAAGCCAAACGAGGTACCTCACTTACTCCGAATTAAGTGCAGGACAGGTTGGGTTATACTCCTGCGGGATAGTTCGACCTACTCTTATATGTTATCTAAAAAAGAAGGACATTTAACTCTTTTACATAATACATAGAGAAAATACTTCATAAATGAATTATAAATATAGTAAAATGAATACTTGAGTCTAAATAATTAAAAGATAGAGCCGCAAAATTTATTTGGCATAAAAATTCATCTTAGAGAGGTCAAAAGAAGAGAAATATGTGTAGATACCGAAATAGTTTCTTGTGCACCCCGCCGCATGATGATTATTCTTTTCCTTCCTCTTTGCCTCACGGTTGCTATCTATGTTATCTCTTTACATTATCTAGAAATAGTTTTTCCTTACTCTTACATAATCGTAGTAAAAAAGAAAGGGTCGGGTTGCAAGTTTGGGTTATTGACGTGTCGAGTTCGGTTTTATGATGTGGTGTGTAAAATTTGGCTGGCTTGTCAGTTTTGTTAGCCACATCAACAAAAAAAATGATGTTGTTAATGGAGACTAACGGAAATACTTCTAGTGACTAGTAGGGAAGTTAGCATGTATATATGGTATGCTACAAGTGAATATTTGCAACAAGAAATGAATCCTAATTCAAAGGAAGTTGGGGATGTGTTATGTTTTACCTTCGTTCCCTATCTCACTTATTGAGTTGGAGAGGAGAAGATGGAGATGTAAGGGGAAAAACCTCGAGAACTATGTATGAATCATCATTAGAAAATTGAGAGGGGAGTAAGTGAACAAGATTAATAAACAAGTTGAAAAAAATATGGAATTTGTGGTGAAAACCAAAGGATCAAAGCATATTTAATCATATTTTCTTATATTATATGAGTATGTATGCATAATTGAACATGATTCGTCATTAGATTGAAGCGGCCCAAGTATGAATCATAGATTGCCGAAATGAATCAATACCAAATGTCATATAAGTTTCTCCACTCAAGTAGTTAACTATTGATAGTTCCATACGTCGTGAGTATAATAAGCCAATTCGTGTAAAGTAATTCATAGAAGAATACAACATTTCATTTCATGGTGAATTCATTTGTATATAGTACATACAACAAAATCACAATTAAAGGATTTTTTTTATTTTTCAATTACACTCTATAATTGTTTCATATTACATAGGTGTATCTATGGTACGTAAAAGCTTATGAACATGAGCGAAGGCATCTAGTATAATTCGGGAGATATCAAACAGACCGGGAAACAGAGCGAAATGGCGAGAGACGCAGCTGGAGCTGGGAACCGGCGACAATGACGATGGAGCTGAATGGTGAGGCGAAGCTTAATTTGCTGGAAGAATAATCTTTTATGCTATTATTAAGGAGTTACGTCAACTAAATCAAACAAACTTTGTATTATAGATGGTGAAAATTTAGTCTTACAATGACTAGGTCGGCGGTTCGATACTCCATGCATTTTATATTTTCCTCCGACCGAAACCCTACAATCGTTTATGACATTCTATACGAACGACGCCGTTTTAATCCAGCCGAAACCCTACAATCATTTATGACATTTTATACGAACGGCGTCGTTTTAGAGAGGCGTGACTCTTCTTCTTCCCCACATCTCCCTCTGCCGTTTCTCTGTTTCGTTTTTCAACTCCGGCCGGCGGCCACGACAATTCCGCTGCGAGAAGGGGGGCAACTGCAATTACCCAATCTCCAACGTTGCATACGTTTCTCGGTTTCGTTTTTCAGCTCCGGCCGGCGACCATGACCATTCCGCTGAGAGAAGGGGGGCAACTGCAATTACCCTATCTCCAACGTTGCATACGTTTCTCTGTTTCGTTTTTCATTACTGGCCGGCGTCCAGGAAAATTCCGCTGAGAGAATGGGGGACAACTGCAATTATCCGATCTCCAAAGTTGCATACGACTTTCTCGTCGTCACCCATGAACTTGGAGGTGCGTAGACACGGAGGAAGTTGATGCAGGTCGGAAACACAGAAGAAGTGTAACTAAACGCCGGGAGGAATCGTAACCATGGGGACAATTTTATTATTATGAAACACACGTCGAATGATGATGATAATGAACCACATGAGATATTTAAAGTTCCCCAATTAAACTTGAAACCATAGCCTTTGACATGGTGGAAGCGATCGAACAATTCTTAATAGATAAAAATATAGACATAGTTCAGAGTTTGGGTCTTCTTAATAATGATTGAAAAAGCCAGTGACTATATTGTAGAAATTGATGGTTAAAATAGTTGAGGGACTTTAGTACACGTATAATTATTTAAAAGATGTAGTTAGTAATTATAATTATTAATAATTAATTATTTTTATTAGTCTTAATAATAACCGTTAGATTAGATCAACGGTATTGGGATACCTGGAGCATGCTATGCGTCTGGAGCATACGAGTCGTATCCATATATATATATATATATATATATATATATATATATATATATATATATATATTATCTGCATATAATATTTATGCACTAAAATAGTATTATTCGTGCCAATCGGGCGGGTTCGGGTTGGATTAATCGGGTTCGGGTTAATCGGGCTGCGAGTCAAGCGGGTTGCGGGTTAAGCGGGTCAAGCGGGTTGCGGGTTAAGCGGGTTGCGGATCAATCGAGTTCGGATTAAGCGGGTTGCGGGTCAATCGGGTTACGGGTTCATCGGATTATGGGTCAAGCGGATTGCGGATCGAGCGGGTTGCGGATCTTTGACTTTTAGTCCAATCGAGTTGCGGATGGGTTGCGGATTGAATTAATTGGGCGGGTTATTCGGGTCGGGTCATATTTTGACACCTATAAATGCACACGGAGCTGTGGAATCTAGCAAAAATCATCTCTTGCATGAAGAATCGTTGTCGAAACTCGTGACAATTTCCCCTTGTGCAAACACGAGCTCATGTCATGGCACAAGTTGATATGGCAGAGGTTTGGGTGGGGTCATTTATCATACGCTCTCATTACTCAAGCAACCACATAAGCGCTCACCAGCGTAGTAAATGAAAGAGCAAATATAGGTATTAGAGGTGGCAATTGAATTGGATTGGTGGATTCATGAATTAGATTGGTGGATTCATGGATCAAATGGATTGGATCCAATGGATTGGTGGATTGATCCATTAATCCAAATGACATCTAAGGCTTGGACCAAAATGTAAAATTTGAAAAGTTTTGGTACTAAAATGTAATGAAAAATTTTAGGTACCAAAATGTAATTTTCCAATGATATTTTTCGTATAAAAATATAAATTTTAGGTACCAAAATATAAAAAAATATAGGTACCAAATTGTAATTTGCCATTTGGATTCATGGATCAATCCATGAATCCACCAATCCAATTGGATTTGGATCAAATGGATTGGATTAGGTGGATAATTTGGTGGATGGATTGGATTGGATTGGATTCATGGATTTGGATCCCAATTGCCACCTCTAATAGGAACAGATAGGGCTGCAAACGAGCCGAGTCGAGTCGAGTTTTTGCTCAGCTTGAGCTCGGCTCGTTTATAAATTTTCCAGCTCGAACTCGAATTTTGATCATCCAGCTCGAGCTCGACTTGATTAAAAATAATCCAGCTCGATAGAGCTCGATAAATGCTCATTAACACAGCTTGTCAAGCTGAATACAAGCTCGGCTCAAGATGAGCTCGATTTGAAACCATTCTTTGCTGAAAAATATGTACAAATAAGAATATTAGAAACTAAAAATGATAAAAAAAAAAGAACACTAGAAATTAAAAATAATATCTAACTTCCATACACATCCTTATTAACATGATAATTTTCATGTTCAAAAGAGTAATTAATCCTTCCACAAGCTCTAAACAAGCCAGCTCGCGAGCTTAGCTCAACAAGCCACTGAGTCAAGCTAGCTCACGAGCTTATCAAGCTGAGCATGGTCTAGCTCAAGCTTGGCTCGTTTACTAACGAGTCGGCTCGCGAGCTGACTTGTTAAACAACGAGTTGAGTGTCGAACGAGTTTTCTTCAATTCGAACGCCAAGTTACTCGCGAGCGACTTGGCTCATTTGCAGCCCTAGGTACAGTGTAGGGTTTGTGCATAACTGGTTTTTACTGTGACTATATCTAATTGGTGAGAGTAAATAATAATTTTTGTATTTTTTTAATTAGCTTGTGTCTATTTCAAAAAAAAAAATTATGTGATCTCCACAATTATATTCATTTTTAATATATTTATCACCGGATTATTTTTTTTATTACCGAGGAACCTCAGCCCCACATGTCACTTTGTGACAGCAGATCCTACTAAACCTGTGGACCACCTGCAGGAGCGTAGCTAGAGTGTAATAAGGGGGTGTCATGGCACCCCCTTAGATTTGAAGAAAGCACACAATATTAGTAGTATTAGTTAGCTAATGATGATATTTAAATCCTAAATTTCAATGTCCATCGTCAAATCTTCTACCATTAATTCACAACAAACTAATAAATTAATTTCATCTACTAATTTCTACATGAATATTAGATCAAGTTTGTCGCCGCAGCCGGGAGAAGTCCACTAGCGGGGACGAAACTCCACCGCCAACGCAACAGCTTACCCTAAAATAACACCTTTGCCGGAGAGCGTAGAGGTGAGGCTCTGGCGGCGGTAAAAAAAGCGAGCAAACAGGATGTTGGCGGCGAGCGGTTGAAAATCAGGCGCCGAGTCAAATTTTTCCAATTGTGTTTTAATAAGGGTAAATAGGTAATTTTAATTAGGACGATTATAAAACTTAGGGCGACAATTAGCAACCCTCATTTTCTTATGGCACCCCCTTAAATAAAATCCTGGCTACGCCACTGGCCACCTGCAATCAAATTCGATGCCAACGGGGCTTCGCCCCCAACAGGCTTGTACCTCCGGGAACACCAACGGGCTTCGCTTGGATTCGAACCTGATATCTGCAACTCTCAAGCCTTCACTATCGCGACAACTTTACCGTTAGGCTATCTTACCTTTGGTGTTACCACCGGATTATCACATAGTACAATTCAGTAAAACTTTCGTTTTTAACTCAAAATTTGAAAATTTTTGCACATAACAAACGGGTTCATCATTATCTATTGTGTTTTACATTTTTTTAAACAAAATTCCATGACCAAATATACTACTCTAAACCATCTTGGCATAGGGTGATTACTAGTGGTGAAAGGTGGTAAATATTCGTTAGTATATTCATATTATAATGTATACAACCATCCTGCAAATTTATTTAATATTTTAAAATGACTCGAGACGTGTTCCCGAATTTTGAATGTAAAATACATTCATTATCTAAACTATTAAGTATGTCACGCTCATTGTAACCTGCAAAAATATAATTCGTAATTTAATTACTCATCTGATTTTAAATTGTGTTCTTTACAAAGTCCAATGTTTCGAAATATATCAAAGTGGATTGCATTTCTAATAGCAAAAGAGAATTTTATTTATACTGTACATAAAATTTTGAATTCCGATGAAAGAAATATAGTGGTCAAATTAATGCGTTCCAGCACCTATAATTACCGATGTGGACTCCATTTCCTCCATAGCTTTCTCCTTATCGTTCCCGATTTCTATGCCAGAAGTGGCCAACTCAAAGGTGGACCATTTCCACGTCCTATGCACATGACAAATGACCCCAGCAGCAGCACCATATGCAACAATAAAAATTCTTTCCTACTTACTGGATAGGCAGATGTGCAAGACTCTCACTTTCTACTGGGGGTATTCAGTTCCTGCACAAGCAATGCTGCCCCAACAGTTTTCCCCCCTCAGACATCAGCTATGGCGTATACCTAGTGCGACAGCCGTTACGGCTATTACCTCAACAAGCTCTCTGCTGTCGATTGGAAACCAACTCGGAAAGACTTACCCCGTCAGAATTGGCAATAACGAAACAGAATATTAGCAGCAAAGAACCACACAACTAAAACACCTTCAACGATACATTATAACCTCACTGCCTTACAGAATCCAAATAAGGTACCTGGCCCTCGAACTTGTGGAATTCGAATGACGCTTGCAGATGTAGAGATGGAAGCTATGCCTTCTGGGACTGATCTTCCTTCCTCTGCTGCCTTCTTGCCCTCCGCCCGTATATATAGGATCCACCATTCCGGACTACATTTGCAAACTCAAATTCTACAGCATCTGCATACTCACCTACCGCCAGCGCCATGGAGACACCAGCAGCACCGGTGTTGAGGATGGTTACCTGCATTCTTCTTCTACTCGTGAGCATTAGCACCCAAGTCAGCATGGCTTCAGGGCACGATACTCCGAAAGACATGGAGACGAGGTATCGCCAATGGCTGAGCAAACATCGCAGGAAGTACGGGAGCAAAGCTGAATACAATCACCGGTTTCAGATCTACCAGTCTAACGTTCATCTCATCGACCACATCAATTCTCAGAATCTGTCTTTCAAGCTGACTGACAACAGGTTTGCTGACCTCACCAACGACGAGTTCAAATCGACCCACCTTGGTCTTCGGCGTCCTCTGGATACCGCAGACCAGAAGGTGCACGCTGAGTACTCTTGTGGACGTTTGCCAGCTGAAGTTGATTGGAGGAAGAAAGGTGCTGTTACGAAGGTCAAAGATCAAGGCCATTGTGGTATGCATCAAGCTCTCTTTCCCTCTTCCTATTACGCTTACTTCCCCACATCTTTCAAGTAGCCAGAAGCAACGTTAATCATAAGATCTTATGGAACCACAGAGATGCTAATATACTTAGATCACTAATCAAACGATACTGGATTTTATAGAAAAATATTGAATAAGAATGTTACTTAACAGTCTTATATCAATATAATACTACCAAGTACAGACCAACTGCCAACTTAATTTATTATGTGCCAGATTGACCTAAACATAAACACACGAATGAAAGAGTCTAAGAATCAACCCCTAGGTCTATAGGTAAACGTAGATAGCATTTGGCTTGAAGGCAAGTTAAGCAAATTTCTGGCTCTAGTTCTTACCAGCACACGATAAAATTTTGGCTGTTTCCTCTCTGTACAGGAAGCTGTTGGGCATTCTCTGCTGTGGCAGCTGTGGAAGGCTTCCACAAAATCCAAACAGGCAAACTGCTGACTCTTTCAGTGCAAGAGCTCATCGACTGTGATGTCGGTGGCGATGACGAGGGCTGCCATGGAGGGTACATGGATACAGCATTCGATTTCATCGCGAAGATTGGGGGGCTTACAACGGAGAAGAACTATCCCTACAAGGGTAAAGATGGCAGTTGTGACGAAATGAAACTGAAAGATCATCCTGCCAAAATAAGCGGCTACAAGATGGTACCTGGTAACAATGAGACAGCCCTCCAAGCAGCCGTTGCGGAACAACCCGTCTCTGTTGCAATCGATGCAAATGGTATTGAATTTCAACTGTATTCTGAAGGCATTTTAACTGGATCCTGTGGATCTCTACTCAACCATGGAGTCACAGCAGTTGGGTATGGAGTGGAAAAGGGCACCAAGTACTGGATTGTGAAGAACTCATGGGGCGCTGCCTGGGGAGAAGACGGGTATATCAGAATGGAACGTGATGTTGAGGAGGAAAGTGGTCAGTGTGGCATTGCCATGGATGCATATTTCCCTGTCTAGGGAGGAAGAAGATGATATCTACATCTAACATCAAGCGAACATGTATACGCCTTCCAGATAACATCATGAAGTAACCGATTAAAAGGACACTACAAGTCCCATGTATTATAATAAGTCACTGGAAGTAGCGGAAGGGAAATGTATCATCGAGGATCATTAATATGAGTAAAAAAAAAAATATTTTCTTTAGCTTCAATTCGAAAACTTAGGCAGAAAATTTCTGATCTAGTTAACCCAGCTTAACAGACACTCAACGATGAAGGTTCTCAACCATCAAAATTCATTGAACACTCCAGCATGATCCTATTCCTAAGGACAGATTGATAATATACAGACTGATTTGACTGAAAATTTTGTGAAATACAGCCCATCGGATCTCAACTAACCTGCGCGATAACAAGGCATGCAAAGCTATGTTCAGGGGTTGACTGATGCAGGTCAGGGGAAAACGGGTGGTGCAGAACTCTTAAGGGGTGTAAGCGAGAAGACAGTCGTAAGTAAGCAGTGTTGCGGAGATACCGGGACCCTGAGAGGGACGAAAGGACTGCAAAATGCAGTCGATAAATTGAGTTCTGACCTGTAGCGGGGAAGTGGAGAGAAAAGAGGAAGGATTTGGGTTCTTCTGGGAATGCTTGAGGAACTCAGGTCTGGGATTTCTTGATAGGTCCTCTCCTCAACTGCGATTCTAATGGCTTGTTGGAGGTTCTGCGATGAATTAGAGACCGTACTGGCGACCGACGGCAACTGGAGAAGAGGATTACGAGGAAAAAATTCCAAAATACTCTAATTATTAAAAAAAATTCCTCAAATATAATACTTATAAACTTTTTTCCCAAAATACAACAATTTCAACATCACTGTCTTTGTCATCGACAGTGATGAAGATCACCGCTTTAATCCAAAACGGGGAAGGTATCACCGCTTTTAAGTACAACGGGGATCACATCACCGCCTCGGACCACAACAGTGATTGCTTCACCGCCTCGGACAACAACAGTGATTGCTTCACCGCCTTGGACCACAACAGTGATTACATCCTCGCCTTTCACAAAAACGGTGATAATTGATCGCCTCACCGCGTTTATGGGAAACGGTGATAACATCGCCGTTGACCAAAACGGTGATAATTGACCACGTTTTAGAGCCCTGGTAGGTGGAAAAATTAGGTCACAACGACCTAGCTATCACCGCTTTGGACAACAGCGATGATGTGTTCACCGCCATTGTCCAAAGCGGTGATTAGCAGTCATTTTTTCCTATAAATTCCGACGCCCACTTCCTTCCTGCTGCCTTACAGCAACCAAATACAACAAACCCTGTTTTTTTAGTCGGTTTCTCAGCTGGTTTGGAGTTGGTTTACTGCTCAAGAAACTCGCCGGGATTCGGTATGTTAGAATTATGTATTGTTTACATTTTGATGTGTAAGTAATTATATGTCTGTATTTAGTGAATTGCGGTTATTAGAAAATATGTTATGATATATTTAGATTAATTATGATATGATAGATGTTAGTTAGTTAGTACTGAATTTAGATTAATTTGTTTAGTTTTCTCATGATAGATCGGGATTGAGTATGTTATAAGTATGTATTTTTTACATGTTGAGCTGTTAGTATGAATATGTCTGTATCTAGTGAATTGCGGTTATTGGAAAATATGTTATGATATATTTAGATTAATTATGATATGATAGATGTTAGTTAGTTAGTACTGAATTAGATTAATTTGTTTAGTTTTCTCATAATAGATCAATTAGTTGCATTTTATTATGGGTTTGGATGATATTGTTTTTGTATCCATAATGTACTAATTGTATACTATACTTAATTATTATAAATTGCAGACATGGGTAAATTTAAGAAGTTTCGGCTTATTATTTGGTGGAATGGTCGGGTGACAAACTCGAACATTGGGATCGACTATGAAAATGGCGAATCCAATATGCTTAAAATTGAGTCGAGATTCTCGTGGCAAGAACTCCATGACAAGTGTGCAGAAAGGACTTGTACGGGCGGGCAAAGGAGAGTTCGTCAAATTACTTACCGGTATCCCAACATGAGTGCTGACGGAGTCATGTACGAAAAAGTTGTCATAAATGATGATGACGCGGTGAACATGATGATACAGTTCATATCTGAGAACGGGTTGCGGCTTGCAGAGGTGTACGTCGAGACCGAGCCGGTCGGTGAAACTCATTCTCACCAGTATTCTTATGATGATGGTTTTGCAGGAGGGTATGGCTGGGGTGGTAGTTCAAGTAACTACGGAGCAGGTACTTCTGCAGGAGGGTATGGTTGGGGAGGTACTTCAAGCAACTACGGAGGAGGTAGTTCTGAAGGAGGTGTTGGGTGGGAAGAATACCTGCCACATGGTGGTGAGACTGCCGTCGATATCGTTCAGCCCGACGGTGATCAATGGCCTGCATGGGGTCCAGAGTGGGGTGACATTGAAAACACCCTTCGATCTGGGCTTACTTCGCATGACCAAGAAGGCGATGCTGGTTATGCTGGTAACGATGACCATCCTGAGCCGAGCTATCCATTCGCCTCCAGTGACGATGAAAGTGAGGAAGATTTGAGATCAGTCAGTGAGGAGGAAGATACGGACGATATCGACGATATCGATGACAGTGAGGTGGCGTTCCGACAGGCACCAACGCCTTACTACACAGAGGTTCCTGATCAATTTTTATATGGTCAGAACGATGCCCCTGACTTTCGGCCCATGCCTGTGTATAATCCGACTTCTAATTTGGAAGTGGGTATGGCGTTCACTTCGAAAGCCGATGTGCAAGACGCTTTTAGCGAAGAAGCCATGCGGCGTAACTTCGAATGGAAGGTAAAATATTCTGACAAGGGACAATTGCATGTCATTTGTAAGAATGCTAGAGAGGGTTGTATGTGGAAACTTCGTGCTGCATATATGAAGAGAAAGGGCGTCTGGGTCATGCGGACAGTAGAGAACAACCACATATGCTCCTCAACCATACTTTCACAGGATCACCGGCAACTGAAAGCAAAAAAAGTGGCAAGAACCATTAAGCACCTTATCGAGGCTCAACCAGATATCAAGATAAAAGCTATCATGGCGGAGGTGAAGGATCGACACTCCTACACCATAAGGTATAAGAAGGCGTGGCATGGGAAGCAGAAGGCCATGGCTAAGGTCTACGGTGATTGGGAAGACTCGTATGCTTTACTCCCCAGACTAATGTCCGCAATGGAGGAGTCCAACCCTGGGACGGTTTCGTGCCGTGGTACAACAACGTAGAAACTGAAGATCAAGTTCGAGTACAGAACGAGTTGATGTTTCATCGTCTGTTCTGGACATTCAAGCCATGCATTGACGGGTTTCCCTTCTGCATGCCAGTGATTCAGGTATATTACGGACTCAAAATATTGTACTATTTCATTACTTTACTAATTTCAATTTTTACTAACTCATTATTCATTTTAACAGGTTGATGGAACTTTCCTTACTGGGAAGTATAAAGGAACTCTTCTTATTGCCACTGGGGTTGATGAAAATTTAAGTATTTTTCCCTTAGCATTTGCATTAGTTGAAGGGGAGAACAACCTAAGTTGGGCATGGGTCTTTGACCAGCTACACGCCCACGTCACACAAAGAATGGGTATTACAATTATATCGGATCGACAGGAGTTAGTAAGGGGTGCCTTGGGTGAACATGTCATGCTCCTGAGTCGGGGCATAGCTTGACGACCCTCCGGTGCCCTCAGTACTAGTAGCCCACTCACAATGTGGCCATGGTTCAGGAAGTTGAGTTAGCTGAGACGGACGAAGCTCTTCAATGTGTTCTCTCACCCTTCTTCTGCTCCTCCGTGGGGGCTCTTGTGGGGGCACGATCCTCTCATCAGCACGGAATGAAGGTCGGGCCGGAGCAGGCACTGGAGGGTATAATATGACATCCCTCCTTTGCTCTCTGGTACAACAGAGCAGGTTGTTGAAAAGCCTGCGCAAAAAAGATGTCTTCCGCTCATCCATGGTGGGTGCACTCTCGACGGTCTGCTTCGCATGCTCCAAACCGTCAACCTAATAAATTGTTGTACAAAATTAACTAACATTAAATCTAATAATGATTTCTATCATCTAATAATGTTAATTAACATTCTAGCTAATGTAGGCATGTAATCATACTACAAAAATTAAAACAAATAGGCCAAAAATGGAATTCACTTACCACTGCGCCCCAAACAGCACCTTGCTTTGACACCCATCTTAGCGTGAAGTTCCGATACCACCGCATGTAGCCATCGTGGTACCCCATTGGCCTCGTCTCCGGCACCCCTTGTACAACCCACTGATTTCTATTCTCCCATATGTTGATGTAGAATTCATGCTTGCGGGTCCAATCCTTCTTGGTGTAGCGTAGGTCAATGGCGTGGAGCTCCCTGAACCCTTGAGGTGGGGATGCTGGAATTGGTTGCTCCAATCGATATTGCCTCAAAGATCGATCGGGCAGGTGCCATTCCACCATGTGCCAGCAGATTAAGGGCACCTTGCACAACCATGTCTCTTCATCCTCAGGATGTCTAAGACGATGCAACTCAACCACTTCATTTGGATATGGATCCCATACCGCCTACAATCATTATAGTCATGGAATTAATAAAAATTATATCCACTCCACCTAAAAAATTGAAAATCATTAAATTTTATATTTTTACCTGGTTCCACCAAGGCTTATCAAATTCAGCACGATAAAACAGTAAAGAGTGCTCGGGCTGGTGGTCGTTTGTATTTGCTCCGATCCACCTAATTAAGCAAAAGTACGTATATAAGCAATTTTTAAAGCATAGATGTTTACTTGTTAAGTATGATTGTATGGAAGCATCTAAATTGAACTAAAATTCCTTACTTGGCAATAATCTAAATAAGCTAAATACGATTTGGTTAGAATAAATCTGCTTACTTGGAAGATATCTAAATTCACTAAAATACTATAATTGCAGACTTAAAATGTCTCTAAATTCGCTTAGATAGTTCACTAGCTTAGTTCACTAAAATACTATAATTGCATACTTAAAATGTCACTAAATTCGCTTACTTGGAATAGATCTAAATTCACCTAACTAGCTACCATTGCATATCTAAAATAAATTCAACTTAAATTGAACTTACTTGAAACCATATGGGGGATTTGCTACAAATCGTAGCTCATCATCTAGCAACCAGAATTCCCGAGGGTCTCGAGGTGCGAGAAACGGAAGATGCTCCCATGCCCAGAGCTGGAGTATGAACATCGCACCACCAGCTTGTTTCGCTCCCAACTTCGAGCAAGTACACAACTCTCGGTAGATCCCAGCCAAGACGGCCGACCCCCAGCTTTTTTGCCCGATCTCGTCCCAGTCACCGAGGAGCATATTTAACCACATGCCTTGTATCCACCGGTTTGACTTGTCGGGGAACAGAAACCCACCAACCAAGCCAATTAGGTAGACACGTGCATACCGCTCCACCTGATCTTCAGGAGTATCCGGGCCTATATTAACCTCCATCTGGATGTGGTCAACAAGCCACGGGATCGATACTTGCCCCGCATTCAGTGGTGGATGCCCCTGACCTTCGACGGGCGTGGTGGTCGGCATGTTGAACCCCAAACGTTGTTGAATCAATGGCCCCCAACCATCTTCTGGTTTTCTCGAGTTGTCGATGATGGCATCTCCAGTGATCGGGAGCCCGGTGAGGATGGCAACATCTTTGAGGGTGATCGTCATTTCACCCTCGGGAAAGTGGAAGGTATGCAGCTCGGGCGCCATCGCTCTGCCATTGCCGTCAGCAGATCATTGTCAATATCAAGCCTCATAAAGTGCCTCAGCATGTGCAATCCCGTCCTCTCTAGATAGGGCTGCAGTCGATCATTCCAACGGGGCAATCGACATGTCCCTCGATGACTGATGGGAATAAGTGATTCCTACAAAACAAAAAACACAATATTGTCAGTCAATAGAAAGAAATATAAAAACTTTAAAACTATTGAAATAATTTTAGTGTGTCTACCGGATTATTGTTCCAAATTGAACGGGAGCGATGTTGATCTTGCCCGGTTAAATACCTTCGATCCCTTGGGCCAGGATTGATATACAATCTAGGGTCGTATATCTCAGCACCCATCTATAAAAAAATAGGAAATCAAATCAATTTAAATTTTAGCACCCATGTAAAAAAATCACAAAAGAATAAAATAAATTTACGTACTCTCAAAGCCTCTTCGTCTATTTTTTGCCAAAAAGCTAGCGAGAGTATCGACAAAAAACAAAAACTCTAGTAATTCTTTCTGATGCGGAAGATCGGACTTAGCCGCAACCACAGAGCATACTTAGAACGAAACTAGAGTGAAGTAATGGAGGGAGAAAGAAGTATAAAATTTGGTGGTGTGGTTTGGAATGGGGGGAGTGGTATTTATAGGGGGGAAGGGAGGGGAAGGAGGCGCTGGAAATTTAAAGCGGCCAATCACCGCTTTTCTCGGCTGCAGTGACAACACCGCTCCAGTCAAAGGCGATGATGGGCGGATCGCTGACGTGGCGAGGCGTGAGGCGTCGGATCGTGTAGAAAAACCACAATCCGCGCCTCACCGCATCCAACGGCAGCGGTGAAGGGCGCGGATGGCTGACGTGGCGGGGCGGGGCTATCACCGCTTTCGTCTTAGGCGGTGAAGTCCCCGCTCCTCGCCACGTCAGCGATCCGCCCCAACTTCACCGTTTTGCCCATCAACGGTGATAAATGCTTCACCGTTTGTCTCATCAACGGTCAAGCTATCACCGCGTTTGTTTAGGGCGGTGATAGCTTCACCGTTTTGGACTAAAACGGTGATAGCATCACTGTTGTTGTCTAAAGCGGTGATGCTATCACCGTTTTGGACCAAAACGGTGATAGCCATCACTGTCTTGGTCTACAACAGTGATGTTGAAACTGCTGTATTTTGGGGAAAAAGTTTATAAGTATTGTATTTGAGGAATTTTTTTTAATAATTAGAGTATTTTGGGATTTTTTCCGGATTACGAGCAAGGAAGAATGTGAAGCTTTGTTATAATCGCAGTGGCAGGTGGCAACAATTGAGCTATGCGAACTCCCTCGTGGCTGAACATTTCTACTATGCTATATAGTATTAGTGTTTTAATGTACAACTTAAAGTTGTACCATAACATGAAATGTATAAATTTATATTGTACCATAAAAGAATTTGTATCATTATATTATGGTAGAACTTTACAACTTTAAGTGGTATCATCATATAAAGGTACAAGTTCAAGTTGAATCATAAAAGAATTTCTACAAACGATATAGGTATAATCTAAAATTGTACCATAACGTTAAATGCACAATTTCAAGTTGTACCATAAAGGCAAAAACATATAGCACCAATACTATATAGCATTGCAAAATTCATCCTCGCGGCCTTGCCCCATTAGGTACCGCACGGTGTAGCTCCCCTGGCCCATATATCATTCATTCGTTTGTTAGGTTGTGGTTCGAGGAAGGACAGGTGAAACTATGCCCCTGCGGGCGAACACATAAATAGAAGGGTCAATACATTATTTTGGCTCGAACTATGACCATATAGTCAAATTTTCAGGCATTTAGATTTGGAAAAAGAAAGGGAAGGTCGCCTTTGTTGTAAGAGATAAAGAAAGGGGAATTCAACGGGAGAGAGAGAGAGAGAGAGAGAGAGAGAAAATTTGAGTGGTGGAAATTGTTTGATTTTTTATTATTATTTATTATCTTATCATATAAAGAAAATATGAAAATAATTTATAATTTGAATTTTTTTAATTTGGTGCTGACATGGCAGTGAGTTGGATCGTTGATCGTTAAGTCAACGGTGTTGACCATCTAAATTGACGGTCAAAACACTCGTCTGGCCAATTGAGTCTATATGTTGTATAGTTGAGGCCACGATGTTAATTTCTAAAACCACGGACCAAATTTGATTATATGGTCATAGTTCGGGCCAAAATAAGTTATTAACTATTAACCCTTAGTATAATGGTTAAACAATGGGAAGGGTTTTCTAATAAGTGACAGGGTATTTTGGGTATTATGAAAATTTAAGAAGTATACAAACGGGACTTATAAACAGTATAAACAATACAAATATACAGACATTACAAACTAAAACAACAAAACATACAAATAGATTTACAAAGAATACAAAACATATAAACTATACAAACAATACAAACTAGACCGACAAACAATACAAAATGAAAAAACAATCGGGTTGACTTTGGAGACTCCATCCCTGTGTAGAGGGGTTTCGTCCCAAAGTCAACCCGGTTGTTTTTTTATCATACAAATATTACAAACATGGTTGACAAAAATGACTAACTAGACGGACAAACCAAAATGGAAAAACATCTGGGTTGACTTTGCCGGCTCCATCTCTATATAGAGGAGGAGTTCCATCCAAAAGTCAACGAGGTTATTTTTTAAACATAAATAACATTACAAACATGATTGACAAAAATGACAAACATGGTGGACAAAAATTACAAAACTTAAAAGTATTATAAAAAAACCCACAAACATTACAAAAATAACAAAAATTACAAAATAAACAAAAAAATATTACAAAGCATACTAACAGTAGAAAATAACACTACTTACAATACAAATCGGTAAAATTGTATTACAAATCAATGAATACAAAATATACAAATCATAACATAAAGTATACAAACTAGACTAACAAAAATTATAAATCAAAATATATACAAATTACTCATATAAATATTACAAACACAATAGACAAAAATTACAAACTAGAATGATAAATGATACAAACCAAATTTATATAAATATTACACACTAGACTTATAAACATTACAAAATAGGTTGACAAACATCACGAACGGAAAATCCTCCTCCGCCGTCTGTGTCGCTGGAAAGCCTCCTCCGTCGTCGCCGAAACAATAGACCGAAAAGCTCTCTCTGGCAAGGTTGTCAACTCACGGGTCGACCCGATTTGAACTAGACCTGAACACTAAAACGGGTTCCATACACTCATTTAACAGTTAGCCCAGAAAAAACAAACCCGCTCTAACCCGGTCAAAACCCGCCCAACCCGGACGGTTAACCCGGCTGTAACGATTCCCGGGCGGAGGCAGACGTTGGGAATTATCCCAAGAAGAAGAACAATAAAAGTGCAGGCGTGCCAGCACATTTTCTAAAAGCACACGTTGTATTTAAGAAATATACTTAGTAGCCTAACTAGTTTTTTAGTATTTGAATTGATGTCTAAATACGATATATAAAATAGGGGGTTTCCATAGTTTCTCATACAAGTTCAGGCTAATCCAGATTAAACCGGGTTAATCCGATCACCCATTAACTCTCCACCCACTTACTTAATTGGGTCAATGGGCCAAACCGGGCTAACAACCTTGCTCTCGGGAGTTTCATGGGAGGAGGAAAATTGCCCAACAAATGGACCGCCGCTGAAAATTCCCGGGACGCCGGATCATTGGCCGGCGAGAAGAGACAGTTCGGGGACATTGGAAATTTCTCGACCGATAGGAAGTGGGCGACAGAAACCTGGAAGAACTTTTTTATTATTTAATAATTGAAAATTAAAAATCCATGTAATTACTATATTAACTTTCATTAAATTAGATTATCTAGAACCATTAGATTTAAATGAGAATGGATGGTTGAGATGCACTTAGTCATATAACTAAGCGGACCCCCTTAGTTACCTGATCTTATCCCTTGTGGTTCTCCTTTCCTTTTATTCTAATTAAGGTGTCATCTTGCTCACATATTTGTCCAACTATGAACCTGGGTAGCAATTGGCAAAGTAGCACCCACTTCTAGGAATCAGGTAGAATAATTCATAGAGGCTGATAACCTTTCAACCAAATCGGCAGTCGTATATCAACGCTCTAATTGAGGTTTATAAGCAAAAATATAAGCAGTTCTGAACATCTCAGAATCCATTCCTACATTACAACTCTTCGCTCATATTCTAGAGGAACCTATTACGAGAAGAACAAAGTATCCATTTTCAAAGGACGATAATAATAAAACTAGGGCGATGTTTAGCCGTTCAGTTTTTAAAGTCTTCTCAGCCATTTCTGTTGTGCTACTCTACTGTCTACCACCAATGGCTTTCTCCAAGTTCTCATTTTTCAACTTTAACTAACCTTCAATAATTGCATAGGACAATGCATAGGAATTCCTATGGATAAATGAAGTAAACGTGAGAGAGGTACGTAGTTGCATAATATAGCTTTGCCAAGAGGAAAGGGAAGCAACATATCGTTCATGACACATTTTCTTAGCTTTATTGCGCCTCTTTAATAAATTCAAGATCACCACCGAAGAAACTTGAAACCCTTGCAAGAGTAGTAACATCTTCAACCCTGAAAAGGGATTTTACCAAATGTAGCCATGTTTTACAATATGCTACTTCAACTCCAAGCATCACTGCTGCACTGCCACTAACCAACACTATATTGCTCACATATTAGGTTACATGCAACTTCTAGCAATAGTTCCTCCAAACCACCACTGTGAGTCCATTCTTTTGATTTTGCATCTTTGGCTCTTTTAGCATCCAGGTAGGAGAGATAGTTTCCACTTTCTAGACTTGTACTCCAAGCTTCCTCACCCCTGATGCATGTGTTGTGGCAGTTGACTCCGCTGCCATATTCATCACTTCCATCACAGCAATCTACAATAGAAATCCCCCCGGAACTCAATCTAGTAAGGCGGTAGCATAACAGATGAACATATGGTAGTTGTACTTTGAAAGTTTCTTCTTGCGGGGATGGTCCATCATAGTCCGTAATCGTCTCTGTTGATTGCTTTGTTGTGTTTGTTGTGGTTGCTCCTCGATTTGACGTCATGGTTCTTCTCTAGTGACTTGTACTTCTTCTCATCTAGGTGGCTTCGGTTTCTTCGTGGTTGATGGCTAAGAGGGGTGAACCTCTTACCTTGTGGTGCACAACCATGGATTCTAGTTGATGTTATAACCACTCATTCTAGTGTTTTACCTTTTCCATCTATCTTTTTATATACCAAATTATGTTATGTTTGTGTAACAATAATGTGTTGTATTTGCAGATGGGATGAACTTCTCATTTCTGCCAATTTCCACCTACTAATTTTATCAGGAAACTTGGTTGTGTTGCAAGTGTTCCTCTGTGTGTTATTGTTGTACGGTTAGAAAGTGGTGCAACTGATTGATTACATATGCATAAAGCATTGTAAAGGATTCTTATGAACGACTGATTTCTCCTTTTTAATTTATAGATTCTTCTTTTTCTACAAGTTTTGGACTGAATCGTAAGATTTTGTTGTGGTTCACGTTTCTTGTGGAGTTTCATTTAAGTGTTTGGTGTAAATGTAAGTTTCAATCTGGCCAGATGATGAAGACTTACCTATGAGGATGTGAAGGACTTTTAGGTCTGCAGTTAACAGTGGTATAGATTCCAATTTCTTGATATGCAATGGCTCTCTATTTGTTTTGTGTTGTTTCTGTATGGTTCTTCTTCATCCTCTTCAAATGTGGAATTAAATGAGTTTCTTCCATTGGATTTCCTGTGTTGTACATAGTTGTTCATTGATTTGGTTTACCTGAAATAAATTTGTTTTAGAATTTGCATTGTGGGTTTGCTAGGCTGCTTTAGATATGATTCATGGTTGTCTCTATTTTGCTAAACTGGAGTTGCACCTGCACCTGAAAGAAGGAAACTTTGCTTGCAAAATTATGGTGATTGCTACCACAAATCTATAAGTTCTAACCGGAAACTACAATGTTTTTTGCTTGGAGTTGGGATGTCCTTTACTTCTTATCTTCCTTTTCCCATTAGTCCACGAGGTCATTTTGCGTGTTATTTTTTTTTCCATTGTTTCTTTTACTTGAAGCAAAGCCAACTATAGCTATGCATGAGAAGGAATTAACTTTTTTTGTTGTGTTGGGTGTTGTTTTTGTCGATGTTTCTTTTATTTAAAAGGAAAGACAGCAATTCATAAGGTAATTAGTTGCACTTTCAACACTGTGAAATTCAAACCACTGACAAGAATAGGCTTAATAGTTAATACACTTGCATAGCCATAACTATCTGGTTTGTGACAAATATAGCAACTTTTTGAAAAATACACAAATATAACCATTTCGTTTGAAATTTTAACGACACTATCAGGATTGTTGACTGGACAAACGATTGTTTGTGACGTGGTAATTAATTTTCATCAATGTGGCATTGCAAGGTGGAATATGTTTCACAGTTCATTAATACATAAATAAAAGAACAAAAGGCCACTTTGCCCTTTTTACCCACCCTCCACCATTATTGCCGGTCGACGAATGCTACTATCAATAGATCCACCCATCCATCTTCATCCTCTTCTTCTGATTCTCCGCCATCAAAAGGGCATTGGCCACTGCAGGCGCAAAAGCCCAAAGGAGAGCAATAGTAAAAAAATTCAGATTCCAAAATCCCTAACCCCCGTACCCTGAATCCAATCAACGATGATGAAACTTGGAAATTTGGCCAGTACGACAAATTCGTTCTCCATCAGTTTTTGTAGCCCGGAACTGGAGATTTGGGCAAAGTACTCTCTTCCAAGCGCTGCTTGCTTGCTTTAATTATTAGGATTAAGGATGATTGATTGATTCGGGAAGGGAAAGAGACCAATAATAAAAAAAAGCCCACTCCCCTCGTACAAACCCTTTCATCTCCGCCGCAGAAGAGAAAGATGATGATGACGACGACGAATAGTTGAGGAAGAAGTTTGATTGGTCGCGGTGATTGTTGTGTGGATAGGGGAGAAAGACGAGTGAGATGAGAGATGTGGAGAGGGAGATGAAGCAGACGTTGGGGATTGGGGAGAGCAAAAGAGGAATAAAAAGTTAACAATAATAATAAAACAAAGTTGTTTGAAGTGAACTTTAAAGATGAAGAGAGGATTTGCCGCTTTGTGTGTTCTCTCGAGTCTTGGTGAGAGATGCTAGGTTTTCGATTTGGGAGGATTGAGGAAGACACATCTCCTTTCATCTCATCAGTACATTATTTTTTTCCCCTAATTCATTACGTCAAACTGACACTGTTGAATCGTGAACCGGTATCAAACCGATATGGTCTAACCATCAACTTTTTCGGTTTTCACGGACTTCTAATTCTAAAGCTAAATAAATGGCTTCCTGACAGTCGACTGTGAGCATGGTTGTCTCGAACCTGGTTGAACCGGTTCTTGTCATGAAATCGGTATGACCGACATGAGCGAGTTACGAATTCTAAGGAAAGTGACATTGTATTATTGAATTTAATTAATAAAAAATTAATTGATTAGTTATTTCATGAATTTAAAAGTCAAAAGTTGATGTTATTTGTTGGATTGTAAGTAAATTGTCGTCAAATATGGGAGAAATAGCGAAAACCCTAGCTCCGATTTCCTCGGAGTGGCGATTTCTCAACTGCCAATACCCGTAGCCTAGTTTTCCTCTCATGGCGCCGCCGGCGCCGGGGAATGACACCCCGGACGCAGGCTCCCAGGACTCGGGTGCCGGCGTACGGCGTCCGCCCCCCACAGCTTCTTCACCAGACTCAAAGCGGGACCAGGAATCCCAACACCCAAAAAAACGAGCGAACCCCATGCGCGATAACCCTCTGTTCAGTGCGGAGGGTGCAGCTGATACCCCCTGCTCCCATGGAGGAAGAAAACGTTGATACTGAAGAAGTCCATAAAAACCATGCATGGACTGGCGAAACACGTAGGTTTTACAGCACTCTCCACCAAGTGGACGCCTGGTATGTTGCTGAGTCGGACTCAGAGGATGTTGCAGCGGCAATGAGGGAGGACGATCTTGATGATGAGATTCCGGAAGACGACGACCCGCTGTGCCCTACCATCGCTTTTACAGCGAGAGAAAAACAGCAATGGCGACGTGAATGGCGCTCGGCGCTCATTGTGAAGGTGCTAGGAAGAACCTTTCCGTTCCCAGTGATCTCTAGGAGGTTGGAAACACTATGGGCTAAGCATGGAACGATCCAAGTCTCAAGCCTCTCGTTTGGTTTCTACGCCGTTCGTTTCCTTAGTCAGATAGATTACGAACATGCAGCAGCGGGGGGGCCCTGGATGATAGGTGATTTCTACATCACCGTCCGGCCATGGCGGAAAAATTTTAACCCAAGAATGGCTGAAGTGGCATCAACCATGGTCTGGGCTCGTTTGCCTGACCTACCGCGGGAGTTCATCAACAAAGATGCAGTGGAGCGGATTGCTGGAAAAATTGGGAAACCTATCCGGGTCGATCGAGCTACTGAAACGGGCGACCGAGGACGATATGCTCGAGTAAGTGTTGAGGTGGACTTGACCAAACCGTTGTTATCAAAATTTAAAATTGAAGGGATCACTTACTATGTGGAGTACGAGGGCCTCCATCGCATATGTCCCGAATGCGGGAAATATGGACACTCGAAAGCAACATGCCCGTTACTGTTCAAGGAACAGGAATCGGTAGCTCCTACTACCCAGGAGACTAGTGACACAGCGGCGGAAGGAAACTATGGTGAGTGGATGGTGGTGAAGCCCCGTGGGAAGGGCTTTGCAAAAGCCCGCACAGAAAGGGTAGTCGAGGTTGAACGAGCTGAGCACCTTCAGGAGACAGGAAAGGAGCGGGGGTCGCGTTTCTCCATCCTATCGGATGAACCTAATGGGGAGCAGCTCGAGCCTTCGAACGAGAGTCGGGACACAACAACTGCCGCAAGGGAACCTGTAGAGAAAGTGGCAGTAAAGCCTGGATCAATGGATGACAGTCACACAGTTCCTATGCAGGAAGAAGCACTGAATACTGCGCCGAATATTGCTGACCCCTCTACCTCAATCACGGCTGCGAAACAAACACAACACAAGCAAATATCAGCCGGAATGCAAGGGAAGCCAGCTGAGCCAGCTCGCAAGGGGGGGGGGGCAAATCCGTGATGTGGATAAGATGGGTAAGCAAACACAAACCAAGAAGCCACCGGTCCAGAAGGACATTGCAAAACAACAGGGGAATGGATCGAAGATTACTGCCAAAGCACAGGGCGCGGGGAGCCTATCCCCTTCTGTTAATAAATGAAACTTTTGAGCCATAACTGCCGCGGGTTGGGGAATACGCGGTCAGTTAGTTCTCTCAAAGCGCTCCTGCGCCGATCCTCCCCAGATGTGGTTTTCTTAATGGAGACAAAACAAACTGTTGCAGAAAATGAAGAGCTTCGAGCTCTGTGTGGATATAAGTATGGTAGAAGCTTCCCGGCTAACATCTCATTACGAAGTCGGGCGGGGGGGCTTAGCTTGTGGTGGAACGAAGATGTGCAAATCAGTGTGATGGATTTAGACTTTCATTTCATTGATGTAGCAGTGGAAGAAGAAGTTGCTGGTAAGTGGCGGTTTACGGGCATTTACGGGTGGCCTGAAGGAAACGATAAGTGGAGAACATGGGACCTGTTACGTGGTCTCAGCGAGCAATGGGATGGTCCTTGGCTATGCGGCGGAGATTTTAATCAGGTGGTATCCTCGGCAGAAAAGAGTGGAGGACGTGGAGTGCAGGAGTTGGCAATGACTGAGTTCAGTGACTGTTTGAATGAGGTGGGCTGCCAGGACTTGGGTTTTAGTGGATATCCCTACACTTGGGAGAATAGACGGATTCGGGGGGGCTTCATTGAAGAACGATTGGACAGGTTCGTCGCGAACGAGAAATGGGGAATCCTTTTCCCGGCCGGAAGAGTGCAGCATGGGGATCGGGTACACTCCGACCACCGCCCTATCATCTGCGAGACGAGAGGGGAAGATGATGCGGAAGTCAAATGGGGTTGGACGTTCAGGTTCGACCCGGTGTGGACGAAGCACGAGGACTGTGAAGTGATTGTTGAACGAGCCTGGTGCAGTTCCCCTTCTGCCGATGTTCTAGCCAAATTCGCCTCATGTCGGCAAGAACTAGACAGCTGGAGTCAACGAACGTTCCCGGCGTTCGCAAAACAGAAGAAGAGAATTGAGAAGGCCATTCGAGCCCTTGAAAGAAGAAGAAAGAATGAGGAGGTGCTGGCTCAACTCCGGACGTTGGACGATGAACTTGCTGATGTCCTTGACAGTGAAGAGAAATACTGGAAACAGAGATCTTGTGCGGATTGGCTTCGGGGAGGGGATAAGAATACTGATATTTTTCACCGGAAAGCTTCTGCTCGACGCAAAAGAAACATGATAAAGAAAATACGAGATGAGACTGGGCGCTGGTATACGGGACAGGAGGAGGTCTCAATGTGCATGGTTGACTACTATGAGTCTCTCTTCACGGCAGGCCCCACACCTTCTTCCTGGCCGGTTCTTGATTCTATAAAAAGAGTGGTTGGAGAGGACGAGAACGCTATGCTGCTGAGACCTTTTGAGAAGGAGGAAGTCTGGGGTGCACTGAAGCAAATGGGGAAGCGCAAGGCCCCGGGCGCAGATGGTTTATCCGTGTTCTTCTTCCGGAAATACTGGAATATTGTCGGGGAGGAGGTGACACGAGCAGTCATCCAGATTCTCGAAACGGGTGTTTTGCCTGCAGGGCTGAATCATACGTTGATAGCGCTTATCCCAAAGGTTAAGCAACCTGCTACCCCGAAGGACTACAGGCCGATCAGCCTGTGCAACGTGCTGTACAAGATAGTGTCAAAGGTTCTCGCTAATCGCCTCAAGCCTTTACTGGACAAGATAATTTCGCCCTCGCAGAGTGCTTTTATTCCAGGGCGGTTCATCACGGACAATATTATGGCGGCATTCGAATGTTTTCATACTATGAAGAATAGCAAACGCTGGAAGCATGGTTACTTTGCAGCAAAAATCGATATGGCCAAGGCTTATGATCGAGTAGAGTGGCACTTCCTGGAGGGAGTAATGAAGCGCATGGGGTTTGCTGATCGGTGGATACAGCTGATTATGATGGGAGTGACATCCGTCTCCTACTCTGTCCTGGTGAATGGCCATCAGTCCCAAACCTTCACTCCGGGCAGAGGGATTCGGCAGGGTGACCCGCTTTCACCGTACCTTTTCCTGCTTTGTGCAGAGGGGTTGTCAACCTATACAGCCAAAGCGGTTGATGAGAATAGGCTGCATGGGTTGCAAGTGAAGCGGGGTGCCCCGGTGATTACCCACTTGTTTTTCGCTGACGATAGTATCTTTTTTGGCAGGGCTAATCAAAATGAATGTCTGGTGCTAAAGGAGATCCTACAGGCCTATGAACGGGAGTCTGGGCAGATGGTTAACTTCCTGAAGTCGGAGGTGTCTTTCTCAGCAAATGTCAAACCGCATGGCAGGCTGATCACGAGCGGCACTCTGGAGATGAAGCCAGTGGAGAAGCACCAAAAATATCTCGGTCTGTTCACGGAGGTGGGCCGAGCTAAGAAGGATCTTTTTGCGGGTCTCAAGGAGCGGGTGAGGTCGAAGTTGAAAGGGTGGAAGGAAAGGACAATGTCCGTAGCTGCGCGCGAAATACTCATCAAATCAGTGGCTCAAGCTCAGCTCACTTATGCGATGTCGGTGTTTAAGGTCCCGGAAGGGACTATAGATGAGGTGCACAGTTTGATTACTAATTTCTGGTGGGGTCAGAAGAATAAAGAGAAAAGGGCTCATTGGATCAGGCGTGAAGAACTGGTGACGCTGAAGGAGGATGGTGGGATGGGATTTAGAGATCTTCGGGGTTTCAACGTGGCGCTCCTAGCTAAACAACTTTGGGCTCTTCATTCTCGCCCAGACGCGCTCATTTCCAAGATCATGAAGGCGAAGTACCACAGTAATTGCTCCATTCTTGATGCTCGCCTGGGAAGCAAGCCAAGCTACATCTGGAGAAGCTTGTTAAGCGCTCAAGAGTTTCTATGTAATGGACTTCGATGGAGGGTTGGCAATGGGGAGCAAGTAAAAATTTGGGGCGACCAGTGGCTTCCGGGCGAGACTGCTTTTGTTGAGTCAGCACCGACCGCCCTCCCGGTCGATGCTACAGTGCGAGATCTAGTAGAACCGGAAACGGAAATGTGGGATGTGGAGCTAGTCAACCAGTGCTTCCCTCCACCAATTGCCCAGACGGTCTTGTCAATTCCCCTCCGGGGTCCAGAGGAATGCGACCGCCTCATTTGGAGGTTCACTGAGAATGGGCAGTACTCAGTTAAGAGTGGGTATAGGAGGTGGCTGGCGGAGTTTATGGCGGCGGAGGGCATTATTCCTAGGGGGGACGAGAAGTTGTGGAAGTTTGTGTGGACGATGAAGGTCCCGCCAAAGGTTCGACATTTTGCTTGGCGATTTATTCGCGAAATTCTGGCCACGGGGGAGAGGGTGGCGGCCAAGGACCAGAGACGGACAAATGAATGCCCCTTCTGCAATCAGGTTGAATCCCAGCGGCACACCTTCTTTGAATGCAGCTGGAGCTCTCGAGTATGGCGTAGCACCGAATGGGAACGAGCTCTCGAGGTAAATGGGGTGGCGGACAGCCTAGAGTGGTTTGTGAAGGTGACACAGCAAGAGGATACGAGCACGGTCGAGAAGTGAGTAATGATCATGTGGGCTCTGTGGAAAGAACGTAATGCACAGCTGTTTAATGGTGCAAAGTGGCCTGAAGATGAAATTGTCCAGCGAGCTTTGTCTATACTAAATGACTACCAGAAGAATCAAGGACCGGAGACTCTGAGCGATGGTCAATCGGGGGACGCAGCATGGGTGAGGCCTGCTGAAGGAAGAGTTAAAGTCAACACAGATGCCGGGGTGTTTGCGAACGGCGGGATTGGGCTGGGGGCGGTGTTTCGTGACCACCAGGGCCGTTTCCTGGCGGCGGCGGCGAAGAAGATGCGTGGTACCTTTGGAGTGGAGCTGGCGGAAGCTCTGGCAGCAGAGTTCGGGATGCAGTTAGCGCACCAGCTTGGCTTTCCACAGCCTATTCTAGAGATGGACTGTTTACCCCTGGTAGAGAGGATTAGAGGAGGAGAAGAGGATTACACTGAGACAGGCATCATCTGCAGGCGCATTGTGGAGCTCTTGCAAGCGTCTGGTTCGAGCAAGGCAAGCATTGAACACGTACGCCGTACTGCGAATAATGCTGCGCACATCATGGCTCATAGTGAGACCCATTGGGAATGTAGAGAAGTGTGGATCGATAGACCACCGATTTTCCTTGTTGACCAGCTGCTGCTGGATGATGTAACCGGTTTTACTTAATTTAATACATCTCACAGGTTACCAGTAAAAAAAAAAAAAAAAATTGTCGTCAAATATGTTTTATATGATTAAATTTATCGAATGTTAATGATTTTCACAATTATATATATTTTTTTATACCAGCATGAACCGACGTAGACCAATTATACCACCGGCCGTACCCTTCTACCTGCAAACCGGCCCACCGATATAAACCAGTTTGACAACAATGATTGTGACTTGTGAGGCCAGTTCCGGTCAGACCAGGTCCAACAGACCGGCCGGCTCACGATTTAACAACCTTGCTGTGTTATCCTTTCCTGGGAAATCTTCAGCACACAGCCACTCTCTTTACGAAATTACAAGCGCCGCTCTCTCTCTTGTTAAATTAACGTCAAACCATTTAAAATTCGAAACTCTCCCATTCGATTCAATCCTTTCCTTTCCTATACAGTACGAAAGTCAGATCCACATATCACATTCCCCTAGTCGTTCTAGTCTTCCAAGTTCTACCTTCAATAGATCTCGCATTTCGCGAGAGATTTGGATTGGCGATATAGAAAAATTCTGGGGAATTACAGACTGCTGGTCTGGATCGATCATTGGTTTTCCTAATCATTCCATTCCAGTAAACTAGGAGAAAGACAATGGGGGCATACAGGGCCGACGACGATTATGATTACTTGTTCAAGGTCGTGTTGATAGGCGACTCCGGCGTCGGCAAATCTAATCTCTTGTCCAGATTTACCAGGAACGAGTTCAGCCTCGAATCCAAATCCACGATTGGCGTCGAATTTGCGACTCGCAGCATCCACGTCGATGACAAGGTCGTCAAGGCCCAGATCTGGGACACTGCTGGCCAAGAAAGGTAATTGCGCTTTCGGATCTTGAAAATTTCTTGCGTTCTGGGTTTAATTTGCTACCGTAGCTCTCACATTTCCTTCACGTAGGTAGATCTATGCCTTGAAAACGCTTAACGATTACCCGCCTCCGCCCTCTGATTGTTTTTTTACGGCTCGTCGCTTCATGATTTTTTCTTTCCCTTTTGCGTCTGCTGTTTCTTTCGGGATTTGGGAAGGTTTAAGATTATTAGGGTTCATTTGCTCTTCATTTTTACCTCTTGTGGAGTGAATGTTCTTGAGGTTTGTGGGTTTAGGATGATGTTTTATACCGAGTATGATATTTATGATGTGGTCATCAAGCTGTTTCAACTGCTTCTCTTCATTCTTGAGCCTGTAGAGTTTTGGTGCACCTTCAGTTTGGTTCTTTTTCATACTTATTATGTTGTGTTTCACTTTGACCTTGAACTGTTAATTTGAGTTGTCACGTACGTCACCAGATTTTCTTTGCAATGTCGTCTCTGTTTGTAGGGTGGATTTTAGAGTTAACATGTTCAACTAATGGTAATTATAGAATTAAATACTGTATATGAAGCATGTTTCATGCTAAAGTTGGGACTTGCTTCGTATGGAAAGTTTTGGTGCATGGTTACTGTTATAAGGATCTTGCTTCATAAGGGGCTTGGGGATCTAATCTTAGAAATGTAAAGACTGATTTTTGCTGTTTCTTTTCGAACTGTGTTGAAGCTTCGGAATGGTTACTAGAAAACTGGATCATTAGTATGCCAATAGTATTCTGTATTCTACCAACGAAAATGCATTGTAATACTTTACTTTACAATGGAACTGTGGGAACTGTCAAAGATTTCTTTTCTATTATCATAGGGCACTTGTGGCAATGGAAGAAGATGGAAACCTCATTGCCAGTTCTTCCTGAATTTTAATTTTAAAGTGCATTGATAGAGATATATTTTAATTTGTCATGTCTAAGTACCAGTTTCTTTTGTAAGAGATAATGGCTAGCTAGCTATGCACATTTGCTGATGCAAAGCAGTAAAGCACTACGTTAGATACTATGCTATGTTTTTCCTTTGACCTTCAGGCAGCTTACACGAAAAATATATTGTTGTTTTCGTGTTATCAATTGATTTGAGCACAAGGCAAGAACTCCTATTGTGGTTGCCTATTCATTGATCAGTGTTGTTCCCTTTTAGCCTTCATGTTGTATCTAATCCTGGATAGATGATATATACCCTCTGCACCTGCACCTTTTGTAATATCTTCGGCTCAAGTATGGGCGTGATCTAGGCTGTCAGACTAGTTTAGTTTGCTTGATTCTCAGTCAGAAACATCAATTGCAAGATGTATTACATCTTATATTCGAAATTGTGAATCTTTGTCTGCACATCTGTCATGTGTGCTCGGTAAAGAGTTTGCAAAGTTGTCTCTCTAGCGCAACACTAATTGATTAGTCTGTACGAACTCCTTGATTTTACTGTTTTTTCATGCTTGTATAAACTGAGGCATCAAAAGATAAGCTGATATTACCCCTGTTTCGGATGCATGTTTTTTAGTTTGTAATCTTGTCAGTTTCTGATAACTCCATACAAGTACTGTTTGTTCTTCCTACTTTTATTGAGCTTTCCTTCTTACCTCTATATGCCATTTGTTTAAGTTCTGGCTTCAGCATCTCTTTGCCACTTCTGTTTCCTTAGTAGATGTAGTTCTTATGTTTTGCTGTAATGAGCCTTCAAGTCGGGTCCTGATTAAAAAGCTTTGCTGCTGGCAGATACCGGGCAATCACCAGTGCATACTACAGAGGTGCAGTAGGTGCATTGCTTGTCTATGATGTCACCCGGCATGTTACTTTTGAAAATGTGGAGAGGTGGTTGAAGGAGCTCAGGGATCACACAGATGCAAACATTGTGATCATGCTTGTCGGGAACAAAGCGGATCTGAGACACCTTCGTGCTGTTCAAACTGAGGACGCCAAAGCATTTGCCGAGAGAGAGAACACATTTTTCATGGAGACATCTGCACTGGAGTCCTTGAATGTCGAGAATGCATTCACTGAGGTGCTGACTCAAATTTACCGGGTTGTCAGCAGGAAGGCACTTGATGTTGGGGATGACCCAGCAGCCTTGCCCAAGGGACAGACCATTAGTGTGGGAAAGGATGATGTATCCGCCGTCAAGAAAGTTGGGTGCTGCTCGGCCTAATTGTTTGATAGTAATGGAAAAAGGTGTTGCCGGTATGAGTTTCTGATTAAGAATTTTGCAATTTCTGGCTTTGGAGAGAGAACATGGTTTCTGAAGTACATACCAGAATGTATTCTCAGTTCTCACTCTCGTATGTGGAATGCTCGGATGGCAAACTGTAGTTTGATGGCTAGAAAAGGAAGAGAAGTTATAGAGTCGTGAAGAGAAGCTTTAAGGGTTGAGATCGTAGAGACTTTCACCTTTGGTTTGCATTTCCCTTGTCGCCTGAAATATCCCTACCGGCCCTCTGTATGGCCTTTTCATTTGGATAATTTTCTCATTTGAAGTGCTGTGATTTGTAGTCAGTTTACGACGATCCCCGTTCTTAAGCACACTTTGTTGGTGCAATTTAGTAAGTAAGCGAATTAATTATGTTCAAATGGAATCTGCCGTTTTTGTGTTAGATCTTCTAATATCGGAGTCTAAATATCGATTGCAAGGAATTAACAACACGTACGGACCTGTGCTCTTTCCGTTTCAGACGGCAACCAATTGTGATTGGGTTTATGAGGGTGGATCATGGTAATACCGTAACAAATCCATTATGGAGTATTATTAGAATTATTAAAACACAAGTTATCAGAATTACCAAAACAATAAAGTTACTGTTCATTACGACAAAATAGCTGTAACCACTCTTTAATCGGAAACTCTTAACCCCTACGGCGCCGTAAGACACACTTTTACCGAAAATAATGGCACTTTCGTCGGGAAACACTGTTCATCACCGGATTATTGAACGGTTTAATTCCCTGTGGCCCTTTATAGCGTAATTCCTGGGAAGACCCTGGCGGTTGGCCAAACATCGGAGGAACTTACCCTATGGGGTCATGAAGAAGAGAAGAGAAGGTGAACTGAAGAAGCATTTAGTCACAAATCGGAGTGGGCCGGATGTTTATAATCAGTTGCCGACCACGGGATGTGCTACATGGAACATAATAACAATTGTCTATGTATTCCCACATGCTATTCAAAAACAGAGGCAAGCATGAAAATTGAAAACCTTCTCTTGTGCTATGTATTCCCACATGCTAAGAATTGTAACCATTAAAAAGAGATAAGAAGAAAGTATAATTGCATTTTGTGTGACTGCTAATCCAACCGAAACAAAAAGGAAGGTAGAAAATATGTCAACAAAACTCAAGCTAATCAGAAATTTCTTTCCCAAGTGGTGGAGAAATCACCCCAATTATACTCACCTTCTTCGCCCTTTGAATCACAAAGGGAAGACGGAAGACCAAGAGTGAAAGAAATAATGGGAACTCGGGGTTGGCGGGAAGAAAGAGAAGAGATGTCATGTGGTTAAACTAAAATATTAACGCATGGAGATTGCAGACTCTTCTTCCGCCAGAGCAGCTTGAAAGGAGGGGGAAGAGAAGGCGAAATCGAAACCCTCATAGTCATAGGCGCTGTCGATTAGATTTCATTTGGTTGCCATTTGCCATCGAAAAGCAGAAATTAGCCAAGGGAACGAGGAAAACTGATATAAAACTGAAACCCGAAAATTGAAAAAAAAAAAAAAAGAAGCATTACATGATTAAAGCCACATGAAGAATACCAGTCCGTCCCAAAACCCAGTTGAAGAGGAGTAATGGAAATTAACATGCATAGCGTGATCGGCTAGCTAGGATTTCGGGACTTCAAATGATTTCAACGACAAGGATTGAAAACTATTGTAGAGCCCAATTCCCCATCCCTGGCTCCAGTTGTGCAAGCGATGGAAATAATGCTCTGACGCTGAGAAGTCGCCCATGCAAAGAAGAAGATGAGCTGAGATTTTGTGAATTTCAATTTTAAATCATATATATCCACTTGAGATTGATACCTTAGCTGAATTGAAAGGAAAATAGCACTAACAACTATAAGAGGGCCTCAAGTGGTGGAGGATCATCACCTCCACTCCATTGTCCCTCTGGCTATCTAACTAATGCATGCAAGAGGGGATTTTTGGATGTCTAATAGAAAGCAAAAAATAGTTGGATGGCAGGGAAATGGACAAGCGGCTCAAGTGCATTTGTTGCATGAATTGGAGTCTACACGTGTACACCAACAAAATTATACTGTTGGTGGAAGCCAACTCTTCTTCTATCTCTTTCTCTTCAATTTACGGATTTAGTTGCCTTCGCTAACTAATAATTAGCTCTTATATTTACTACTTCAACAGAACTTTGTGACTATTCCTTCCAAACTTGCTATAAGGGCAGCACTAATTTTGAGATTATAGTGAAATTTATGGTTTACAATAAGGATGTGCATTGGTTTTAGTTGGACACTTTGGTTATAAGACTTTTTTTTAACCTTTATACCAATTTTATTAAAATTATTTTTTCTTCAATAGTCATTTGTCTTTTGTAATTTTTTGTACTCATTCCCTACACCCTATTTTACGGCAACCTTACTCCCTGTAAAGATATTTATTTAAAGATATTTATTTCATATTACGAAAGATTTACAAATACATTAACTTAATTATAAATATATTATGTAAAACTTATGAAGATTTTTTTTTTATTTCTTATATATATATATATTATTTAAGTAAACGTATTACGTAGTTTTTCTTTTATAGTTAAGACACTACGCAAAACATATAGATGAATAGTTAATTAAGTATATTAATTAAGTGTTTCATATATTTAAGTTTGAACAAAAATTCATATATTATCAACTTAACATTTGACCATCTTATACATTTGGATTACACAATTTTTTTCTATGGTCAGTTATTTTTTACCTAACAATTTAATCAAATGTGACAGTATTCGTGAATTAACTCATTCATTAGTGACAACAATATTCACCATCTCATTAATTCGCCTTACAAATGTTATGTTGGATCATTTAGATTTAAAATACCTTTTCTAAATTAATTACATTATTCTTCAATAAAATTCCATTATTATTGCCTCAAATATTCATCATTTCATCATTTATATTACGTACAAGTTTTCATAAGATAAGCTAACTTTTATGAAATACTTAAATCAAATGTGATAATTTTTTTATAAGTTAATTTCATTATTAGATCACACATAAAAATAATTTACGTAACATTATTCTATAACAATTAAGTAAAGTACAAATACATTACATAAGACTTATAAAGAGATAGTTATTCCTTATGTATAAGTTAAACAAACGTATAACATCAATTTTGGATACTGAATAAAACTTAAAAGGTTATCTTACCCGAACTATTTTTTAAATTATTCTATTTCAACCGAATCATTAAAAAATTAGATTAAATTTTAATTATAAATCATGTTTTACCGCAGCGAAGCGCGGGCCATATAACTAGAGTCCCAGTTCATAGCCGTGAACTCAAGGCGGGGACCGTGATCTCGGGCCAAAATCCTTCGCTTCACTAACTCAGTGCATGGTCATTGGCTTCAGTTCATGATCTTACTACCGTGAACTGGCTTGAGTCCATTGAGACCGAAAACTGTGCTAGAACCTCCGCACTTCACAGTCTCAGGGCAATTGTCTTTGGACTTTTGCACTTTTTCGCGCTTTTCGACCTCCAATCGACCTGAAACTTGTCCTCGACCTTATCACACGTGCTAGGACCTGAAATATGACAAAACAAGCACACCCTAGCGTAAAATAGGTCGAGAGACAATGAAATGCAAAGTCAAACTATCAAGAAATGAGGGGTCAAATGTGTGCATTTGGACCCAAATCAAATATGATGAACACCACTCAAGAATCATGAAAAATACCTCAAATATTTTATTACACAAAAACCCACACACATAGCATTCAATTCATACAACCTATCTCATTTCTATACTACGGTTCACAATACCCAAGTGAATTGGAGAACTACTCCATGACTAAGAAGAGGAATACAACAAAGAAGAAGAGAAAACCCATGGTAAGATGCTTCTCTTCAACCTTAGGTGCTTGGATTGCCTCCTTGGAGGAGAGATCTCCTCTCTTCAAGTCTTGGGTAGGTCAAGAACTCCTTCCTCCTTTGGTTCGTGACTTTCTCTCTCTATCTCAAGAAGAAGAAGCCAATCTCACTCCCAAATTTTTTCTCCCCTTGGTTTCAACTCACTCCTCCTTTTATACTCCAGTCAGGCGATTGTCATGGTCGATTATCACGCCCATAATCTTGGTAGCCTGCCCGTGATCCCAAGCAAAAATGCGGTGTTTCATTTAGAAACTTCACGGCTGGGGCGGAATTGTCACGGTCTGGTGCCTGTGATCTTTGACTTTCCCGTGAGGCATGCAAAAGCTCTTGGATCCCGTCGATCTTCACGGTCTAAGTTAACTCTTCACGGTC
Organism: Linum tenue; assembly: GCA_946122785.1. Lineage (NCBI taxonomy): Eukaryota > Viridiplantae > Streptophyta > Magnoliopsida > Malpighiales > Linaceae > Linum > Linum tenue. The sequence goes on along the minus strand of CAMGYJ010000007.1, from coordinate 50,202,329 downwards.
TCCCACCCGTCATAATAGGGCGTTGTACGTGATCTCTAGGTTTCTGTCAATCTTGTTCCACTTTTGCCCTCTTTTGCTCTACTCTCGCTCCCGAGATTAATTCCACCTGCTAAGACCTGAAACATGCTAAAAACATGCACAACCTAGCTTAAAATTGAACCTCGGGTGATGTAAACGCCTCATATATCACAAGAATATGGGGTGAAAACATGCGTGATTAAGCCCGAATCAAACTCCCCCACACTTGGACGTTTGCTTGTCCCCAAGCAAACCAATCTCAAACAAGGTAATATTTCAACCTAAACATAATAACTTGGGGACATGTCAAAGGGCACAAAGTGGATGGATCTCAATGTCTATTTGGCACCGACATAAGGACAATAACAAGCAATCCTGGCAACCACCACAAATTACATTCGAATGCATTAAGAACGTGCAAGCGAAAAGTTATCACTCTGTTCACAAACCAACACATATCTTGTAATGACAACTCTCCAACCACAATTATCCATGTATAAAAGATCACGTCATATGAACACACGAATGAGCAAAGTAGGTCCTCACCAAGGAATATATGAAACAAGAAATGAATGAATGAATGAATCACTCACTCTCGACCGGTGAGGACTGGACCATTTGATGCAAAAGATGTGCATACTCAACACTTCATCCCTATCGTCTCTTCACCATGACAAATAACCTCTAAATTCTAGAGCTCCGAAGGTCTTAGACATGGGTTCAGGTGAGTTGCTAGGGTCAACATGGGGAAAAGACTTCTTGGGTGGTGGCACATAAAGCATGAGGTTCCATAATTCATCTAGAACCTATCAAAGCAACACAAATCCACTCACAACAACCATTAGCCAAACATTCCACCAATCCCAAAACACAACCAATCATGAACAACATTCAAAGCAAACCTTCTTTGCTAGAGCATAACATCTTGTGGCAACTCTCTATTCTTATTTGCCCCCTTTATTGCATTTTCACTTCTTTTTCTTCCTTTCGCTTTGTTACTCATTCTTTGGATACAGGTTGTTTCCCTCGATCCCTCAATCCCTCAACCATACCCTATTGGCTCTAATACTTAGAAGATATTGGTGGAATTTCCAATTGACTTCAGTCCTATAAGGCTATGCAAGGTGTTATATAAAATATTGTCTAAAGTGCTTGCAAATAGACTAAAAGAATTCAAAATGAAGTTATATCGGAGTTCCAGAGTTCCTTTGTAGCTATCAGACTCGTTATTGATAACGTTATGGTGGGTTTTGAGTGTTTTCATTCAATGAAGAACGACTCGGGAAAAATAAAGGTTATTTGTCAGCGAACCTAGACATTGCCAAAGCCTATGACAGAGTATATTGGCCGTTTTTGGAAGCTATGATGAAGAAACTAGGGTTTGCAAATATATGGGTGGCCATGATAATGAATTGTGTTTCTACTGTCCTCTTACTCGATACTAGTTAGTGGCCATCAAACTAAAACTTTCTATTCAACAAGACCACTACAACAGGTGATAACACTAAAATTATAGTGTTCTCAAGGTCCTATATTTGATACATTCCACTTAATAACAATGTATCTTTAGTAGTTTTGTTATATATTCTATCAATTTTGTAATTATTTGGTCAACGTGCTTATTTAGACATTGGTTGCGTTTTGTATTGATTTTTGCCTTTATGGTACTACTTTGTGCTTTTCAAGATAAAATATAATCGAGGTAATTTGCATCCAAATATTGGATCAAGATGGAGTCGTTTAATCCCAAGAGAAGTCTCCTGGGAGAAAAATCGGAAGGTTGGAAGAGGCCCAAACCGCCATCCCACAAACGTTGGTCCATGCATAACGGTCGGATTGTGAAATAAGAAAAAAATTGGAGAAACTTGAGATAACGGGCAAAGCAGAATGATTGTTTTTGGAATACCTAAATTATCAAAAAGCTCGAGCTGCGGAGAAATCCAAAGCATGAATACAGATGGATATCACCAGCAACAACAAAGTTTAAGATCAATGTCGTGGCGGAGGAGAATGGTTTCTTTTCATGAGAGATCAAGACGGATTGTCGGGGGATTCTTAAATCGAACTAGAGACCAGGTAGTCCACATTATGGCCCACACCACCTATAGTTGGGACTAGCGTAAGAGTTGTGCTCTATGACCCCCGATTTTCTTTGTGTCTCAACTTCTTATGAACTCCTTTATTATTTCCCACTAAGGAAAATATGAAACAAAACAGGCCGTTTATAAAAAATAAAAATAAAAAACTAGAAATGCCATACTACGATGACTGGTTTCCAACAACTAAATGGTAGTATCTCCTAGGAAATAGTTTTCCTTGAATACTGCTAACAAATCTTCACCATTATAACTTACAATGAGTTAAGCATATTTAAACATCACAGAAAGTTATGAAAACATACTATCTAGAATTATGCGCTCGTATTTGCCATTACGAATACTAACTAATCTTCAAACTAACCGTTAACTGAACAGACAACAAGTAGTTAATCGTCAACTAACCACTACAATTTTCAGTATACATTTTATGTTTGGTAACTAACCACTAACCGTCAAATCGTTTAATAATTAACCGACAGAACCAATTCGCACCCTAGCTACATGGACCTGCATGAAGTTGACAACCATGACAGTTAACAAATATACATAAACGAGGCCTCTGCGGCGCTGCCTACCCCCGTGACGTTGTAACGAGCCATAAAACACGACCAAACTTTTCATACTACTTACACATGATGAAACACCGGCTGCATCAGCTAAAGATTTACTGTGGGAAATACACAGAGACCACCACTTAACAAAATTCTCGGTGGTTCTAGTTCTACTAGTTTCCAAACCCAGCAAACATGAGTCGATGTTTTGGATCAGCCAATTTTCAGATTGGAAGCTGCTTTTTCTTTTTTTTTATCTAACCAATCACCCACGCTGACCATCCAGGTCTGCATTCTGGCATTCCATGGCTACAATGGAAGCAAGCCTCTCATAAACCTGGGGGATGGTTGGCAAGGATTAAAATTGCGTTTTTCCATGCAACTCGAAAAGATAGCAGAAGAAAGCATAGAAGCCACCCATAAACATACCACAGCGAGCTGCTCATTTGAATTATGTTTTTCACTCTGGCCCTGTTTACTTGCATATGACGCATCGTACCTGTACAAGTCCACAAGGCAAAAATATATGTTTGAAACGATTCTATTCGCAGCTTCATCGTGAAGAATCAATAATGGATTACTTGGTGTACCAGTCACGGGGAATCCAGCTTCGTCTCTAGCTGAATAGTTGAAAGGCCCTTTCAGTTCAACATTATACTCCTTTAACACTCTGCGTTCATACCAAGAAATGGAATTCATATTCTTAAATGCTTTAGATGTGCCATCTTTCTTACTATGGAAGCTTATGTACAAAGCACACCATTTCTCATAAGGGTTGCAGGGGTGTGTATACCTTTGAAAGTGGAGGAAGGGGGACGGTTCAATTTCTGGCAAACAGAAACAAACCAGTAAACCCCAACGGCTACATGAGCAACTTCCTCCTCTGCAATCCTAGCCACAATCTTCGATGTCTGGTTGTCCCCAAAACCGACCAATCTCTGCACAAGCCTAGGCCCAGCATCAAGTCCTCTAGCCTCCTAGCATCGATACCAACAGAAACGCAAAATTATTACCTTCACCAATATGTTTGCAGAGAAGTAGAAAGGTGACTAGCTCAAACATGTCGTCAAGAGTGACTGCGGAGCAGTAATATTCATATATGCACAAGCTCGACCCACCACATCCCCAGGCTTATCTTTCCTAGGACAATTGCAGAAATAGGAATTTCCGCGTCAGCTTTCTCCCACAATTACAGAGGATGCTTGAAACGGTGGCAATCAACTGGACACACGACAACTCTTCCAAGTACTTATGGTTCTTCTTCAAGAGAGACGAATTTCCAGTTACAAATACAGGATATGGTGTTTCATGAACATTGTTGAAGAACTTGCATAAGCCACTTCATTCATATGCTTTACTCCAGCAGAACCAAACAACCCTTAATACAAAACTTTCTCATTTCCGGGAAAAGAGATTCTGGCTCAACCCCAGTAGAAACGATCAAGTACTCGGATAAGAGGTGAATGCAGGGGAAAGAACAAAGGCCACTGATTCAAACAATCCTATTGAACATAGAGCATTGTTATAATTTACTGAAAGAAGAAACCTGCACAAGGGGGATGACAGCCAGTCTTGCAGCAACATCATCGGAGGATCTTTCACATTCCCTCCACAGCAGATTATGAGCTGGCATATCCCCATACCTAAAATCACAGAAATTAGGTTTCATCTTCGAACCCGCCCAAGAACAAGAAATAAAGTGCATGTGGCAGTGAGGAATCTCACTTGTAACCGAGCTCGGCAAGCCTCTGAGAGCACCAGGCGAAGTGGCGGCTCTCATCGTCAGCAACGTGCGCAAAGTCGGCGAAGAAGCCTTGCCCCAGAATCTTAGCGAAGGAAGAAAACCGAACAACGGTATCCCACGCCAAATCGATGGCATTGAGCTCGACGTGAGCTAGACTGTGAAGCATGTAAGCGTTGAGGGGCAGCCCGGAGTCACGCGGAGCCGGGATCTCCTTGGGAGAGACCAGCTGAGGTTGTGGTGGGCGGGCAGGGCGGTCCGGCGGGGTGTGGCAACCAATCGGCAGGCCTTCATCAGCCCACCGGGAGAAAGCACGGTGAGAAAGCTTGGACTTGGCGAGTGGGTCGGCGGTGGAGAGGACAATAGCACCAAGCTCGGCGAGTGACGATGCGGAAGCCACGGCTGAAGCAAAAGGGATATCATCGCCGTCGTTGTCTGAAGGGAGAAGCGGCTTGGGGCCGTTCGGTCCCCAGAATCGATCCTCGTTAAGCGGAGCTCGTCTCCAGGATTGGAGGCCTGACCATGGAGAGAAATCAGAGGGAAAGGAAGTGGAGAAGGATACCCGCCGCGGAACTGGAAGAGGGAAGCATCGTGGGCTGGAAAGTGGCGTCCGAAATGATTTTTGCATTATTGCTTTCACTGGCAGTCTTGGCTTCAACATTATCGATGCGCAACTACTTTCCCCCAAGATGGTGCCTTCAATCATTTATATTGAACATGGCCAAACGCAACTGCGTTATCATTCTTCCAATGGCCATCCACCACAAAATCACAGACTTGGTTCTGCTACCCACGAAGATTGGGCAAACCCTAACATTATTTTCTCAAAAGCAAAGCAAACTACATGAGCTTCAACTGCAGGCTAAATTTTTCTTTATATAGGCATCCTGAATCTGCCTTTCTGCTGGCACAAGATTAAACGGCCCCACAACTCAGGGAAGTTGCACTAGTTAGGCATGTACAGTGTGATATATCATCATCAGAAACAACCCAATCTCGCATCTAATCAATCACCACAATTTGGCTACTACATATTATACAATTTTCTCACCCCCCAACAAAATACGGTACTTGTGGATTGAAGAAATCAGACATGACAACAGTTTGTGAGAACCAGACCCACTATCCAGCCATGGCACAACTATTGCCAATCTTGAGCCTGTACACACAATGCAGATCCCTAATGACATTGACGGCCTCAAACACACCAAATCATTTGAATTGGGAACCTGCCACCTACTCCTAAACCTCTTGACATCCAACTGCACCAGAAAATTTAGCAACAGTCAGAGAATACTTCAGAAACACCTCACATCAAATGATTACTCCAGCAACTACTACAATATCTACACCTTTTTCCCATTAGCTGCAAAGTATGATATGTTGGAAAGGAAAGACAACACCACGTAGAAGCACTCTACAGCAATCAGATTTTATAAAAAAAAAATCAAATTCAAGTAATAAGCCACTTCGAGTGCAGATAAAGGCCAGTCCAGATCTAACCAGGAAAAGCTGACACCGAAGGTTCGCATATAGGAAGAAAATTAAAATATGATATCCAGTACATTACATGGAATAGAGACAATGACCAATCATCCATGCGAACCCAGCTTCGAAAAATTATAAACCAAGTTCCAACTCTTCCTAAAACAAACATGGTTTGTAATTAATCAATAGTAATTACAAGACCAAACTCTGTAGATCGTATTCTCAGCAAGTGATAAGCATTGACGGAATTCACTGAAATTGCTTAGACCTAATATGCAACATGTGCCCGAGGAAAATAGCACGATGATAAGAGCCCACCTGAACTACTCATACCAAGAGTTAGCGCCCTATATCAAGATCCAGATGCTGAGGAGCTGTCACTGTCAGAGTCTGCCAAAAATATGAGGCATGTCATTGAAGAGACCATCACAGATTATTAGACTTCAAAATATACACGTAATCTGCCAAAAAAACAAAACAAACACTGCAGTACCACTAGATGAAGAACCAGAACCACTGCTGGAACTGCTCGAGCTACTTGACCTACTCCCATTATCTGCTTGTCTGTCCACTTGTACAGGAGACACATTCGAAACATTTCTTTCACCTGCAATCATGAGTTGAAGATTATAACACAGTGAACAAAATGAAGTACAACCAAGTCACTAACAATCAGCAGAATCCACAAAATTCACCTTCATTGGCTTCTTTAGGGGGATCAGCAGCAGATGAAAGAAGGGCCTGCTAGAAGAACAATGACAGCACATAAACAATTATTTCATAACATTGGCAATCGAAAAATTTTAATTTCATGAAGTATTGCACGGGATTTTACCTTCTGCTGGACATTTCGCTCCACTTCCGTTCTAGCCTGCATTGCCAGTTCAGCTTTTCTCTTGTTCTTGCTTAGACTCTTTTTGTAATTAGTCACGAACCGGTCAAGTTCCCACAGAGTCTCCGCATCAACACTATCAATATCCACTTCAATCTCATCATCGCGTTGTAAAAGTGCAGAGTTTCGCTTTTTAATTATTTGTACGATGTTGTCCAGCTTATCCGAAGGGAGGCTCTGAAGATTTGTACTAAGCTTCTGTTTCTCCTCATACGTCATATCCCTTTTGTGCAGATCCTTTGCCTTGGGCTTTTTTGGAGCAGGGGTCCTACCTGATGGAGTAGTAACAACAGGTCTCTGTCTGATGTCAACAGAAGGATAAGTCATCGATTCTGATCGATCTAAAATCCTTCTCATATCAAGGGAAGGCAATGACAGTGAAGGAATCTTCCGGGATGTAGGTGTTGGAAAACCAATATCATAAGGGACAAGCCTTGTCTCTCGATCATAATCCACCTTCACAACAGCCCACCTTTCCTCAAACATAGTAAGCAACTGTTCAGCCATTATATGAACATCCTGACCTTTTGGGTTGTACGTCATGGCATTATGAAATGTAAGTCTCACATCTTCTGCAAACTCTTCTGGTGACTTGTACCAATTCTTATTCAGTCTTGCCTTCACTGTTCCCAAGTCCATAGGATGTTTGATAATGGTGTGGTAATCATGCAATCGAAGACCCTCCACATCAACTGGAGAATTAAACACCCACCCATGCTTATGCTTCATCAATTTGTCAAGTACAGAAGAGCAATTCCTGAATATTTTGGTATTTGACCCAAATCGAAAAGCCATATCAGAGCCATGCTTCTTGCTACTCGATTTTGACTTCTTATTACTCTCAGCAGGGGGGAACTTATCTTTCGCAAGCAAAAACTCGGAGTTCCTGTAAAATTGATTAGCTTTTGGTGTTCTCTTTTCTTTCTCGACATTCTCAGCTGCACCCTGATTATTCTCCAGCACAGATACACTAAGCTGATGCAAAGGCCGAGTCTGCCTTGGTGTTGGAGTAGTAACAGTAGCAGTGACTTCACGAGGAACACCAACAGATCCTACATTTGAATTTACCCTTGTCAATCTACTATCAAGGACACTATGTCTCAAAGGAACCGAACTGCTGATAGTGGCAACACCAAGCTGACTTTGTTTGGCCTCAATTCTCTTCACCAACATCTTCACAGTATTGAGTTCATTCTGAAGCTTCCTCCTGATCTCTCTCATCTCCTGCTTGGAAACTGAAGCTAAATTTATCTTTATTCTGCTTTCCAGAACTTCCTTTCCAGCACTATTACTTGCTGGATCTTCCTCCCCCTGTAAACCAGCTGCAGCATCGACCTGCTGCCTCTGGTGGTTGGAGGAGTCATCTGAGATCACATCCACACGTAAGGGAGGAGGCAGTGGGGGTGGCTCCTGTTGTTCGGGCTGTTTCTGTTGCCCTGATAGCTCCTGTGACAGCTCCCCTTGTTGCTCCTGTGGCTCTGGCTGTTTTGGTGACCCTAACTGCTCATGCACTTGGTCTCCCTGTTGCTCCTTCTCCTGCCCCAGTCCTGGCAGTTGGTGTTGCTTCTGGGGCGGCTGCAGTGGATATTGTTCCTGTTGTTGCTGTGGCTGAGCAGACTCTGTGACCTCTGACATCAAGACTTGCGTTTGTGGATCTTCAATTGAGGCTCCATCCGGTGGATGAGCAGAATCTAAGTGTTCTAACACTGAAGCTTGAGGTTCAGAAACTCTAATAGATTCGCCGTCCGGGGTCTGCTGTGTGGAACCTGTGTCTGCTGATACCAAGGCTTGCGGTTCAGAAACTTCATTCAAGCCACAACCAGGAAGGGTAGAACCTATGTCTTCTGACAGTAAGGCTTGCGGTTCAGAAACACTAACATCTAAGTGTTCTAGCACTGAAGCTTCAGGTTCAGAAACTCTAATAGATTCACCGTCCGGGGTCCGCTGTGTGGAACCTGTGTCTGCTGATACCAAGACTTGCGGTTCAGAAACTTCATTCAAGCCACAACCAGGAAGGGTAGAACCTATGTCTTCTGACAGTAAGGCTTGCGGTTCAGAAACACTAACCGAGGCAGCAATCTGTGGCTTGGCAGAATCTGCATTTTCTGAGACTAAGGCTTGAGATTCAGAAACATGAATCGAGTTATCATCACGTGGCTCTGGCTCTGGCTCTGACTGTAGTTGTGATTGAGCAGAACTTGTGTCTTCTAATACCAAGGCTAGTGGTTCAGAAACTTTAATTGAGCCACCGTCAGCAGCCTTGTTCTCGTTACTTCCGTTCTGATTGGTTGTAGCTGAAGTTGGTGCAGTCGCTGTGGTGGTACCAGCGGTAGTAAGGGTAGTGCCGTTGGCTGTGGTTTCCTTCGTGTTGCTGTTGTTGGTTAAGTTATTCCGTAAACCCTTGAAGGATTTTCTCGTATAGACTTTGCTCTCCGAGTACCTTGGCTTCTCTTTAGGTCCATCATTGCCTCCTTCCCCTCCAACAGCAGACCCTGACGCCATACATGTAACTACAAAACCCTAACTACCCTTTTCCTTTTTCTCGTACTTACTCTCCCCTTTCTTTCTCTCTTTTTCCGTCTTCCCTACAAGATTATCTTCGAAACATAATATTGGGACAGAAAACCAGGGCTTTTCAGCCAAACAATCTACAGCCACCGCAAAACCCTAATTGTCGCAAGAACACCTAATTCAATCCGGCAAAAACGCCAAAATACTGTAAAATCACCAAAGACCGAACTTTTTCTTCAGACCTAGTTACTACCGCCTAAATCTTCCAGCCCAAACACGAAACCCTAACTAACAGAAACAGAAAGACAAGCGGAGGAAGAGACAGGATGAAGAGAAAGGGCGACGGAGAGAAGGAGCGAATAGATCTGATATTCGAAGAACAGTTAGGGTTTGAAGCTCCTTTACCTCTTCCAGGACGATCAGATCCTCCTCTTCCGCTCCCTCTTTCTTTCGCAACTTTTTCACTTTCTCTCTCTAAGGAAGAAAAGGAGGGTTTCTCTCTCTAGCAAACGACACTGCCTGTGTCTCTCTCTCTCTCTCGGAAGCTCAGTTTTTTCAATTTCTCTCTCTAGAACTGCTACCCCTCTTCTTTGCCGTCTCTCACTGTAACACTTATCTTACAGGTGGACGGTGCGTATGCGTCCGTGCGTGAAAGTGTCGTGCTCAGCAAGTATCGATGGCACCAACCAACCAGATAAGCTGTGCTCACGCGATTTTCGATTAGCGTGATTCCAACGCACTAATTCTAACTGCAATGTGTCAAGTCCAAATCGGTCTATATTGTTTTTTTTATCGGAAATCGGTCTATATTGTTGTGTGACTTTAACAAATGGAATGGTTCGACTTGTTGTATAATTGATTTTTGTCGGTTGATGTCGAAATATATCAAAATATAAAAATCATTAACATCAAATAAATTTAATTATATATAAAATATATTTGAATATTGTTGGGGAAATTGTTCACGTATACTATTTTCTTGCAACACAAGCAAATACATATGATTAAGAAAACACATGTAAATACACATGCAAGCGTCCTAGCCGATAGAATTCACTATCTCTCCTTAAAGAATCTTATTCCCCTCTAGTACCCAAGGTTATGGAATGATTCCTCACAGGATAGAAAGGACGTACCTTTTCCGGCGTAGCGGTACCTCAAACCCCGGAACCCATCGAACGCAGCGAACCGGCGAGAACCACACTTGACTCGATTTTCTCTTTGAAAAGAATGCAGAAATCTAGTTTTGGATTTTGGCAGAATTTTGGTACCAGAAAAAATCATATAAAAACCAGAGGGGTTAGGTGCCATTTATAGAGAATGAAGGGGTGCTTATGAAGGGAGGCAACTCTTCGTATGGGTGGTTACACCCCAACCATTGCATTGGTTCGTTTAAAATATTTCAACCACTGCATTGGTTCGGCCTCATGGAAGTTGGACCGGTTTGGTTATTTCAACCGCCATATCGATTTGGTTCATTTGGTTACACAAACCAATTTAACCAATTAACCACATATTACATCAAATCGATCGAATTCGAGGCCATACCTTCCCACATCTTACCAACATGGTACTTCGAGAGACTCTCTTGGAACTTTCCCCTTTCATTTCCATTCACACCACTAAAAACCCAACAAATATAATTTACTTACCATTCGTATTCGTATTTAAATAAAATATAACATTTCAAATAAAATATTAAATACTCATATTTATATAAAATATTTAATGTCAATACCTAACATTGATACTTGAATCCAACAAATGACATCAATATTAACTTTTAAATTCGTGAAATATTTAATAAATTAATTTTTTATTAATTAAATTCACTGAAACAACGTGTTGTGTAGGGGTTGTAGTTGATGTCAACTTATTCTATCTTGGGCACCGAAGCGGTTTTATGTGCCCCATCATCATAACATTTCTTCGGGATATTGCCTCCGATTTCTTCCTACAAAAAAGCTCTGTCGGCCGATCTAGACGGGGGCACCCTCCGACGCTCAAGTTAGTCTCGGATCTCGACCCGGGCGCCATTAGCTGGACGGGAGGCAGAGCCCGGGTGTCGGGGGAAAATCAAGCACATGAGCAATAGTGCGTCATTAGGTACCAGGAGCGGGAGCGATAACAGGCCCGGGCGTCAAGAGCTGGGAGGCGGAGCCTGGGTGTCGGGGACAAAATCAAGCTTGGGGCAATAGTTCATCGGCGGCCTACCAGGAGCCATGGGCGATAGCGGGCCCGGGCGTCGCGAGCAAAATCGAGCCCGGAGGCAATAGTGTGTTGGCGGGTATCAGGAGCCAGGGGTGATAGTGGGCTCGGCCGCTAAGAGCTGGGCGGAGGGAGGATCTCGTTACCGATTGAAATCGTGAGCTAAGGTATGATTTTGTGTTGTCAGGCGCCGATTGTCGGGGGTAGTGGTGGGCCCAGACTCCATTAAAATATTTTTTATGTTGGCTTTATCCATTGCCCTCCTTGTTGGCGAAAATCTAAGGATTTCGGTGGGGAAAGCTTGGTATGCACGAGATCAATACCCATTCTTAATCTTAGTGAGTTTATTAGAAGACTTCATAATTGAATGTTACTATGTTAGTGAAGAGTGTTTTGGAAGTGCACAAGTCTTGGGCTTGGGGAGAGAAATCTCCCTCCATATGACTTTTGTCTTCACATCCTTGATTTCCATGAGTTTATTAAAAGACTGTTCAATTTTAATGAATTTTGTTCAAGACCATTTGGGAAATGCACAAACCTTGCATCGAAGGCTCAATAGAACGCTCCCGAGAGCCCCTCGTCCACCGATCGAGGCAAGACTCTTCAGAGTACTGTTGTTCTAGGGGTCGTCGATATCATCCATGGGTGAGAAGGCCTCGGGGGGATACCAAATAAATCGCCTCCGACAAACCCGCAATCTATTATGGGCTCCACTTGAGCAACAACATCAACTCCTCCAAATTAGGGGTGGGCATACGGTTCGGTAAACCCAAACCGAACTGGAACAAAATTGAACCAAAACCGAAATGTTGTAATTTTTCGGAAGGCAAAACTCATTATTTCGGAACCCAGGGTCTGGACACCGAACTCGAATTCCGACAACCCGAACCGACCAACCGAATTAAATTAAAAAGCCTATAGACTAAACAAGTCCACCCTCTTCCCCAAGCCCAACTAACTCCCTCAGCCCACTAACTATCAATCATCAGCCCACCCTTTCTCAATACCAACCCAACCCCACTCTTTATCAATCACCAGCCAGCCCAACTCCTAACCCTAACCCCACCTCTAAGTCCTAACTGCCTCTCCACTCTCCCCAGCGGCCAGCAGAGCAGCAGCAGCCAGCCCCCTTCTCTCTGTTCTTCTCCTCGCCTCGCCTGCCATTCAACCCAAAAAATCAATCAAAACAAAATCACCCATCACCACATCCCCCTTTGTTCTCGGTCGAACTCCTCGAAACCAGAAACCCAATTCCAAACATAAAGAACCCACATGCATCTAAATCCAAGAAGAAGAAAATGAAGAAGAAGAAAGCAAAAAGAAGAAGAAGGCGAGAAGGCGGCAACGGAGGGGAGAAGAAGGGTTGGTGCGCGGTGATGCTTCCTCTAGGGACGGCAGTCGCCGACTGATGGATCTCTGATGCTTTTGGAAGGAGCTGGATCTGCCGCGGAGGAGGGAAACATCGATTGGGTTGTCGATGATAATTAAGAAGAAGAAGAAAATGGTGGAGAGCAGGGGATCTGTAGATTGGAATAAAGGAGAGAGAATGGAGAGGAAAAATAAAAAAATGGATGAGAAGAGAGAGAGGATGAGAGGGGGAACAATAATGGGTGCAGTAGAAGCAGATCCATCATTTACAAAGGGAAGGAAAAGTTTTCGGTGTTGGGGGTGAACCGGATCGAAATTAAATATATTCCGGTTCGGAATCGGTTTGAGGTCTGGTGGTAATCGAGAACCCGGAATACATAAGTTCGATTTGGTCGAAATCGAACCGACCGAATGCCCACCCCTACTCCAAATCTCATTTGACTCCCAAGATTTAGAAAGAGTTGCACACCACACGATGACCCATTGGTAATAAAGGCAATAATAGCCAATTACAAAGTCAAGAGAATCTTAGTGGATGGGGGAAGCTCGGTGGACCTACTCTTTTTCGCCGCATACCTATCCTTGGGATATCACCCTGAATAGTGCCATCCAACAGAGATCTGTCTGACGGGTGCTCTGGATCCCAAGTGCCCATGATCAGGAGCCTACCACTTTGTCTTCAGATTGAGAGTGGTGAACATACTATTGAAACCTTCATCCACTTTCATGTTGTTGATTGTCCGTCAGCTTACTATTGTATTCTCGATCGACCTTTTCTCCATCAACTTAGGGTTATTTGACTCGCTAAAAAACAACTCCTAACAAAAGGCAAAGTGTAACCAATGAAAGGGACTGCAGTATAGTGGCACAAGTAATAAAATCGAATCCACGGGTCTATGCTCTAGAGTTATATTACTCAGCTTTAGTTTATTATTTATCAAATCATATTAAAGTTTAATTAACCAAACTAATTGACAAGTGAAACTTGGTTAAACTACTAATTCAGATTGGGAACTCACTTAGGTATGATTCACTTGTACAGAGCAATGAATCGATTGACTCTCACACAATCGATTCACTACTTCCAATTTAGGTTGCTCTATTAACCTAGTCAGAGACTATCATTCTAGGTCAAAGCTGCAATTCCAAGAATGTGATCAAGACTAAGACTCATGCAATTGTGAATAAACATCTCAATTGAATATATAATGCCAACCAATCATAAATATGGGTTCGTACAACTCTTATCCTAGCAAATATACGTACGGTTCCTCAATTGAATATATAATGTCAACCAATCATAAATATACGTATAACTTTCCAGATCTTCAATCTTCATGTCTAGGCTTGTTCCTCGAGCTTCCAAGGGAAAAAAATTATCCAATTCCACTCCAAGATTACCCTCAAATCGCTCTCTCTCTCTCTCTCTCTCATTGGCTTGTCCCTTGGGTGTTTGAGATTCAAAACTCAGCTCTCCATTCAAAATCCGCAAAACGCATTTAAATAGCTCTTAGAAGCCAAGTTACGACATCAAGTTACGCCCGTAACCTTTGGGGTTCAACCCGTAACCTCTTAAATGCATTCTGCCAACTGTGGCCCGATGATAATGTCGTATTTGCACATGTTTGCACAAGTGAAAGGGACTGCAGTATAGTGAAAGGGACTGCAGTATAGTGGCACAAGTAATAAAAATCGAATCCACGGGTCTATACTCTAGAGTTATATTACTCATTTTAGTTTATTATTTATCAAATCATATTAAGAATTAATTAACCAAACTAATTGACAAGTGAAACTTGGTTAAACTACTAATCCAGATTGGGAACTCACTTAGGTATGATTCACTAGTACAGAGCAATGAATCGATTGACTCTCACACAATCGATTCACTACTTCCAATTTAGATTGCTCTATTAACCTATTCAGAGACTATCATTCTAGGTCAAAGCTGCAATTGCAAGAATGTGATCAAGACTAAGACTCATGCAATTGTGAATAAACATCTCAATTGAATATATAAGGGTCAATAGCATTTTATGCCCCTGTACTATTGTGAATTAACAAACATACCCCTGTACTATTTTTTTCGCACAAACATGCCCTTAGATTATCAAAGCGTAACAAATATAGCCTTCTGTCAATAATCCCGTACACTAACCATAAAAGTAATGGGCAATTGACTATGCTGCCCATAGATTATTAAGTAAGTATTTTGCCTCTTTTTCAACTGAAATAAAAAAATCATATATTATCTAATTTTTTAGTTGTTTTAAATTCTTTTTATATTCCTATGGGTATCGAATTAGCAAACCCCCATCAATTAGAAGCCGACACAGATATGCCTATACGACTCCCAGCTCTGACGGCACCTTGCTTCGGCGACATCTAATTTTGACGGCAGCAGTACGAGACTCCGGTGGATTTCGACGAGCACTAAAGGGGCTATTACCGACGACAATTAATACCAAACTCCTTCTTTCGACCTCCCACGCCAACTGCGCATCTCCACTGGCGGAAACAAATCTTGACTTCCGGATCCTCATCTCTTCTTATCGGTTGCAACCTCACTGCCCATTTGGAACCCTAATCCTTATGAACCGAAAATTTATTGGGCATTTGATAGATAATTGAAATTTATAAAACCCTAGATTTCGAATCACAAATATGGTTTCAATAGTTTCAGAATAATTAGAAGAGGGGGGGGGAATGGAGGTCAATGAAATTATGGTTTCAAGAGTTTCAGAATAACCAGAAGAGAGGGAAGAATGAAGGTCAAAGAAAGACCTCCTTGGAGTGGAGGAGTCAACGAGACAAAATAAAAAGGGAGAGAAGCTGGTCTCGGTGAAAGGGAGAAGGCGATATAAGAGGTTGAGGGTTCCCATTTATGTTCGATCGGCGGGAGAAAATTTCTTGACAGAGTTGGAGGGCCGCCGGACAAAGGGTCTCGACATCGGTTCAGCTTCTTCTTTCGGAAGGGATAAGAGAATTATAAAACTGAATTCATTAAATAATTGTTTTTAATTTCGGCTGAATAAGAGGGAAAAAACATAATTACTTAACAAGCGAGGGGCAATTCGGTTATTCTTTATCTCATTTAACTGTTAGTTAACGAAATTATTAACAATAGGGTATATTTGTTACGCTTTGATAATAGAAGGGCATGTTTGAGCGAAAAAATAGTAGAGGGGCATGTTTGTTAATTCACATTAGTACAGGGGCATAAAATGCTATTAACCCAATATAATGTCAACCAATCATGAATATGGGTTCGTACAACTCTTATCCTAACAAATATACGTACGGTTCCTCAAAACCTAAGTGAAGGGAAATTACTCCATAGAGAAGAGAGAGAATACGATATAACTTTCCAGATCTTCAATCCTCATGTCTTGGCTTGTTCCTCTAGCTTTCAAGGGAAAGAAATTATCCAATTCCACTCCAAGATTACCCTCAAATCGCTCTCTCTCTCATTGGCTTGTCCCTTGGGTGTTTGAGATCCAAAACTCGGCTCTCTCTCTTCAAAATCCGCAAAAATGCATTTAAATAGCTCTTAGAAGCCAAGTTACGACATCAAGTTACGCCCGTAACCTTTGGGTTTCAAGCCGTAACCTCTGAAATGCATTATGCCAAATGTGGCCCGATGATAACGTCGTATTTGCACATGTTTGCACACTCGTTTCTTGATCGTTTTGGCTCGAGTTTGTACTTTCTTGGCCTATTTTACGCTAGGTTGTGTTCATTTGTCACATTTCAGGTCCTAGCACATAAAGTGAAGCCTAGGTGCAAGTTTCAAGTCAATCGGAGATCAATTGGCGACTCGAGGGGAGAAACTCGGGAATGACTTGAGGAAGAATGGATTTTTACCTCATTTTATTGAAATATAATCATTTAATCTTGCCATGAAAAGAAAGAGGATGAGACTATGAGCATCTGGGATCAAACGACACCTGAATCAGAGGTCAAACGAGCTCAACGAAACTTAGGAGTGCATGCTGGAAATTGTGCACGCCCTTGTAATATTGTGCACGGCCGTGTGAGTTTTCCAGGAGGTTTGCACGGCCAAAACCCCAATTTGCATGACCTTGCAAGTACGGGGTGCGTATCTCAGCTGGTATAAAAGTTGTTTTGCGATTTTTGGATAGAGAGCTGGGTTTTGGATCCCAAACACCCAAGGGACGAACCAAAGAGAGAGAGAGAGAGAGAGAGAGAGAGAGAGAGCGATCTAGAGTTATTCTTGGAGCTATTTTGGAGGATTCTTCACCATTGAAGCTCAAGGAACAAGTCTAGATATGAAGATTGAAGATCCGGAAAGTTATACCGTAATCTCTCTCTTCTCTATGGAGTAACTTCCCTTCACTTAGGCTTTGAGGAACCCTAGTTCCATGTATTAGGATCTTTCTTGTTTGAAACTTTGGATGTTATACTGAGTGGTTTTAATCAATTGAGGCATGATTTTTGAGTCAATTGAATCCTGATCACTTTCCTTTGATTTCTACTTTAACCTATGATAGATAGAATCTGATTGGGTTAAGAGACCTTTCTCAATTGGTAGTAGGGAATTGATTGTACGAGAGTCAGTCAATTCACTGCTTTATACTGGAATTCATTCCAGTAATGGAGATCTTTGTGTATCGTCTTAGCTTTGTACTCTGGTGGAGGTTAGTCACCCGTCGGGTATTTTGTCTAAGAGGGCTTGGTCAGCTTAAGAGATTCCAAGCTATTATCGGATCTTCTGCAGTTTAATCAACAGTAAAGCAACCAAAAGAAATTACAACTTGGATCTAATTGAGGAGCTAGGGGGAATCATACCTAAGTGAGTTCCCAACCTGTAATTAGTAGTTTTACTTAGTTTAGTTAATAGAGTAGTTTAGTTAATCAATCTTTAATTTGATTTGCTAGATAATGAACTGAAACTGAGTAATAGTAACTCTAGAGACCCGTGGATTCGATATTTATTACTTTGCCACTATATTGCAGCCCCTTTCATTGGTTACACTTGGTCATTGTTAGGAGTTGTGTCGTAGCGTGTCACCTGAGTTACGGCCAAAAATGACGTCATAACTTTAAAGGTCAACCCGTAACTTGGGAGTAGGCTGCTAATCATTTCCCTGTCTTTGATTTTTGGGTTCGTTCTCCCTCGTCCGAACTCTGAATCAGTCGCCGTTTGATCTCAGACTCTCGTAGTCTCGTCCTCTTTCTTTTCATGCCAAGTTTACATGATTCTTTGCCCATAAAATGAGGCAAAAATCCATTATATTTGGGTCATGCCCAAGTTTATTCCTCCAAGTCGCCTAACAATCTTTGATTGACCTGAAACTTGCTCCTAAGCCTTCATTCACGCTCTAGGACATGAAATATGATAAAATGAACACAATCTAGAGTAAAATGAGACAAAGAAGCAATAATGCAAGTTTAAACGATCAAGAAACCACAGAAAAAACATGTGAAAATTCAATGTTATTACTATTCCATCAACTTTCCATCTCTGCCTCGAATTCCCCACTAAAGCCGGTGTTGGGTGTATGCAAGGAGACCAAGCTCTAGCACGACAATGTTGCAGTCTATGCTAGGAGAAAAAGGCAATCGTCGTGATCAACGTCCGGGAGGAAACTGCTCGCCCAGTTTCTGTCGATCTCGACGAGGAATTCTCACTTTTTGATGAGCGCACAGTTCTCATATCGAACTCTTGGCCCCGAGAGTCACTCCAGTCCCTCCTTTCATTACTCTAGGAATTTGAAGAAGTATTCTCCTGGGGACCGAAAGATATGTCTGGAGTCCAGCCTCGGGTGGCCGAACACACGGCTAGAATAGTTCCCGGTGGCCGCCCAATCCAGCAAAAGCGGCGTAACTTTGCAAGGGAAAGACACCAGGTGGTGGCCGAAGAAGTCACCAAACTCCTTAAGGCTCGGTTTAGTAGGGAAGTTCTGTACCAGACATGGTTTTCCAACGTCGTCATGGTAAAAAGAATGGTTAGTGGCATATGTTTCACCAACCTTAAGAAGGCATGGCTGAAGGATCCATATCCTCTCCCGAAAATCGACCAGCTCATTGATGCCACCTCATGGCAGCAGTTTCTCACCTTCCTCGACATGTTCTCCGGGTACCACCAAATTCCAATGAAGGAAGAAGATCAAGAAGTACAACTTTCATGACACCTATCGGAAATTAATGTTACGAAGTTAAAAATTACCTTGTAAATCCACCAATACTCCCCCCCCCCCCCCCGAATAATGAAGTCCTCTACTTGTACTTTGATGTGGCCCGCAAGGCCATGAACGAGGTCTTAGTGCGAAAAGATTCTACGGGAATTAATTGTAAAGACAAATGTCCTTGCTACTTTCAATCTCGTTGCATGAAATTTGAAATGGAGAAAAGTACATAAAAGTCTACCATATATTATTGGAGGATTGTTACCGAAGGGGCTGTATTTTGTTAACTTCTAAAAGAAAAATTAACTATAAAAAAAATGATTTAGAATTGACATATTGAAAATCTCATAATAGATGGCAAACAAAATCTCATAATATAGATGGCACACTGGCTTAAGGTTGGTATTTTTAGTAATAGAAGCACAAATTGTTATAATAGAGCTTATATGTTCCTCCATGTACTTCGAACCTTTTAATTTATCATAAGCCAAACCAATCGAGAAGAGGAGCTTACCAAAGGTCACGGTCAAAGTCATACCAAATACCAAATAGTGGTAGAATCGGTACGGTATTGGTATACCAATACCAAATACCGAAATCCAGAATACCAAATTATACCCAAAAGTCAATCTCAATTCCTAAATAATTTCAGTATCCCAATTCCAATCCCGAATACCAAATTATCGAATACGAAATTAATTACATTTGAAATAAATAATTAAATATATCAATTAGATTTGATTGCTTAATTTAGGGCAAAAAGACTAAACAAAGAGTCTAGAGCTAGGATATGGATAAGGAGAATGAAGGAGAGGTGACATCTCATGTTCTTGTCATTGGTAATCTTTAATTTAACGAATTAAAAGCAGAGAGTCGACTAATACTAGTGTTTGTTTTTTGGTGTTATGAAAATAACAAGTTATTAGGTGAGAGATGAGAGTGACTTAAATTGGAAAGTCAAAATTGAATTGGATGGGGACTTTTGAGCAGGGATGGCAATGGGTCGGGTCGGGGGCGGATAGTGCATATCCGTTACCCTACCCAAAGTACTTCGGGTTTTACCCATACCCATACCCACATGTGAAACGGGTAGAAAATCAAAACCATGCCCATACTCGTTCGGGTTTCGGGTATCCACGGTTATCCATGAATATTAATTTCTCTTCATAACTCCAACCAATATGTTAACATTCACACGTATTCTTATATTAAGTAAGAGAAAAAGTACCACAAGAATTCACTAGAATAAAGAAAATTAACTAAAACAACACAATTTCATGAAAATGTTATATTTATATGCTAAATATAAAATATGTTAGAGAAAAATAATGATTATTTCTAGACAAAATACATATGCATGTGTAAAATCGGGCGGGTTCGGGTCGGATAGTGAGAAATCCATGCCCACCCATTACCCACAATATTCGGGTTTGGGTTTTACCCGTAACCACTAAATGTCCTTCAGGTTCGTGTTTTACCCTACCCGAGTAGGCCGGATTCGGGCGGATATCCACGGTTACGGATATTTTTGCCATCCCTACTTTTGAGTTGTGAAACAAAGATGAAATGATCTATGCATAAGTAAATGACGCTCTTGGTGGTTGAGAGTTGTGTAGTAGTGAATGAGAGAGTCTAGTTGAGAGGATAAAATACACACTATCTTATATTTCGATATTGATCGTATTTCGGTATATATCGATCCCAATCCCGTAATCCCTAATACCGATTTACAATTGAAATTCAATCTCAATCCCAAGAAATAATACGTGTATTCGGTAATGCCAAATATAGACAAATTCGGTATGGTATCCGGTATATCCCAAATACCGGTACCAAACTTCTAGCCATACTTGCACCCAAGGCTCCAATCATTCCCTACTATTGAGAGACCTTCAATTGTTGGCACGTTCAAGGGACAATGTCGTGGTGTATTTGCAGGTCTTGCATATTGTCAGATACCCGCCCTATTGGGATTTATGTTATTATATTAGATAAGATAATGATAATTATGATTAGTAGAGATTTAGTCGGATTAAGATATTATTAGGGTTTTCCGGTATTTACCCTATAAATATGTACTTTGGGTTTACGTCATAATGAGTTAAGAAAAGTATTAAGCAAAGTATCCTTCTAAACCTAATTCCTCTCAATTCCTAATTTCTGTTCCCTCCTAATCCAAGGCCTCGGTCGATTCCCAATTCTATTCTGTTCTTTATCATCTAAATCCCTAATCGTTAGCGAAGATCAGTCCCTAGAGTCCCTAGAAGTGGGATTTTTTCACATATTGATTGATGTATTGTAGATAGTTGATATAATAGTATAGTTGAGAGGAAGCTTTACTCGGTTATTGCCTAGGTTAT
Organism: Linum tenue; assembly: GCA_946122785.1. Classification (NCBI taxonomy): domain Eukaryota; kingdom Viridiplantae; phylum Streptophyta; class Magnoliopsida; order Malpighiales; family Linaceae; genus Linum; species Linum tenue. The sequence continues at coordinate 50,180,944 of CAMGYJ010000007.1, read as the reverse complement.
GCCTCTTGGAATCCTTATTAGAGATGGCAATTCTCAATCCAATCCACCAATTCAATCCACCAACCCATTAAAAATATCTATCTAATCCAATCCATTTGATCCAAATGCAATTGGATTGGTGGATTCATGGATTGATCCATAGATCCAAATGACAAATTACGGTTTGGTACGTATACTTTTTATATTTTACATTTTGGTACCCAAATTTTAATTTTTTATACGAAAAATCTTATTGGAAAATTACGTTTTGGTACCTAAAAATTTTCATTATGACATTTTAGTACCTAAAATTTTCACATTTTACATATTAGTCCTTGGTTGAGGATGTCATTTGGATTCATGGATAATCCACCAATCCACTTGATCTAATCCATAAATCCACCAATCCATTTGATCCATGGATCCACCAATCCATGGATCAATCCATTTGCCACCTCTAATCATTATGCTGTGAATTCCGCCCTATATTGTATTGGAAACATTGAGTACGTGTTTGCGTACTCACGTTTAAGCTTACTGCGAAACCGATTCAATCGAAGAAAATAAATTCTAATGCTATGCATCCTAGCAACTAGTTCATCATTCAAAGGCCAAAAAGAGAGTCCACCTAAGCTGCAATAAAAAGAAGCAAGCTGCAACATGAGATGATGATATGTTCAATTCCCCAGTAGCACGAGCTTCTTGCAGATCAGCTATCACTGTAAGCTTAAAGATCGTCTCTCTTCTCTTCTTATCTTTCTCTAATCCAAATAAACCTTGAGCGAAAATGCATTGCCAACACTTTGCCAACCCATAATGTTAACTTCAGATGCGCTAATAATAAAACCATGTGATTCTGCCAGTTACCAATCTCTCCTATCTAAACAACAAGACAATCAAACATCCGGCCAACAATCCCCAAAACCATGTGCTACCTGCTGCTGCTGTTGCTGCAATGCGGTTGCAGCTGCTCATATCTGCACTGTCCGCCGGCCCCGTTCCTACTGCTGTAGCAGTTGAAGAAGCACTCCCATTCTTCACTCCGGAGCTGCAATATATCCCACAAGAAATGAATCTTAATTTATTAGTGCATTCCTCTTTGTGTCCTTCACGAACCAAGGACTTGCTTGCCTATTGATCCAAGTCAAAGTGAGCTATTTCCTGATTTTCTAGTACAATGATGTTAATTACAGCACTTCTACTATGCTGTCTTGCTAGTTAATTACAGTTTTCAGTAACATTTACCTTGATGGGAACTTGCAACTGCCATGACCTGGAAAATGGGGAAAAGGAAACACCAACAGAGAGAAGCGCAGGTCAAACTTTGCAAGAAAAATCATCCGCATCTAACTCGGAGCAAATCGAAGCATTGGCAGAGCAGAAAGTTAGGGAAAGTAGCGATCGACCGGTCAAACCGACCATTCAAAAGCAACGCCGAAAGCAGATCTCGAGAAAAGGGGGAGAGCAGGAATCCTCACTAGGGTTTAAGGAAGTGACGGCAGCGGTGTTGGTGAAGTCGCAGGCATCGTCGGTCATGCCATTCTTCAAGTAGTAGTCGTTGAAAGCCCAGGAAGCCGTCCGCTGGATGTCTCCGGCGTCGTAGCACGGCCCGCCTTGCTGAATGGGAGCACAATTGGCGCCGCCCGCGCTGCAGGCCCAGTCGATGGCCGACTGCAGAGCGGCGTCGGCCGCGTTGTTCTTGGCGACGCACCATAGATCCCTAGGGCCAATCCCCTTCTGCTGTGCCCACAGACGGGGCGGAAGGAGGAGTCCCAGAAGGAGAGTGAGAAGCAGGGAAGAGAAAGAGTTGGGAGGCATGACTGAATCAGCAGTGGTGTGATCTCTAGAGTCTAGAAGGACCGGGAAATTTGAAGGAAGGGGTGCGATTTGGGAGTGAAAACTGAACAGAGGATCCGGGGAGCGAAGTGCGATGTTTCGTTTCGAAAATAGAAAGATATTTGGGATTGGAGTGAATGTTACCGTTTGAAAGTGGGAGGGTCTCTGGGAGGCGGAATGGAAGCAGAGATTTGCAGAGGGAGAGAGAGCCAAGTTTGTTTTTTGAGGGAAAGGGGAAGGAGGGAACAGCAACTGACGAATGTCCGCAGACCGCTGCTGCAATTAAAATTTTTTAATGCACCTTCAAGTAAAGTGATGATGTCAAAGTTCTCGGCCGGGTTTAGTCCGTCACCCCGGTCGAGTAATTGGGTTCAGAATTATATAGTTCATACTTCATACATTTATAAATTATATCAAATCTCATTTGCACACAGATAATAATACATTACATTACATCAAAATAATAGTTCGTACTTTGATCCAATATATAATGAAAATTCCAATACACTCATATAACATCAAAGCACCAATACTTTATAGCATAGTAGAAGTGCTTTCAATATTCAAATGTTCAACTTAGAAATTCAAAATTAGGGTCAGGTGAAGTGAAAAATCGGAAAAGAGGAGCAATTCGCAAACCAAAGAGAATAAGACGATGTGTGATCTCTAGCCCGAGGTACAATCGGTTTATGTCCGTTCATGCTAGTTTTAGCAAAATACATAGAAAAGTGAAAAATCATTAGCACTTAGTGGATTTAGGCATATATAACATATTTGAAGACAAATTCTTTAAAATCTACATCCATGTTTAAATAAAATTCAACATTCCAAACAAAATGATAAATCATCATATTTAAATACAACATTTACCACAAACATCTAAAGTCTATACTTGAATCCAACAAATAATATAAACATATAAACATTCATACTTGAATCCACCAAATAATATCAACATTTAACTTTCAAATTATCATTAAAAACATTTCAAATTCAAGAAATGAATCAACAATTATTTTTTTTAATCAAATTCACCAAAATCGTTTCATTTTATTTATAGGTCAAAATCGATCACGAAGATAAAGCATCGTATTTAAATACAACATTTACCACAAACATCCAAAGTCTATACTTGAATCCAACAAATAACATAAACATCTAAACATTCATACATGAACCAATCAAATAACATCAACATTTAACTTTCAGATTATCGTTAAAAAAAACTTTCAAATTCAAGAAAGGAATTGAAATAACCCGATCTCGTCACAAAACCAAATCATAATTTAAAACGAAAACCGGTTAATCCGGAGCAACCCAAACCACTTTTCAAAATAAACAAACTAACAATGTTTAAGAAATTCAAACGAAAAGCCCTAACACTTGGGCAATCACAATCGAAATACTTAAAACAACTTAACCCAAAATCTCCGGTATATACTCCTAACCATGCAACACAGTAAATAAATTATTCTAGCTCTGACTTCTCTTCAATGCTGGTACGGCTGCTCGCCTTGCCTTGCTTCTTCTCGGGATCCACCTTAGCTAACCCTTTCTTCACCTGGTGAGTGAGAAAGGGTTACTCTCGTCGTTACTTCCTAAAGTCTTTGCCTAAGCAAACCCTACTAACACATTATTAGAAATTACTTCCTCCTACATGAAAGTCGTTCTTGCTTTCATCCTTAACACTTTAGTCCTTAATAGCTTATAGAAGTTCCCTACTTCTATCTTAACTTATATACTTATTAATAGGGTTCACCGCGTTATGCATCATCGTCGGTGTCCCTATCCTCAAGGAAATGGTATTGCGTTACGTATCGTCGTCCAGTCCATGCCCTGTCAACTACTGCGTTACGTATCGTCGTCCAGCTGTGACCCAATAACTCGATCAACTGATGCATTACGTATCGCCGTCCAGCAGTGATCCGACCATCTACCGTGTCCAGTAGTGGCCCAACAGTCCGGGGGTTCCATTACCATTAACCATAAATTACAACCATACATACAATCATACATAGCACAATGCGTGCCTCCGCCTTAAGTAGGTGGTGGGATGCCTCACACACATGATCGCGCAAACTCATAAGAATTAACTAGAATTACTTAAACTAAGTGCATAAATTAAAAGACCTACTACTGAGATATTACCCCCTTTACACTCACTTCGAAAAGACGACCCTTATTTATTGCTGGTTGACCCACGTCATCATCCGAGATTCTATACCCAAACTTCTCGTGCTTTACCTCCTTTTGCATTTCCTCCAATTAAGTATTTAGGCAAAAGTTAATTTAGTTATCTCCAAGCGTAACTAACCTAACGACCTCCAATTTGGTTGATTCGAATTTCGAATTCCATCATTTAATCTTTCATAGGCTATCCTACAAAATTATGAAAAATTACCTTTTTGCCCCAAAATGGCCAATTACCAAATGGTACCTTTTCTTATTGAGTTTCACCAATTCTATCCCATACTTTCAGAATTGCACAATTGTGTCCAACAGGACAATTCCCACTTTCTTATTCTGACATTTCAGTCTCACTCGGCCTATTTCAATCCGGTACTCAAACCTTTACCAATTACGAATTAATCACTAGCATGGTAAATTGGCGATTGATAACCAAAATTCCTCAAAATCCCCAAACTGCCATTGTTTCTAAAACGACCTAATTGCCCTCTACTATTCATCAAATTTCCAATTTGGGCCCAGGGAGTGATGGGACAAAATTTCGATTCAATTCATTGGTCTGCTCATTCAGTACTTTTTGTTGGACCTTTAATCGAAGTCGAAGTATCACATTTTCCTCCCCCCCTTTAAGAAAAATTTCGACCTCGAAATGTGTTCATCGTGATAGCTCAAAGTCTCACCTGAGGTAATCATTCTACTACAAGGATTTATACTTCCTTTACTTTCACAACCCCTTTATCGATGCTTGGTTCTTGCTTTGATACCCGAGCTTAGTTCAGTAGCTCCTCGTCATTCCACAAAGTTAACATTTCCACTAGCAACTTGCTCTAGGTAGACTTGATATATATCACCCATGACTTCTACTCACGATGGTGCTTGGCCATGACCTTAATCTCTTAGCTCAGGTTCACAGTGGCCTATCATAATGAATATGATTCATTAGGTCGTCCCCTCTGGCCGTCCTTGATTTATCCTTAACTAGCTTCCTCCTCCTGATGGCATCCTACCTTGTTGTACCGACTTAGAGTGGGACATTTCGAGAAAGCTCCTTACCATGCTCCTCTTGCTTGGGAATGCTTTCCTTATCATATCCTTTTGTGCATTTCCTTGAGGTCGATTTGCTTACCCTCGTTTCAACTCCTTGTCTAGGGACTTACATGCCCTTCCGTCCTTCACACACTTCCCAAGGTCACTAATGTCTCCCCCTCGTTATGGTCTAGAAATGGCTTCCTTAAACCTGACCATTTGACTCCCTTGAATTACATCGAGTTTCTTTTACCTTCCTGCTCTTTCTTGGTATGCTACTAGGTCCTCTTTATTATGTCCATTGAAAATTTTCCTCGAAGGTCCTACTTGCATTTCTCTGATATTTATTAAAATTTTCCTCGAGCATCCTACCTTCTTGTCCAGCCTCGGCTGACTTGATGACTTTTCTTGGGCAGGTTTCGAGGTCCAAGTCTTAACCTACCTTAGTCCGACGAAGCTCCTTGTGTCTCTTGGATTTTTGTGCTTCCGTGACTATGGTAACTTGTAGGGTTTCTCGAATCTCTCCGCGTAATTCGACTTAGTTGGCGCCACCAATAGCCTCACATACTTAAAACTGGCTACCCTCTCAATGGTGCCCCTTAACTTGAATTTTGGCTATTGTGGCACATATCACCACCTAGTGGCTTCTTAAAACTTGGGCAACAGGGAACGCGGAACTCGTCACCATCCGGCTCCATGCCTATCTTGCTACGGCGGAACGTATTTCCATCTGATAAGAATCCCTCGCATACCTTATCCTCTAGCTTGCACTTATTAGCTACTTAGTGAGTTTGCTCCAGCCACATTCCCTCACATAATTTATCTTGATGGTTGACTTCTTCCTTTAAAAGACTTTCCGTCGACCTAGTTCCCCAGGTCCTCGATCCCTCTTCTTAGAGGCGTACTGTATCCCTTGAGATCTTATCATGTTCCCTATGACCCACTTACTTCTTCCTTTGCCTTGCTTAAGTGCCCTTATTGTTGCTTAAAGTATAATTTTCCCCTACTCTTTGGGGTCGTAACCCTACGTGCGATTCTCGCGAATGTAACGAACCTTCCTTGCCTCTTTTCCTCTAGATGATGACCGCCATTTGCCGTAACTTCTTGACTACTGCAGGTCGACGTACTAGATACTTGGCGTCTTCCTGAACCTCATACCGATCAGCTCGCATCCCCATAGGGTATGCCTTGGACCTCCTCTTCTTACTCATGAACAGGGTTTAACTAAACGATCCTCGTCAAAATCCACCCCATCTCTTAGATTTATTTTCCTAATCATGATTAGGGTATACTGGAGATTCTAAAAATTCTCAAAAGAACCCTGACTCATTTGGCCAAACATTTAACCTCAAGCTCCATTTTTCCTTTCCTTTTAAAACAGAAACCTTGAAAAACACAGATCGCCACTCTAGTATTCCTTGGGGACCAAAGAACAAATGAGTGTCAATTCTGATACCAAAACGAAACAACCCGATATCTTCCGAAAACCAAACCATAATTCAAACAGAAAATCGGTTACTCCAAAGCAACCCAAACCACTTTTCAAAATAAACAAACTGACAATATTTATAAATTTCAAATGAAAAGCCCTAACACTTAGGCAATCACAATCCAAATACTTAAAACAACTTAACCCAAAATCTCTAGTTTATACTCCTAACCGTGCAACATAGTAAACAAATTATTCTAGCTCTGACTTCTCATAAGCTCCTTGAATTCTCCTCAATGATGGTACGACTGCTCACCTTGCCTTGCTTCTTCTCGGGATCCACCTCAGCTAGCCCTTCCTTTACCTGGTGATTGAGAATGGGTCATTCTCCTTGTTACTTCCTAAGGTCTTTTGACTCGTTCTAACTACAACATCCCGATCGACGATCAAGTATAACCGCCAACCGGGTGTAGCATAGGGCAAGCAAGCAATAAGAATTTATCTTACCATGGGGATCTAGGATTACCCTACTTCAGGTGTAGGGTTCTTTATCTAGCCAACCTAGGGTAGTGATTAGAAAAACTACGCTAACTAACCTAGAATAACCAGTAACCTAGCTATTTACAAGTTTGGGGGATCTCTCTTGGTTTAAATCCCCCTATTTCCGACCTTTGGATCGATGTTGAGTATCCTCCTAGCTCGATTGACTCAAATACACTACCGTTTGGAGATGGACTCCCTCGGGAGTGACCCGAAACGGTGAATCAACGGATGGGTAGGTGCTCTATTCAACCTAGGGTTTCATATATTTCAAGGAGACCAATGGTATCAACTCCCTCGAGGACTACCTGGACAATATACGATAGGAGTGACCCGAAGACACAAATAATGGGCTCTAAGGGGATTATCTCCCTCCTATCCCTAGGTCAAAAGCTCAAGACATGAAAATGAAATCAAAACTCATGCCATCAATTAAAACATCCATCAATTAAGTAAAATCATCAATCAAACTAGTAAGTTGTCACATACATCAACAACAAACCAAAATCTAGACCTAGGGTTCTTAATCCCAAGAGAAGAGGGTGAGTTTCTAGAGAGAGGAGAGATTACAAAGAAACCTCTAGATCTTCATCTTCATCTTCTAGGCTTGATTCGTAGCTTCCAAGCTTGATCAGTTCCTTCAATTAAGCCCCAAGATCACTCTCTCTCTCTCACTAGAACTCCCCTTTGGTGTTTTGAGTTGAAACCCTAGAGAAAGAAAGTGTTCCTTCTCCCAAAAACCAGCTCCCCCTTCTCTCTCCCCGCTGATGTCTTCATATTTTCTCGAAAGTGACCAGTTCATGGCCGTGTTGGCCAGTTCATAGCCATGAACACGTAAACGCGTCTGTGAACTTAGTGTCGTCTCCAAAACGTACCGCTTCACTCTCCTGGATTCACGGTCTTAGAGACCGTGAACTCCCTTGGCGTCAGTAATTGCTGGAACCTCATTGGACGCCTCGATGTTCACGGTTTGTGGTCCTAGTTCACGGACTTAGAGACCATGAACTCCAACGCCAGGCCGTGAACTACGACTGGACGTCTGCGCTTCACTATTACGGCTTTAAACTTTTCTTCGGCTTTTTGCGCTTTTTGACCTCCAATGATCCCGAAACTCGTCCTCAACCTTCCACACGTGCTAGGACCTGAAATGTATCAAAACAAGCACAACCTAGCGTGAAATATGTCGAGGGATGATGAAACGCAAAGTCAAACTATCAAGAAACGAGGGAAAAATGTGTACAATTGGACCCGAATCATCTTTGCCTAAGAAAACCTTACTAACACATTATTAGAAATTACTTCCTCCTACATGAAAATCGTTCTCACTTTTATCCTTAACACTTTAGTCCTTAATAGCATATAGAAGTTCCCTACTTCTATCTTAACTTATATACTTATTACTAGGCTTTATCGTGTTACGTATCGTCGTCCGGTGTCCCTATCCTTAAGGCAATGGTACTGTGTTACGTATCGTCGTCCAGTCCATGTCTGGTCAACTACTGTGTTACGTATCGTCGTCTAATAGTGACCCAATAACTCAGTCAACTGTTGCGTTACGTATTGCGGTCCAGCAGTGATCCGACCATCTACCGCGTCCAGTAGTGGCCCAATCGCCCGGGTGTTCCATTACCATCAAACATAAATTACAACCATATAATCATTCATACATAGCACAACGCGTGCCCCCACCTTAAGTAGGCGGTGGGATGCCTCACACACATGATCGCACAAACTACTAAGAATTAACTAGAATTACTTAAAGTAAATGCATAAATTAAAAGACCTACGACTAAGATATTACCCCCTTTACACTCACTTCAAAAAGATGACTCTTCTTTATTTCCGGTTGACCCATGTTATCGTCTGAGATTCCACGCCCAAACTCCCCGTGCTTTATCTCCTTTTGCATCTCCTCCTATTAAGTATTTAGGCGAAACTTAATTTACTTATCTCCAAGCATAACTAACCAAACGACCTCTAATTTGGTTGATTCAAATTCCAAACTCCATCATTTAATCTTTACTAGGCTTTCCTACAAAATTCTAGAAAATTACATTTTTGCCCCAAAATGGCCAATTACCAAATGGTAACCGTACTTACTGAGTTTCACCAATTCTGCCCCATACTTTTAGAATTGAACAATTCTGTCCAACATGCTAATCCGCAATTAGCCACTTTCGAATTCTAACATTTCAGTCCCACTCGGCCTATTTCAATCCGGTACTCAAACCTTTACCAATTACGAATTTATCACTGGCATGATAAATTGTCGATTGATATCCAAACTTCCTCAAAATCACCAAACTATCCTTGTTTCTAAAAAGAACTAACTGCCCTCTACTATTCATCAACTTTCCAACACCACGCCATTGAATTCCAAAATAATGGGAGGGGTATTTTACGTTCCGCTCTTCCTTTTCTTCAGTGGCGTCGTCACTTCTTCCCACTTCGAGTCCACCACCATCACACTCCTCCGACTCCTCCTCATCCTCCTCAGACAGCAGTACCCCGGGGATCGACTTTGCGAGATATTCGACGATGCCGGAACTCTCTCTTCTCTTCCAGGCCCACACATCGTAGGCCAATGACATGTCGCCCAAGCCCCTGGACGCTTAGGAGGGTAAGATCGTGGCCTTGACACCGCATAATCACCCATGCAATCGTCGAAGACGGCGATGCCAGCTCCTGTGGTTTCAATTTTGTGCTCCGATTTGCTCCCGTCGATCGATCCTCTCCTCTCAATCCTCCTTTTTCTGAAGCGGCTCCATCAACGAAATAGCTTGCCCAGATCGTCCTAGATTCCAATAGAATGTTCCCCCTCCCCCTTTTCTTTTGGCTCGTGCTCTGCTTTTCTCCGACTTTCGCCCAACACAAACTGCTAGCCTCCATGCTTCTTGCCCTTCTCTCCGTCACTTTTGTTAGGGGGAAAAAATCAACCAATACGTTCTCCCATTAGCATTTATTGACCCCAATTTAACTCCCCAATTAACCACCCATTAATCTTATCCGTTACCCACCAAAAATCCCCCCGTCGATGCTGTGTTTTTCACCGCTGCCCTGCTCTTCATTTTTCTTCCTTCTTCTGGTCGCGTTTCGCAGAGAGACGAACGACCTCCCTCATTCCTTTCAGGCCTCGGGCTACTCCTCTCCTCCCTCTCAACTCGGCTGTTGGCCCACACCTTCCTTCCATCACGAGCTTAAGCCTTCGGCCCAACCCTTCCTTTTCTTTCCTCTCTTCCCAACTTTCTTCTCCACTCGGGCCTAAGCCCATTACATCTTATTTCAAAATATGTTTGCCCATGAAAAATAACACGGCCCACTCGGCACTATCCTTGATTGGGTCTTGATCCATAACATAATTTGCGTCCGTAACTTCCTCATTTTAAATCAAAATTTAATGTCGTTTGAACCGAGAGTTCAAAATTTTAATCCTTGTCGATATTACGGTGGAACTTGACACATTAATTCAAGAGTATAATATTCATTTTGACTTTTAGAAAGAGTGGGGTGTAACAAGAATAAAAATCTATACTTTGTTAATCAAATTCACCATAATGGTGTCATTTTATTTATAGGTAAAAAATCAATCACGACGATATACCAGAGGAAACATTACCTGTTTTGTGAAAGGTACTTGTTGAACCTGGTTGTATGGCCGGCATGCCAACAGTGATCTTGACCATTCACTTTCTGGATCGACTCTAACTACACATCCCAATTGATGGCCAAGTATAAGCGACGACCGGGTGTAGCATAGAGTAAGCAAGCAATAAAATTATCGAACCACAGGCATCTAAACTTACCTTACTTCGTGTTAGGTTTTGGGATCTAGCCAACCTAGAATAGTGATTAGAAAAACTAAAATAACTAACCTAGTTAACCACTAACCTAGCTAATTACAAGTGGTGGAGCTCTCATAGTTTGAATTCCCCTAGTTCTATCATTTGGATCGATTGAGTACAATCCTAGCTCGTTCGACTCGCTACCTTACAGTTATCAAAATAGACTCACTTAAGATTAACCCGGAACAACAAAGTGAAGGATGAGTAGGTGCTCTATTCAACCTAGGGATTCATATAACATTAGGAGGTCGATCAAATTAACTCCCTTGCATCTACCTTCTCAATGTACTTTGGGTTGTTAGATGGTCGATGTGGTGTGCTTTATAGGGAGTAGTGTGCATTTACTAGATTTATCAGTGTATGAGGGGTTTTACTCCTATCTTCCTCTTTGGTGAGTTGATAATGTTTGCTACTTAAGTTAATACATGTGTGCGGGATTCTCTCCCCAAATTTTGGGCTCAAAATGTTTGCAAAAATGTGCTCAACTTTGATTTTTTTGAAAAACGAGGTTCTTACGTGAGAGGCAACCATTCATAGTGTTTAAGTTAAGTTGTCGAATGGCTTGTTTGGGGACCAGATAGCTTTCTAGCATCCTGATCATCATTTACTACTTTCCATCTCTCAAATACCTCTTCTCCTCATGGACATGTATGATAAGGAGAAAGTGTGCCTTTAAGCAAGTCAAAAAGACCTCCGGCTTGTTTGTACCCACATGTGTGGCAGCTCGTCTGTCGTTGGGACGAGGAGTGTACGCTGGGATGTGGTGCTTTGTGGCAATGGACCCAACCATCATTTCCTCAAACGATGCTTAGATAGAGAAGGCATTGTACTTCTGTTCTTAGCCCAAGGGAGAGATGCTTATTAGCAAAATTGTAATGTTTGGTGCGAAGTTCGACAATGTTTAAAAAAGGAGATTCAAATATTAACTCCTACCTTGAAAAGAAACAATAAAGAGCACCTTCATAGAGAAGGCATTGTACTTCTGTTCTTAGCCCAAGGGAGAGATGCTTATTAGCAAAATTGTAATGTTTGGTGCGAAGTTCGACAATGTTTAAAAAAGGAGATTCAAATATTAACTGCTACCTTGAAAAGAAACAATAAAGAGCACCTTCAAAGAGCCCATTGTTTCATAGAGTCCCCCGACGCATACCTTGAATGTCTGAACTCTTTAGTCGACATGGTCCGTATCCAGGAGTTTGTGTGTTCACAGTAAGATGAGAGTAATTTTCACTCGACCCTGACTATACTAACTAGTGCAATGAAGAACTATAGTGCATACCATGTTGATTGTTTACCAAATTATACTGGTTTGAGTAGGTTTGCTTGGGGACAAGCAAAGACCTAACTGTGGGAGATTTGATAACACCCAAAATGGTGTTATTTAGCCCCAATATTTAGGGTTATTTGAAGATATTTTCAAGTCTAATTGGTTGATATGTCATCAAATACATCCTTAAATCGTTCATAAGAGAAAATACTATATTTTAGGGTGTATTAGATGATACAAATATTTTAGGTACGAAAATGGATCACAAGTGCAGGAAAATGGGGCCAAAATGGAGATTACGGCTGGCATAATGGAGACAAAAAAGTCCATAAGAAAGATCGCGGCCTCAAGCCAAAGTTCACGCCCACAATCTTTACGGATGCAACCGCGAACTTGGAGAAGCTGTCATCAAAGAAAGACAGAAAGTTTTGATAATCGACTTGTGAGCCTTCACTTCCCAGACTGCGAGACGAGATCGTGGCCGCGACTTTGGGATCACGACCGCGAAAACCAGCCGCAAACTCCCACAACAGCGTATCCAGAATGGTGTCATCTCAAGATCATGACCTTTTACCAAAGATCACAAGTCGCGATCTTCTGCCCGTGCCCGTGAACTTGCTCGCATTACACAAAACTCTATAAATAGCATGGACCAAGAAACCGGATCGTACCGGCCGGTTCAACCAGAAAAATCGGAAACCGGACCAAGCACGATACTATAGGCTGGTTAGCTTCATAATATCGTCTCGGCCGATTTTTCAGGCTTAACCAGTACAAACGAAAATACCGCCCGGCTTTGGTCTAACCGACGGTAGCCTCACTAGAAGGAAACGTCACCGTTCTCTGACTGAAAATTAAAAAAAAAAAAAAATCAGCCAAAGGCAATAACTCAAAAACCCTAATATGGTCATCTGGGAGCCCTTTCCTTTCGTCGTTTCCTTTCCCCAGCCCCGCCGACCGCTCCTCCTCTTGCGACTGTGAGTGGCGACGCGTGATCGGAGAAAGCAAAGAGGAAACCCCCGACTGCCGGTCTACCGCTCCCTGGCGATTGCGTCGATCCCTGATTCGCTCCGCCGCTCCTCTTCTCTCCTCCTCATCCGCGCCGCGTGCTCGAGTGCCCTCCCATGCTGCTCATGAAGAAAAGAAGCTCGTTTATTCAACATCATTCTCCAGGAAATCGTTCGCGACAAGAAGCTCGTAAGCACAAATCTCTCCCTCCCCATTTCTTACCCACTTGCCAAAACTGGAAGCTGGCTTTGGGGTGTTCAATCTTTCATTTTAAACATGCATGCTTCATTTCGCAGTTGATTTCTTCGAGGTTCGTCACAAATTGCGGGGAGGGTTTGTCCTCTGTAATTATTAAGGTTCCAATTGGGTTGGACGGTGAGTCTGGTGAGTGGTGAGGGATGAATTTGGGGTCTGGTTTATGAGTGGTTGGCAAGATTTTGCAGAATTTCACTCATTGAGATATGGGCATTTCCTGGTTTTCAAGTACAAGGGTTGCTCCAGTTTCTATATAGTTATCTGTGATAGAACCGTTGTAGAGATTGTGTACCCGCTTACTAGAACAGCTAGCAACCAGCAGACTGCTGATGAAACTGAATTTGGCTGATTTTAGTATACGGTTGAATTTTTTTACAATGTTTGGTGGAAAATAGATAGTATTTGGACACTATATTGTATAATGATTTATGTCCTTTATTTTTATTAGAATTTTAGGTTTGTTGATTGTTATATAACCTATGCTTATTTAGTTTATTTAGGTTTGTTATCAGGTATATTCCGGTATTACTCCGAAACGGTATCCTGAATTTGCCAGTACGGTTTTTTAACAAAAAACATTTTTTAATTACAAAAACGGTATTTTACCGGTACATAACGATTGAACCACGGTCGTACCACAAAATACCATACCACAGACGAGTCTGGTATGACTTCCGATACAGTTTCCTTTACCATGATAAATAGAGGTCTCTCCCCTTGAGTAGAGTGGCTTTTGGTAGATTTCTTGTTCTGGTGTGAGGTTAGAGAGAGAAGTAAAAGCTTGGAGAATAAGTGGAGAGCTTTGGAGGAGGATTTCCAGCACTTGAAGACCTTTCTTCGTCATTTCTTCTCACTTTTGCATGTCTCTTCTCCTCCTCTTCATTGGGTAATACCTCAAGGTACTTTGGGACTTTGTCCCTCAAACCCTAACCTAGGGTTTAATAAGTAATAGGATGTTTTAAGCTAGATTTTTCAAATATGTGAACCTATTTACCCTATGTCTTTTTGATGATTGTCTTTCTTTACATAAAGTAGTGTGGGATTGTCTGTATCCCGTTTGCCCTAGTTGCAACTTAGGTGGTAGGTGATTATTCATTATCTTTCTTGTCATTTAAGGATGAGTTGAGTTTGCCTAGATTTTTATGCTTCATCTATGATTAATTATGTTTGAGCTTGTCTCTCCAATTCCTTTCATAGTAGCCTACTGCTTAGGAGTGCATGAATTTAAGTGGATTCGAGCGCCTTGGTTTGTTAGTAGTAGATGAATGATCTAGGAGTCTAATATGGTAGATGAGGTGATTGTACCCTGCTCATTAGACGTCCACATAGACAATTCTATGTCGAGTGCATGACCATCGACTCGACGATCTAGTGTGCAAATGGGTAGAACCCATTTAAAGGAGATAGATTGTTAAAATTCCATCTAAGTGCCTCAAATTAAACCTGCCATTATAATTCCTTTGGCGCAAGTCCATCAAGGTGGAAGGAAAAAAATGGTGAGCAATTGCGACGTTTTAGCTTAAACAAGTTTGATTCCTTGAGAAGCTCTTGTATTGACAAGTTGAGTTCATTTTCCTATCCTGAGGATCCAGGAGCTTCCATGCCTTGTTGGATTTGTGATGATGAAGTAATAAACTGAAATCTTCCCTTGATAAACAAAAAAATGTATAGTGTTAGATGATGTGGATTATGAGTTGAGTTTTTGATAGTGTTGGGGATGCGGCTCAGATCCTGCCGCGCGAGTAGAACGACCTAGAGACTCCCGCGAGTGCAGACGTGTCCGCAAGCAAATGAAGCGTTAGGCGGCGCCGTTTCACTTTACCCAAACCGGCATCGTTTCACCCTGCACAAACCGTCGTTGTTTTGGTTAGTTCGCACTGGGAGAAAGAGCCGAGAGGAACGGTGTCGTATCCTCTGAAGGAAGAGTCACATCCTAGTCCTAGTCTAGGTATAATTATGGCCTAAAGCATGGCCTATGTAGCTGACACACGTAGTGGTCTTGTCGCATTAAATATCCACTTACCACAATGTACTATAAATAGAGCATTTACTACGGTAGGTAAGAGATCGACTTTTCGACTCTCTCACATATACATCGACTTCTCTCTCTAGAATCCGACTCTCTCAACCTCATTCCCTAAGGCTCTTCGCCATTAACAGATTGGAGATTCACCCTGCCAACTCTTCTATCCCCACATTCACGGAGTCTCACTCCTACCCTCAGTTAGACTCAAACAATTGGCGCCCACCGTGGGGCCAGTAGAGAAGCAGGTGAAAAACTGGAAAAAAAAAACCAATCGATGGCGGAACACAACCCCAGCAACCCTAACGAAGCAACGCCCATCAAGGCAATGAAAAACCCGAGAGAGCACGCGGAAACCAGCAACCTTAACGCGGTGCTCATTGAAGAGGAGGAACCCGAGCTGACAACCAAGGAGATGAGGCAACAAATGGCTAAACAAAATGAGGTCATAGCCAATATGCAAAAGAAGATGAACCAAGTCATAGCGCTCATGATGAGCAAGGAGGCCACGCCACCAACCCCCACAGAGCACCGCGTGCCACCACAGGCGGCTAATGAAGAGTCAGCACCTATTCCCCTGCAACAACCAATGCCGAACGCGCCACCCGCGGACGAGGCGCAACAAACGGAGCCACGCCCCAGAGCGGACCTCAGTTTCCTGGAGCAACACTTGTCTCCGTAGTATCGCCCTCACCCGCCTCGGAGAGTCCTCCATCAACCGCTAAGCGCGGAAATCATGGCAGAACACCTAAGTGGGATGCCGCCCGCCCTCCCAACATATAACGGGACAACCGACCCAGAAGATCATGTCAGCACATTCTGTCTTAGGATGCAACTCCAAACCAATTCCAACGCGGCACTATGCAGAACCTTCCCATCGACGTTCTCCGGCATATGCCTCGACTGGTACAACAGGCTGACCAATAGAATCATCCGCTCATTCGAGGAGTTCATTCTCTTGTTCACCACCAAGTTCGCATCACAAAAAAGTAGACCACTCCACCTTAAAGCCCTGATCGACATCAGGCAAAAGGATGGGGAAATTTTGCGCGCTTTCTACGCCAGGTGGTCCAGGGTGGCAATGGCCGTGCGGGACCTCACGCCCGAAACCGCCGCCCATCACCTCATGGACCCCACTACCAACATGGAACTCAAGGAGCCTTAGCAAAAAGACTAGTCACTCTTTCGACGAAACTGGAGGTCAAAATTGAGAAGGCCATCACTCTAGAGGAAACTCTGGGGGCGGGTTCTATCAGGCGCTCCGAACCCTCGAAGCCGCCCAAAGAAGATCAGGGAAGGAAGCCACTCCCGTTGACGCGGGAGCAGTTGGTACAAGCGCACAACGGACGTCATAGAGTACGCACACCGCCTGGGGGGCATGGTGTACCCGCGAAACCCAAAAAATACCCAAAATTCCAAAGCTACGCCGCGCAAAGCCATCGAAGGCGCAGTGGAACAAGCGAGGAGCGCGCACGACCGTGCCTGACGCCCGAGACCAAAACAGGCGGCATCACAGAATGGGCCACGGGCATGATGTACACGCGGAATGAAAAAAGGTACCCAAAAACCGAAGCTATGTCGCGCAAAGCTATTGAAGGCGCAGTAGAGCAAGCGAGGAGCGTGCACTACTGGGCCTGACGCGCAAGACCAAAACAGGCGGCATTCACAGAATACCCCCTGATGGGGGGCAATTGTTGGGGATGCGGCTGAGATCCTGCCACGCGAGTAGAATGACCTAGAGACTCCCGCGAGTGCAGACGTGTCCGCGAGCAAATGAAGCGTTAGGCGGCGCCGTTTCACTTTACCCAAACCGGCATCGTTTCACCCTGCACAAACCGTTGTCGTTTTGGTTAGTTCGCACTGGGAGAAATAGCCGAGAGGAACGGCGCCGTATTCTCTGAAGGAAGAGTCACATCCTAGTCCTAGTCCTAGGTATAATTATGGCCTAAAGCATGGCCTATGTATCTGACACACGTAGTGGTATTGTCACATTAAATATCCACTTACTACAATGTACTATAAATAGAGCATTTACTACGGTAGGTAAGAGATCAACTTTGCGACTCTCTCACATATACATCGACTTCTCTCTCTAGAATCTGACTCTCTCAACCTCATTCCCTAAGGCTCTTCGCCATTAACAGATTGGAGATTCACCCTGCCAACTCTTCTATCCCCACATTCACGGAGTCTCACTCCTACCCTCAGTTAGACTCAAATAGATAGCATATACGTCGTGATAAGTTTTACTAATAAATGACAAGGCCATAAATAATTCATAATTAATGAGACGTTAGCAATATTCATTAAATTTTTGCAAATTAACTAGTATGAGATAGGGATGGCAATAAAACCCGAACCCATGGGTACTCATCCGACCCAACCCGGTCAACGCGGGTAAAACCCATGTTGACGGGTTTTGGGTCGGGTTCGGGTTTAAACCCGCTGCACTATTCACCGGGTCGGGTTGGGTTTGGGTTTAGGTAAACCCGCCCCATGGGTACCCGCCCACACACATATAATTACTTTTCTGATATATTTAATATTCTAAATAATATATCTTTCTTAAACAACTAATATTATTTATGTTTGTGGAGACATGTATAATTTGTTCATTCTAATTGGTTAGAATGAAGTTGATATGATGAAGTGGAGAGTGAAGAAACTTAGTTGACGAGGAAGAAGCTTTCAATTAATCTTATTGTTTATAGATGTTTATCTTTAATTTTGAACAATTTGTATTGATTATTTGCGGTTTGCTTGTATGCTCTAGATTATTGTTTTTTGTATGATTAATTTGTATGAGAAAATTGATGTTAAACTTTTATTTTGAAAGAAACTTGTTATTGTAAATTTTTTACCACAAAAACCCACGGGTACCCATGAACCCGCGGATACCCAGCGGGTTGGGTTGGGTTTGAGTTTTTCAAACTCAACGAGTTTTACCCCGAATTTTTTTAGCGGATAAACCTATGGGTTTGGGTTTGACAAAATATGTCCCAACCCGACCCATTGCCATCCCTAATGATTTTGTTTATTATAACAAAACTGCATTATGTGTACTCAATTACTCATCCCACAGGACCTTAATGACACAGGTACTCGCCTACTCGGTAGCTTGGCAATAGGGGTGGGCATACGGTTCGGTAAAACCGAACCTAACCGAACCGAACCGAATTCAAACCGAACCGAAACCGAATAACATTAATTCGGTTCTGAATTCGGAAGAGAAAAGGGTATATTTCGGAAACCAAGGTCCTTTCGACCGAACCGATTTTCCGAATTCCGAACCGATTTTCCGAATTACTATAATTGCAAGTTCCAAATGGTGGATTTTTATGTTTGTACTTATTATGAGAATTAAATATTTGAATTATGTTAGTGTTTTATGACTTATGTGTTGAAATGTTTGATTTTATCATTGATAATGCATTTAATTGCATATTTATTGTTTACATTAGGGGTGAAAAATAATTTAAAAGAGAACAAATACAAGCTAACCTCACAAGTTCGGTTTTTCATACAAAACCGAACCGAACCGAATTATAATTCGGTTTGAACCGACCGAACCGAATTATAATTCGGTTCGAATTCGGTTTGATGTTTGATGGAACTCGGAAATCCGGTATACATTATTTCGGTTCGGTTTGAACCGAACCGACCGAATGCCCACCCCTACCTAGTTGGGAGTAGTATTCCATTTCGTGGCACATGATAGTATATTGAGTGACAGACATGTTATTATGTTTGGAAGAGCGTGTATTTTTTGCTAATTAAAGAAGATGCCTTGTAATGAAGGTTCCAACCCGTACGCACGCAACACGGTGATTCCGTCCCTTTGTCTTAGGGATACAAATGCTGCTCTGCATGTGCCACTGAATTAAACTACACAACACAAATTCCACACACTAAATAACTAATTAAAGCTTTCATTACAACCAACACAGCTTAATGAACAAACTAGTTGCCTTGCGGTTGCGGGTAAGGCTGGAAGTTTGGTATCGATATGTGCGAAATACCGAATGTCATACGAAACTCGTTTATATTTGGTATTATCGAATACATGTATTATTTTGTGGGATTGAGATTTGGATAGAATTTCAATTGTTATTCGGTATTATGAATTACGGGATTGTGATAAGTATATACCGAAATATCGATCAATACCGAAATATAAGCTAGTGTGTATTTCATCCTCTCAACTATATTCTCTCATTCACTACTACGCGACCCTCAACCACCAAGAATGTCATTTAATTATACATACATAGTTCATTCCATCACTATTTCACACTAGTATTAGTCGTCTCTCAATCTCCAATTGGTCAAATTAAAGATTATCACTTACAAGAGTTTGAGATATTAGCTCTAGGCAACTCAAGACTTTTTGCTTAGTCTCTTTTGCCCTAAATTAAATGATAAAATCTTATTTATATATTTAATTATTAATTACAAAGATAATTAATTTTGTATTCGATAATACCGATTGAGATAGCGAGGTA
The DNA here is from genome assembly GCA_946122785.1 of Linum tenue. NCBI lineage: Eukaryota > Viridiplantae > Streptophyta > Magnoliopsida > Malpighiales > Linaceae > Linum > Linum tenue. Next base: position 50,161,050 of record CAMGYJ010000007.1, on the reverse strand, counting down.
CCGATTGAGATTCCGAAATTTTCAGAGATTGAGATTGTAATTGATTTTGGTATAATTTGGTATTCGAGATTTCAGTATTTGATACTGGAATATCAATATCGTACCGATTTCCACCCCTAAATAGAGACCAATGGAGGGGGAAAAAAGGAAGGCCCCAAAGGAAAGGAGAGGAGAGCTGAAATCCGATCTAAGCCCACCCTGTCCCTCCCCGAACAGCTGGAGATAGCTGTCCATCCAATCTCCCCCCCCCCCCCCCCATGTGACCCCACTGCATCCCACATTCATATATTTATTTGTATATTTATTTGTGAGGCTAATATGAATATACAAATTTGCAAACAAACACCTCCTCGGCCCCATCCATGTTCCAATCCCAAAAGCATATAGCAAATAAAGCTGAGCAGCTTAAAAATGACCCCCTCTCAAAAAGTATTATCATCATTTCATGCTCTCTCTCTCTCTCTCTCTCTCTCTCTTCACGTCCATTTCCATAATTCAGTCTCATTCCCTTTCTTCCTATAAGGCTAGAGCTTCCTAATAAGTGTTTTCTGTTTAACTCCCTTTTCTGATACGCTGCATATATAACAACCACACCCAACACCCTTCCCCCCATTCTATTTTGCTGCATTTCATCCTCACAACCCACCCTCCTCAAAATAAAAAGAAAGAAAAACCTCTTCTATTATTCTTGATTCTTCTTCTTGATTATTCTTTGTTCTGATCGATTCATAACATTGCGCATTATCCCATTCTGAATTGTGACTTCCAACTCTCTCTCTCTCCCGCAAAAAAAAAAAGCGCCATTGCAGGTCCGATGGCGCAATTGCCTCCCAAAATCCCAACCATGTTGCCCGCATGGGCGGATTTCTCGCCCGAACACAAATTGCATTCCCTCGCCGCCGCCATTCCGCCTTCCTCCGCCGCCGCAGCAGCTCACAATAGCAATAATAATAATAATAATAATCCGTCCTGGGTTGACGAATTTCTCGACTTCTCCTCCACCAGGCGCGGGACCCACCGCAGATCCGTCAGCGATTCCATCGCTTTCCTCGAGGCGCCAATGCTCGACGACTGCCGCGCCACCCCTCCCGCGCGCCAGGCTAACAGCAACAACCACCACCACCAGCAGCAGCAGCAGCACGATTTCGACAAATTCGACGACGAGCAGTTCATGTCCATGTTCTCCGACGACATCTCCTCCAACCCGGTCACCGGTCCCAACAACTCCTCCTCCAACCCTTCCACGCCCTCCGATCACAACAGCTTCAACGACGAGAAGGAAGCCCTGCACCACAATAACAATAATAATAATTTCATCCGCAGCGAAGCCGACGACGCGCAGAGCCCCTGCAATTCGGATTCCCAGCAAACCACCACAACCGGGGACCGTACGGTCGACCCCAAGAGGGTCAAGAGGTGCTTAATTACCATTCATTCATTCATTCATTCATTCATTAACCCATTAATTAATATTTACTGAATTGGGTTTCCTATGATTTTTTTTCCCCGCAGAATTCTGGCGAACAGGCAATCGGCGCAACGGTCACGGGTTAGGAAGCTGCAGTACATATCGGAGCTTGAACGGAGCGTCACATCCTTACAGGTAATTGCGCGATTTCCTTTCCTTCCAGATCTGGATGGTGGTAATGGCATTATTAATTAATGATAAATCAACTCATTTGTGATACAGGCGGAAGTATCAGTGTTGTCGCCTAGGGTTGCATTTCTGGACCATCAGAGATTGCTTCTCAACGTGGACAACAGCGCTTTGAAGCAACGCATTGCAGCTCTGGCTCAAGATAAGATCTTCAAAGATGGTCAGTCAGTCTGTGTTCTCTCTCTCTTTTTTCTTAGAGCATCTCCATCGGCTACCATTTTTTACTTTCATCATGACGTGGATGTCCTCTTGCAATTGCAAAATGAATTTTACTGATGTGTGAAGTGCTTGCATAGTTGCAAGCTTTCATATAGTGAAAGCCCATATGCAATTCAACGTGGCTGGTTAGTGGAGTTTTGCTACTTTTTTTCTTTTTTTTTTTTAATGTTTTTAAATAGCATAAAATATATTTTAGGTGTGTTATTTTTTTATTGCAATTGCAAATGAATTGCATTGATGTAGGTACAATTAAATTGAAATGAGTTGGATTATGTAATTCTTGAGTTGGCAAAAAAAATAAAAATTGCAATTTCTTTTGCAATTGCGTTGATGGAGATGCTCTTACTCCCTTTTTCTTGATTATTGTGTGTCATTTCCTGCTCGATCTCCATTAGTATCTATCGATCAATATAATAATGAGCTTATGTTATTTACTGCGAATATGGTGGTAAAAAGAGTAAAATCTGGTTTGAGGAAATATATGAGATTGGGGGAAGAAAGCGATGGAGCGAAAATAGGGAGTGAATGCCAACTGTTGCCATAAATTAATTAGGGGTGGACAGGATAGATATGACAAAATCTGTATATTGGCAATAAATGAGGGTAGGGAGGCTATGTACTTAGGATCCCCAAATTGTTATCTGCAGCAGCAGCTTACCTCCATTTCTCCAACTCTCTGGTTTTTTCCTTAATTACACTTAACAGCGCTTTAATCTCTCCATGGGCTGCACTGCTAGCTAGTTTATTGTGTGCATGGTCCCACCATGTGTATAGATGCATGGTGGGTTTGATTCCCCGTTTTCTTTTTCGCTTGTTGTGAAACGGAGAAGAGAAAAAAAAATTCACGGTCGATGAAACTGTATCGGAGATCGTATCAGAAAAGTCAGCGGTATGATATTTTATGTCAAAACCGTGGTTTAACCGTAGTTCAGCCGTTAGTACCGTTAAATTCCGCCTATCGGTTTAACCTCCGACACTGGTATTTTGTGGTTGAACCTACGGTACGATTTCATGGACCATGAAAAAAACACGTACGGTAGCGAGCTAGCAAGAATGGAGCAATTGAATTGAATGTAATAAGTGGTTGAGTCTTCTGGACTAGGGCACGAGAGTGGTGCAGGCCATGCATGTGAGCAGACACAACAACTAGTTGATGTGCGGTCTGTTATATATATATATATATATTTTCTTCTACTGTCTGTAATAATAAGTGTTATTTATTTATTTAATTAATTGGGCAGCTCATCAAGAGGCACTGAAGAGGGAGATAGAGAGGCTGAGGCAAGTTTACCACCAGCAGAACCTCAAGAAGATGGAGATCAGCAGCAACGAAGACAACTCAGCAAGCCAGCATCATCAGAATCATAACAGTGAACAACCCAGCAATAATAATATTGCAGCGGCAGAGAAAGAGCAGCAGCTTCTTCAGGTTTAAACTGATCTGCATTTTGATCCAATACACTTGATAATTAAACGCAAGTTTGATGAGGAGATGGTGGGAAGGAAAGGGTGTTGGTTTGGTTCATTTCACATGCGTTATCGTGGTTGGCCGGCAAGTGGCTTTGGTGATGGTGGAAGTAAGCTTAATGATTAGCTAGTTGACCCATTCAGTATTCGGATTAATTAGCTTCTGGGGAAGGGAACTATCACGACAGGGGGGAAAAGGGGAAAAAAGAGGGGAAATTTATTCTTATGGAAAAAAAAAATGAAGTCTTTGTCAGACTTCATGTGCAGTCTTTTTAATTAATTAATTATATATTTTTTGTGTTGTATGTAATAGTAAGTAGTGGGAGGAAGGGAAGGGAAGGGAGGTGAAGGGAAAGGAAGACAGGGAAGGTGGTGGGAGCTGCAGCAGCTGCTAATGATCGATCTATCTATCTATCTGTACATTCACGTGATATGTTGTACAAGCAGCAAGAATCAAAATGGACCACTGACCACTCCTCTCCTCTCAGATTTACATGTATGATTGGGAACCTCAGAACCCAACTACATGTGCCTCCTCCTTCATCACTTGCCTTCTTTTATTTAACCATTTTCTCCCCTGTTTTCTCTTCCTTTTTAAATTTAAATGTATTTCATTCATTAATTGTTTCCAGACCAGAAGGAGAAGAGGGTAGTAGTGTAGTAGTGGTGGTGGATGTGGTTTACTGATTCTTTTTTTTATTTTAATGTTGCTGGTTCCTTTTTGGGTTTACTTTTTAGAGAAAGAAGAAGAGTAGGAAGTGGGTGTGATTGATTCTTTTCATGAAATGTAGTGGACAAGTGTTGTTTCTGTATTGTATTGTTGAGATGGATGGATGTATGGCCGTATGAAAAAGGGCAAGATGTTTGTCAGGGGAATTCCCCTCATTTGTTTTTGTTCCTTTGTTGCTTCTCCCTTTCATCACCCCATCCCCCTTTTCGCATTGCTCGTCTCTCTTTCTCATTCTTTGTGCCCTTGTTGTTTTTCTTCTTCTTTGGGTTAATTGCATGGTTGATCACTGAGATTATAAAAAACGTTCATGTTTGGTTACTAGAAATATTTAAATCCAATATTGGTCACTCAAATTAGTTAAATGGTTCAAGTTTGGTCACTCTCCGTTACCTTCCGTTAGTCTCCGTTAACACCGTCAATTATTTGCTGACGTGGCTAACAGACTCACCTAGTCACCTATTTTTAACAAAAATAAAATAAAATTCAATCCTGCCACGTCATAAAAGCCTGCCACATCATAAAAACCTGACCAATGTGACCCAACCCATTAACCCATGATCTGACCTACCCCAAATTAAAGCCCAAAATTGACCAATCCGCAAAATCCCTTGCCCGGAGAAGACGACCGGAAGAAGCTATTGCCGCCGCCCTGTCCAATCCGCTGGTTTCCCCTCTTCTCCTTCCTTCAACAAAAACATCAACACCACGAGCACCACCATCTCCGACCCTGGCTGTCGTTGATCTACCATGATTCGTCCTCTGTTCCCGGCTTCTCATTCGTCAATGCAGCTGGCGAATCTACTCAGCTACTGCCACGCCCCCATCCAGTCATGTCACCGCTCCACCTTTCCAGACATGATAATCATAAGAGAAAAGAAAAAATACATCGCCGGACAGTGGATAACGGGCATCCATGCAACAATCAACGTTGGCGATCTAACTCCCAGCGGTCACCAGCGGCGGCGACGACAGTCAAAAGCAGCCATCCAGAAGAGGATGAGGGCTAAGTCTGGCCAATTAAGAAGGAAACCAGTCCCTCTCTTAATCGATATGTTATGAACTGCAGTTGCTTTGAGAGTTGAATGAGGCGAGGCTATGGGGAAGTGGGACTCAAGTCTCAAAGAAGAGAACCAACAGCAGAAAGCCAATCTGCTTTCAATGAAAGAGAATTTAAAATGAACCAAGAACAATAAAGATAGGCAAAATCCCTAAAAAGAACATCTTAACTAACAAGACAAAGCGAGAAGCAAAAACAATAAACAAAGGCCTTCAACTCCCTCCTTGCTGCCTCCTAAGCTCTTCCAGTAGATGACAAGTTAGGGAGAAGCAGATCCAGTAAGATAAAATAGAGGAAGAAGAACCCAAAAGAAGGCTCGTGTTCCTCAAGCGACTGGTAATCCCCTAGCTCGCTCCATCATCTGACTTCGACACCGATGGCATGCGTTGGAGGTTGGGGGATAGCTGAGGATGCAGCAGCCGAGGGATTAGTGGGCAGGGGGCAAATCTGTGGTGTAGGAGGGGGAACAACGACTAGGTCGGGAGTGGTGGTGCAATCAAGGGATAGGGGCAAGTGGTCAATCTCCGAGAAGCACGAGTTCTTCAACCACAACCATTTCGTCATCCTCGTTCTCATCATCGGCGGGGAAGACGATTGAAGAGGGACTAGTGCTCCCTTCCTCCTCTCTCCACCTTCCTCGAGAGTTTGGAATTGGGAAGGAAAAAAAATTGGTAGTAAATCTCACTCCGGGCGAGACAGATAGCTGAGAAGATCTATGTCGCCGATTTAGATCTCTAACTGCAGAGATGCCAGCAGCCACTACGAAGGAAAATGGGGAGCCCAATTTGAGGATGGCGAGGGAATGAGGGGTTTTGACGGTGACCCGGTTCTGGAGCCGAGGGAGACGCCGAGCATGGATGGAATAGAGGGCTAGGAAGTAGAGAAGCAGAGCATGAGAGGAATGTGGCCGGAACGATTCAGATCCGTCGGTTGGAAGTCGGAGAGAGGAAGATGGTGGAAGTTGAAGGGAGTGGAAAATCGACGAGGGAGATTTGAAGGGACGATGGAGGCATTGGGGATGGTCGATAGGAGGGATTGAAGAGACTGGTGGGGAAGATCGGAAGATTGGCCGACTATTTTTCACCAAGAGAGCTAGAGATTGGAGAAGAAGGGAAGAGGGAGTTGGGTTGGGTTGGGTTGGTCTAGATGACATGGCGGCTCTTAATGACGTGGCGGGTCGGGTATCACCCTTTTCAGGTTAAATAGGGCTGATTAGATGATTATGGCCGTCATGTCATCACTTAACGGACTTTTTTGACGGAGACGGATGGAGACTAACAGAGAGTGACCAAATATGAACGGTTTTACTAATTTGAGTGACCAAGATTGGATTTAAATATTTCTAGTGACCAAACATGAACATTTTTCGTAATCTCAGTGACCAACCATGCAATTAACCCTTTTTTCTTTCGTTTTAATCATTATATTTTATTTGGGTTAATTGCATGGTTGGTCACTGAGATTACAAAAAGCTTTCATGTTTGGTCACTGGAAATATTTAAATCCAATCTTGGTCACTCAAATTAGTTAAATGGTTCAAGTTTGGTCACTTTCCGGCTAAATTGCAAGTTTGGTCACTTGAATTACTAGTAAATTTCACATTAGCCACTAAAATGATTTTATTCCATCCGTAGTCACTTAAATTAGGTTAACAGTCCAAGTTTTGTCACTGGCCGTTAGTCTCCGTTAACTTTTGCTGATGTGGAAGTCAACTCTCATAGTTGACCATTAAATAGGTGACGTGGCCATTAAAAAATAAATAAATAAAAAAATTTAATCTATTAAAAATTCTACCTCATTATCACATTAAATTTAAAATTAATAAAACAAATAATTATTTCCTCCTTCATTTTTCTCTCCGGATCCCGACCCTGCCACTGTTCTGCTGGTGCAACTCCGCCACGACGCTTCCAGAACAAGACCGGCGATTCCCGTGAGAATCAGCAATGGTGGGACAAAGGCATCATTGACCTGGCTTGGCCTTAAATCAATCGAAGTTGTTAAGATTCAAAGCATTAATCCCCTTCACACTTCCCTTTCATAAATTTAAACGCCAAGAACGTTTATGAATAAAACAAGTTACAGTCCGGATCTAAGAGTCCTGATTCCCAGTCCTACTCCGGAATGAAAAAGTAAACAGTAATGCCTGGAAAATCATCATGCAAGGAAGCCGGAATGCCATCGTCTGTGTCCTAAAACCGCAACCGAATCTTGAATTTGAAAAAAAAAAAAAACGGAAGAGGAAAATTCCAAAACAGAGATGGGGAAGGTCGGAGTTTTAACATCGAAAGCATGGCGAGCTTTAAATCCCATGAGTTGCAAAGTGCTCTGCACCATCCAACCCATAAACATCTTCCCCATCCTCGTTGCCGACGTGCCTTTGCCCCTCACGAGAGTGAATTAGTTGAGAAACAGAGTGTTACGGTAGTCAATTAGGAAGTTGTGGGAAAAAAGAACGAGCAGAGGGAGTCGTTAATGCGGAAGCGGGTGCGTTGGGCCCATTTGTTGAGGGAATCGGATTCCGGCGATGGGATGGTCGAAGCGTCCGACTTGCCTCTCCCTATTGTCTCTTTGCCTCCTGCTCGTTGACGTGGGAAGCCGTTTCCCTCTTGGAAGATCCGGTGTTTTAGGTATCCGACGTTTCGGTACCCGTCAACGCGGAACTCGATTTTCTAGCCGCAGGTGGTGCGGACGGTGACGAGGAGGAGGTCGGAGAGCTTGAGGACCAAGTATAGAATTTTTTCGCTGGTGATTCCATGGTCTTCGGCTAGATCGGAGCTCCAGTAGAGCTCTCTGCCTCGGAGCACCAACTTCTGCTTGCAACAGTGGCGATGGTTTAAAAGAAAATAGCTTTATTTTTTTATTTTTTGAAAGGGATGGGATAATGAGATGGAAATTTAAAGAATATTAAATTTTATTATTTATTTATTTTTTAATTGCCACGTCACCTATTTAACGGTCAACTATGAGAGTTGACCGCCACATCAGCAAAAGTTAACGGAGACTAATGGCCAGTGACCAAACTTGGAATGTTAACCTAATTTAAGTGACTACGGATGGAATAGAGTAATTCTAGTGGCTAACGTGAAATTTACTAGTAATTCAAGTGACCAAACTTGCAATTTAGCCTTTTATTTATTCTCACTTCTCAAGTATAGAAAAAAAAAATTCTAAAATACACATGTACTTAAAAAAAATTCTAAATACAAATGAACTGAGTCGAGTTTTACCCCAACTTGAGCTCGGCTCGTTAATAAACGAGTTGAGACAAACGAGTCGAGTTCGAGCTAGGTTGTTTCATAAAATCTTGACTCGTATTTGATATATTCATTTTGTATGTCATAAACAAGTTGTCTTTGGGGATCATGTTGTGTCCTATGCTGGTTCTGTGGGCATTAAGTATCGACACAACATCGCCTGTGACACCAATCAGACTGGGATGATTGGTTTTGTGCATGGCTGAGTTGTTGCTGACGCTGCTCAGCGAAAGTGTGCCAAGTATCGGGACTTGTGCACAATGGCTGGTTACGGTTTCCTGCCATTTTCTTCTTCTTCGTTGGGAGAGTTGGATAAGTATGTCGTGACTTTGCTCAAGCGGATCTAGAAATTCTCTGTGTCTCAAAATGCAGGGACTCGGGTGGCCGCGTTTATTTTGACTAGACTTAGCTTTGCTATAGCTAATGGGATGGGGGCTCAGATTGTATCTCGGCTACCTACTAATTTTTTGTAGATTTTGTTTGTCCTGCTTCCTCTTTTTGTAAAAACGTAATAAAAGTAAAGTGTTCAATGTTAACTAATATCATTTTATACTTTGTGCTGTCGAACTAATTAAATATTACATATTTGGTCACATAATCTAGTCCTGTGGATTCCTTCTTTCATTCTATGTTCCATGTAGTGCATTAGTGTGTATGGTTTATATTGCAAAAAAAAAAAAAAAACATTATACATAACAATATGTGTTGTTATATTTTTTTTATAAGTTGGTACTTTTTTGGGTAACTGTTAGGTATTCTTTTATTTTAAACTTTTTTCTCTATTTATTGGATTATGAAAAAATTATTAAATCACTTTTATTATTAGATTTTTTCTTCCGTACATGACAACAATGATTTCATAAGAGGCATATATATTAAATATCAACATTAGCACCAAAAAGTCATCCCTAATAAATTCCAGCTATGAATATGTATAACTGATGTAAATAATAATTAAGGTCATAGTCTTGTTCACCCTTCCAGCCATAATTCGTCGGTTATGGCTAAAAGTAATTTGATAAAAAAGTTGCCATGAAGTTCAACATTCGAAGCTAAATTGTTGTCAAAATCAGTTCCAATTAATGATATTCATGGCTAAAAAATAATTTATGCCCCAATTTCTTTACCGTGGCAAAATGTAAGAAGTATATCCATGGATAAGTGCTTTTAAGGCAATAAATTTACCAACAGCTATGAATTTAAGTTGTGGTAGAGAATTTAGTAGCTAAAACACTCATTATTGCCACAACACTTACGCCTCAAAACTATAAATGTTTTTTAGCTTCACTATTTTTCATTTGTGACTCTAGAATATAATTAAGTTATGGTTAGCTTCATGATAATAACGTTAGTGGCTGTTTTAGTATACCAGCCACAATTGAAATAATCGTGGCTAGGAATTTGTGTATGTAGGTGTTGTTTCTTGTAGTGCTAATGTGCTATGAATTATCATAATCAAATTCATATAGATCGATTTGCTCATAACTCATTAATTGAGTTGGCTCTCTAGCCACAATATTGAGAGTTGAGACATCTCATGAGCTCTAAACGAGCCAGCTCACTAGTTGAGCTCAACAAGCCACGAGTCGAGCTAGCTCGCAGGCTCCGCGAGTTGCAGAAGGCTAAGCTCAAACTCGGCTCATTAGTAAACGAGTCGAGTTTCCAACGAGTTTTTCTCGAGTCAAACGTCGAGCCGCTCGCGAGCAGCTCGACTCATTTGCAGCCCTAATCACCGCGACAGAGGAGGGCGGTGATTGTATCATCGCGGTAGAGGACGGCGGTGCGCGGTGAACGCTTCACAGCGTTTCCCGGCCGCGGTGAAGGCCTAATCTGCGTCGAAACTTTAAACAAACGTAATTTTGTGCTCGGTTATCCAATCGTAGCGAATTTTTTTATTCCCCATAACTTTTCGAGATCTTGCAAACCGCAAACACCCAGGCGGTTTGGTCGCGCCTTAGTTCCGAAAAAACGTCGGTTGCTACCCCGAACAAGCAATTTTTCAATTTTGTCAAACTTTGGACGGTCATAACTTTGTGCTCCGCAATCCGAATGTCATGATTTTTTTATTTCGAAAAATTATGAGGAATAAAAGAAAAATCGCTACGATCGGATAACCGAGCAAAAAGTTACGTTTGTTTGAAGTTTCAATGTAGGTCAAGCCTTCACCGCATTTCTTGACCGCGGCGAAGCTTCAATGCTCTCCTCTGCCGCGGTGAAGCCTTCACTGTCTCCTCTACCGCGGTGAACCATCATCGCGTTTCTCCACCGCCGTGATGTGTCGGTGCATGTGTTCACCGCGTTCGTCAACCGCAGTGATGCCCGAACATGTGTAGATTGAGATTTTTTTTTATAATGTGTGTATTTTGATAATTTTTTTAAAAAAATATGTGTATTTTGGAATTTTTCCCCAAGTATATCTATGTTGTTTTCTTTCCTCCCCTGCTTGATTTGTTGCGGGTGTATTATATATGTGTATTCACTTCTATATTCCACACCCTCTTGCTTCGTAAAATATATGAAACAGACACTAGATATATGGACTCATTTGCAGGGGAGTTTGATGTTTATATTTACACTAGAAAAGTGATCCCACTATATACTGCAGGTTGTATTGGTGCTTGGAAACTATTTGGATTCCCAATTCGTGAAAGTTATAACAAAACTAAAAGTGAATAGATATTTTTATTATCATCAGAATTAAAGTAATCGATAATTAAGAACCGGTGCATAACCAAGATTGCCAACCTGTTTAACTCGTTGGCCTCATTGAGCAAGTGGGTTGAATGTTAATGGTTCGACCGGTTTAGTCCGATTTATTGTTCATACCTTTATAAATTATATCAAATCTCTTTGAGTAATAACATATAACATTACATCAAAATAAGAGCTCGTACTTTGATCCATCATAAGTGAAAATTCACACACACTTATTGTTAGAGTAGTCAACAAATCGTAAAGTACCATATTGGTGGGAGAAGAAAAGTGCAATTTATTGAATACAACAATAAGTGGGTTTTTGAGTGAGTGTGTACAATTTAACTTGACAAATTAAATCGCACTACGCACTTAGCACGTTTGTATGACGCGTTCGGATTTGAATTTTTGGCTAATTAATTACCAGAATTATTTTTGATTAATTAATTTATATTTGATTTTTGTGAAACGACGTAATCCTTCGGAAGGGAACTGTTGTTTTCACAATAAAAGACTTCTGCAATCAATCTTCTTTTCCAACGTTCATCTTCTTCTCCTCGTTTTTTTCGTTCTCCTAAACATAAACACAGAAGTGAGAAATGTGTTGCTTTCGGACTTTGATTGAAGGGAATCTTGGGGGTGGTTTGCCTAAATACTACTAGCAATTTCGTAGTGGGGAAAATAACACTCTAAGGAGAGTGATTAAATCATGCCTTCAATCTCTTCCCTACCGTTTCCTTAACAATCTTAGAGAGTTATTTGAGTGAGACAATGGATTCTGAAGTGGAGAGCACTTTGAAGGCGTATGCTTCCAATTCCAAAAAACTAAATCGGTTTGATGGAACAAATTTCACATGCTGGCAAGAGAAGATGAAGTTTCTGTTGACTGCTTTGAAGATCGTGTACATACTGGACCCTCATTTGGTGCCACAGGGTGAACATCGCTGGAGAGGTCGTAACGGCGGCGACATCGCTGGAGAGGTTTTGGTTCTGACTGTAAGAGCGGGTGGTGCTTTGAGACTCAATCGCCATTTGTTGTCGTCGTTTCCTTTTCGCTCGTTTCTGAGTTCGTCTGAGTTTGGTGAGGAGGTCTGATCGTGCCGGTGACAAGGAGGAGTTATCTCGCAAATAAGAAGAGAGGGAAAATCGGGAACAACGAGCAATTTTGGCGAAGAATAGGAGAAAATGCGACGGAGCGGTGTTTGCGAAAGAGGAAGAACGAAGATGGAAGAAAAGTAGGTATAAATAGGAAGAAAGGGAAAGGGGCAGCGACGCGACGGTTGGGTGACCGAGAAAAACCCTAAGTCTCAAAATTCAAAAACGCGGGCAGGTGATTGGACGTGAGAGCTGCCCATTATTAGAGCCCAACTCTCGAGAACCGACACGTTGCGCGACATGCAGGCAGTATGACGAATCGCGGGAGTGGAATCGACAGAGGCGATTCAAGGCAAACCACGTGAGACGCGAGCGAGATGAAGGTAATCTCCTGGGCGGACAGCGCAACCGTTCATTAACTGGGCAGCCAAGAGGGAAACAGCGCAAGGTCGATGACGGAAGGCCACATTAAATAATGTGCGCGATAAAAAAGGGGTGGAAGGCGACCGACGCAAGGGCAGCGGTGGCGGACCGCATTAGATTATTCGCGAGTTAAAGAGGGGTGGACAGTGCAACCACTCGCATTTACTAGATGACCAGGATGGAAACAACTCAGGGATGGTGATGGTAAACCACATTAGATAATGTGCCCAATAAAAAAGGGGGTGGACAACGCAACCGCTCATGTTTACTGGGCAGCTAGGGAAGAACCAAAGAAAGGGAAGTAGAGCACATCATGGAATAAAGAGGAAAGCAAGTGTGCACAAGGCCGTCTCCGGGAAGGACCACTCAACTATCATTGGCAAAGTTAATAGCCGCCAAAACCCGTAGCTTTTCACGACTAAAGGGAAATTGTTGGGCCCATAGTTGAGCAGTATTGGGCTTAAGGCCCATAAGGAATTGATCAGGCAAGGTCCAAAAGAGGGACCCGGGCGAGGCCCAGCGGAAGGTCCAAGGAAGGAGCGGGCATTGGGAAAGGAGAATGGCAAGCGGCCACTCTATGATCGGACAAGGAGTAGGCCGCCCGACATAAAGTGTCGTTGGTACCAGGAAGAGAAGATCTTCCTAGGATACTCACCTCGAACACTACAGGACTGAGCATTAATTTCCCGCCGCGGGCGGTCTAGATAAAGCGAGGCGTGTCTAGGGCGCCTGACATGGCATTTAATGCCTCAAACCCAAAGTTAACCGACTATAAATACATTCATATATGCATTGATGGTAACTCAACTACTTTCTCTCTCTCTAAACGTAAACATAAACTTCTCTCTTCTCTCTCTAACTTCAGCATTGGAGAGTGTCCAGGGTGACCGTCCACGGACCCTTGTTTTGCAGGAGCTTGGAGTGCACCCACCCTCCGGAACAGACGCTTTGCTCGTTCTTCATAAACTGCCTAGAACATTATAGGCTCAAACAGTTGGTATGAATTAATTTGTTTTAGGTATATAATTCACAAATTTATAGTATGGATTTTCAAATGTTTTTCGATTATTGTCGTTTAGTATTACTAATTTGAATATAGAAGTTGTTTATTCGTATACGGTCGATATAGCATCACGATTCGATGAATTTTTCATATGGATTCGACCTTAACACATTTCTATGGACCATAAGGATATTGGCACCCTCAGATGACAAAACTATAACTTGATAAAGAAGAGAACCCTGCTGTTGCTTCTAACCAAAAACAAGTGTCAAAGCAAACAGGGGAGCATGTCGGAGCATTTGGACGACGAGCAGGATTTGGTGGGACAGAAGTAGGAAGAAGAGCATCTAAAAGTAGCTATCCGTAGACGAAGCACCTTACACTTCCCCATAACGGTGATGAGTCCATTGGGTTCCGGAAAGACCACCCTCGTGAGGCGATTTTACAAAAACAAGGAAGTGACTGAAAGTTTCCAACTCTGAGTATGGATTGTACTAGAGACAGAGTTTGTCGAGAAAGACGTTGTCATCAAGCTTGTCGAGATACTGAAACAAATGGCTTTTCTCAAGGACGTCGATGAAGGACTTCCTCCCAAGAAACTGCAAGAGAGGGTCTCTGACGTGCTTATGCGAAAAATGGATCTTGTGGATTTGGATTATGTCAAGAGAGCAGCTGCCTGGAACCGTCTCAAGGCAGTCTTTTCAAACTTGTTGAATGGAAGCAGAGTGATTCCCACCTTGCGTGACAAGAGGGAAGCAGAGCAGATCAATCTTGGCAGATTGTTATCATCAAAAGCAGTGGAAGATTGATCTAAAGTTGTAGACCTACCAATTTTCAAAGAAGGATCTTCCCAATCTATTGTGTCTCTTGCTTACTGGGAACTTCCAATAACATTAAAGAGTTGATTTTCTGAAAGAATGTGTGATCCCAACAAGGAGATTGTTGCATCGATGATCATATTAAATCATCGAGAAGTATAAAAAGGCATGCACTTCTCCTAAACCTCGAGATTGGTTATTAGCTTAGTTTGCTTATGCGAGAGTGATGATTGTGGTTGCATGAAAACCACTTATGATCATGATGATTTGCCCGTCAAGGGTGGGTGTATGGTGACCTTGGCCCTCATTAATAATAAATTGAAAGTTTGCATATCATATATTGCATTGTGTGTTCATGAATCGTGAAATTATGTGACTATTATATTGGATGAACTGGTTTGACGATGATTAGCTGATGAAATCAATATATTTGATTGATCTCTTGTTTATGAGGACCTAGAATGGCATCCAGATTATTGAAATGTGATTATATGTGACAATGTGATTACCTTAATTAATGTAGTCCCAACACGTAGACGGTGTAGGTGGGAAGTGTTTCACACACTCAGCTTAGTACCCGACCCACATGTTTAGGTTCGCAGGTGCAACCGAGACCGGACTACCTAAGACTACAACATTTTTCTTTTATACCACAATGAGTATGATTTTATAAGGCTTGAGGGTAAAAGCTATCTTTTGCTAATTTGTGTGTGACAAATAACATTAATATATATAAAGCAAAAGTTTGGTTACTGTTGCCTAATAATGATTAACTAACGTCCGTTCTCATTTTACTCCTGTGAGCGCGCAACCTACACTGCTCTCTTCTGATTGGGCTTCAGTCCATGGGCTTAGGATTTGTAATGGGTTGGGCTTAACCCTACCCATTGTAGGACATACAGAGGGCAGGCGAGTGATCTCAACGGAGAAGAAGGGTTTCCCCGATCATAATGCGGAAGCAATCAGATTAAGAAATTCTCTGGCTGCCTTGAACAAGTGAGGCAGAGAGTGGGATGGAGAAGATAAAGTGAGGGGTGTAATCGAACCCCCCAATTCAATTTTACCTCTTCATGTTATCCTATACTTAGGATCTGCTCATCAAAGGCAACGACAATCAATTCAACTAGCAGAAGTCAGCTTTCTTCGACTTCCCACATTTCTATTCTGCTTTTTTTCCTGTATTGCTTCTACCCATTGTCTAGAGATAGATGACGATTGAGAGGATGAGATTACCGTAGATAGAGGACACACAAATGAAAAAAAAGGGGAACTAAACTGCCCTCAGTATTGATTGAAGAAGATGCATGGTGCCGCTCTAGATCCTTGATTCAAGCTGAAGGGGAACCTCGACGATGAGAACGGGACGGGCAGACGTAGAATAGATTCAGCTGATATCCAATTTCATTTATCAAATTGAGGAGAACATGCAAAAGTGAAATTGGATTTGGGGGATTCTATTGCGTGTCTCTGTTGGTTAGTTTGCTGCTGGTTGAAGACAACCCAAGAAGAAGAAATGAAGGGTAATTGTAGTTGTCGACGTTAAATATGAAAAGAGAGTAGGATTTCAAATGGGTCGAAGGAATGAGATAAAGTTTGGGTTTTTTCATTTATAAGATTAGATAATGGTAAGGTTGGTGAAGATCTGAGGTTTCATTTCCACAAAACTGTTTTGTTTTTATTTAATTAAATGTTAATTTGTTATCACTTTACGAGGTTTCTATAATTATATTGGGAGTATGCTTTCAAGAAAGAGGTGCCAGCAAATGCTCAAAACCATTTTGAAAGAAACGACCTATATATATATATAGGTTATACATGTTTGTAGATAATTACTAGCCATCCACCGCGCTTTTCCCCAGATGATAAAAAGTATCTTGAAAATTTTATTTTGTGTATAATTGGGCTTCGCAAATTGACCAAATGCACCATTTTTTTTTTAATTTGATATGGAATAGTATAGGTTTATTCATTTATATTCATTACATTCACGCATTCAAATCCCGTAGTGGGAAATGATGACTTTCTAATAAGTAATAACCATATATATTTATTTTTAATTAGACTCGACATTGAGCTGAAAAAATTAGTGGTTCCTGGTTCAATTATTAATTCTCTAGACTGTTGGTCGGTCATGTATGGACCCGTTCATACTTATTATTAGAATACATAAAAATACTATACTAATTAGGGTTAGACGAAGATGGAAAAGAAAGAAATAAAGAAAGAGTTATCGAAGGCAAGTGAAAAATGAAACGAAAAGGAAGTAGATGATGGATAGACTTTGACCAATTCTTTTAGTTGGTTATCAATACAACAATCAATCCTTTTCACCGTAGCAATATATTGTCACTTGCTTATGTAGATGTTGCATATTCTGTTACATGTAGTTAGTAGACGTTTGTTTAGTACCCCGCAAATGTACTAAATGAATTTATATAAATTTGCTTTTGCTATATTTTAGAGTCTTCTCGATTTTATCATTTATTTAAAGTTTCACATAATGAGAAAATATAAAATGGTCGAATCTTCTCCTGCATTTGATACAACATCTTGTATGGTACAAACTAAATTTATACTTTTATGTTATGGTGGATTGGATTTATAGATTGGTTCAAAAGGACTGGTGGATTGGATTCATCGATTCAAGTGAAATCTAAATATTGGACCAATATGTAAATTTAAAAAAATTGTAAGTACGAAAATCTCATAAAATTTAGATACCAAAACATAATTGTTCAATTATTTTACATTAAATTTAAATTTGGGGTATCAAAATGTAAAATGTACATTACAGTGACTAATTTGTAATTTGTTAGGAAATGACTAATATGTAATTTGTTTGGTAACAGTAACCAAACTTCAGGCTTATATATATTAATGTTTAGTTTGTTAGTATTTATATAAGTTGCTACTTCACACCCATGCGATAATATACCCGTACGTAGTTGTTAGCAAGTTGAGTATTTTATTTCAAACTGTGTTTAAAGGTGAGTAATTTTTAATTTGGAGCTCTGTATATGTCAGGAAACTGAAGGAAAGAATCGGATTGAAGGCGTGATTAATCACTCTCCTTAGAGTGTTATTTGCCCCCACTACAAATTGCTGGTAGGCTCGAGCAAACCACCCCCAGGAGTCCCTTCAATTCTAAGTCTGGAAGTAGCAATCTTGCAGACTTCTGTGTTTATGAAATAGAGAAGGAAAAAGGGAAGAAGAAGAATTCTCTCGTCTTAAAAAGAGTTATGGCAATCACATATTTATAGTTGTGAAATTTGGAAGTTACTTTCCCGAAAAGACACAACCTTTCACAGAAAAAGGTAGTTACCTTTCCCGAAAGGACACATCCTTTCACAGAAAAAGGAAGTTACCTTTCTGAAAGGATATCTCTTTTCACAATATTCAAACGCTATTAATATAACAATTAATTAATTAATTAAACTGCTAAAGACTCAATTATTAGTACTTTCCTTCTCCCATTAATGTGGTATTACAACTCTATTGACTAACTCTAACAATCTCCCACTTAGTCAACAAGAGTTGAGAACAATGCAGTCAAAATCGCGCTTTAAAACTTAAAAACTTACGATTTTACGCTTTTGGGTCACCAAAACGCTTTCGTTTCCATATAAAAACTTAAGTGTATAAAATCAGACTAAATTGCGCGTTAAAGCTTAAAAACTTACGGTTTTACAGGTTCTAGTTCACCAAAACGCTTTACGTTTTTACGCTTTTAGTTCACTAAATGAGTATTTTTTTCATGAAATTAATTGTAAAAAGTATATTTTTAAAGTAAATCACTAACAATATGATACATTTGAGATTAAAAGATACATACTAGGTACTTGGATGCATTCTACTTCAATAGAGTAATCTAATTCACCAGCTAGGGTTTTCCCAAATTCATTAGCATAGAGGGAAAAGTGGTTTATCGTTAAAATTTATGTTTACGAACTTATTATTAAGATGCTATAAGTTGCTCTACTTTAAACATGAATCACATGTATTTATTAACTTATCTAAATTCTGTGCATTCATATTTTGCATAACATATGTCCTACTTAATAGATTTTTAGTTATTTTTCAGTATGCGTAAAAAACTTACGCTTTGATTCTACGCTTTACGATTTTACCCATTTTCCGCTTCTAGGTAGAATCGCGCTTTTGACTGCATTGGTTGAGAATACCTGCCTCGAACAAGTTACGCATACATAAAGGTATCTTTTCGATTTGAACCTTTACCTAGTGTAAGCAACTCAAAGTTGATAACGAATCAGTGACGGACTTAAGCCTAGGAGTCACGATCCAAAGCTATAACCGGAGATGCCACACACGTACTTGTCTCTTCTCTAAACCACAACCACCAACAAGGGTAGCACTATTATGGCCATGTGCTGATCCTGTTTCATGAGCATACATAAAAGTTGACCTCTACTTTTGTTCGAGCGGCACCACTCTAAATGCTCACATAGGTGATATTCCAAATGAATTCATTAAGAGTTCTATAACTCACCCTTCTTTGGACTAATTTACTTGTACAATAAATTAGTGCCTCTGTTAGAGTAACTTGTTATTACCACATTGAACCTTTTAATTAGTGAATACCTAAAGAAAAGGTTGGGTTCCCGTTACTTCTAACTACACAAGAGGTCTCAATCCCTTCCCTTGGGATGTCTCATAGATCATGCCTCTTGGCAATCCTTTGTTAAGAGGATTTGCCACATTATTGAGCGATCTTACATACACAATAGAAATGATTACATTAGTAATCAAATATCTAACGTGTTCATGTCACAAAAGACAGAAATGGCTGGCATTGGTTGTGGCCACAACTCTGTACTTAACAACATGTCTCTTAGCCATTCTGCCTCTTTTCCAGCCGTCGCAAGGGCTAGAAATTCATCTTCCATGGTGGAGTGTAATACACATTTTGTTTATTCGAAACCCAAGAAACAACTCCACCACCTAGTATAAAAATCTACCCATTGTAGATTTATTATCACTTAGCACTTGTTATCCAACTATCATGAGAAACATCTCCCCCACAATTCTCCCACTTGCCAAACTATCATGAAACAATTCCATTTTATTTTTCATTACTTATTGAACTTTCAACCGCTACATTGATCTAATTGTTTACCAATGGTGTGGACTTATTAAGTTAGCATACCACAAACAATTCAGATATTATTAGAAATATCATCTAATTACTTACCAATGGAATTAGTTAAGGTAACTTGAGATGCCACAAGTAATTCAGTTGCATTTCCAGATTGTATTGGAAATACCATCTAATTACTTACCAATGACTTTTCATCAATGTTAGTTGACATACCACAAGCAATTCAAATGAATATTCTAAATCAATAGTTTAATTACTTACCAATGGTATGCACTTCATAAATATACCATAAGTAATTCAAACTTTATGTTCAATAAGATCATCTCAATTGAACTCTCATGCCAAATTGTTTTCCAATGGTATATATCTATATATACCATAAACAATTCTGACAAATAGCTTCACATTCATCATCATAAGTCAAATTATTTTCCAATGATATAGTGTACATATACCATAAACAATTCTGATCATATGTTTTTGATGATCATAGGAAACAATTCTCTGGCAAGCTTATTCAATCCCAACAAGGACCAATTTTAGTTTCATTTTCCTTTCCCTCGTGCCATAGAAAACATGAAGTCATAAGCCACATACATGATAAACAAATTATCATGTCGGGGGAACGCTTTTCACCATTATTTCAATTTTCTTCAAGAGCACAACTCAAACAATTTGGTTACATAAACCAAATTGTTGCATCTTGCAAGCATAAAAATTGAAACTCATACAAATTTTGGTGACAAAATTTATTTCAAGAATTCAACGTGAATTCTTCCAAATTAATTCAAACAAGTTGAATTTCTCCAAACTCTTATCATAATATGAATTATGAGTTTGATCTCATCTCAAATACGACAAAAGTATTTGATATCACTGAACCAAACCGATGCGGTTAATTCTTCTTGGACTAATTATCAAACATATTTCACCCCACCAAGAATTATGTTGCACAGTAACAAGACATGATAATTTGCAGTGCGTCACTACTTATCAAGTAAATGATCAATTATGGTGCGACAACCACAAAGTCATATCCATTATCCACACACGCAAAGATTGGTAAAACCAACCCAACAAATTATGCTAATTTAATCATTTATAGGAACAGAGTATTCCAGTTCCACTGCATGGAACTGACTATATATATATATATATAAGCATATATATATTCACAGAGCAATTCAATTGACTAATTATCATGCCCGCCAATTTAATAACCCATGACAATTTGACAAATTAATCATGATTGCCCAATTGAATGACTCGCTACAGAGATCAATTCAACCCTTTACATGCAAGGAATTGCCAATCTTACTATGGCAAACAGATTAATTAATCCATGCTTATATATAAATAGCGAACTTAGATATATACTTCAACCAAACAATCAGTCACATATATGCAAACGGAAATCGGTATATATTGTATAAAACTTGGACTTTGCCAATGACAGAAAGAAAAACAATACCCGGAGACCAGCAATGTATTCCATTCGCATGTATAGGAAGTTGGGAACCGAGTTCCTTCACTCTTTCGATTCGTTTCTTCCTTTCCGGTACCGGATCCGTATGTACTGATTCTTCATCTATCCCGATGGTACAGGAATTGAGTTCCTCTCTCATATAATTAACCATGCAAATTTATCCAAATTTGTGATTCAGAATCCATTTGTTTATTGCATACGCCTTCAACCTACTCTCCACTCCATAATTCATTTGCAACAAATAACACTCTAAGATTGTCAGAGGAAACTGAAGGAAATAATCGGATTGAAGGCGTGATTAATCACTCTCTTTAGAGTGTTATTTGCCCCCACTACAAATTGTTGGTAGGCTCGAGCAAACCACCCCCAGGAGTCCCTTCAATTCTAAGTCTGGAAGCAGCAATCTTGCAGACTTCTGTGTTTATGAAATAGAGAAGGAAAACGGGAAGAAGAAGAATTCTCTCGTCTTAAAAAGAGTTATGGCAATCACATATTTATAGTTGTGAAATTTGGAAGTTACTTTCCCGAAAAGACACGACCTTTCACAAAAAAAGGTAGTTACCTTTCCCGTAAGGACACATCCTTTCACAGAAAAAGGAAGTTACCTTTCTGAAAGGATATATCTTTTCACAATATTCAAACGCTAATTAATTAATATAATAATTAATTAATTAAACTGCCTAAAGACTCAATTCTTACTTCTTAGTACTTTCCTTCTCCCATCAATATGGTATTACAACTCTATTGCCTAACTCTAATAGTATATCGGAGAACTGCCCGTCATTATGCCATCCCCGGCAACCGGACGGTGACAGTGCCTCCCTCAAACCGACGACGACTTTGACGGCGGTCGGAGAAGATGCTGAGGAAAAGGAAGGTTTTGGTCCTTGGATGCAAGTTAGCCGTAAATCAAGGCGGGGAAACAAATCAAGCGAGAAAGGAAATCAGACCATCAACTCGGGGACAAGCTCCCAAATCAGCGCCAATCCAAGCTCAGGAAAGGGAGAAAAAATCGGCAAAGCCGCTAACGAAGTGGACAACAAGAAAGGGAAACCGTTCTCGCCAAAATTGGGACATGGACAGAGGAGCTCGGAAAAAAAAGGGGGAGTATCAGAGAAGGATCTTCACAGAACGGTGAAACAGAAAGGGAAAGGGATTTTACAAGAGGACCTTATTACTGTTAGGGAGAAGGAAAAGAGCATACTGGGCCCCCGACCTGCTTCAAATACTTCAGACCCTGGTGGGCCGTCTGGATCCAAGGGGCCTCTTCACCAGAGCCCAGTCATGACCTCTTCTCCCAAGCAACAAGACCAAGTTTTGCCCTCAACGATCAGATCAGGGCTTATAGCTCCCCCTTCGGCCCGCGAGCTGATAAGCCCAAACGGTACTGCGATCCAAATCCTTGAGGTAGAACAGCCCGCCCTCTCCCAGCGCAAAAAACTTGTGGCCGACAATCCTCTGCTACAAAGAGAACCAAAAGACAGAAGAGTTTGAGCCTGAAGTCGCCCAAAGAGAAGTCTGGAACGTCGTTACCCCAAGCCAAGAAAGCCCTTCAAGTATGGTCGCCGGCGAAGGATAAGAAGAGGAAGGCGAGGACAAAGACAGCAATACTCACTCTTCAAGAGATAGATGCTTGGACAAGCGTGGCAAATGTCAAAAACGCCGGAGAACCTGCTTCGCTGGTTTCGGTGTCAGGAGCGAATCCGAAGGATATTACCGAGGCTCTATCCCCCGTCGAGCCAGAGCAGGGCCAGTGATCTCGGGCCTCCTGTCGTCCTCCCCTCTTCTCCTTCCCTATTAATCCTTATGTCTATGGTTAATACACTACCTTTCTTCAAAATTTGTGCGTGGAACATTGGTGGAGCCAAAGGGAATGAAGCGAACCGTTCGCTGAAGTTGTTGATTCAGATCCATAAACCTGATTTTCTCATTCTTATCGAGCCGCAGATCAGTAGCAGTTCAGCGGACCGGGTTTGCGAGAGACAGGGTTATCCTAATGTTATAAGGGTGGAGGCAGTTGGGAGAAAAGGGGGAATTTGGCTATGCTGGATCAGAGGCACGTTTGAAGTTGAGATCCTCTCTGTCTGCTTCCAACATCTTACGGTTAAAGTTATGAATGCCGGGACGACGTCGTGGCTTCTTACGGCTGTCTACATGTCGCCCCAGCACCAACTCCAACATAGCCTTTGGAGCAATATCATCGACACAAGCGCGACCAATGATCTCCCTTGGATTCTGACTGGCGATTTTAATGCCATCCGCCATCCCGATGAGAAAACTGGTCAAACTACTGCTGCCACCATCAGAAGATGCAGCACGTTTAACAACCGGATCAACCAAGCGGACCTCATAGACCTTGGTTTCTCTGGTCCGAGATTCACTTGGACAAGAGGGGGCGATCAAGAGTCTTTCAAGGCCAGCCGAATCGATCGGAGCTTATGTAACGGGACGTGGAACCAGACTTTCCCGGACACCTTGGTCACGCATCTACCCCGTTTTCACTCTGATCACCACCCTCTGCTCACCGTGGTTGGAAGCCAGGGGGCGCAGCGTCCTGTGAACAGAGCTTTTCGATTTGAGGCAGCCTGGACCACGCATGATTCCAATGACAATCTTGTTGCTGGGGGCTGGGATGATACCTTGTTGCTGCCCGACGCTCTCAAGTCTCTAGCCACGAAACTCAAGGATTGGAACTCGACCTCTTTTGGCCACATATTCAAAAAGAAGAGAAGGTTGCTGAAGCGGTTAGAGGGAATTCAAACGCAAATGGGACAGGCTTTCAGTCCAGGATTAGCGAAACTCCAGGCTAAACTTGAGACAGAGCTCGACCAAATCCTCACTCAGGAAGAGCTGTTTTGGTTCCAAAGATCAAGGGAGAAGTGGGTTCAGTTTGGGGAGAGAAATACTGCCTTCTTCCACCAATTAGCAAACATTCGCCGCAGACGTAACAAAATTGCGGGTCTAAAGAAGAGCTCGGGGGAATGGACTTCGGACCCTGTGGAAATGGCTAAGATGGTTTTTGAGTTTTTCTCTTCTCTCTACACTCAGGACAACCATGATTATGTCGATCTGATGCCTAAAGATTGCTTCCCCCGGATAAACCATGAAGACCTTCTTCAGCTTCTTCGGCCTTTTGGAGGGGCAGAAATCCATCAAGCGATTCATGAAATGAAGCCGCTCCAAGCTCCCGGCCCAGATGGATTTCAAGCCTTCTTCTATCAAAAGTCTTGGGCGACGGTGGGAAAAGCTTTGATTAAAATGGCGGTGGACTTCTTCACCTCAGGGCAACTTCCCCAAACTGTCACGGAATCCACAGTGGTCTTGATACCCAAAGTGGAGCACCCGGAAGTGGTTTCACAGCTGAGACCCATCTCCCTCAATAATGTTTGCCTCAAAGCTATCACGAAGGCCATTACGACCAGACTGAAGCCTATCATGAGGACTCTTGTGTCGCCCCGGCAAAGCAGCTTCATCCCCGGACGTCAAACTACTGACAATATTATTGTTTTGCAGGAAATCCTCCATCATCTCAGGAAGAAGAAAGGGAAGAAAGGGGGAATAGTTCTCAAGATCGATCTTGAGAAAGCTTATGATCGGCTGCGATGGGATTTCCTCCGTGACACTCTGATGGAAGTGGGTCTCCCGAGTTCTTGGATTAACTGTATCATGTACTGTGTGGAGCAAAACAGCATGCGGCTTCTGTGGAATGGGGAATCGTCCGAGCCTATCACCCCGTCTCGAGGAGTTAGACAGGGAGACCCCCTCTCCCCATATCTTTTTGTTTTGTGTATGGATAGACTTTCGCACAGGATTGACCAGGAGATAAGGGAGAAGAGTTGGAGCCCGATCACTTTGTCCCCCGGGGGTCCAACTCTTTCTCACCTTTTCTTCGCTGATGATTTGGTTCTGTTTGCAGGAGCAGAGACGGCGCAAATCAGGTCCATCAAGAAATGTTTGGACGAGTTCTGCTCTAGCTCTGGTCAAAGGGTTAATTACAACAAGTCGGCAATGTTCATCTCGCCCAACATTGATCGGCGGCGTGCTAGGAGAATGAGCAGACAGGCCGAGATTCCTCTGACGGTGGACTTGGGGCGTTACCTTGGTGTCGGAGCTATCCATGGGAGAGTGACCAGGGCGCGTTATCAAGACCTCATTCTTAGAATCCAGCGGAAGCTTGCGCCTTGGAAAGCCAAGCAGCTCTCTCTAGCGGCTCGCTTGACTGTGATCAAATCGGTTTCAGCCTCTATCCCTATTTATCCGATGAATACAGAACTTCTTCCGGCTAATGTTTGCAGGAGCTTGGATAAGATCAACCGGGATTTCCTTTGGGGTGATTCCAATGAGAAGAAGAGATTGCACCTGGTAAGTTGGCCCCAAGTCACGCAACCGAGGAGTAATGGTGGCCTGGGCATTCGACCTATGAGACCAGTCAACCTTTCAATGCTGGCTAAAGGGAGCTGGCGTATCGTCAATGACAAGGACAGTCTTTGGTGCCAGATGATGAGGGCGAAGTATGGGAAAAGAAGGGAGCACCTCGACATCCTGCAACGGCGTCAGGGAAGTTCCTTTGTTTGGTATAGTTTCATTAAAGCTGCTGACCTTGTCAAACAAGGGGCAGCTTGGAACATTCATAAAGGTAGCCGAGTTCGGTTCTGGTCTGATGTTTGGGTTTCACAGGTCCCTCTCGCAGAGCTGGCAACGCACCCTGTTCCGGAAGAGGAGCTCGACCTCAAAGTTGCGGAGTTCGTTGATGAAGAAGGGAGATGGTTAACCCACAAGTTCAGCGACCGTCTTGACCTTGAGATTCAGCAATTGATCACGGCTTATGCAGTGGATCCGCTGGCGACTAATGACGACTCTCTCTTTTGGCGGCCGACCTCCAATGGGCAGTTCTCTGTCAAGAGTGCGTACCAAATATTACGGTCGGCTCCCCAGAATAGCGACCATGGCCTGTGGAAGACGATTTGGAATCTCCCCGTCCCGGAACGTGTCAGAACCTTTGTTTGGTTGGTCGCGGTGGGGAAAATCAGCTCGAATGAGGTCCGCTGCGGGAGACACCTCACGACCTCTGCCGACTGCCATAGATGCCCCGGCTCATCTGAGAGCATTGATCACATTTTTTGCCAGTGCCCCCCGGCGGCCTTCTTCTGGAACCGAACGGTGCCGGCGGCGAAACAAGCAGACTTCTTCTCGGCAGCGACCCAGCAGTGGCTAAGACAGAATATCGGCGACGAGGAGTCTGCTTCAGTCGGCATCCCCTGGAACGGCTTCTTCAGTATTGCCATCTGGCTCCTGTGGAAGAATAGAAATGAGGGAGCTTTCAAGGGAGTTAACAAGACCATGTCGGCTCCATCGCTCACCAACGCGATCAAGATTAAGGCTCGATTGTGGTATGATGCGTGGACAGCTCCTAAAGTCGGAGTTGGGCGAGGATCGATGGCTCCCCAGAGATTTCAGGCGGAGATCGGTTGGAAGCATCCTCCTACTGGCTGGACGAAGTTAAACGTTGACGGTGCGTCAAATCGGTATCCGGGTGCTGCTGGAGCGGGCGGAGTCCTGAGGGGTAGTGATGGCCGTTGGATCGGAGGCTTTTGTGCGAGCTTAGGCTCTTGCTCGGCTGTGATGGCAGAGCTATGGGGTATCTTCCATGGACTGCATTTTGCTTGGAAGCTTGGCTGCCGTACTCTGCTAGTGGAATCTGACTCGAGATTGGCTATTGATTTGGTGAACAACAGAACGGACCCTATCCACCCCTGTGCAACTATTTTGGCGGCCATTCGTAGGAAGCTGGCTCAGGACTGGGTGGTTCGACTGTCTCATATATACAGGGAAGGGAATAGAGTCGCGGACTGGCTCTCGAAGCACAGTCTCGTCTATCCCTACGGTGTACATGAGCTGTCAAACCCGCCTCAGAACTTGATGCCGGTTCTCAGAGATGACCACCAGGGTATCACCTTCCCCAGAGACATTATCCCTACAGATTCTCTTGTAACCTCTTAACCCCCCCCCCCTTACTCCTTCTTCTTTGGCCTTAGTGCCTCCTTGCAATAAAAAAAAAATATATAATCAAATGTATGTAATCATAAATAGTCAAACCATACTCACAGGCTAACATTTTATTTAGCACTGCATTGCCGCTGCCAAGTGCGGGACACTCACCTAGTTCAATTTCTAAAACAACAAAAGCTAAGTATAACCAAATTTCTCAGAAAACAAAAATACATGTTGAAACCCCAAAACTAGATTTTACCTTGACACAAGAATGTCGAAAGAGTAGAGCAATGTCTTTTAGTGCTTTTGATAAATATCTTAATTGTTTTATGTATGATGATTGATGACATTGTATGACAGAACAAGGAAGAAGCATAATAGATGAAATGGTTTTAAGAAGTGTTGTTACAATCAGGTCGAACCAACTACCGACAATCGACCTCCAATATTATATCCAATCAGTTCATTTGACAATTAAGAATGAGTCAGCCGGTTTATAAGTGAGCCGACCAAATTGAGCCGACCGGTTAATTGGACAATCCATTTGAACCTCTCAAATATGATTCTATCCGTATTTTTATATGGGTACAGGTTTGGGTAAAATACGAACTACTTTGAGTAAAATAATGAATATGTACTATTCGCCCCCGACCCGAACCGTTGCCATCCCTACGACCAGACAGAGAGTCCAAAATTAAGCTCGTGCTGGGCCCTTCACCAACTTTCCATTATTTGATGGCACAATTTGTTATTGTGCAACATAACAATGATTAAAATTCTCGTTAACATTTATCGAGGTTTAATTTGTTCTATGGTCAGCTATAATCGCCAAAAAAAATACTTAAGAATTGCAGAAGCGGTGATTGAAGAATTCGATGAAAACTGGAGCACGAACACACGATATTTACGTGGTATCCTCGTTCGGTGTGAACGAGACTAATCCACGGAGAGTTGAGACTCTCGGCTTTAGGTTTTATTGATCTTGTGTTTCTTGGTTACTAAGAGCGGCAGCACTTATTCAGCATATATATACAAGTGACTGCATAAACCCTACACGGAAACTAAGGGGGAAAATTACATAATGGACCCCCAAGTAATGAAATGTAACACGCCCCCTCAAGCGGAGGCATGGATGTCGATCATGCCAAGCTTGGAAACAAGGAAGGCAAAGTGGTCAACCCCCAACCCTTTTGTGAAGACATCAGCGGGCTGCTGAGCTGTAGGAATTTTGAGTGGAGTAACTTCAGACGAATGAACGCGCTCGCGGACAAAATGACAATCCATTTCCACATGCTTAGTACGCTCGTGGAAGACAGGGTTGGCCGCGATGTGGAGGGCGGCTTGGTTGTCGCAGAAGAGAGGAGTGGGACCATCGGAAGGGACGCCGAGATCGGCGAGTAACCAACGTAACCAGAGAACCTCACTGACTGTGCTGGCCATGGAACGGTACTCAGCCTCAGCGGAAGATCGAGCAACCACCGTCTGCTTCTTGGTACGCCAGGAAAGGGGAGCTGCGCCAAGGCGAATGAAATATCCTGTGGTAGAACAGCGGGTCAAAGGACACCCAGCCCAATCGGCATCGCAATATGCAACGAGTCGGAGATTACTGGTGGCCGGGAAGAAAAGACCACGACCTGGAGACTGCTTGAGATAGCGTAGCACGCGCCGAGTAGCCTCAAAATGAGCCTGAGTAGGAGAAGTGACACCCTGACTAAGAAGGTTGACCGCATAGGTGATGTCAGGACGAGTCACTGTGAGATAGAGAAACCTCCCAACAAGTCGCCGATAAGAGCCAGGATCAGTATAGGGAGGAGACTCTGTGCGGCCTAGCTGATGATTTTGTTCAATCGGGGAGGCACTGGGATGCGCCCCCTCAAGCCCAGAGTCAGCCAAGATGTCGAGAACATACTTGCGTTGATTTAGAACAACACCTCGAGGAGAGCGAGCAACCTCAATGCCCAGAAAATACTTGAGAAGACCGAGATCTTTGATAGTGAACTGAGCATGGAGAAAATCCTTAACATGTTGAATGAAAGTGAGATCATTACCAGTGAGGATGACGTCATCAACATAAATGAGAGCAATGACAAACACTGAGCCCCGTTGATAGATGAAGAGGGAGTGATCCGCAAGACTCTGGCGGAACTGGAGTGAGAGTAAAGCAGCCGAAAACTTGTGCTACCAGTTACGGGAAGCCTGACGAAGTCCATAGATGGACTTGTTAATTTTGCAGACGCGAGTGTCACCCGGACGAGCAAAACCTTGAGATATCTCCATATATACTTCCTCCTCAAGATCACCATGAAGGAACGCGTTATTAACGTCGAGTTGATGGAGATGCCATCCACGAGCAGCAGCGACGGTAATGACACAACGGACGGTGACGAGCTTGGCCACAGGGGCAAAAGTGTCATGATAATCAATACCTTCGACTTGGGTGAAGCCCTTCGCAACAAGACGTGCTTTGTACCGCTCGATGGTTCCGTCTAGATTAAACTTGATCTTGTAGACCCATTTGCACTTGATGACTTTCTTGCCCGGAGGGAGGAAAGTAAGAGTCCAGGTTCCATTTGCTTCCAGGGCCGAGATCTCGGTCTGCATGCCTTGCCGCCAATGGAGATACCGAACTGCCTGGTAGAAATAGCGAGGTTCATCAAGCGCGGAGATGCGAGCTACATATGCGCGATGTTCGGGTGAAAGACGATCATAGGTAACATGGTTGCTGAGAGGATAGACAGTCTTATGTGCCGAGGACTGACCAGGGAGAGTGACATCATATATGTCGAGGTGGGCCGGGAGATGATGAGCGCGGTCGCTGCGGCGTAAAGGTGGAACATTTGCTGGGGCCAACGCAGACTGGCTGGGAGCCAGCGGGGCTGAAGAAGACGGCCCAGGGCTGGGAGCTTGCTGGGCTGAAGAAGGCAGCCCAGGGCTGGGAGCCTGCTTTGCTGAAGAGGCCGGCCCAGGAATGGTGGTAAGTGGAGTGACGTCCAGCACCTGAGGAGGAGACCCAGGGGAAGCGGACGGCGAAGTGGGCCGGGGCGGACTGGAGGCTGGGGGCGAGGCGGGCTCCAAGCATGGCCCAGACGGAGTAGGGGGAGCGGCGACCGGCCCACTAGCTGGGGGCACCAAATTCGGCCCAGTTTAAGATGAAGAGGGAGCCGGCCCACCCGAGGAGGAAAGAAGAGCTGGATCAAAATCATCCTTGGCCTGATCTGCATGGGAGGATGGATGAGCATACGTGAATGCAGATTTGAGCTGAAGAAAAGGATAAATGTTCTCCAAGAATACCACGTCCCGTGAAGTATATATAGCTTGACGATCCAGATCAAGAATGCGATAATCCTTTTGTGAGGCAGGATAGCCCAGGAACACTCCTGCACGTCCACGGGGATCGAATTTTGGAAGGCCATGATGGGTATCCTTCGCATAGACTAGACACCCAAAACTTCGGAGATGGTCGTAACTGGGTGAAGCACCGGTCAGCAGTTCGAAGGGTGTCCGATTCTGGATGGAAGTGTGAGGAAAGCGGTTTATGAGGTAAGCAGCAGTGAGGACGCACTCGCCCCAAAAATGAAGAGGAAGACCAGCGTGAAAGCGGAGGGCGCGAGCTGTATCCAGGAGATGGCGGTGCTTTCTTTCGACTATCCCGTTTTGTTGAGGGGTGTCGACACAGGAAGTCTGCAAGACAACACCACTCTCTTCATAATAGTCGCGCATTAGACGGGAATTAAACTCGGGTCCGTTGTCCGCCTGAATGCGACGAACTGTCCCTTGATACTGTGTGACAACCTGCTTGCAAAACATTACAAGATATCGAGCAGCTTCGGATTTATGTTTCACCAAAAAAACCCATACACCACGGCTATAGTCATCCACAATCGTGAGAAAATAGTGAGCACCGGTAAATGATGCCTGTTTATGACTACCCCAAATATCCACATGTAATAAATCAAAACAATGCCGAGAACGAATGTGACTAGCCGAAAACGACAACCGAGACTGTTTTGCCTGGAAATAGGAGGTGCAAGGCTCTTTATTATTGACCAATGTAGAAGAAATAAACGGCTGAAGCTGCTGCAATTTTGCCGGTGAGGGGTGTCCAAGCCTGGAATGCCAAAGAACGGTGTCCTGAAGTACCCGACGGACCGAGAAGGCTACAGGATGCTGTTGATCGAACACTTGCAGGTGATAGAGACCATCCACCTGTCTACTTATCCCAATAATCTTCCTGGAACTCAAGTCCTGAAGTACACAGAAATTACTCAGAAAGATCAAAGCAATGGGATGATCAGCAGTAAGACGACTGACAGACAAGAGGTTGCAGTGGAAGGCAGGAACATGCAAGACCCTCTTAAGAACAAGGCTGTTGTCCAAACGGGCCTTTCCAATACTACGAACTGGAACACCAGTTCCATTCGGGATCTTAACCTGCAGATTGTCACGCGACTCGTGCTCGCAATCAAGGATAGATGGATGCTTAGTGATGTGCTCATTACAACCAGAATCTAAAATCCACGAGTCGGAGTGAGGAAGATTATTATCTGCCATGTTCGACAATGGCGATGCGGCAGCGTGAGTGACTCACTCCTACTGTCACTCTAGAAAATGGCCAAGTGTAACCACTTCCTAAAGCGTAGTATAGCGAGTTTGGGTTTTAATGTCAACCCGGGTCCTAGATATGATGACTACTCAGTGAATTCGTATTATCTAGCAATGAAAATTTAGTGAAGGTCTAAACTAACAAGCAAGCAAAGCAACTAAACAGTTGTTTTCAGGTTAAGAGAGGTCACCCGGATATGGTTCCCCCTAGACTGCAGTTAAGCCGGATTGTAATTACCAAGTTCAATTTCTATGATAATTATACTGCGGAAGGTTCTCAAACAGTCTGAAGTCTCGACTAAAGGTCTCCAGACCCTCTCAATCTGAGTCTCTAGCTGGCGACTAACCTCCACCGGAGTAAACAGATTGAGGCCCTAACGAACCAAACCTCCACTACCGAATTGAATTCGGTACAGAATAGCGAATTGGCTCCTCGACTAAAGTCACCAATTCACTACCTTCAATTAAGAATACTCTATCAACCTAGGCAGATATTCTCATTCTAGGTTAAAGCAGAAACAACAGGAATTTGATCAGGATTCATGCCATTCAATCATTCAAACCTCAATCGAATATAATCAAATCATAGAATCAATACTTGGGTTCATACAATCAAACCTAACATACAAATCTAGGGTTTCCCACACCCAGATGAATGGGAGAACTACTCCATGGAGAAAGAAGCAAAAGCAGATTCAGACGCGGAAATCATACTGTGAAGGATGGATTTCTGCTCCTGGACGTTGTTCGGCACTCCTCCAAGCTCAAGCCAAGCTCCAATGGTGATGAAGATCAAGCTAGGGCACTTGGAGACTCTTGTTCGTCGCTTTCTCTCTCTAGGAATCGCTCTTTCTCTCTAAAACTCAAATCCCCTCTCTTTTTGGCTGAAATCTGCCTAAAAGGGCATCACTGGCCAGAACACGGTCGAGGACACGGCCGTGTTCTGGTCCAGCCCGCCCGTGCCCTTTGCCACGTGGTAAATACACGGACACGGATTGGGGAAAACACGGGCGTGTTTTGATGTGGACACGGCCGTGTTTTGAGGCCTCCTGCCCGTGTTTTAATGCTTGTGCAGGAGACACGTGGAGAGCCTCGGCAGTAAAAGCACGGCCAGGAACACGGCCGTGTTCTGAGGCATCCTGCCCGTGTTTTGGTCCTGACTCGACCAAACGACTTCCAAATGCTCCGAAACTCGCGCTTGGCCTTCCCTTCAACGCCTGGGACCTGAAATAGGACAAAGTAGCACAACCCGGCGTAAAATAGGCCAAAACACACAACTACGCTCCGCAAATGGATAAGAAATAGGGGTATAAAATCATGCAATTACATCGTTATCAAACTCCCCCACACTTAATCGTTTGCTTGTCCCTAAGCAAACCAAGTCAGACACCAGGTAAACTCAAAACATTTCAATCAAGCAGGCTTTGGGGAAAATCATATCGGCACAAAACACGTGGATCATACTGGCTTTCGATCATCAACACATGGCAACTCGAACGACAACCTAGACAACCACCACAGATGACATTCGAATGCAATAAAGTCGAGCAAAGGAAGAGTTCTCTTCTGTTCACCAACCAACATAGACTTGACTCAACCACTTGTTCAAAACAGTCACTTCATGGACTAACCTCAAGATATCAGAATTAAGACCGAGCAATCTAGGTCCTCACCGGGGTAAAGAGTATAGAGAATATGAGAAAATGAATCGCTCACTCTTGACCAGTGGGGTCAGGACAATTTGATGCGAAAAATGCGCATGCTTATTCTCTCAATCCCTAACGTCTCTTCACCATGAATGCAGCCTCTAAATGCTAGAGTTCACATAGGGGGTGTCACCACTAACTAATCCAGAGGTCTTAGACACAGGTTCAAATGACTGGCTAGGGTCTTGGACATGGGGAAAAGGCCTTTTAGGTGGTGGTAGTTATAGCACAAGGTTCCACATTTCCCAACCCGACAAAACCACAGTCAAGCAAACCAGTAACTTTCGTCCTGCTATTCTGCATTAATCAAATTCTTTAGGGCACAAGAGTGAAGGAGGTTATAAAAATGTTATCATTTCCAAGCAAGACTGCTAAGAAACACTACCTAATGGGCACTATTCAGAATTTTGGTGGTGGCTCTCTTTTGCTTTCATTTTTTTCTTTGTTTTTCTTTATTTTTTTCTTTATTCATTCCTTAAGAGAACCACCACCTTTGCACATTTTTCAAATACACGCCCAACTTTTAAGCACTACCTCCAACCCTCACATTACATTTAGCAGAAACAGCAGAAAACACGTAAAAACCACTCTGTGGAACCTTCTAAAAGATGCAAAGGGTGATTTTTCATTGTAGACCAAAAGAAAGGACAACACACGGCTCAAAGGGGCTGACTAGGGGATATGACACATCAGGACAGTCAGTTTGGTCGTGGGCTAATCTTATGCCTCCATCATCTTAGCTAGTGACAACGTGAATGCTACATTTCATGGAAGAGGGATCTATCGCACAAGAAAGAAACGATCAGGCTCAAATCTCACATGGCTACCTAATTGCTCTATCTCACATTCTGATTCCCTGAACTAGATGCATAAATGACTGTCAAAAGCAAGTGATCAAATGCAAGTCGCAGTTGGTAAGCAAACAGTTGAAAACTGAACCCCTACACAACTCTACTACACATCTCAGTCATCGTAATAGGTTGTCTTAGTCACACTCAAGTTGTCATGCATCGAGTCAAAAGCCATTCAATTCTCTAATCACATCCACAGTGCCAATACAATCAATCATCAAGCAAACAGCAGTGCTTGGAGCCCTCAAATCTCGAGATTTGGACAGTGGACTAGGCTCCAAGTACCCATACATACGTTCCAATTAATACAAAGAACCCCCCCACACTTAAATGCGACAATGTCCTCAATGGAGCAGAGAGAAGGGGAACGATGTTACCGTGAAATGAGACCAGGAACGGAGATGGAGAGGCAGACCAGACAATAGCAGGGGACTGGAAGGAGACCCAGTCGGAGGCACAGAGCTAAAGTCAACAAAAGACACACACTGGGTGATAGAACCGGAATCCCAAGTCTACAATCCAAAACAAAAGAAAACAAAACCAAACGAAACAACAAAAACATGGAGTCTCAGTCTGGAACATATATCACGGCCAGAACCAGGTACTCTCTCCACTAGAATGCATCGCCACCATCGCCGGAAGGTGGGGGGTACTGGTCCTCATACCCCGGAGACTGGACGAAGGGGTAGTGAACTTCGTTCGGGTCCAGGCCCAGGTATGACATGATGTAGTGCTGGCCGGACATCAGACGACGGCCGTGGTCCCTCTCACGATCGAGGCGGGTGTGAATGCGCTCCTGGCCGGCCAGAATGCGCTCGTTCTGCTGAGCGATGGCCGCCAACTGATCAGAGATGGGCACCACCACGGGAGGAGGAGACCCCGGAGCAGGAGATCTGGGTGCAGCGGAGGAGCTCGCGGGAGCCTGGGCACGAGGAGTGGCACGGCGAGGAACCCGGCGTGTTCCAGCGGCGCTGGACTCCGGCTGGTCTCCCTCTGCGGATGCAGGTGGTTGGGGAAGACCCGCAATCCAGTACAAACGCCCTAGGCGAGCCACCAGGTGCTGAGCGCGGAGGTTGGCTTCGCTGAGTGGAGTGGGCCCGTGGACCTGGGTCATCCCAGTGATGTCGACCCCGTAGTAGCAGGCCAGGGTCGTGATTACCGGGCCACAGACAAGGTGGCGATCCTGGTTAGCAGCGGCTTTCCCGATTGTCCGGACGACCACCGAGCCCAGCTGAATAGTGTCCTCAGGGCGACCCATCGCCTCCATGAAAAACAGGGTCCGGAGGGTGACCCGGTTGGGGGTGTAGGAACTGGTGAGCAGGTGGTTGAGGATGCGCCACTCCGGCCTGAGGAGAGAGGCCCGCGTCTGGCTGGCGATGTATTCCTCGTCCACATTGTTGGGCAGGCAGATCCGCCGGAAGTACGCCTGACATGGAAATTAGGTGGGATCAGTGAGATCCAAGCGCAGGACCCCCTTGCTGGAGTGCGGGGAGTTGAGCCCAAGTGCACTGGCCAACTCCCAATAACTGATGGAGTGCTCCACCCCGCCGTGTGTGAACTGAACGACATTACTATGGTCGGCATTCCCCCTCTGGTTGTGGCAGAAGGAGGCATAGAACTCCCAGACGAGCTCCTGATAGGTCGGCTCGGCGAGATAGAGAAGGCGCCGCCAACCATAGGCCCGCACAGCGGCCTCCATCTGCGGCCTGGCATGAAGCGCCTCAAACACCCCAAAATCGAGGTGCAGGTGCTCGGGGATGGTGCGGGTACGGATAGTCCGCAGAAGAGCTCGCTGGGTGATGCTCAAATGGTCGAGGTAGGCTTCCATGACCCTGCAAAGCAAAAGAATGGACAAAATGGTACACGAGCGAACAGGGTCAATGTTAGTCAAAATCACACCGGGAGCCCTCATATCGAAAGATATGGACAGTAGACTAGACTCCCGGAGAAAAAGCATACCCAGCACACGAGGATCACACAACCAAATTCACCGGGGGCCCTCAAATCGAGCGATTTGGACAGTGGACTAGGCCCCCGGGAAACAGACACCAAATCCAAACCAATTAAGCACTAATCGATCAACCACACACAAAACTACAACAAGACCATATATAATGCCAACATGCAAATGGTAGGCCGAGGAATTGAAATCCCGAGATAAAATATAGCATGCAAAGAAAGCCATCGGCCTACCAAATCGTTCCCAAAATATGCCACAATCACAAGTCCTTCACCTAACTCTAGGTATCGATTCTCCAAAAAATATAAGAAAAGGCAGAGAGAACACACCTGGAGACGCAAGAAGATACCCTGAGAAAGGTGAAGAAAATGGCAAAAAGCACCCCAAGTCGCCGGAAAACCTCACCGGAGACTAGCCGGAGAACTCACCGCCGGCGACCCAACCTCGGTCAAATTCGCCCAAACCTTTGGGGAATGTGCTCCTCGACGCCAGGAGCGTGGGGGTGGTCGCGGTTTGTGATTTGGAGGTCAGGGGAGTGATTTATGGCCGGAAAATCGAAGGAGAAGGTGAAGAGGGAGATTTTCCGGCAGGGGGGGCTAGGGTTGGGAGAAATGGGTGGAAATGAGGGGGAAGGTTTAAAAATCAGTTTTTATAGGGGGGGGGGGGGGGGTTAAAACACGGGCGGGCCATAACATGGCCGTGTTCTGACCGTGCCCCGCCCCGTGTTTTAATGGCCGAGGCCGTGCTCCCCCCACTTTAAAACACGGGCGGGCTTAATTCAAAACACGGCCGTGTTTTGGAAGCCCAGCGCCCGTGTTTTTACTGCCGCAAGCATCCCAAAACAAAACTCAAAACACGGGCGGGCAAGGGGGAAAACACGGTCGTGTTTTGCCCCCCTGTTGCCCGTGTTTTCACTGCCGAGCCCAATTTGCCTTATTTTCCAAATTCCAATTTCAAACCACCAAGACTCATTCGTGCCCCGGCTCTAAAATTTACTCAATCACACATTAAAAAGCACCGCCAGAGACACGAAATACTTTCCAGACAGACTCCAGACAGACTCTATGACTAAAAAACCGACAAAAATGAAATAAATAAATAAAAACAAAGGGTAGAAATGCAAACCGTGGTGGGGTTGCCTCACCACAAGCGCTTCTTTACCGTCTTTTAGCTGGACGCCCATGGCGGAACTAAGGGTCCGCGAGTTCCACTACCAACTCCGCACGTTCGACCTCGTCTCCCAGGTAGAGCTTGAGACGATGGCCATTCACTTTAAACGGCTCAGTTTGCGGGTTGGCAATTTCGATTGTGCCATACGGGAACACCTGTGTGACCGTGAACGGTCCAGACCACCGGGAGCGGAGTTTTCCGGGAAAGAGCTTCAGGAGAGAGTTATAAAGGAGAACTCGATCACCAACCTGGAGCTCTTTCGGACCCCGCAACCGTGCATCGTGTAGGCGCTTAGTGCGCTCCTTGTACAGCTTGGTGTTCTCATAGGCGTGGTAACGCCACTCTTCCAGCTCCAACATCTGCATTTTTCGTTCAATACCTGCAACACGAACATCCAAGTTGAGCAGCTTAAGGGCCCAGAAGGCCTTGTGCTCTAGCTCCACGGGCAAATGGCATGCCTTTCCATAGACAAGCCGGTACGGTGAAGTACCAATGGGAGTCTTGTAGGCAGTGCGATACGCCCAGAGAGCATCATCGAGCTTGGTGGACCAATCTTTGCGGGACTGATCCACCGTTTTCTCCAGGATCCGCTTGAGCTCCCGGTTCGTCAGCTCGGCCTGGCCACTGGTCTGAGGATGATAGGCCACGGACACCTTGTGAGTAACACCATAGCGAGACAGTAATTTATCAAATTGACCCTGGAAATGGGTGCCTCGATCGCTTATGATGGCCCTAGGTGTCCCGAACCGGGAGAATAGCTGCTTCAGAAAACCACAAACATGTCTAGCATCATTAGTGGGCAACGCTTGCGCCTCAGCCCACCTAGAGACGTAGTCAACAACAACCAGAATATAGGTATTACCAAAAGATGGAGGGAAGGGGCCCATGAAGTCGATACCCCAGACATCAAAAATTTCACAAGTTATAAACACATTCTGGGGCATCTCATCACGGGCAGAGATGTTACCTGACCTCTGGCATCGGTCGCACCTGCGTGCGAAGGCGTCTGCATCCTTGAAGAGCGTGGGCCAGTAAAAGCCCGACTAGAGTACCTTCCTCGCCGTGCGGTTTCCTCCGTGATGACCGCCACTAGGTCCCTCATGACAGTGAGATAGAATGCCTTCCATCTCACTCTCCATA
Source organism: Linum tenue (assembly GCA_946122785.1). Lineage (NCBI taxonomy): Eukaryota > Viridiplantae > Streptophyta > Magnoliopsida > Malpighiales > Linaceae > Linum > Linum tenue. The sequence goes on along the minus strand of CAMGYJ010000007.1, from coordinate 50,122,608 downwards.
ACACAACGACGGATGATCCCGTCAGCTCCGATCCGAAAAAGATGAGGGTCATCCCAGAAGTAGTACTTCAGATCGGAGAAAAAATTCCTCTTGGTGTGAGTTGTCATCCCCTTGGGCAGCTGCTGGCCCACCAAATAGTTCGCAAAATCAGAATACCAGGGGGTGACACTCTCCACCAAGCACATCATCATCAGTCTCTCATCTGGGAAGGAGTCGTTGATCTCCTCCACGAGATTGTCCGCAGGAGGTGCGTCCAACCGGGAGAGGTGATCAGCTACAACATTTTCTGCTCCCTTCTTGTCCCGAATCTCAATATCGAACTCCTGCAGTAATAAGATCCATCGTATGAGCCTAGGCTTGGCATCGGCCTTGCTCATCAGGTATCGAATCGCGGAGTGATCTGTATACACGGTCACATGGGACAAGACCAGATAGGGGCGAAATTTATCGAAGGCAAACACCACTGTAAGCAGCTCCTTCTCTGTGGTGGTGTAGTTCTCCTGGGCATCATTGAGGGTCTTCGAGGCGTAGTAGATAGGCCGGAAGTGTTGATCTCGCCTCTGCCCCAAAACAGCTCCAACAGCAAAGTCACTGGCGTCGCACATCAGCTCAAATGGTAGGGACCAGTCAGGAACAACCATGATAGGAGCTTGGGTGAGCTTCTCCTTCAAGGTTGTGAACGCCGCTGTGCAAGCATCTGTGAACTGGAAGGGGGCATCCTTCTCCAGAAGCTTAGTTAGGGGCAGGGCGATCTTCAAGAAATCCTTGATGAACCGCCTATAGAACCCTGCATGGCCAAGAAAACTCCGGATCCCCTTAACAGATGTAGGAGGGGGCAGCTTGCTGATAGTCTCGATCTTCGCTCGTGATACGGTGAGAAGTTATAATATGAGGGATCTCCCTTTTCTTGGCAGGAGAGGGCCAGCGTTCTATTTTCTGGGCTAGAACAACCAGGGTTTCTTCTTGTGAATTTTCTGCTTGCCTGTTATTCATTCATCTTCTTCTTTAAATACATGAACAACGTAAACCAAAAGTCCTAACAAGGTGGAACTAATTTCCCCTTTCTACTACTGCCCATTCGTGCTCCACTTAAGGTGGAGGAATAGCTTATTGACGCAACTACTAACAACTACTGCTCCTCATTCGAAGACTCATTCATAACAAATCCCAACAGCTACTTCTATAACGGCAAGCTTGATCATAGGTGACTACTCATAGTCCTGGTATCGTGGATTGGGCTGGGGCGTACGAGCTGAACGACGGATGGGCCGAACGGACTGTTGAGTGGGCTCATCATTACCGGCCCCAGAAGAAGTGGCATTGTCCTCAATGCCCAGCTGAATGTAGCGGTCACGGAACTCAGTGGCAACCTCCCAGGTAGCGTCTTCGACGGCCAAATGTTGCCAGCGGACGAGCAGCTCCTCTACCCAGCGAGAGCCGCGCTTAACCCAGCGGTTCTGTAAAACAGCAGCGGGTCGAAGAATAAGGGACCCGTCATCGTCGATGGGAGGGATGTCAGCAACGGGGTGGAGAGGAGGGTTGGGGCAATGCCGAAGTAACGAGACGTGGAAGACTGGGTGGACCCTGCTGCCCGCCGGTAAGGCGAGACGATAGGCGACGGGCCCAACGCATTCGATGATCTCGTAAGGCCCAAAGAAACGGCAGGCCAGCTTTTGCGAAGCGCGGCGGAACACAGTATGTTGACGGTAAGGTTGAAGCTTCAAATAAACCCATTCGCCGGCATTGAACTGGACGTCACGGCGGTGAAGATCAGCCTGCTGCTTCATACGGTTGCGGGCTACCGCAAGGTTGGATTTCAATTCATTGAGAATCTCATTCCTGTCAATGATCGCACAGTCGACCTCATGCACGGACGTGGTGCCCGGACGATAGTTGGGGATCGTGGCGGGCAGGCGACCGTAAAGTGCCTGGAAAGGAGTCATGCCTGTGGAACTATGGAAGCTCGTGTTGTACCAGTACTCTGCCCAAGGAAGATACCCGAGCCAGCGGCGCGGCTGTTGATGAGTAAAACAGCGGAGATATTGCTCGACACAGCGATTGACGACCTCAGTTTGGCCGTCCGTCTGGGGATGATACGAGGACGACATGCTGAGAGTAGTGCCGGAATGACGATGAAGCTCCTTCTAGAAGTGGCTCATGAACACCTTGTCTCGATCGCTAACAATAGATCGGGGCAGACCGTGGAGGCGAACGATGTTGGCCACGAAACTCTCCGCCACCGAACGAGCCGAATACGGATGCGAAAGGGGAACGAAGTGGCTGTATTTGGTCAGCCGATCAAAGACGACCAGGATGACAGTCTTCCCCCCAGACGGCGGCAACCCATCAATAAAATCAAGGGAGATGTCTTCCCATACCTGCGTTGGAATCGGCAATGGTTGGAGGAGTCCCGCCGGCGCCAAGGCTTGGGATTTGGCTCGTCGACATGTATCACAAGAGTTGACAAAACTCTTCACATCGTCCAACATCCCGGGCCAAAAGAAGATGGCGGCCAGGCGCTTGTAAGTGGACTCAATACCCGAATGGCCGCCCGTCGGAGTGGAGTGAAACTCCTCAAGCAGCTGGCGGACGTGGGGGGTGTGAGGAGGAACGACGATAGGATTCCGGTAAAGTACCATATTGTTGCGGAGGGTGAAGTGGCCAGGTTTGGGAGACTTTGCACGGGCGAGTACCTTTTGTATATATGGGTGATGAAGAGACGTGGTTTGAAGGGATTCCCAGAGAGTTGTGTGGGGAATGGAAACGGCCAAGATTGCCGCGTCGGGTGGCTGGCGGCTTAGCAAATCCGCAGCCTGATTTTCTCTCCCCGGTTTGTAGGTAATCTCGTAATCAAATCCCAACAATTTTGAAACCCATTGTTGCTGTTCCGGGGTGATGACGCGTTGGTCCAGGAAGTGTTTTAAACTCCTTTGGTCCGTCCGTATGGTGAATTTCCGGCCCAATATATAAGGACGCCACATCCGAACTGCTTTAACGATGGCCAACATTTCCTTAGCGTAGGTAGAAAGGGCCTGTTTGGATTTGCCCAAAGCTTGACTCATGTACGCGATGGGACGACTTCCTTGCATCAAAACAGCCCCGATCCCTGTCCCGGAAGCATCAGTGTCGATGACAAAAGGGGCATCAAAATTTGGCATGGCGAGAACGAGAGTGGTCGTCATCGCAGCTTTCAATTGCTGGAAAGCTTCCACGGCAGCTTGTGTCCATTCAAATTGACCCTTTTTTAGGAGATTAGTAAAAGGACGAGCGATAGACCCGTAACCTTGGACAAACTTGCGATAATAACCGGTGAGTCCGAGGAAGCCTCGTAGCTCGGTGATGGTGGTCGGTGTAGGCCATTCAACCATGGCCTTAATCTTCTCAGGATCGACTTTGACGCCATGAGCCGTGATGATGTGACCGAGATACTCTATCTCTTGTAATCCAAAAGCACATTTGGAAAACTTAATGTAGAATTGATGGTGACGAAGGATGGAAAAAACCTGGAGAACATGCTCGACGTGACTTTGCTTGGTGGGACTGTAAATCAATATGTCGTCAAAGAAAACCAACACGAACTTGCGAAGAACCGGTCGGAATATCTCGTTCATGATGGCTTGAAATGTAGACGGCGCATTGCATAGACCGAAAGGCATGACAAGGTACTCGTAGTGACCATTATGCGTACGAAATGCTGTTTTCGGGATGTCCGCATCCGCCATACGTACTTGGTGGTACCCCGCCCGAAGGTCTAGCTTTGTGAAATAGGAGGCGCCGTGCAACTCGTCGAGCATATAGTCGACCGTGGGAATGGGAAAGCGGTCTTTGATGGTCAGCGCATTCAGCGCTCGATAATCTGTACAAAATCGCCATGAGCCATCTTTTTTCTTGACGAGTAGAACAGGGGATGAGAACGGGCTGGTGCTATTCTGAATAAGGCCGGCAGCAAGCATTTTGTTCACCTGAGTTTCGATTTCCCCCTTTTGGAAGTATGCATAGCGATAAGGGCGGACATTGACAGCTTCAGTTCCTTCCTTCAAATTGATGCGGTGTGCGATGGAACGGTTTGGCGGTAACTGATTAGGCTCGGCCAAGAGGTCATCGAATTCCCGAATGAGTTCCTGTAATTCCTTCGGGACTGGTTGGAGTGTCTCGGTGGTTGGTGAAGTAAGACAGAGGACCCAAAGTCCAGGTTTCTCACGCTTTATCTGTTGAACGTCCTGTTCGGTGGCGGGGGCGCCGTTGGCGGTGAGTCCTTGTAACTTGCGTGGCCTCCCTGCCCATTCAAAAGACATCTCCATTGTCTTCCAATTACTCTGGATTGTGCCCAGAGTTGCCAACCATTGAACACCAAGGACGATATCGAAACCATCGAGGGGAATAGCGAACAAAGTCACCGGGAAATCTATACCTTGTATGTTGAGCACCACCCCGTCGTGGCGACCCCGACATTGCAGAGGCGTCCCGTTCGCTATGCGTACTGGAAAGGCCACGGTGGGCGTTCCTGGAAGTTGTAGATTGTTGGCGGCCTTGTCACTAATGAAATTGTGGGTGGACCCACTGTCGATGAGTGCAAGCAGCTTGGTCCGGCCCACCGAGGCCCAAACCCGCATGGTTCGGCTGCTGGGGCGGCCCGTAATCGCGTGGAGAGAAACCTCAGCCGCGTCGAAGGGCTCCTCCTCGTCTTCTTCATCTAGCAACATCATCAGTCTCGGTTTGGTGCAACGGTGGGTAGGCGTGAATTGCTCATCGCAATTGAAGCAAAGTCCCGCGGCGCGACGACGGTGGATTTCCTCGTAAGGAAGGCGTTTAGCCCCTGGCGGGGACTGTTGTCGAGTCCTTGGCGCTGCTGGTGGGTCGGCGATGTTACGAGGACGGCCGCCGAAGGATGTGTCGTAGGTGGGTCGTGGTTTCGGTCGGGGTGGGGTGGCATAGTCCAGAGCAGATCGAAACTGTTGTCGCGGAGGGCTGCGGTATCGGCCGATCTGTTCATCCCGAGCTCGTGCGATGTTAATGGCGTCCTTAAGGGTTCGGGGCCCAAAGATGCGGATCCCATCGGCAATTTCCGGCTTGAGGCCGCCCATGAAGGTGCCGACCAATGCATGTTGAGTCCAGCCATGAACCCGATTCCCTAGCCGTTCAAATTCGGTAAGATATTCAGCCAAGGTTCCCGTCTGGCGAATGCGCGAGAGAGCCTCATCAAACCCGGTTCCTGCTGTCTGTCCGAAGCGCGCCCATAACTCTGAGGAGAAAACCTCCCAGGTGATGCGTACGCCGTCCGTCCTCAAAGTTCGCCGGAGCCACAACCACCATTGATTGGCGTCGCCCTCGAGGTGGTAGGATGCCAAATTTACCTTTTGATCAGCCGGGATTGCTTGGAAATCGAAGAATTGTTCGACTCGCGAGAACCAGACGGTGGGATCGCCTCCCGCGAACGTCGGAAATTCCAAGCGGGCAAGCTTGGCTCCAAAGAAAGGCTGGCGGTTGTGTTCATCATCGTCCTCAGGCGGGGGTCGGCGGGATCGATCGTTGATAGACCTTTCCCCATTGACTGATTTCTCGCCATCGTCGGACTTGGGAGCTCTATCCTGAGCGATCTGGTTGACAACGACTTGAACGGCTGCCAATTGATCAATGATCGCTTGAATGCCGGTTTGGTTTTCGTGAGTGGCAGTTTCGAGAGCTTCAATGCGTTGAGCGTGGGTGCCCATGCAGAGCTCTGATACCAAATGATACGGTGAGAAGTTATAATATGAGGGATCTCCCTTTTCTTGGCAGGAGAGGGCCAGCGTTCTATTTTCTGGGCTAGAACAACCAGGGTTTCTTCTTGTGAATTTTCTGCTTGCCTGTTATTCATTCTTCTTCTTCTTTAAATACATGAACAACGTAAACCAAAAGTCCTAACAAGGTGGAACTAATTTCCCCTTTCTACTACTGCCCATTCGTGCTCCACTTAAGGTGGAGGAATAGCTTATTGACGCAACTACTAACAACTATTGCTCCTCATTCGAAGACTCATTCATAACAAATCCCAACAGCTACTTCTACAACGGCAAGCTTGATCATAGGTGACTACTCATAGTCCTGGTATCGTGGATTGGGCTGGGGCGTACGAGCTGAACGACGGCTGGGCCGAACGGACTGTTGAGTGGGCTCATCAGCTCGGTCCACCTCAATCCCCATCTTGGAGATCTTGTGCCCAAGAACTATGCCTTCTCGAACCATGAAGTGACACTTCTCCCAAGTCAGTGCCAGGTTCGTTTCTTCACACCGTTTAAGAACAAGTTCCAGGTTATGGAGACAATGAGAGAATGAGTCTCCATAAACTGAGAAATCGTCCATAAACACCTCCATAATCTCACCGACCAGACGGTCAAAGATGGCGAGCATGCCTCGCTGAAAAGTGGTCGGGGCATTGCATAGCCCGAATGGAATCCTCCGGTAGGCAAATGTGCGGAAGGGACAGGTGAAAGTGGTATTCGCCTGCAAACACGGCAGCGGGAAATGGTCCTTCCGAGTGGCGTCGTTGAGACGTCGATAGTCGATGCAAACACGGTACCCAGTCACCGTGCGCATCGGGATGAGCTCGTTCTTCTCGTTAGGAACCACGGTCATCCCACCCTTTTTGGGCACCACTTGGGTGGGACTGACCCACTCGCTGTCAGAAATGGCGAAGATGATCCCCGCCTCCATCAGCTTCACGATCTCTGCCCGAACCACGGCCTCCAGGTTCGGTGTCAATCTCCTCTGCGGCTACCTCACTGGCTGCATCTCATCCTCCAGCAGTATCCGGTGGGAGCAAAAGGAGGGGCTGATCCCCCGGATGTGTGTGATCTTCCACGCTAAAGCTCGCTCGTACGGCTGTAGCAAGGCCACCAGTCTGGTTTTCTGCTCGGGTGTGAGGGTCGAGCTGATGATGACTGGAAGCTTATTCCCCTCCCGGAGAAATGCATACTCCAAATGAGGAGGGAGGGGCTTAAGCTCCAACTCTGGTGGTTCCTCCAAGGAGGTAGTGATGCGGGTGGAGGATGAGATCGGTTTAAACAGCCTGTCGTCCTCCAAGAAGGGGCCACTCTCCAATGCGGCCAACTGCTCCGCCAGCTGCGGCTCCTGTGATGCCTGCTCACCTAGCAAAATACAACGCTCAATAACATCATCAGTACCCGCACTCGTGATGGCGAGTGCGGTCTCAAAATCGGTAAGCACATCACAGTAATCTATGTCATCATGCAAGTGAGAGTGTTTCCCATTGTCATACACAGAAAAAGTAGCCTGTTCATCACCAGCACGCAAGATCAATTTACCACTATGCACATCAATAAGTGCCTTGGCGGTGGCGAGAAACAGTCTACCCAAAATCAAAGGCACATCCACATCTTCATTTATATCCAAAATAACAAAATCAACAGGATATGTGAATGCACCAACATTAACAAGCAGATCCTCAATGATACCCCTAGGATGCACGATAGAACGATAAGCTAACTGAATGCTCATCCTAGTAGCTCTAGGTTCACCTAGGTCTAGCTTCTTAAACAATTTATAGGGCATGACATTTATGCTAGCGCCTAGGTCCGCCAAGGACTTTCCTACATGCATGCTGCCAATAACAAGAGTGATAGTGAAACTCCCTGGGTCTTTGCGCTTCTCGGGCAGCTTGTTCTGCAGGATAGCAGAACACTCCTCGCTTAGCATCACTGTTGAAAGATCCCCAAGTTTCTTCTTGTTGGTGAGGAGGTCTTTCATGAACTTGGCTTACTTGGGCATCTTCGACAGTGCCTCCACGAACGGCATGCTGATGTTGACCTGCTTCAACATAGCCATGAACTTGGCAAACTCTGTCTCCAGCTTGTCTTTATGAAGTCGAGTGGGGAAGGGCAGCTGGGGTGTATGCTCCTTAACCACAGGCTGCGGCTTGGGAGCAGGTGCTTCGCTGCCATCCCCCACTTCTGCAGTATCAGCTGGAGGTGTTGAAGCAGGTAGTGAGTCGTCTCGCCCGGGCTGGGCAGGAGCAGCAGATATGGTCTTGCCACTCCTGGTGGTGATGGCGTCCAGCTGCTGGAGAGGGTCACGAGGGTTGGGAACAGTGGTGGCAGGCAGAGTGGCCGGTGCCCTGGTAGTGTTCTGGCGAGCTAAGCTCCCAATTTGATTCTGTAGATCCTGCAGAATGGCACCTTGGTTTCTCTGGCCTGCCTCCAGTGAGGCAATGTTCTGATCCATCCTCGTGAAATTCGCCTGGCTGGTGGTCATGAATGCCTGCAAAATATTCTTCAGATCAGCCATCTGATTATCTGGAGCTGCAGCTGCTGGAGGCTGGGCATACTGGCGCTGGGGCTGCTGGAATGGCTGCCCCTGCCTAGGCTGGTAGGGCTGCTGCTGTGGTGGTGGCCCCTGCCTAGCCTGGAAGGGCTGCCTCTGCTGAAAACCACCCGCTGGTGCTGGGAAACCAGGTGGTTTGGTGTTGTTGCTGCTCCAGGCAAAGTTGGGATGCTGGCGCCACCCCTCATTGTAGGTATTGCTGTATGGGTCCAGGCGCCGAGCATTGGCGATGAAGTCCACCTGCTCTTGGGGAGTAGAGGACTCCCTCATAGACTGACAATCCTCCACCAGGTGGTTCGGGCTCTCACACCACTGACACTGAGCTACTGGAGGCGTAGCTACACCTCGGGCCGGAAGGAGACTGTTGGGCTGCTTCAATGTCTGCACCAACTCAGCCACCTGCTGTTCTAAACCGGACCTGGCCTCCACAGCGTGCACACCACGGTCCCGGGACTGTCTGCCTCTGCTGCTCTGCCCCCAGGAATGATCGCGGGCAGCCAAGGTACTGATCATCTGGTTCAGCTCGGGTGGAGTCTTAGTGAGAATATCCCCTCCTGGGCATAGAGACTCGATCACCCTCTGGCTGTCTGGGGTGAGGGCACTGTAGAAGTTCCCCACTGTGAATGCATCACTGAAGCCATGATGGGGACACTGCCAGAAATATCCCATGTACGGCTCCCATGCATCACGAAGTGACTCATCTGGCTCTTGGCGGAAGTGAGTGATCTCCCGCTGAATCTCTGTGGTCTTCGATGCCGGATAGTACCTGTGCACGAACTTGTCTGCCAGATCGTCCCAAGAAGTGATGGACAATGGGGGCTGGGTCTCCAACCACCTCTTAGCATTCCCCGCCAGAGAATGGGGGAAGAGGTGAAGGCGGATTGCGTCATCAGGAACACCGTTGAGCTTGAACCCGTTCGTCAGCTGCAGAAAACGGGAAAGATGCACCCGGGCCTCCTCATCCTTCAAGCCATGGAACTGGATAGAGGATGTAATGAGTTGAATCCAGCATGGCTTGATCTCGAAGTTGTTTGCTGGAATTGGCGGATAGAGGATGACCGGGCGGATGTCAGCAATCCGTGGAGTGTAGTAGTACTCCAAGGTGGGACCCGGTGGTGGTGGATGATGATGGACCCCAGCTCCCTGGGGATTGGGGTCGTTCCCCAGGAACTGGTTCCCAGGAGGTGGGTTGTGGTCGTCTTCCATCTCGTACTCGTCCTCGGACTCGCTGCTCAATTGGCTCTCTCTGCGCTCCACCGTAGCCAGTCTAGCTCGCTGTTGTCTCTGCGCTCCACCGTAGCTAGTCTAGCTCGCTGTTGTCTCCAACCACCTCTTAGCATCCTTCAATCTCTGGATCCAACGGCAGTAAACCTCCCGACTGGCCACGAGTCATGCACTATCTGCACACAATCAAGCAATGCAAACCCGTGAAGGTACAAGTGGGAAAGAACAAACACTCAATATGAGAATGAAAATGTTAAAGTAACAGAAAGCACTTTTCTTCAACAACCTAGCCGTCCCCGGCAACGGCGCCAAAAACTTGACTCACTCCTACTGTCACTCTAGAAAATGGCCAAGTGTAACCACTTCCTAAAGCGTAGTATAGCGGGTTTGGGTTTTAATGTCAACCCGGGTCCTAGATATGATGACTACTCAGTGAATTCGTATTATCTAGCAATGAAACTTTAGTGAAGGTCTAAACTAACAAGCAAGCAAAGCAACTAAACGGTTGTTTTCAGGTTAAGAGAGGTCACCCGGATATGGTTCCCCCTAGACTGCAGTTAAGCCGGATTGTAATTACCAAGTTCAATTTCTATGATAATTATACTGCGGAAGGTTCTCAAACAGTCTGAAGTCTCGACTAAAGGTCTCCAGACCCTCTCAATCTGAGTCTCTAGCGGGCAACTAACCTCCACCGGAGTAAACAGATTGAGGCCCTAACGAACCAAACCTCCACTACCGAATTGAATTCGGTACAGAATAGCGAATTGGCTCCTCGACTAAAGTCACCAATTCACTACCTTCAATTAAGGATACTCTATCAACCTAGGCAGATATTCTCATTCTAGGTTAAAGCAGAAACAACAGGAATTTGATCAGGATTCATGCCATTCAATCATTCAAACCTCAATCGAATATAATCAAATCATAGAATCAATACTTGGGTTCATACAATCAAACCTAACATACAAATCTAGGGTTTCCCACACCCAGATGAATGGGAGAACTACTCCATGGAGAAAGAAGCAAAAGCAGATTCAGACGCGGAAATCATACTGTGAAGGATGGATTTCTGCTCCTGGACGTTGTTCGGCACTCCTCCAAGCTCAAGCCAAGCTCCAATGGTGATGAAGATCAAGCTAGGGCACTTGGAGACTCTTGTTCGTCGCTTTCTCTCTCTAGGAATCGCTTTGTCTCTCTAAAACTCGAATCCCCTCTCTTTTTGGATGAAATCTGCCTAAAAGGGCATCACTGGCCAGAACACGGTCGAGGACACGGCCGTGTTCTGGTCCAGCCCGCCCGTGCCCTCTGCCACGTGGTAAATACACGGGCACGGGCTGGGGAAAACACGGGCGTGTTTTGATGTGGACACGACCGTGTTTTGAGGCCTCCTGCCCGTGTTTTAATGCTTGTGCAGGAGACATGTGGAGAGCCTCGACAGTAAAAGCACGGCCAGGAACACGGCCGTGTTATGAGGCCTCCTGCCCGTGTTTTGGTCCTGGCTCGACCAAACGACTTCCAAATGCTCCGAAACTCGCGCTTGGCCTTCCCTTCGACGCCTGGGACCTGAAATAGGACAAAGTAGCACAACCCGGCGTAAAATAGGCCAAAACATACAACTACGCTCCGCAAATGGATAAGAAATAGGGGTATAAAATCATGCAATTACATCATTATCAGTGAGGCTCGATGTTCAAGAAGGCTTGGAGCTGAGCAATTTGCGCAGGGGTAAGTCCATGAACATTGCTGGGTGGAGATTCAACCTGGGCTGCTTGTGGTGTCGAGGAAGGTTGGGATCTTGGTCCACCTCCACGACGACGCTGCCTGCCTCCATTGCCACGACCAGCAGGTGGCGTTGAAGTCGGCCAGCCAATGAGTTCGAAACAAGTCTGCTTGAAGTGACCCGGCTTTTGACAGTGAGTGCAGAACGGTCGTCCCTCCGGAGTCCGATCCTCACCAGGTGGTCGTTCACCCTTGCCTTGGAAGGCAGCAGCCTCCACACGACGGCGACGATCATCCGTGAGGTGGCGTTGCTGTTCGTCGTTGGCTACGACACTGTAAGCTTCGCCGAGTGACGGTATGGGCGTCATGGAGAGGAGGGAAGCTCGGACGGTGGCGAAATCATCATTCAACCCCACCACGAAGTCCAGCACGCGCATCGCGTGAAGTGATGCACGAGTCCTCTTCTCCACGTCGCATTCGCACTTGCCACAGGTACAGCGCGCCGGCGGATCGAGCGTGAGGAGATCATCCCACAGTCTCTTCAGTCACGCATAGAACGTGGAAACAGTAGACTTGTCTTGGCGGAGGTCGGCGATCTGGCGGCGCAGCTGATACCGACGTGGGAGGTTTCCAGTACTGAACCTTTATTTTAGTTCATCCCATATTTCTTTCGCCGTGAAGCTGGAGCTGATGCTGCTGCGGATTTCTCTGCTCATGGACACACGCAACCAGCCAACGACCATTGCGTTGCAGCGGACCCACGCATCTTGCTTGGCGCCGGCAGCGGGCTTGGGAACAGTGCCGACCACAAAACCCATCTTGTTTTTGGCCAAGAGGGCATTAGACATCTCAGCAGCCCAATCCCCATAGTTGGAGTCCGTGAGAGGATCACTCACGAAGACGAGATTGGGATGATCCGCCGAGGTAAGGAAGAGGGGCGACGCAGGTCCGATGACGTCGGATTGATCAGCGTCGCTGGTAACAATGTCATTGTTACTCATGATGACGAGAAGAGTGACGAGGCTTCGAAAGATGTAGTGTACGGCCTTGACGATGCGGAAGCGATTCTAGATCGATGTTCGCTCTGATATTTTGAAGAATTCGATGAAAACTGGAGCACGAACACACGATATTTACGTGGTATCCTCGTTCGGTGTGAACGAGACTAATCCACGGAGAGTTGCGACTCTCGGCTTTAGGTTTTATTGATCTTGTGTTTCTTGGTTACTAAGAGCGGCAACACTTATTCAGCATATATATACAAGTGACTGCATAAACCCTACACGGAAACTAAGGGGGAAAATTACATAATGGACCCCCAGGTAATGAAATGTAACCGTGATTATCAATTGACTGATCGTCGATAAATATTTTTTTGGGATGGTTTTGACCATTACTAAAGACTTACAAACAGTCCCTTTCTGGTAAATTGTAATTGATCGATCTCGTCAGGAAACAAGTGGTATACTGGTATTAATTGGTATCTTATCAATCCAGGCCAACCTTGAAATCTGTGCACGTAAATGGGAACGGAGTAATTTAAACAGGTCGTAAAGTTGAATTAAATAGTGAAGTCAGTGAAAATTGATTGCCTACGCCTACGGTATGGGAAGGACTGAAACGACTTCTGACGACTGAAACGAAGTTTAACTACCACAGTCGATTTTTCCCTTGAATCATAAATAACACCCCATATCTCTAATAATCTCTTACCCCCGCCCACATTATTTCTGACGGTCACTGAGTGATAAAAAAAAAAGCCATCCAGCCAATGTGATATCCGATGGCGTGTGAATAATAATAATAATAATAATAATAATAATAATAATAATAATAATAATAATAATAATAATAATAATAATAATAATAATTCCTGTATATATATGCTCAACGCACACGGAGAACATTTCCCTTCATCACCCTCTTCAGAAAAAAGAAAGATAATTATATACCGTCGATCTCCTGCCCAATGGAAACCATCTTCGTGGCAGCGTTGGTGTCGCTACTGTACGCAATCCTCAACATCTGCCGGTACCTCCACCGGAAATCCCACCAACGCAGCTGCTGCTACATGCTGGCCTACCAGTGCCACGTGGCCCCCGACGATCTCAAGCTCAGCACGGGGACCTGCTCCAAGATCGTCCTCCGCAACCACAACCTGGGCATGGAGGAGTTCCGGTTCCTCCTCAAGACCATCATCAGCTCCGGCGTCGGCGAGGAGACCTACTGCCCCGCCAACATCCTCCAAGGCCGCGAAACCACCCCGTCGCTCCACGACTCCCTCCAGGAGACGGACGACGTCGTCTTCTCCACCCTCGACAACCTCTTCGCCACCTCGGGGATCTCCCCTTCCCAGATCGACATCCTCGTCACCACCGTCTCCCTCTTCGCCCCGTCGCCTTCCATCTCGTCGCGGATCGCGAACCGCTACAAGATGAAGGAAGGGGTGCAGTCGTTCAGCCTGGCCGGGATGGGGTGCAGCGCCAGCCTGGTGGGGATCGATCTGGTGCGGCGCATGTTCACCGTGCACCCCAACGCCTTCGCCCTCGTGGTCAGCACCGAGAACATCGGGGCCCACTGGTACCAAGGGAAGGACCGCTCCTTCATGCTCTCCAACGTCCTCTTCCGAACCGGCGGCGCCTCGGTCCTCCTCACCAACGACCCGAGCTGGAAGGACCGGGCCATCCTCAACCTCGTCGCCAGCGCACGGACCCACCTCTCAAGCGACGAGGCGTACGGGGCCGCGCTGCAAGTGGAGGACGACCAAGGCTACCGAGGGTTCCGCCTCTCCAAGGACCTCCCCCGAGCCGCGGTCCAGGCGCTGGTGCGCAACTTCCGCGTCCTGCTCCCCAGGGTGCTCCCCGCCTGGGAGATCGCTCGATACGTCGTCGTTTACAGCTACACGTTTTGTAAACGGAGGAGGAGGAGGACGCCGCTGATCAACATGAAGTCAGGGATCCAGCACTTCTGCGTGCACCCAGGGGGAAGGGCGGTGATCGACGGCGTGGGGAGGAGCCTGGGGCTTGGGGAGGAGGACCTGGAACCTTCTAGAATGACGCTGCATCGGTTCGGGAACACGTCGTCTGGCGGGCTGTGGTACGTTTTGGGGTACATGGAGGCGAAGAAGCGGCTGCGGAGAGGGGAGAGGGTGCTGATGATTAGCCTGGGAGCGGGGTTTATGTGCAACAGCTGCGTGTGGGAGGTTTTGAGGGACGTGGGGGATGTGAACGTGTGGGGGGATTGCATTCAACGGTATCCTCCTCTGACGTTGGTCAATCCTTTCGCTGATAAGTTCGATTGGATCCACGAGGATTACATGAACTTCATCAGGCTTGAAGATTATGACCGCGCGCAGTTCGACATGTAGTGTTTTTTTTTTTTTGGTTATTATTAAGGACGTCGCTTTCATTTTTTTATCAACTGGGGGGGTTTGATCAATCATGTGGCGATAGCTATAGATGGAGGTGGGGACTGGAGAGTGGAGATGGGAGGGAAGAGGGTATGTTTTCATCATGGGTGCGCTTTATTCAAGTGTACCAAATGTTTTAAATATCTTGGTTTTTATTAGTGCAATAAATAGGATTTTTTACCCAAAGTAATTTAGTTTCATGAAAAGAATTCATAAAATACACTAGTTTTTTTTATTATTATTATTATTATCAAATTTTCCCTATCTATACATGCTTTGCGTTGATCGTTTTTGTCAGACATGATTTTTGCATATAAATCGATATTAATCGTTGAGACCTGAGAGGACAAGCGCGATCTATAAAAATCGTTGATGGGTAAAGCCATCTACATGGATCGTCCTAGACAAAAAGCGATTTTACTGCCAAATTGCGTTGCCATCCATTTACCTCTTGCTCAAGGTGACAAAGACATACTTTACACTCCCCTAAAATCTTTCATGAAACATGTTTGGCTGCCGAGTAGGGCATCCTAGCTAGTTGGGCGCAACTGTTCGGGGTTAGGGAGTCGAATAGGCTTCAATTCATAGCTCCGACTGTCGTTGATGGTTCACTTGTCATCCCGCGCGCTCTATGCGAAGAGAGGCGGCGGTCTTAACTTCGAAGCCGAAAATCGAGCAGCTGAGACGGTGGGCGCATAGATTTTGCGGGCGGGATGGGAAGGTCCAGGTCTCGCATTTTGGAGACAACATGTTCATTTCAAATTCGAGGGCTAAATCCTGTATTTCGGGCTACTCCAAATTTCATTCTAAGGGCTAAGCTGCAACCTGTTATTTGGCAACAAAACCAACTCTCCTGCTATTTCCAAACTACACAGCCAACGACATCATCAAGTTAGATCAGTTTTTATATGTGAGATATGTCTAAGGGATCGACTTTTAATTTAATAAGGGCGTAGTTCGAAATTTTTTATTAAATCAATTATCCACGTATGCCAAACACGGTTTGGGATTTCAATTCGTTTTATTTCTAAAAATTCGAATATGACATACTAAACACATTAATTCATTTTACAATGATAATAATTCATTTTAAAATAAAATGAATTCTCGATTCATTTGGTACCAAACGTTCTGTTATGAAAAAAAAAAATGATTCAATCCAAATTATCTGCCCCTACCACCACATACAATTGTAATTGCGTCAAAATGATAAAATTTTCTCTATGGTTAGGTGGCTCTCAGTTCGAACTTCCGCTCGGTTTAATTTATATTCATCCATTGATTAATTAATATAAACACGTCTACTTTACTCAAAGAGTCGTTTATATAAGGGTCATATAGGTTTATTTTTAATGTTACATGATACTAAATGAATTTGAACCTAATACCTTATTCCCCCTAATATGTGAATTTATGATGGTTTAGTTTTTTAAAAGAGTTAACTTAGGAATTTTATACAATGATTTGAAGTAAGGTAATTTGAAGTTTTTACCTGCTATAATAGGTTTCACAGGTCGCATTACGTAAAATAAAATAGTCACCGTTAGTCATTTCTACATTTGTCCTCTTTTCAATATGTTGCGTTTTGGACCACTTACTGAGATACTTTGTAGTCAACAATTGAAAAAGTGAAAACATTATATTTATCAACAATATGTACAAAATACATAATCAACAAATTTTTCCGGTCAACAGGCCGGGTCCGGTGCTAATATATATAGAGATGGTAAGTCGCTTAATATAACGTGGGGAGTCGGTTATTCATGTGCAACGTATACAATGCATAACTTCTATGTTGCAATTTTTTTTATTGAACTTCTACTTTCCAAATTGAACGTGTTTGAACAAACAAATTGACGTTGACCAAATCGACCCGAGTGTGTCACACCTAAATGGATAATTGAGCATAAGCTGGGCTTTTTGGGTTATCAAAAGTGGGCTTCCGATCTCCTTAAAATTTAAAGGAAATTCTTAACCCATTTTCAGACACAACTCAGCCCGATATTCTGTTTTGCTTCTCACACTCATTGATCCACTAGTTATGCCCCGACCAATAAATTTCGTGTCTTATCTTATTTCACAATTATATTTAAATTAGAGTTAACAGTATTTTGTACCCCTAAATAAATTAGCAAATGTACCCTTTTAATATTAAAACGTAACAAGTATACGCTTCCATCCAATTATCTGTTAAATGGCCGTTAAAAGGATTTAACTTAATTACCCCCTCATGTATTCCTAAATACTCCTAATTTAATTTTTACTTATTTTATGTCCAAAATCAATTAATTGAAAAAATCAACCCTAAACTAATTCACACTCGACACAAGCCGTCTATCTCCCTATCGATTAGTCTCTCCACTCGGCGGCGCCGCTCCCAGCATCTCCTTGCCGGGGTATCTCCTCTCTCATCCAAATCGAAAACCTTCACCACCCACTCCATCTAGCAACTAGCATGCATTCCCTTAGTAAAAAAGATACTAGCTACTAGCTAGCATGCATGAATATCCAGAGAGAGGTGATTAATCAATGGTGTTCGCTATATATCGGACTCTTCAGTCTTCACTAATTAATTAAGCAGGGATCATCAAATTAGCTTGGTTTAGGTAGAGAAGAAGGTCAAGAGAGAGAGAGAGATCAACGCATTATTAATGGGAGGAGAGTAGTAGCTGCGCCGCCTGCAAGCTCCCCCGCCGAAGATGTGCCGAGGATTAATGCCCCTTCTCCCCTCACGAGCCCGACAAGCTATCCGCCTTCCATATATGTGGTCTTTTTTCTCCGGTAATTGGGTATCCATTATATTAAGCTCCATTTTGATCAAAGTGATCAAGCTCTCGAAAACTAAACATGTCCAATATATGTGGTCTTTAATATATGTTTATGCAAACGTATAAAAGGGCGTGGAAAATCAAGACCTATGTGGATACTTAAGAGAATTGAGAAATTTTAAAAGTGTATAATGTGTTGTATTTAATTTATTATAGTATGGACTGTTTTTACCGTACCGTACCGGCCGGTTGAACCGGAAAAACCGGAAACCAGGCCAGTTCCGATACGGTACAGATTGCAAAGTTAGAATATGGTACCGGCCGGTATTTTGTGTTCGACCGGCCTGCCGCGAAATATCGGCCCGGTTTTGATCCAGCCGGCGGTCCTTCAATCCTAGCCAAAAAGTCATGTTTCGACTTAGGTTACCCAATTCGCCACCACACAGCCCACGTTCCTGCGCCAAAACGCGATTTTTGCGGAGTTCACTGGAAATTCGCGAACTACTTTCTGCGAGAGCGCGATTAGGGATTTTAGGAGCGCGATTTCTCCTCGAACCCAGAAAAGTAGCGCTGATCTTGTGGGAGGTAACCACCAGAAACAATGGATTTCACAACTACTCAAGCCTCATCAACCCCATCGACGCCACTCTGTCCCCAGCACTCCGCTCTTCGTCGTTCCATAGGTCGATCCATGCATGCAACAAGAAATAGCACAACAACCGCAAATCCTAGATTAATCCTCGTAGATCTATAGTAATAGAATCGAAATCGGGACTCAAAAGGTTCAGAGAATTATAGGAGAAGTTGAGACGAATGAGGCTCTGGGGAAGCCTAAGAAAGGAGCTGTCTCGTCGCCGATCACCGTCAACGCCATTTTTGATGTCTCTCTCTTGGCAGATCTGAGGGAGTAAGTAACTGCAGCGGGATAGAGTAGTTGCGTCGATTTATGCTTCTCCTTCTTGATTTATCAATTTTGTCATTCTGGAATTAAAGGCAGAGAAGAAGAAGAAAAGAAAGACAGAGAGAGAAGCAGAGGACGAGCTCGTTGTTTGAATAGAAAAGGGTTGCCAATTAATCATTATGTCAATTAAATGATTAATTGGAGTCCCACGCCCATTTCCCAATTCCCAAGCCACGAAATTGAAAGTTGAAACTCCTTACAAAAATAAAAATAATTCAGTTATGATTTTCTATCCGGTATTTTTGTTATTATTCCGGTATTATTCCGGAATGGTACCATATTGTAGCCGGTACAGTTTTTTGACCAAAAAAATAATTTACTATTACAAAAAGGGCATTTACCGGCATGAAACGGTTGAACCACGATCGTACCACAAAATACCTTACCAATAAAGAATTCGGTATGACGTCCGGTACGGTTTCGCAATCCTTGGTTTTTTCATTGCCAACTTTCACTAGTGTTGACATTTTATGATCTATAATCAAGAAGTACCAAACTAACGGCAAATGAGGGATGAATATGAAATTTCGCTGGGAAGAGCTTCGGAATTTGAGAGTGACTGCATGTTTGCGTCTTTTCCTCATCCTCGTACGGGTGATAACTTTCCTTGATAATTACTTTTTTTTTTACAAATCCTTGATAATTACTATTGTTGTTTAATTCCTCGATATTGCCGTGTTGATTAGGAATAGTGGCTTCTACATTGGTCGGCCGTTAATTACTACTATTGTCGTTTTGATTCCGCATAAACTTTCTTTTATCTTGCAAGTCATAGGTGGTTTGGTCCCGTTTTCATCCCGAAAAAACGTCATTTGCTATTCCGAATGAGCAATTTTTTGATTTTGTCAAACTTTGGATGACCATAACTTTGTGCTCCGCTATCCAAACGTCATGAATCTTTTTTATTGCGCATAAATTTTTAAAGACTACAACTTTTACAAGGAATGAATTTTCAAAAAGAAATATTTTTAGATATACGGGATTTTGGGAATAACTTTGCCTTTACTTTTCACAAATCCACATACATTCTGAAATTATGGATATGATAAAAGTAGTAGTCCTTAAAAAATTATCGAAATAAAAAACAAATTATGACGTTCGGATTGCGGCACCAAGTTATGACCTTCCAAAGTTTGACAAAATCGAATATTGCTTATTCTAAGTAGCAAAGACGTTTTTTCGAGATGAAAATGAGACGAAATTGAATTTAGACCTTCAACAAACTGGTACAGATTCAACCTGTACCTATACATTTTCATTCAACTTTCTTTGGTTGTACAAGCTAAACATGTACCTTAACGTCACGATACATATTCAATATGTATCTATATATTTTTGTACAAATTCTTTTATGGTACAAACAGAAATTGTATCTTTGAAATTATGGTACAAATTCAATTCGTACCTAGAAGCACATGAGCTTACAAACATTGTAAAATTCATCAATGAAAATTTTAAGAATATCAAAATAGATTATGAGATTCGATGTATATATAATATGCGCAAAAAGAGGAAAGATGTTCAAATGAAAGTGCAACGAGGTCTTATAGATATAGGAATCTTTATGCAAAGAGTTATATGTATAATTTGTTTTTCTATTTTGTATTTTTCTCAAATATATTCCTCTTCTATGTTTTAGATCCAAATTGCCCTTCTACTATAAAAAACCTTCTTCAAATGTGTCATTTTTCAATTTCCACAGCACAAAATCAAAATGGTTAAGCATGGGCGAACGAACACGTGTGTACGCAACATTAGGTCATCAGCCAACTGAAACGGAAAAGTCGGTTTTACCCCTCCTTTTAAGGGCACCCACATCGGCTCTCATTCTCCATTTTCGTTTTAGATATGGAAGTTGCAATTGCAAAGTGAATATCACCGATGCATGAACTCAGCGGCAGATCTAGAACATAGAAGAGTACTAGGCCGTATTTTATTAGAAAATTAGAACCGTAAAAAATATATAATGATTATAGTTTTTTGTAATGTAAATTGTACACGATTGTATTTTAATTTAGGGAATGCATCAATAATGGAGTATATATCCATACCAATAGTATACACTGTTTCAAATAAAATACTTGAGCAATCGGGAAGAAATTCATCGCTCATTTTGTGGAGCAAATCAGTTCTCACATGTTTCACTGTTGAAAAGGTTCTCTTCGTAGTAGCTGTTGAAATGAGCAACATCAACACTAGATAAATCAATCTACTAATCAATTTGCATTGTGTGTCCATCCCTGCACACCAGCTGCTCTAGTAAATTTTTAAGGGAACAAACCCCATATTTCTTTTAGTCTTTTCCGTTTTAAATTTTTTAGAATTTTAGGTTTCATTGTTTCATTTTAGACGCATAATCTATGTGACTAAAATTTTTAGGCTAAATTTAGAGTAGTGATTTGAATATGTTCAACTTGATAATTTTTCTAGTTAAACCCAATCTTATCATAAAATAACACTCGGTCGAATGTCTAAAATCAAAAATTTCATAAGGACTATACTAACTACGGATCGAGATGAGGGCTGGGCAGGGGCCTGGGATGACCACCCCTGGATCCGCCAGTGCATGAAGTGCTTGCAATTGTGCAAGCTTTCATATAATGAAAATCTATATCCAATTCACGTAGCTGGTTGGTAGATTTTGGCCCCTTTCGTGAATTGCATTGACATAGATAATTGTTAAATTGGCGATAAATACAACATATACAATTGGTTTTGCATTGATAGAGATGCTCTTCTATACATCGTCGTGTTTCCTTTGCCGACATTTCCTCATCCCCGACCCTTCAACTCCCATCTCCAGCAAGGCCTAGTACTCTTCTTTGCTGCCTCGCATTGACAAAAGGGCCGAGGCTACTCCCCGTGACCCTGCCGTGCATCCCGTTTACCCTTTCCCCCTCTTGAAGTTTGACCTAAAAACAGCTAGCAAGGCCAACTCAAAAATTGAGACCAAAGTAGAGCGGCGACAGAGAGGCAATACAACTTTACGTAAGTGGGTGGCTTGAAAATCAATTCCTTCACATCATCACCAACCTCTAGTGTAGAATAAATTGGAAGGTAGATCGATTCTTTAAAGGACCTTTTTGACTTTAACAAAGTCTCTCTAAATATAACAATTGGGGCCTGTTGGTTTCTGTATTATTAACCAAACACAACAACATCAAGCTGTACCATTCTCGTTGTCATTGTTGCCCAGCTATTCCCGTCGCCGTGGGGACATCGGCAGAGGACGTGAGGGTCGTTATGCTTCTTCTTTTGGGATTTTGCTTTAATTTTCCATTTTCGCACTTTCAAGAGGGAAGGCGAAGTGCAAGTTGTTAGGGGAAAAAACAAGGTTGTCGGCCCGATTTAGCCCGTTGGTTCGGTTGAGCAGTTGAGAGTTAATGGTCTGACTGTTGATTAGCTCTTTTTTATCCGGATATTATAAAAAAAATCATTATATTGTTCATACATTTATAAAGTATATAAAATCTCATCTAATATAAGACCAATAATATATCAAATTACACAAAAATAACATGTTGTACTTGGATGCAACATATATGAAAATTCACACACTTATACACACTTATATAACATAAATATTTAAATGTTCAACTTAGAATTCCAAAAATTGAGTTGGGCGAAGAAGAAAACAGAAAAATAAGTGCATTTCGCAAACCAAATGGAAAAAACGACACCGTGTCACCTCCAGCCCACGAAAACCTTGCAGCAGGTGTGTATGGGCCCATTTTTCTCAGCGGGTCAGGGTAAAAATGGGTCAATCGGCGAGTCACGGGTTGACGACCTTGACAAAAAGACGTTCACGTGGTCTAGTTTATGGTTCGACCGCAGTTAACGTCTGTGTTTAAATCGAAAAATAAACAGAAGGATATGTTCGAGAAGTATCCAATAATATAGAAGGGTAATTTTAATGTAAATCATACTAAAGGGATATGCATAAGAAGAATACAAAGTAAAGTAGCAAATTGTATAACAACATTTGCATGAATACAACATACTATATATAGAATTGTCTTTTTGTTTTATCATTTGACTAACAATTATAAATTTAACATTCCATACCTTATTATTTTTTGTAGACATTCAGACGTCCAACTTTATGTATATATCAGGCCACACGTAGCTAGCCGGAATTTTAATTCTATTCTTAGAATCATAGATACTTGTCGTCCTCTCCTTAACGAGAAAAGAGTACGGCGCGATCATAATCTTTGAAATTGATGAAACTCATGCAATCGTCAAAGATCCAACCCAATATCTCCCCCGTGCGGTTCCCCGCCGTTGGTGGAGGATACCGATCGACGCAGTCCGCCCACACGTTCCCGTCCTCCAAGTCCCTCATCACCGTCCAGACGCAAGTGTTGCACAGAAACCCCGCGCCCAACCCCACCATCATCACGCTGTCCCCTCTCTTTAGCCTCTTCTTCGCCTCCATGTACCCCAACACGTACCACAGGCTGCTGCACGACGTGTTCCCGAACCGATGCAGCGTCATCCTGGAGGGCTCCATGTCATACTCCCTCAGCCCGAAGCTCTTCTCGAACCCGTCGATCACCGCCCTCCCGCCCGTGTGCAGGCAGAAGTGCTGGATCCCGGTCCTCATGTTCATCACGGGGGGCGGCGGTTTCGAATCGCCGCCGCCGCCCTTCACGATCCTCCATCTGTAGCTAGCCACGACGAAACGTAGGATCTCCCAGAGTGGGAGAACCTTGGGGAGCAGCACCCTCAGGTTCCCCTCCAGAGCGCGCATGGCGACCGTGGGCAGGGACTTGGTGAGGCGGGCGCCTGGGTAGCCCTGCTCGTCCTCCACGTGGATGGCGCACTCGTACGCCTCGTCGGTCGACACGTGGTTCCTGACCACCGCCTCCAACTTCATGATGGCCCGGTCCTTCCAGGACGGGTGGTTGGTGAGGAGGAGGGAGCTCCCGCCGGCTCGGAACAAAACGTTGGACAGCATCATGGACCGGTCCTGCCCCGTGTACCAGTTGGGCGCCGTGAGCTCCACGGCGACCACGACCGCGAAGCTGTTGGGGCGCGTCCGGAAGGTGTGGCGGACGAGGTCGACGGCGATGACGCTGGAGCTGCACCCCATCCCGGTGAGGCTGAAGCACTTGATCCCTTCCCTCATCTTGTAGCGGTGGACGATCCGGCTGGAGAGGGAAGGGACCGGGGCGAATAAGGAGCCCGTGGTGACGAGGATGTCGATCTGGCACGGGCGGACTGCTGACGTGGCGAACAGGGCGTCGAGGTTGCTGAAGGTGGCGTCGGTCATCTCGTCGAGGGAGTCTTGTAGGGTCGGGGAGGCCTCGCGGCCTTCGAGGAAGTTCCTGGGGATGTAGGTCTCCTCGCCGATGCCGGAGCGGATCATGGTCCGGACGAGGAACCTGTACTCTTCGAGTCCGAGGTTTTTGTTTCGGAGGGCGATTTTGGCGGAGGTTCCGGCGCTGGCCTTGAGCTCGTCGGGAGCTTTGTAGCACTGGTAGCCTAGTAGGTAACAGTTTTGGTCTGATTTGCGGTACAGGAATTTGTAGAGCAAGTAGAGGAGTAGCGAAATGATTGCTGCTGCCGGGAACATCTCCATATCGACGAGGCCGCGGGGGTGATATAAATGTTTTTTTTTTTTGGGTTTCCTTTTCAACAAGAGATGGTGTCAGTGGATATTGGGGGATCATATCTAAACACTTCGAAACTCATTTATATACAGGTTGAAAGAGGAGGTTGGGCAAATGGTCATTAACTCCTTTTTGTAGTTTTTATTCAGTCCTCATCTAACTGCCAACCAGATCTCCGTGTTTTATATATATATGGGATCGGATATAGTGACGAAAAGCCTAGCTATTTTATGTTGATACTTGATAGGGTGACAACATTACTACCAAATTAATGGAATATCAGAAATGTTGTTCGGCAATTCTATTGTGCAGGTACAGCACCGGTGTCGTTCATGCTCAACCGGATATAGCTGGGTTTTTTTGCTTTGTCCTGGTTAGTGTTTAGTAATAAACAAACAATTTTCTCGTCGTTATAGTTCTAGGTTGCATAATTTTGTTTATTTTGTGGCACTTTAATTTTACACAGAGGTTATTTATTTGAATTTTTCTTATCTTATGTCCCAGTCCTTTTAGTAATTTAAATCCTTTTAAAAACAACTAGAATTTGAAAATGTCCATAAAGCATATATATAAATATTTTAGTGGTAATACCACTAGTTTTGAATTCGAAGGTTTCATGTTTGAATCTCTTTGATAGTGCCTTAGTATAAGAGATCAATCTACGTCACGTACCCTAATAAAAAATAAGAATCATTAAGTGTTATAACTGTTGAGATTCTATTGTAGTACCACTATAACACATAAACTATGAATATTTCAATCTTATCTCGTGTGATACTTCAGTGACATTTGTATCCTGATGTTTTCTCTAACCGTTAGAGATAACGGATGACCAGACGATGGTCAAAACGATGTTGGTTGTTGTTGATGTGACAAAAATTAAATAGCCACTTAGATGCAACTTCATTAACACATAAAATTATTTTTTATTCAAAACTAAAATATAATGTATAATATAATATAATATACAAAATAACATAAAATAAACGGTGGCCATTTACCTTTTTTTAAGAAAAAGTATTGGAACAAAAATTAAAATCCAAAAATACATATCCTTTGTCTAGAGAACATGTAAGTCATAGTTAGTAAATAATCTATTTTATATTGTATATATGGATGTATTTATTTTCAAATAATTTCATTTTTCACTTTCATATCTCGACTAAACATGTATAACACAGTTTAATAAACATTTTTAATGAATTAAATTGATAACTTTGAAAAATTAATCATACATTTATTTATTATATTACTATTAATGTAATATTAGAAATATCATAAGTTTATATGAAATAAAATACTTGTTTATACACAACGTATAATATTTTACTAACTATAATTTAAACACCAAAAAATTAAAACAAAATCTAGAACAATGAATACAAGAATATGATTTTATATTTCCCATAAACCACAACCGGCAAATAAAGGCAACGCCCGGTTAAAAAGAAAACGGCAGCGATGCAACGCCGGCATAGTAGAATTCCCCATGGTTATTACTTTTATATCAGTTAGTCTGACTCAATTTAAATAATTTAAATTCATAAAAGGGTATAATAGCCATTTTTACTATTATATTTAAACTACCAATAATGACATAGAAATTATTAAAATAATGATAGAAAAATAAAAATATTTTTAAAATTTCCCAATTTAAAGACGCCGGAATCCAATCACGGGAATGTGGAATCCGATCAACGTGGCCAGAATATACTCGTCGACCTAGGAATCCGTCCATCGTGCTCGAAATATTACGACATCACTAGGCCAAAAGGAGAAAAAAATCTCCCCACCACTTCGGTGTGAAACACAATCTCAAGTTGGGACATTGACGACTACTGGAGCTAAGACACGTGAAACGTGCATGAAGGACTCTGAAAAATTGTTTGCAAACAATAGACTAATTTGGTGGTGCCCCTACTTCAAAAGGCTCAAGCTTTCGTGCCTAAACTTAACGTTGCCGCTCATGGCGTCACACTCTTGCAGCTTTCCAAAACAAGGATTCTATCTCTTGGCTAGAGCAGAAGTGACATGCACTTCCTTATACTAGCTCGTGCGGGAAAGAGGTGTAATGTGAGGGTGGAACGTACTATGAGAAGGTTTGCATGCAAGAAGATCCTAAACTCACTTTGCACAAACTTTTCCCAAAGTGCACTCCCATCCTTAGGCTTGATCTATGGGGATAGATCTAAGTTAGTGACGGGTTGTCACACATGTGAGATAAACAAGAGTCGTGATCTCTCGCCTTGAGTAGAAGAACAGTCTCTTCTCTATCAAGTCCAGTGATGAGGAGAGGTGTAAGGGAGGATAGAGAGTATGTGAAAGTTCAAAAACAGTATCCTTATCTCCCTCACACATCCTAAAAGTGTTAAACCGTTTTTAGATAAATCCTTTGACGGTGTCACTAAGCACTATGCCCTTTTGCCACAACCGGTGAGTTACTTTTTTTTTTATATTTACAGCACATTCATTCAAAAATGGAGCACCATTTTGAAAAACTTGTTGAGTCCACAACGGCAGAGTGTCACCAACAAAACTATCCTAACCCACTAATCAATAGTATCAAGTTATCAACCAACAAAAAAGGGGAGGTGGAGGATAGCTTTCTCATGGACCGACATCCTCAATACCACTACACTATCTTCCCTAGATTGCACCTATCATGGCGCCTAGCAATTAAAAGCACATTGAGTAGGTAAATGCATAGTAATATGTACTTGGATCCCTCATATATGAGATAATTTGGGTATAAAATACTAGGCTCCAGTCACTCACATTCACACCATTCATTCAACACATATATAATGGAACACCCACACACTTAAGTATGACATTTTCTCAATGGTGGAAAGATAAGGAGGGTAGAACGAAGTTACCGAATTAGGTGTGAAGAATGGTGGACGCAACAGGAGGACATGCAAGATTCGAGAGAGCGAATCAACAACCAAAACACCACAAGCTCACCTAAGTTATAGTTAATGAAGGGAAAAGAAATGCATGGATTGATGATGGTTTAGCTCTTTCTTGAAAAAGAGAACCCGCAAAGGTTCATTCTTGAGAAGTGCATAAAATCGTGTTTCTCACTCCTAAAATGGTCTTTTCATTTTTTATGGGAAAGTTTTTTCTATGTTAGGATTAGATGAATAATCTAAGAGTCTAATGTGATGGACGGTGATCGTAACTTTGCCTATAAGACTTCCACCAAGGTAAAGCGAGGACATTGAGTGTCATGGAACATCGACTCAACGGTCTAGTGTGAGGATGGGTACAACCCATTTAGAGGAGATAGGGTTAATCCCTAAAGTGACATTGGGCTAGTGGATCGATGTAGAAGTGTGATTGGTTTCATGAGCATTGAGCCAATCCCTAGATTAGCGATCTCTGCACCTCGATCTCAATAAGTCATCCTTATATCCTTTTGCATGTCATTTCCTTTAGTTAGGACGAGGGAGGCACCCCGAGTACCTCTCCTCTTATATCTACCGCTAGTTCAGTAATCGCCAACTGTCCACATGCTATGTAAGAGGTCAACTAGATAAAAATCATGCCTAAGTAGCCTAGGATACGGTGAACCTTGGAATATGACCCCGGTCACTACTATACTACTTCGCCGATCTAGGATGCACTTGTCCTAGATTGGGGTAGTTAGTACTGTTGACGATCGAGTTTATAAATGCAAAGCCCGATGTGCAACCGCATCAAGGTTTTGGCGCCATTGTAGGGGACTGACAGTAACTATTTGAAAGAGTTAGGTTGTTAGTTTAGTCTTATTTTTTATGGTAGTAATAGTAGTAGTATTTTTTAGTAGTATGCATTTTTTGTGTTGTTCTCTTTTGATTTTTCACTTTTGTATTTTGTTTGTGTTTTGTTGACCCACTCTTCTCTATGAAGGAAGGTTTGTGTGTGTTTGATTTCGTTTTTGTGTTTTTGAGTTCATAGTGGTTGAAACATGAATCCCTACAACTTCAACAATGTGTGGGGGTATCAACCATCCACTAAATGGTGTTACCCCAGAACTTCAAGAAGAGATGAAGGACAAGGATCCCGGTTTCAGGACCAATCACCTCTCCATGCTCAACAACTGTAACTCCAAGATTACCGAGCTCCACTACTATCTTATTAAGAACCACCTCCACAACCTAGGGTGAAGACCGAGTTAGAGATGTCGCTTGAGTGATTTAAAGCGAATATGAATCAGTGAAGGGCATTGAAACAACACACCCAACTCCAATCCCGAAGACAAAGCGCCCCTTGGAACTCTAATTTGGAAGATTCATGGCCAGGAGTGAGAGGACACTCCATCTTCCACAACCACCAAAACCCAAGAGCTTTATAGAGCTACATCCGAGTGCTTCAACATTCCAATGGAGTGCATGGATGTAAGATATGCCAACGTTCCTTTGGTTTATGAGGAAAATGGGATTTCATCACCAATGGCTCCATTGGATTAAGGAATGTTTGTCTTCAGCTACCTTCTCGGTATTGATGAATGGAAACCCAAGTGGGTATTTTACGTCCTCTTGTGGATTGAGGCAGGATGATCCGTTGTCGCCATTGTTAAATCGGGCGGTGTTGGAAAGAAGGTTAACTGGGGTTAAAGTAAATCTGCAGAGTTTGAGTGTTTCTCACTTGTTTTTCGCGGATGATACTTACTTGTTTCTCAAGGCCTCGGTGTCGGGCTGTCATACGTTGTTGGGAGTTCTGCAAGAATACCAAGAATTTAGTGGTCAAAAAGTGAATTTACAAAAATTTGCTATCTGTTTTAGCAGAATGGGATAGAGTTTCCTGATCAAGGTATCGATCGGCTGCCTAATGGTGGAGGCCGTACGGTGGAGGCTACGCCGACAATGCCGATTCTTTGTTTTGTTGAAGGGGCGGTTAGTTCGAGTTCGCATTCTTGTGGTGGGATGGTAGTACAGGATCAAGCGGAGTCTATACTTTTTGTTCAAGGTTTTGTTTTATGTAGGTTTGATAGATCTATATTTATCTAAACTAATGGTGTTCCGGGATGTGATTCGGTGGTGCTCTATGAAGGGTCTTACGGATGTCGATTTCCTGAGAAATGCGCAAACTGTTATTCTCAAAATTCGAGATCAGGAAGTCCGGGATGGTCATGGAGGGGAAATTCCTAGCCACTAGATGGGCTACCCTATTGTGACGCCGACCTACAAACCGAACACTAAACCCCGAATGCAAGACAACACAAGACACAACTTTTTCCAGAATCGCCCCCATCCTATTATCTCCAATCTCCGCCCTAGTGATCTTATCTAGGGATGGCAACAAAACCCGAACCCACGGGTACCCACCCGAACCAACCCGGTCAACGCGGGTAAAATCCGTGTTGACGGGTTTTGGGTCGGGTTTGGGTTTAAACCCGTTCACTATTCACCGGGTTGGGTTGGGTTTGGGTTTAGGTAAACCCGGCCCGTGGGTACCCGCCCACTCATATAATTAATTTTTTCGGTATATTTAATATTCTAAACAACTAATCTTATTTATGTTTGTGGAGACATGTCTAATTTTTTATTTTTAATTGTGTAGAATGAAGTTGATGTTATGGAGTGGAGAGTAAAGAAACTTAATTGAAAGGAAGAAGCTTTCAATTAAACATGTTATTTATGGATAATTTGTGATTTGCTTCAATTTTCTTGAGTTTTCTAGATTAATGTTGAACAATTTGTATAGTTAATTTGTGATTTGCTTGAATTTTCTAGAATGGTGTTTTATATATGGATAAGTTGTATTGAGAGATTGATATTTGACTTTAATTTTGATAAGAACTTGTAATTGTAAATTTTTTACGACAAAACCCGTGGGTACCCATGAACCCACGGATACCCAACGGGTTGGGTTGGGTTTGAGTTTTTCAAACCCAGTGGGTTTTACCCCGGGTTTTTTTCAAAGATAAACCCATGGGTTTGGGTTTGGGTTTGGCAAAACCCGACCCAACCCGACCCATTGCCATCCCTAATCTTATCAATGATAACCTTGGCATCCCCCTCAAAGCAAACTTCTAAGAACCCGTTCTATAGACACCACCACATCGCCTCCCAAAGCGCAAGTACCTCCACCACCATAGGGTCATCAATGCAATGGAATTGGATCCCGCGAGCCACCAGGATCTCCCTGGCCAGGGTCATCAGCACCACTCCTCCTGCCGAATGAGACCCATGCCGAGTCGCCCCATCCCACATACAGATGACCGAAATATTACTCCCAAGGCTTGAGCGATGTGGCACAGGAGCAAAAGGCAGGGCCCCATGGTCAACCGGCAAACTTAACCATTCATCTAGCTGTTGATTAAACTGTCGCATCAAGGCCGGGATCTCGAACTGTTTTCCTTCAAAGACAACCCAATTCCGTGATCGCCAGATCCTCCAAAGGACAGCAACCACAGCCATAAGCAGGTCCAGCTGTTTAATGAGAGCCACCAGTATTTTAAGAAAAAGCGAGAAAGTATGGCAAAGCAACCCCTGACCCAGATATTCCAGCCCAGAATAATCCCAATGGGCACGAGCTACCGGGCATTTGAGGAACAAATGTTCCATGGTTTCAGCCGCTTCCAAGAAATAGGACATCTAGGATGTACCAAAACATCCTTTTCCAAAAGAGCCTCTGTTGTGGGGAGAATCCGATTAAAAATTTGCCAAACAAATACCTTTAGCTTAGGTGGGATGTTTGCATCCCATAATCAGATCCAACTGGCCTTATCCATCCAACTAACCGTAGCTTTCCATCGACTGTTATGCTGATCCAACCGGA
This sequence comes from Linum tenue, assembly GCA_946122785.1. Lineage (NCBI taxonomy): Eukaryota > Viridiplantae > Streptophyta > Magnoliopsida > Malpighiales > Linaceae > Linum > Linum tenue. The sequence continues at coordinate 50,091,828 of CAMGYJ010000007.1, read as the reverse complement.
CTGCAAGGTGGTATGCCGACCTCATAGAGAAAATTCCATCAGTTGTGTCATGCTAGACAAGTCGATCCTCTACATTCTTTCGAGGGAGACGAATAGCTTCTATGGCTCGACAGGTTGGAGGATCAAACCACTGACTGAGACTAGATTCACACAACCGCCCTTCCCCAGAACAGATCACCTCCGCTACAAGTGGGCCGCCCTCGACCGGAAGCACCCTAGGGTTAAACCTAGGGGGAGAGGGATGCGATTGAGGAATCCAGTTAGAAGAGAGTAGAGACTCTGTCGGGCCATTACCGATCTGTCACCTCATCCCCTTCTCAAGTAACTGCCTGCCATAAAGAATACTCTGCCATCCCCAGGATGGGCGAGAACGCGTTGTAGCAGTGAGGAAAGTACCAGTAGGGAAATACTTTCCTTTGTAGACTTGAGCTAAAAGGGAGTGAGGCTCAGTAATGATCCACCACCCAATCTTGGCCAACAAGGCTTGATTAAAGTGCTCAAAACGACGAAAGCCCATACCCCCATCATGCTTGCTTCTGCACATATTCCTCCAAGATAACCATCGAATTTTTGATTGGCCCTCTACAACATTCCACCAAAATCGTGCCACATGCTTATCCAGGAGCCGACATAGGGAGGGAGGAAGTTTGAAACAAGACATGACATGTAACGGCAAAGCCAAGGCGATCGATTTAATCAAGACCTCCTTAGCTGCCCACGATAACGTCCTCTGTTTCCAACCCTACATATGCTCCACTAGCTTTTCTTCTAAATAACGAAAAGTAGCCATTTTAGAATAGCCTATCAGTGTAGGTAATCCTATATATTTATCGTGGACCCCTACTGCCCCCACCGCCAGTATATGGGCAAGAACTCCTGATCAGGCACAACAATATTTTTGCTAAAGCACACCGCATATTTAGCCAAGTTAACCCGCTGGCCACTGAGTTCCTCATATTCATTCAATACTTCAATCAGATTCTCGCATTCTTGGAGGGAGCCTCTAAGAAATAAATAAGAACCATCCGCAAAGAATAAGTGTGTAATCCGAGGAGCCCGAGGAGCAACTTTAACCCCTTGAAGCTTTTGCTCCGATATTGCCTTGTTCAGGAGAGCCGCAAATCCCTCTGTGCAAAGCACAAACAGAAGAGGAGATAGAGGATCCCCCTGCCTCAGACCCCTTGATGGAGTGAAGTAGCCCGACGGGGTGCCATTCATCAAAATCGAAAACGAAGTTGATTTGAGGGACTCGTAAATCCATCCTCTCTAGGTAGAGCTAAATCCCATCTTTTCCAAAACCGCAAGGAGAAATGGCCATTCGAATCTATCATAGGCCTTTTCCATGTCAACCTTAAGAGCCATGTACCCTTTCTTGCCTTTCGTTTTGATTTTCAGATAGTGCATTAACTCATGCCTAAGGAGGATGTTTTCGACTATTTGACGTTCCCTGATAAAACCATTTTGGCCTCGGGAGATTATATGAGGAAGCAGACAAGCCAGCCGTTCAGCCATAATTTTGGTAATAAATAATTTTGTAAACAAACTGGCATAGGCTTATCAGACGAAGCTGCCTCATGTTTTCCACATTATCCACTTTGGGAATCAAGGTCAACCAGGTATGATTGAAGCTACGGAGCATCTTACTCATCCTAAAGAATGAGCAAGCCGCTTCAATCACTGAATTGCCAACAATATCCTAGAAGGCTTTCAAGAATTTGCCAGTGAACCCATCAGAACCAGGAGCCTGTTTCGAACCCAAAGAGGAAATCATTTTCCGTACTTCACAAGGAAGAACTTCAGCCGTGAGACTGGCATTCATTTCAGGAGTAATACTCTGGGCGATGGGCAAATCGGCTATTCTTTCCCTCATGTTCCAAACCTAGGTTTATGAGGTAAACAGGGTTTTTTACAAGCTACAAGAAATGTCTGCCTTCCCAGGTTCCTCCATGACCCAGTCACCACTGTCACTATGGAGGCCCGCCACAAAGTTTCGTTTCTCCGAGCCCTCGTAGCAGTATAGAAGTACAAAGTGTTCTTATCACCTTTATTTAACCAGTGAACTCTAGACTTCTGTTGCCAATAAATTTCCTCCGCTTTCCATTGCTGAGTCAGCTCCAGTTCCAGAGTTTGGATCTCATCCCAGTCAATAGGTTGAACTAGCTTTATCCATTCTATTTCGGTCTGGAGAGTTTTGATATTACGTAGAGAGTTCGTAGTACCCTCCCTACTCCAATCATAGAGTAAATTTCGAAGCTTCTTCAGGTGTTCCCAGAGTTGGAACATCGGGGTACCACGAATCTCTTCTTGCTAGACATAGGTCACCATCGCTTTAACCTTCGGATTCTCAGCCCATCGTGCATCAAATCAGAACAAGGGATGAGTGTGACGGGTATACGGCTTATCAGAGAGGAGGAGAGCTCGATGATCAGATGTTGGTCCATGAAATGCTAGACCAAGGTTTCTGGGTAACGATCAATCCAGTTCTGAGAGCACAACGCTCGATCCAGCCTCTCACGAATTCATGCCAGCCCATCCGTCTGTTGGTCCAAGTGAATTGGTCCCCCTGGTAACCAAGATCATGGAGTCCAAGGTCCTGTATGAAATCACACAGGCTAAGAGCTTGTGACATATTCCAGGCATTTCCCCCATCCTTTTCACTCTCATGAAAAGTAGTGTTAAAATCGCATATGACAACGTAGGGCAGCCGGATGGTATCACAAATTTGCTGCAGCTGAGCTAATTGAGTGGCTCTTATTGCTATATTACAGCTAATGTAAACAGAAACCACCACATAAGAAAAATTAACTTCATTAATTTGGGTGCAGATACAGAATTTGGAATGAAAAAACACCGAAGCCTCAATTTCGGGGGACTAAGCTGGCTCAATCGTGTTTTAAAAAAAAAACGAGATCCGGTTTATTGGAACGAACTAAACCGGCAACAGTTTGGAATGTGAGGGATTGTCCAATTCCTCTCACATTTCAGGCTAGAAGCCTCATTTATCTGGTTGGGGCCACTTTAGGCTGGCTTCCTCCACCTTTTCCGTATCATCTTTTTCCTTCACAAATTGCTTCTTAGGGGTCGTGGCTTCCTCAGTGGCCCTCTAGCTCATCAAAAGGACGCTTTACACCGCCGCCCGATGGATCCAAAAGATTGTATCCATATTCATTGAGGCCAAACTGCTCCATTCCAGCACTTGTCATCTCCAGCTTCTTTTTCTCCCCCAGAGGAAGTGGGTTACGTCGCCCAGGTCCGTTATCCACATTTCTCATAGCTAGCCCCGTCTCGAAAGCCAGGACTACTTGTTGGACTCGTCCCACCTAGGTCTGGCGGCGCAATTGTTTCTTTCCTGCCTGGGGAAGTCGTTTAAGTTCGAATATATGGATATCCTCCTCCGATACCGTCCCCTCCGAGTCAACTGGGGCAGACCGCGCTGCGATTGGGGGTAATCCAACTGGGTTAAATGATTTGCGAGTATCCGATTCTACCCCAGTTTCATATAGCTCTCCCTCTTCACTAGGAAAGCTCTACGCAGGAGCACACATCCTGAGTGGCTTAGCATAAATAATCACCCTAGGATTGGGGGTCTCATATTTGGGGGAGGAGGATGATGTTGGTTATCACTAGCATCCCTTGAAGCAGCATGAGTAGATGGAATTCCTTCCCTCAATGCCCACGGCTTCGAAGCAACCTAGGAGTTTCCATGATCATTTTTGATCCGTCGATCTGGTTGCTCGGGGTCTCCCTTAACCGAACATTTCACGTCATGAGCCTGCATGGGCACTTCATGCACAACAAAATCCTCTTCCGACTCGTCCTGAAGAATTAGACGACGACGTCGAGCATGTTCTTGTTCCGTACCAAGGAGAGGAGAATCGAGCGAGGGATGCGGAGCAAGATTCTTCCTTTGCTTCCTACTATGCCTGTCTATACGAGGGGCATTGCTCAGCTCCTGTCTCGTTCCCCGCCTCGAGCTACGAGGCCTCTCTTGCTTCCCAGCCTTCTGCCCCAATTTCATTGCGACCAAATTAGGATCCTGCTCCTTGAGAATTTGGTCTTTTCGGCCATAGCCACCAAGCATGATTTTTGGAGTTTTGGACATAGGGAAACGCAGAGGGGATCTCCCTTGGTGCCCTTGTGGCTCCACTTCCATGAATGGGTGATTAGATGTACCCATCCATAGCGTACTGGCATTGAAAGCTGGCCTCTCCATAGCTTCCGCAGCGGGCTGCTTACCCGGACGGGTTTCACCACGTGCGTCAGCATGTGCACGGTGGTACACCACATGATCCTTGCCCATTTGTTCACGGTGCTCCTTGTTGATTCAAATCGATCGAGGAGGGTAAGGTCGAGTGCCCTCGTCGTCATCATGGATTTTCCGTCCCATTTTTTTGGTCACCATGTGTGGACCAAATCTTTCTTTTCCAGAGGGAGGGTAAAAAAAAAAGGCATGGCGGGCATGGCCCACCCTCCCTCAATGAAAACAAAAGCAAGGTCAGTGTTCGTACTTAAGGCTGATCCAAAAGCAGCCGATCTCATCATTTGCCACCATAATCTGAGATCGAAGCGGCTTGGAGAAGTCGATAAGCACCTTCACTTTGATGAAATTCCGAGCCGTGTCCGAACAAGAAAAGAGGCCGACCTCGAGCACTCTTCCGAGCGTAGCATTGGCTACCTTTCGGCCAAACTCTTTGTAAAACAGTCATCTTGCACGTCCCATAGCTGAACTCTGAAGAAGGCGGTTGCGAGACCATCAAAGACATGTTTATTGATGGTAGCGGTCCAAGCTCGAAGGTGGATGATCTTGTCTTTAATGACCCAGGGAGATTATTTCAGTACCCAACTCTCTGCATCCTCCGTTGGGAGAACAAACTCATAGAGATCATGAGCTACCATTCTAATCCTGATGCGACCCCTTCCTTGCCCTGGGTTGTTCTCCAATTCGCGAAGCTCGGCTAGGGAGAATCTGTTTTTCGAGAAGAGGCGACCCAGCACTGTGCGGGACCTAAGCATCTTCTTCGATTGGACGTCCTCCAAGGAGAACTCAACAATCTGATCCTTTGCGACGTGCGACGTGGTGTTCTTCTGCAAAGACGACAGCACACCAGGGTTATCCTTAGGCACGTTAGAGAAGGTGAGATCGATCAAGGACCATGGGTAGCAGGAAAATTTTGAATAGATCCGTCGGACCAAAGCAGAGTCTAACCAAAGTAAGAACTCGATCCCACTACTAATAAATTGCAACGTACCTAGGATCTGAGCTCGATTGCCAGAGGTTGCGGTTGGTTTAGCCTCCGAGGGCAGCTCTCGCTTCTTAGTTTGCGTAGAAGCATCTCGGGCAAAAGCCTTCCCTAAATAGGAGGCCGTGCGCAAAACCGTGACAGCCGCTGCAGACCCAGTTGGAATAGGACTCGATTTTTCCTTGGTTGTTTAATTTTTTTTATTATTTTTTTTTTTTGAAAAATGAAGATTCCATGGACTTCCCTCGCTGGTTACGTAACCACGTTAGGATCCAAAACCCTAAACCGTTTCGGTAAGCCGAGGATCGAGGAGAATCCGGAAAATTGCGAGATTGATGGCCGTTGGAAACAGCTGACTTGCCATATGTCAAAGTGGCTGGGAGTTCTTCGTCGGCCGGAGCTCGCAAATTTCTCTCGGCACTACTGGCCCATTTGAACTTGTGAGCAAACTCGCCCCACGTCGAGGTCTGAGCCTCGATTTATGTTCAGAAAACCCAAAAATTGTAAAACCATATCTAAGATCGTACCGAAAAAGTTAGCATTAAAGTATTTTGTGCTAAAATCGCAGTTCAACCATGGTTAAAATCAGGCCTGACACATTCTAACCCGAGTCTCGATTTATGTTTAGAAAAAAAATCAAAAATTGTAAAATTATACCGAAAGTCGTACCGCACAAGTTAGCATTATGGTATTTTGTGCTAAAATCATAGTTAAATCGTGGATAAAACAGGCTTGACATGTTACTTGAACCCGAGTCTCGGTGCATGTTCAACCAAAAATTGTAAAATCATACATTAGGTCGTACCGGAAAAGTTAGCAAATGGTCATTTTGTGCTAAAATCCTTTTTTAATCGAGCCTAATCATTTCATATAGCTTAAATCACCTATCGAGTTAGATTTCGTTAGGAGTTTTTCTATTGGGCCGTCATTACGGTACAATTGTACTTGACACGTTGTAGCTCCATTCTCAACGTGACAATGGAAGTCGGAAAAGGTCTTTGGTGTAGGCTTGACACGTTACTCAAACCCGAGTCTCGATTTATATTTAGAAACATAAAATTTTGAAAGCACACCAAAGGTTATATTGGAAAACTTAGCATTAGGGTATTTTGTAATAAAATCGTAGTTCAACTGTGCTTAAATCAGGTTTGACACGTTACTCCAACACAAGCCTCGATTCATGTTCAGAAAAACAAAAAATTGTAAAACCCTAGTGAAGTTCATACCATAAAAGTTAGCATTAAGGCATATTGTGCTAAAATTATAATTTAACCGTGGTTAAATCAGTCTTGACACATTGCTCCAACCCAAGCCTCGATTTATGTTTATCAAACCAAAAATTGTAAAACTATACCTAAGGTCGTAGCGGAAAAGTTAGCATTATGGTATTTTATGCTAAAATCATAGTTTAATCATGTTAAATCAGACTTGAAATGTTCCTTCAACCCGAGCCTTATATTTGGAAAAAATCAAAAATTGTAAAACCATACTGAAGGTCGAGCCGTAAAAGTTAGCATTAGAGCATTTTGTGCTAAAATCGTAGTGCAAACGTGATTAAATAATTTTATATACCTAAACCTACTGATTTAGATTATATTAGGATTTTTTCTAATGGATCGTTGCTAAACGCGGTCATAAATCAAATACTGGTTTGCAACAATACATCTAATACTATAAGAAGCCAGTGCGAAGGGTTGCACCATAACTACCAACTTATTAATATCATTTTTAATTTATTAATTACTAATATGCGACTAGATTAGTAGGATGGCCCAGTGGAACTTTCAACTAATGCAATCAAAATCGCGATTTAAAACTTAAAAGTTAAGGTTTTACGCTTTTGGGTCACCAAAATATTTTCGTTTCCATATAAAATCTTTAGTGTGTAAAATCGGATTAAATTTCTTTTCTTTTTTTTATAAAGGCGATATCAATTTAATTAATAAACGATAGGAAAAAAGAGAGCAAAATACAACTCAAGAGTCTAGAGAGGCCTCCTCCAAACCAAAAGAAACAGAGGTGGGAGAAGCCCAAACACAACCGAAAACGGCAGGAACCACAACCACTGAGCACACGAACAACCAAAAAACAACCAAACCCAAACCAAAGAAACATCCGCGCAACAAGGCCACCATCTACGACGACGCGGGGACCTGGGCGACAGGGTCGGCAACAGCCTCAGAACCTAGAGGGAACAAACGACCTCTAGCAGCAAGTCGCCAAACACCAGCCGTCCCCCTGTCAACTTTGTTCGACGCGCACAGCCAGTCGTGAATGCTGCAGATGATGCTAAAGCAGGTGCCCTGGACCGACTGCAGATCATCTCTAAAGATCCGGCCATTCCTTTCCCGCCAAATGCGCCAACAGAAAGCATGAAGAAAGACTTTAGTGCACCAGTTCTGCGGACTTGAGGCTGGATTCTTCGGCCACTGAGAAATGGTGGTAGTAATATCCTGCGAGGGAGTCTGAAGCTGAACAAAACAGCTCATAACACGCCACACTTGCTGGGAAAACCTGCATTCCAGGAACAGATGATGGATAGTCTCCTCAGACACGCCGCACAGCGCACACCGGCTAGGAAAGGACCATCCTCGCCGTCTGAGGGTGTCGTGAGTGAGGATTAAACTTGGGTGCATTCTTAGCCTCAATAGAGTAATCTAATTCACTAGTTAGGCTCTTCCCAAATTCATTAGCAGAGAGGGGAATGTGGATTATTCTTAAGATCTATGTTTATGAACTTATTGTTATGAGTTGCTCTACTTTAGACATGAATTGCGGGTATTTATTAACTTATCTAAATTCTGCGCACTCATATTTTACATAGTATATGGCATACTTAACACATTTTTAGCTATTTACAGTATGCGTAATAAACTTACGCTTTTACGCTTTGATTCTACGATTTACGATTTTATCCCTGCTCCGCTTCTAGGTAGAATCGCCCTTTTAACTGCATTGCTTTCAACCATGGTTGTCATGCCGGTGGCATACTGGCTGGTTGAACCGGTGTCGGTCATGAAATCGGAATGAACACCATCGGTATGACCGACATGATCGTTTTTGTCCTTTATGCAAAATAATGTCGTTTTACTGAATTTAATTAAAAAATTAATTTGTATGTTGATGTTATTTGTTGAATTAAAGTATAAACATATGAGAGTTGATGTTAACTGTTGTATTCAAATATTAGTATTTATTACTTTGTTTAGGAATGTTTATTTTATTTAAATATAAATGTTGATTGTTAGTAGAGTTTTATTTTATTTAAATATAAATGTTGATTGTAAGTAGAGTATGTTTCATATATGTAAATTCATTTGATAGTAAATGGTTTTTCTCATTTCAATATATTTTGCTAAACTAGCATGAAACTGATTATACCACCGGTCGAACCATTCAACTTGCTAAACTGGTTTGACATACTTGCCTCTAATTGATTGCAATGGCAGAATGGTTACTGTGTTTAGAGGATCAATTATGAATTAGACTACAAGCATTTTACCAACGAGATTATAACGATTAATCATTAAATCATCCATCAAAAAAATTCAAGGATCAAAGAATTGTACTAGGGGTTGTATTAGATAAATCAATAATAGAGTATTGTGTGCTTAAATCGTGGTTGAACGGTTTCATACCAGTAAAACCTTATATTGGATTGAACTATGATAGAAGAATTTTTTTTATATATAGATATGATAGATGATTTTTATAGTTAGACCACAAGTACGGTCTCACAAAAACTACTAATTTTCCACTTCAACGCTCGGTCTGATTCAAAAAAGAAAAAACATATATTTTTCTACTTATTAGTGGGTCAATGTTGAGTTCCACTTTTAATTCTCTTTACTCCTTTATCTATAGTTTTTTTTTTGTCACTTAACCTAAGGGCCCGTTTAGTATCATTTTGTTATTGTTGTGGTTGCAGTGGTGTTGTGTAAACAGATGTACAACCACAACAGGAAAAAAACAGAAAACACAAACCTGTTTAGTTGATAAATCTGAAAAATCATGAAAGCTGACAACAAGAAACAAAAACGCGTTTAGTTACTACTGTAAGAACTAAAAACCAGAAAAAAGAGATATGTCCTCAATATTAAGCAAAGTCTCACAAAATTCAATTTACCTAACATCTTTCATGTTCCCTACATAAAAAATAATACTAAACATGATTATCAACATATTCAGAAAGTATAGATTAACATAATACTTTGAAGAAGTTGAAGTTACCTGCTGTGGGGGAGATGAAGTGAGGCTTTTGTGGAGGGGAAGTGGTCGGCGGCGGCAGGGGGGACTGGCGACGGCGGCGAGGTGCACGGGCGGACGTCGGCGGCTGATAAGTTGAAGTAGGGTTGGGGGGCTGTGTTAAAAAAATAAAATAAAATATTTGCTTCTGTGGGGATTCGAAAACTGGTCTGGTTTAATGAAATCAAGTGCCCAACCAGTAGGAATCCCGTGTGCAACATGTTTAAGAATCAGATCCAAAGCAATAAATTGTTGTTTCTCATATTTGGGCCCTGTTGTGCAACTCTGATTCACAACAGAAAATAAAAACCTAACTAAACACGATTTTTTTTCTTGGTTTTCCAAATTTCATAAAACAAAACAGAAACAAAAAACAAGCAACAATACTAAACGGGCCCTAAGGATTTCTATAAATTATAAATGGTAGACAAAGAACCATTAATAATAAACTATCATTATAAATACACTGAAAAAATTAAAATCTCAAACAACCATAACAACTGACCATTTCGCGGCCAAGCGCGAGACCAACCTAGTTACTATTATTTTCCCTTAGCATTAAATTCATTCTCAACTATTTTGTCATTTTGAGGAGTTGAAAATCACTTGCTTTTATATATCAGCCAGGTATGATATAATTAGATCAGATGTAGGGGTCGTTTGGTAATTACGGTATGCGGAAGGTAGAATTCATGTATTTGAAGAACTCATGTATATTGAAGGTTGAGTTGTGAGAACTTGTGTAATATAAAAATGCATTGTTTGGCTTGCATTATTTTATAGTAGAACTCACATAATTTGGCATGAAATCTCAAATACTTTGGGTAAAAACCAAAGCATTTGAAATATCATGATCACACGAATTCTAAAATTACATAGTGTACCAATAACATGATATCTGTCTAAAACTAAAACAAGGAAAAAAGTGAAATCTCACCTATCCTATCATGTAATCTTGAAAGGTTATAAGAGATGCAGGAGGCGCCACCGTTTAGGTTTTGACAATTGTTGGTGGATTTAAATGCACAAATTACCAACAAATAAATTAAAAAATATTTTGTTCGGCTGACAAGTGATAAGTCAAACCCGTTTCATTCCCGAAGCAGAAGTCGAGTAAAAGATTACTAGAATTGGATAACCCACAAGGCCACCCACAACGTACGGTTGTATGCTGCGCATTAACCCACGACGGACAGAGAATGCCGAATTGCCGATTCATAGGTGAAGCCCACCAAACTTGACTTATTTGGTTGGTTAAGTCAAATATTGCATTGATATGGTAACGCCACTGAGGCCCTAATCTGACAATCCTGTCGCGCCCCTCAACGTGGCCAAATTAACACCGTACTGCAAAATAACGTCACTTCCACATTAAAGAGAGTGGAATCCTTCCGCGAAAATGAGCAGCTCGCAGCGACGACCCAGACTGGCAGACTCATTAGCAGCACCGAATCGCACGTTTACTTTTGTCACACCTATTCCTTAACTATGGCCAGGTTAAGTTTTTTTTGTTTTTTATAACAGTAAAATGGTTTTGCCGTTTCGTGCATTTTACAATTTTGGTCCTCTTCAAAGGTTACAGGACAGGGTGAACGAGGGCTAGTCTAACGGGTGACTTGGTGAGTACTTGGCACACTTTTCATTGTAAGGTTGTGTGTTCGTTTCCCAATGACGGCACTTTCCCTTCCCCCTTTAATAGCACCTTGTAACCAATGGCGGATTCAGAATAATATAGAGCATTGGACCAAATTTGAAAAGAGACGGAAATGACTGGGCCGTAACTTTGCAAGCACTGAAAAAGATACCTAAACTCGAACATTTACAAGAGCTATACTAGCTCTTGATCTAGGGGAGGATCCAGGGGATTTACTAGATCCGCCGCTACTTGTAACAGGTTATTATAAAAAAGGGTTACAATAGGGAATAAAACATCAGTTATAGTAATCCAGTCATGTCGAAGGTGATTAAAGATGGGGTGAAAGTTTGGTTTATGGTTTGTGCATATTCCATCAGGACCGTCTAAAGAATCGTGAAGATCCTGTTTCAAAATTGAGATGTAGAACAAATTGAATTTTAAGTATAATAAAATTTAAATAAATATATAATCATTATTTGAAATGTATTATTCTCCAATATTGTTAAAAATAAAATTGTTTATTATCTCTCTAATTTTCCTATTCTCCATGTTACCATAGCTATTCAATTATTCAACGAAAAAAATAGCTATTCAATTAATCTTTTCTTGTATTATTTTTTAAAACAAATACGATTTTTGAAACACAAACAATACTTTAACAATCAATATACATATTTAGTGTATATACATGAGAATATTGACCAGTAACTAACACTAATACTAATTAATATAATTAAACTCATCATCATAATTATATTAAATTAATCATACAGTACAAATGCAACCTACAAAATACAATAAGAGCAATAACTATCTAGGTGCATGCCCCTAAATCCTAATATTCGAAGGGCCTCCATGCACAACCTCTTGACCGACCTTGTAACCCGCAAACCGCACACATTTTTGTTAACAACGTACACCCATAATTGTGGGTATTGGGTTGGGTGTGATTAGCAAAATTCTGACTTTTCTCTAACAAACTTTTGATTTACCATTAAGCCCAACATATCTATTGATAATATTTGAAAATATAAAGAGTAAGTACTAATTTTGTAAAAGACTAAAGAACTTAATTACAAAATGACAACTTATTGCATGTATCGTGTGCGATCAACTTGCATTTTGTAAAGTAAAATTCTTGTTTCTTTCTTCTCTAACACAAAATTCGAATAACAAACTCGAAAGAAAAAACCACAATGCTCAGAAAGATATACAAAATTTCATATCCACAAAACAACACGACAATATATCAATATAGTCTAGTTGTGAATAGCGAAATCGTTGGTGGTAGGCGCAACTCCATGCTTGTGAATATAGTTTTTGCGATAGCTAGCAGCCTGGACCAAACCGTAGTGGGTAGTAGTTACTCACTAACCACTACCATGTAATTTGTGGTTAGCATAATTATAACTTTGTCGATGTTGTAGACATCAAAATATGGGGCGGGTAACCCAGCCCGCACCAATTTCCACCCTAAATAACCTGCTCTACCATTTAACTAGCGTCTAATAAAAACAAAAACAAAAGAACTCTATACTATGGCGGATTATTTTTATAAGATCTCCACCATAACTCTAATCCTAGCTGCAATTCTCCATGGCCACGGTGCAGGTAGTTGTTTGATAGTGTTTGACCCGGATTAGTACCGGGGATTAGTGTGGAACCTTGATCCGGACTCCCTCGTCTGATCTCCTCGGGAGTGGAAGAATCCTGTGGAGAGTCGGGGGCGGCCCCCGTGATCTACACTCCGACGCCCAAGTTAGAATAGGATATATGATAGAGTGTAGAGAGAAATGTAGAGAGAGATAGGGTTTAGAGAGAGAACCATAAGTGGTGAAATGAGGGAAGGGAGAGAAGTCCCTTTGCTTGGAGGGTCTGGCCTCCTTATATAGGATTCGGAGGCATCCAATGGACGCCTCCCGGTGGTGGGCGCCTCCCGTTGTCATGGACGCCCCCCGGTAGACTGGTCGCCTCCCGTCGATGGACGCCTTCCGGTGAATGGTCGCCTCCCGGTGGTGGACGCCCCCGGGTAGGCTGGACGCCTCCCGGTGATGGACGCCCCCCGGATGGACTGGACGCCTCCCGGTGTACTGGACTCTAGAATGGGCTTGGGCCCAAGGTGAGACGCTTTGTGGTGGGCTTGGGCCCGTATTAGGCGGGTTAATACTAGACCCAACATTTGCCCCTTTGCTTCTTGTATTCTGTAAGAATGGAAGGAGTAAATAACGCGTTAAGGTGTATTAACATGCCTTACTTGTGAGTCCGCACGATGCGGTTTTGCCCCTTGTGCGGCTTTGCCCCTTGTGCGGCCATTGCTTGGTGATGGACGCCTCTCGATGGTTGAGACGCCTCTCGGTGATGGACGCCTCTGGTGATGGGCGCCCACGAGTGGACTGGACCCTTGCGGGTCCAAACGATGCGGTTTGCCCCTTGTACGACCATCATCTTTGCTTCTTTGTTTAGTATTCGATGTCTTGAGTTAGAGCTCTCAAGTCGTTTGAGATTTCCCCACTAGCCCATTGCGGAGCGTGCTAATATGTAGGCCGTAACTGTGAGCTGTATGCGTTAAGCTGTTGGACCGCGAGATGGGCATGAGCTTGTGTGCATGTTAAGCGTGAGTTGTTGGCTGAATATTAGGCGCTAGCTATGTGCTAGGGAGGGCGGCCCCCACGACTTGAGAGTTTTAACTCAAGGCGGCGTTTGTGTTTTGAAGATGCCACACCTGCTGGGAGGCGGGATCGTGTTAGCTATACCGATGTTGCGCCTACTGGGAGGCGGTTTCGGCCTTCTACGTAGAGGGGAAGCATTGCTCAGGAAGTAGGATGCGGTTTTATATCTGCGAGAGATGTGAGTGACTAGTGCCCCATATTTTTAGAGCACAAACATAAGCATAGCATGCGTGGAATATGTCCTAGCATAGTGAAAATGATTCTCTTCATGGCATGACATGGTATATGAGATATATTTTGTCCAGCATGATTCGTAATGAGCATCTTCATGGCATATGATATAAGAAATATCTTAAAAGGGATAACTTAGCTATAGGAGACGCAGTAGAGAACTGGAAGAAATCATGGCGGTCGCATTTTGTTTCACAAAATGTCTTGCAGTGTAGTGGTGTGCGCTGTAGCTTCGAAATGGTTAGGACGCGGGTTCGATCCTTGTTGGACGCATTTGCTTGATTGTTTTTTAATCAGACTCTTCACTCACTCTTCGTGGGATGGGCCGCTGTGCGAGGCCTGGTTTACAGTCAGAGGCGGTCTTCGGACGCAGAAGATGGCACGGGCCCTACGTATGCGCTGAGGTGGGCTTGATGCTGTTGGGCCGTCGGAGGTAGGATGGGCCGCTGTGCAAGGCCTGGTTTACAGTCAGAGGCGGTCTTCGGACGCAGAAGAAGGCACGGGCCCTGCTGTTGGGCCGTCGGAGGCGGGATGGACCGCTGTGCAAGGCCTGGTTTACAGTCAGAGGCGGTCTTCGGACGCAGAAGAAGGCACGGACCCTGCTGTTGGGCCGTCGGAGGCGGGATGGGCCGCTGTGCAAGGCCTTTGTAAGAGAGATGAGTTTAAGACGAAGTGGGCCGGACGGACGCGGTTGTTGTGGCAGATTTTCAGAATCGGGCCAAGCATGGTATTGAAGTGGTCCACTGGTTGGACGCATTGGAGGCCTGCTCCTCTGACAGAGAGAGAAAGTCAGATGTCACTGACTTTTGGGAAAGAGTGTCTTTGAGATAGCTGTCCTATTTGTGCAGCTTTTTACTGTAGCGACAGGCTTTTTCCCTTTTTTTTTTTTTTTTTTTGACAGGAGAGGGTGATGTTGACTGCTGTCGGGTTTCCTCTTTCTCGTCGGAGCTTCAAGGTCGATAATCGCCGGCGGTCGGAATCTTTTTTTTTTTAACTGCTGCTGCTTAGTCAGATTTTGCAGCGATTGTTGTTGTTGCTCTTCTTAGTTGTTGACGCAATGGCCTGGCGGGGAAGGAAGTCGAGTTCCCTTTTTCTTCAACCTCTGATGGGTTTTATTTTCATCTTCAGAGATGGCTATTGAGCCTTTAAGTTGGTGGCGGGAGAGGCGATCTCTTCCCCTCTTCGAAAATCAGACGAAAAGAATCTCAAAATCTGTGCCCCACGGTGGGCGCCAAAATGTTTGACCCGGATTAGTACCGGGGATTAGTGTGGAACCTTGATCCGGACTCCCTCGTCTGATCTCCTCGGGAGTGGAAGAATCCTGTGGAGAGTCGGGGGCGGCCCCCGTGATCTACACTCCGACGCCCAAGTTAGAATAGGATATATGATAGAGTGTAGAGAGAAATGTAGAGAGAGATAGGGTTTAGAGAGAGAACCATAAGTGGTGAAATGAGGGAAGGGAGAGAAGTCCCTTTGCTTGGAGGGTCTGGCCTCCTTATATAGGATTCGGAGGCATCCAATGGACGCCTCCCGGTGGTGGGCGCCTCCCGTTGTCATGGACGCCCCCCGGTAGACTGGTCGCCTCCCGTCGATGGACGCCTTCCGGTGAATGGTCGCCTCCCGGTGGTGGACGCCCCCGGGTAGGCTGGACGCCTCCCGGTGATGGACGCCCCCCGGATGGACTGGACGCCTCCCGGTGTACTGGACTCTAGAATGGGCTTGGGCCCAAGGTGAGACGCTTTGTGGTGGGCTTGGGCCCGTATTAGGCGGGTTAATACTAGACCCAACAGATAGCGTTAATTAGGGTGAGGAACTTAATTAGATCAGACGAGGCACAGACATCCTTGTTCACCTGCCAAACAAAGCCCTTTCAGTAATGATATTTCTTCTTCCTCCAACAGTGATAAACAAAACAACTTATCTCATCGGCAATCACACACTTTTCCATGGATATTGAGACAATGCTATAAACCAACTTCTTGAAATCTTTTAGAAAAGGTCCATCATTTCCCCCTGAGATCTTCGATGTAGGGAAGTCGACCATTATTGGAGATCTCTGATAGCGACAAGTTCCATAGCCATTGGAGTCGTGATTCCATGCCAAAAAAACTCAGGCGTATCGATTGGGTAGCTGATTCATGGGACAAGATGATCCTTCAAAGTGATAGAATTACTTTTTTACCGTTGTGTAATTCTATGGAATCTCATCTTGTTAGATTATCAAAGGTAAATAGAAATACCTGAATTCGTATTGTTGATCATCAAGGCCTTGATCCGGAATTTGGAACTGGAAGACGATACTTCTAAGAACACGACCCGGGAGGTAGCGTGATCTTCCTCAACCAAGCCTTCATAGTTCATTTATGGGAACACTCTCATCTTCCTCATGGGGAGAAGATGAGATTGTTTGGTCTTGGTGTATTGGGGACCACAACCTCAAGCCCTTATATACAAGTTCCACCATGGGCTCCCATAAAACCCAAGTGGACATGTATGTGGTTTCCACCCATTGGACCCATATTGGGCATGAGTAATCATGAGCTCCATGTATTGATCACTTGTAGTTAGCCCATCAAAACCAAATAGCTAATATATGTGTTGTGAATTTGCTAGCCCACTTAAATTAGGAAATGAAATTCCTAACAATCTCCCACTTGGGCTGTGTAATTTCAAAAACACTTATATTACGAAATTCTTTAGACGCGCAACCGTATGCTATTTGTACAATGATTACTCCTTGACAATCTGGTCCCGCTCATGTATTTATCATGGGACCAACGCGGCTTTAATCACGATATGCTAATGATTAAACCACCATGATCACCACACCAATACACTCAATGACACATATCAAATATGGATGAGTGACATGAAAATTACATGCAATGTGATCTTGTGCATGCCTATTTTCAACTGCTCCTACTTTAGTCTTTAGTGAGATCAACTGAAATTCTTGGCTTAGGATAGGGTCAGTAACCAATGGTTACTGACCTGTGAGTAACTAAATCTGGACCTTTAGATCTAAGTGGTTCCATAAAATTCAGATCTAAGGGTTGTCAATTAAAGACATTTTATTTTCCCTAGTTTTCATAATCGGTTCTTATCTTATTTGTTTTAACTCGGATTTCAATTTTTTTGCACACATGGAACGAGTTCGTTGTGCTCTACAAAATGAGATCAATTTTCAATATATTTCGAGAAACACTCATGCGAGCAATATGCTCATGGAATCCTTTACGTGTCAAACCATTGGCTAATGGGTAAGCTAGCATTAGTCATTTCCTTGACGTTCAATAGAAATTTGTCTATTTTGAACTGTATCTTTAACCGCTAGGAACTTGATGTCAATATATTTGACTTCTGAAATCCGTGGTAATGATAGTTTATCACTGTCAAATCATTGTCACTATTAAGCTTCAATGACTTACCAAAGTAATTATAGGGACAAGACTTTGCAACCATAACTGGAAGCGCAATATATGATTTGAACTCTACCCAACACTTAAGGGTAACCTGATATAGAGTTCATGCTATCTTGACATCATAGAACATCATAGTCAGAGTACCTGATAATCTCTAAATTATCTGATCTCTGATAATTTTGCATGCATTCTTTTATCATCTTTAGTAAACGTGTTACACATTTAATTCTTTAATATTGTTTCATTCATAGATTACTCAAATATCTGCCAAATACTCTAACTAATGCTATATTGTGATGAGAATTAAATAAAGTATACAGTAGATTCTTTAATTTCATGTGCATAAGGATCTTCCACACCCATGTGCATAAGGATCTTCTACACCTCTATTCTTTTAATGCCATAACCGGGGCACTGATTGAGAATAAAACTTAGTTCTTTAGCTACAATGCATCTCATGGTTTACTAACTTATCTACTTAAACCTTATCGATATAGCTCTTTTGAAATTGAGAATAATATCTTTATATCTCAAAACCCAATACAAAAGAGACAATACCTTGAATTTCTTTGTCAGAAATTTCTCAGTTTGGTGTAGTGTACTATATCGCTTTAAGTAAGTAGAATGTCATTGACATGTAAAACCAAGAATACAAAATTTACTCCCACTGAACTTAAGATATACACAATTATCTCCAACATTAGTCTCTCAACCCGAATGAGCTAATAACGAGATGAAATTTGTGGTATCAATAATGAGAACTCATAATGAGTCATCATTGCCATTAGATTCCTAAAAGAGACTTTCAAATATACCAGAGAGAAAGTCTCTTTGAGTCAACGCTTTCCTTATGAGTAAAACCTTTAGGACCAACATGCCTTATATCTCTCATTGACTTCACCACATGGCATCAATCCACTTTTCATAATTGTTCATGACTTGACTAATAAAAATTGGATCATTAGTCAACATGATGTTATGTATATATTTTTTGAAGAACAACGATATTGTTAGCTATCGTCCATCTTCTACTTTGTGAATATACTAAATGACACTTGTTGAGTTTGTACAGTAACTAGATTCCTTATGTTTCCTCCCCCAAAACTCAACATACTCAAGAAAATCTCACATTTCTCATTTAAAAAACTTCTTGAGGTGGGATTATAAAACTTGTAGCCTCGAGAGTACTTTTGAGTAGCCAACAAAGTATAAGTTAATTTTATCCTTTTGTGCATTATACCTTCTTGTACCTTACAAGGTATTTCCTAAATTGGACAACCCTAAATGTGCAAGGTCCTTATTGCACATATTGGTTATATTAACTACCTTTTGGATACTCAATTTAAGGATGTACGTTGTAACCTTTATGGCTTTTATCCAAATGGAGTCTAGTAAGTAGAAATACTCATCACCATGTCCTTAAGAGTTCAACGAAACCGTAACATTCTTAACTCTCTATTTGTTCCTTTTACTGAGAATCTGAGCAAGGGCAATCTTATCTCGTATCTTCCCTCCTCTTTTTTTTGTGAGTATTAGTGCTCACTTAAAACTTCATGGAGGAAGATAAATTAAACCAAGTGTTGAGTGTGTCTTTTGACAACTCTAACTGTCGTCACTTGATTTTAATGCGAAATAAGACACCTCCAAAATATAATACGCTTGTACCATTTGCCTTTAAACTTTGTGGATTAAATTACCTGAATAGGCAACTTATCCCATATCTTTTTATGTTTGGCAAAAAACTGTATTATTACTGCAAGAAAATCCCATAGACATCTTAGTATAAGAGCCCCTTAATTATTCATTGATAAAGAGCTTATATCATTGAGCACACTTAATTGGAGTAATTCCTATCCATTTAAATCTTATTGAGATTTTCTGAAGTAGAGTACGGATTGTTCCACACAAAAGCGCAAGATCAAAGCCTATATCTCGAGAATACTTGTCTTGATTTTACTTTAATTTCTTTAGATTCATCCCATTTAGCAGAAGAGTTAACTTTAAATTGGCATAGATATTTGAAATAAGCCATGAAAACTATATATCAAGATAAAAGAAAACATACACCATGTCATGTAATTAAACAAGAGAAGAAGATTATCCAATTTTGGGAACCCATCATAAGATACCAAATGCAACATTAATTCTTAGTCTTTGGACAGAGAAATTAACTGATAGTGGTACTCTCAATACAACGATCAAATACTGATAATAAGTTCTGACAAACAACAGTCTATCTTTGGACCGACTGTTATTCACATGAAAAATAACTTTATAATTATCACGTATTTACCATTAAAGTGCTTGATTATTTGGTCAGACAGTGTCATCGTTTGGGTCGAGCACTACCCACATAAATAACCTTACACATACATCCATGTATTCTAAGTTAAATAATTTTTCGCAAGTAGAGATTACTTTGGCAACATACTGTAAAATTAATTATATCAAAATACTGGACAATTCTCTCATAATCACAAAATATTAATAAGTGATTAATTACCGTTAAAGAGAGAATTACAATAACATTTTTGAATAAAGGTTTCCTCCATCTCAAGACAAAATGCACTCCATTAATATTTGTCTGTGGACATAATATTAACTTCTAAGTAATGACTTATGACCTAGCAATTAAATATTGATGATAAGAACATGTGATAGTAAATCTACCTTTGGGCCGATTAAACGTTCACATGCGAATCAAATGTATTAAGATTTTCAAACCGAGCCCCAAACATTAGTTTACTGCAATGAGGCATATATTTCTCATAAACTAATCTTGTTTATCAAACAAATTACGAGGCATGAAATGCACAAAGTTACCATAAAGTGCATTTTAATGATCCAACGACCATCACTTAGAGGAAAACACACAAATAAATCGAATTCGTAAGGCTAGTCATACATCCTAGCTGAATTTAATAGTGAACCCACTTATTATTGTTGCATACCTTATTATAATAATAACAATAATAATGGTGTAACCAGTAATAACCACAACCAGCAACACACAAGTTTAGCATGGCAAAACAATAATCCACAACAATAATAACCCATAATTTCCATACAAGATATCAATCATTATTATCATAGAAAATGCCAAAGGATAATAATTAGTGAAAGATAATTATTATGTCCACCTGTTCAGTTATAATTATAACTCGTATGTAATAATTGTGATAATCCATAACCACAATGATAATTATGATAATAATGTATTAAGGCCACTCTGGCCAAATTTCCTGAAACACGGAATGCGTTAGCCTGGTTACTCTTTTTTTGAGTAATCATCGTGGCTACCCTAAATCTAGTCATTGAGATTAAGTGAATTGAATCTGATGGCCCATCTTGCTGGAGGGCTTCTTCGATAAAGACCCACAGGATCCACTCCCTAACTGACGACGTCATTAGGAGCTAAATCAATGGACTCTTTCCCTATTCGAATCTTTCATTTTTTTGTTTTTCTTCCTCAGCGCCTCTCCCAAGAACGGTCAAGGAAGATCGGCGTCGTTCATATTTCCGTCGCCGCAGTCCCTCTCCCGTCTTCCGCAGTCCCTCTCCGGCGCCCGAAGTTCTCTTACGTCGCCGCAATCCCTCTCCCGTCGCCGCAAGTTCTCTCCCCGACGCAGCGGGAGATGTTTCGGCAACTGGTTGTTTCGTTGTTGTGGGATCGGCGAGAGTTCTTCAAATCGTGTTGTAAGCGTGTTGTAATAGCGTGCTTTATTGTATAGACGTTGCATGTTCTTCAAATCGTATTATTCTGAGTTTTGTTTTCTGTGGAATGGTATTCTTGTCGTTTTTGTATCGGTGCGATTGTGATAGTTTGTTTGGCATGGATTGGTATATGGTTGTTTGGTATTGAATACTATTAGGTTGTTAGCAAAGGTAGTGGTCAATTTTGGTAGTGATCTAGGTTCTAGGTTGTTTGGAATGGTAGGTTCTTCCCATGTGATAGAGCTCGGGATCAAGCTCTATCGAGGGATTGGGGCTTTGGGATCAATTAGGGATTGATCCGGGATTTGGGAAATGGAAGGAAGGGTTGATTTAGGGGAGTTGATGGAAGAAGAGGGAAGGGGAAAGGAAGGCTGCCGATCGGCAGCAGCAGGGGGAAGGGGAAAAGAAGGCTCGGCGGCCAAGGGAGAGAGTAGGGAGAGAGAGAGAGAGAACAATAGCTTTTAGGTTTTAATCTTTGCTTGCCCTTCCTACGTAAAACAATAGTTTAAATATCCAAACACAATTACCTACTAACTACCCCAACTTATAAACCCCCAAATTATTCCCCAATAACCAAAATAAACTCGAACAAAATAATCCAATCCGAACATAAAACCCAAATAATCAAATCGTCTATCATTCCGCTCTCTTCAAGGTTGGTAGCCTTCCCCCCCCCCCCCCCCCCCCCCCCCCCCCCCCCCCCCCCCCCCCCCCCCCCCCCCCCCGCTTCTTCTCCTTCTCTCGCCTCATCCTCTGCCTCGTCCTCCCACCTTCCTACCAACATCATCAAGTCGTGACGTGCACACTTGTGACCGATCATGAACCTCTCGTCGCAATTAAAGCACTTCCCTTCCCGCCTCTTCTGTTCGATCTCTGCAGGAGATAACCACACAAACCCCTTCGGTGGTGGCCGTGCCCCACCCTTTGCCACAGCTAAGGGCGCCGACGCCGCCGTTGATACCCCAGCTCCAGCAGCGGCTCCAGCCACGCCTCCTCCTCCTCCGCTGCCAGCCCCGCCACTGCTCCGCGCGCCACTGGTGCGCGGATAGCGCCCTATGGTTCTTTTCTAACTCGCAAGCTCCTCTTCCTTATACCCTGCAAGACGAAAAGCAGATTTCAAGGAGTCCGCCTCAAAGACCAGGACAGCAGCAGCAATCTCCGGCTTTAGGCCTGCCAGATACAGCCCCACCAATGTCTCCTCTGGGACCCCATGGCATTGATTGCCCAGTTTGAAGAACTCCACACGATAATCCGCAACGGATCCGGTCTGCTTCAGCTTAGCCAACTGCTCCGGAGTCCACCCTTCCGATTTACCAAACTGGTAACGGAGCTCCTCCTGAAACATCGGCCATGTAATCAAGGTTCCCACCGCCCCATAGGATCTCTCCATCCACTCCCACCACTATAGTGCCTCACCCTCTAAGTAGAAGGACGCCAGATGTGCCTTCCTCTCCTCCGATATGGGGTGATTTCTGAACCACCTTTCTGCTGCATACAACCACAACACTGCATCCTCCTGACCGTTGAATTTTGGGAATTCAATGGTCGGGGGCTTGGCTCTAAAGACCATCCCATTGGTTCCAGCAGAGGCAGGGTGATACGAACCATACCTGTCATAATCCGAGTCACCTCCTGGCTTGTTCTAGTAGAACGGGGATCCTCTTCCTTGTCCCAAGCTGCCCGCGTCACCTCGACCGGCCGGACCCGTCGCATACCCTGCCCCGTAGGACCCTTACCACATATTCGGATCCATACTGGCCGATCTCACCAGCCGCGGCTCGAACCGGTTTGGTCCAATCCTGGTTCGGCCCGGTTCGGTTTCACCTGGTATCATGTGACACGGCCTGGTTTGCCTTATTTCACCCAGACGCGGTCCGACTTGGATCGGTCAGCCCACGATCGACTCGACCGGTCGACCTTCCACCTCGCCCCGGTCCGGCACAACCCGGCCCAAACCGCTCCTCCTGCCTCGGCCCAACTCGCGCGGCTCGGCCCACTACTGGGTCCGAGCCCAAGTAATGTTCGGCGCTAGCCGGATCGGCCCACGGTGCATTCTGGCCCACCAGGCTGAGCTCCCCCTCGACCCGCTCCGGGTCCATGTTCAGCCACCCCAGCTCATTGGGCTCGTGATATGGGCCCGCTGCATCAATTCGGTCCATCGGCCCAGGTGGCCCACGCATAGTCTGCTGGGCCCAGTTATCATACCCGGGCATTTTGGCCTTGCCCTTGCGAGCCACCAACTCCTGGGCCGTCGGTGTAGGCAGAAGCCCAGGATCACCACCTCACCCTAGTTGACCGTGGCCCGCACGTTCGGGCGCGCCGCCCTGGCCTCCCTCGCCTACAGTGACCGCCACCTCCGCTGCCTCCATCACCACGGCCGCCGCCGTCGGCGGTGAATTTGCCGCCGTCGTCCCGCCTGTCAGCGATCTGCCCGCCGCGACTGGCCCGCTCCCTTCTGCGCCGCCGCCCGCCGGCGGCTCCCCCGCCGCGCTAAGCCCACTCCCCCCTGCACCACCGCCATTGCTTTTCTAGGGGGGGGGGGGGGGTTTGCGCGTCCCGCAGCACCTCCAGGGTCGCCTGGACCTAATCGAACCTACTCCAGATCCGTCGGGATTCCTCCTCCCGCTCGCGCCTCTCCGCCAGCCTCTCCACGTGTTCCCTCTCGAATGCAGCCACCAGGCGATCCAGGTTGACTCGGATTGTCTCCATCTCCGTCTCATCTACCAGCTCCTCGTCCCGCGGACTGGGGACTCCCTGTGCGCCATCACCGGAGGACGGCAGTCCCGTTGTGGCCGCGGCCGCGGCCTGTTCTACACCGCCTTGGCGGCCTTCTCAGCTGCTTGCATGGACTTTGTACCCACCATCTCAATCGTCGTTCTTCGTTTTCTCACGAACCCAAGAACGGGGCTCTGATACCAAATGATAAAGCTCGGGATCAAGCTCTATCGAGGGATTGGGGCTTTGGGATCAATTAAGGATTGATCCGGGATTTGGGAAATGGAAGGAAGGGTTGATTTAGGGGAGTTGATGGAAGAAGAGGGAAGGGGAAAGGAAGGATGTCGATCGGCAGCAGCAGGGGGGAAGGGGAAAAGAAGGCTCGGCGGCCAAGGGAGAGAGTAGGGAGAGAGAGAGAACAATAGTTTTTAGGTTTTAATCTTTGCTTGCCCTTCCTACGTAAAGCAATAGTTTAAATATCCAAACATAATTACCTACTAACTACCCCAACTTATAAACCCCCCAATAACCAAAATAAACCCAAACAAAATAATCCAATCCGAACATAAAACCCAAATAATCAAATCGTCTATCACCATGCATTAGTAGTAATCTGCAGACCTGTGAAGTTTGGTGTGGAATTGAAGTTTTTAGTTGGAATGGTAGATTTTATGTTGTTTGGAATGGTAGCTTCTTTTCATGAATTGGTAGTGATTTGCAGAATTGTGATGTTTGGTGTGGAATGGTAGTGTTTAGTTGGAATGGTAGGTTTTTTCTCGCATTGGTAGT
The DNA here is from genome assembly GCA_946122785.1 of Linum tenue. Taxonomy (NCBI): domain Eukaryota; kingdom Viridiplantae; phylum Streptophyta; class Magnoliopsida; order Malpighiales; family Linaceae; genus Linum; species Linum tenue. The sequence goes on along the minus strand of CAMGYJ010000007.1, from coordinate 50,067,167 downwards.
GACCTGCATACCTGTGATGTTTGGTGTGGAATGCTAGTGTTCAGTTCGAGTAGTAGTGTGGTGTTCTATGCAACGATAGTAGTTTTGTGTGGTATGGTAGTGTTCAGTGCCAGTAGTAGTAGTGGTTACCTTTCCAGTTTTCATACATCACTAATATTGGTTAATGTTGCTACCTTCCATTTTTAGGTTTTAGTAATGGCAAGAACCAAGAACCCAAATCGTGGGGCTTCAAAGAGCAAGAAACAATGAATAACTACCATTGTAGTAGGTCATATATTACCACAAACAAAACACTACCGTTACAATATCTGATAACTACAGTGCGGTATCTACCATTGCAACTGATAGGAAATCACGCCACCAATGCAGTTAAAAGCGCGATTCTACCTAGAAGCGGAAAATGGGTAAAATCGTAAAACGTAGAATCAAAACGTAAAAGCGTAAGTTTTTGACGCACCCTCTAAAATAGCTAAAATATGTTAAGTACAACATATAATATGTAAAATGTGAGTGTGTAGATTTTAGATAAGTGAATAACTATATTAAATTCATAATTAAAATGTAATATATAACACATAAACTAATTTGTGTTGACTCAAAAGTAGAGAAAACTCATAACATCTTAATAATAAGCTCATAAACGTAGATCGTAAACCCGTAAACGAGTTTGAAAATCCAAATTCTCATAAGCTGGTTTGAGTTTACATAATTACATACGATCAATTACACATAAACTTTTATCGTAACCCAGGTAAGAGCCACAGGTAAAGATAAAGGGAGAAGACTAATAAAAGGTCAGCGGACGTTGAGAACACCATTAGATGTCTTTTGAACCTAATGTGAAACCCCTATCTCGATACTAGTTGTAGAACGAGTGATGAATCATATTTTTCTTTTTTTATTTTCGCTGATGTCTCCAAAATTACATCATTTTGGGCCAATTAGCACATTTTTATGAGATGATCAAAATCGTATAAAAACGCTTCAGAATCACGATTTTACCCATGTTTTTACCAGTTTTTGTGACTAAGCGACTTTAGGTAGAAACTGAAACGTTTTGGTGACCTGGATACGTAAAAACGTAAGTTTTTACGTTTTAATGCGCGATTTTGACTGCACTGCACGCCACCATCATGCACCCACGTAATACAAATACTAATAGAACCACTAACAATGTGAAACAACAAAGTACGCCACAATACCAATCCAATATAGGAAATACGAATACCAATGCTGATCGAACTACCAATAATATTCCAACAAATACCAATATAGAAGCTTTCGTTCCCACCTCCTCCAGAATTGTCCACTCCGACGCCTACACCACCGATCGGATCTCGATCGATATCTGACCCTGTCCAAAAGGTTGTCAACAAAAACGGTGTTAAATTTTGTCATTCAACGAAAGCATACAATTAGGAATGAGTTAGAATAGGGGTTAGATGCTTACCGTCGTCCCTTTCCATTGTCATTTCCATCTCCTCTCTGTCCGACGTTGGACTTTCTCCGAACAACACCTCCATTGATATCCTTCTCTCCTCTTCCACATCCTACGATGGTGCACCGTCGACGAACGCCATTTTCCCCCTAGGGCCGCGTGCCCACTGCGGAATTCTTTTCCTGTCGTAATTTTTGGTATAACAAACCCCTACTGTGATTAAAACTCCATATATTTAGTTTTCGTAATTATCTCTCCTCTCTCCCTAATTAATTGCATTATTAAAATGGTAGTTGATAATAAGTAGGATGCAAAATAACTCTATTATCCCTAGTAACCACTAGTAACCACCGTGGATACTAAAACTTGGAATCCACCATAACCACCGTGGTAAAGATTTGAAGGATAGCTTTGAAAACAAAAAAAAAATCACACCTGATTACTATTTCTTAAAAAATAAATTATTATATTTTATATACAAACCCTACTACAATCCTTCTAGCCGTCAATAACCAAAAAAAAAATCTCCCTCCCCCATCCTGCCTGCCGACGGCCACCCGTCCCTTTCCTCCCCCTCCGCCTACCCCATGGACCAGAAAACCGGACCATACCGGCCGGTTCAACCGAAAAACCGAACAAAGCACGATACGGTAGGTTGGTTGGCTTCATAATATCGTCCCGGCCGATTTTTTCGGCTTATTCGGTACAAACGAAAATATCACCCGGCTTTGGTCTAACCGGCGGTAGGCTCACTGGAAGGAAACATCACCGTTCTCTAACTTAAAATTTAAAAAAAAAATCAGCCATTGGCCAAAAACTAAAAAATGCAAAAACCCTAATCTGGCCATCTGGGGGCCCTTTCCTTTCGTCGTTTCCCTTCTCCAGCCCCGCCCGCCATCCTCATCTTCTCCTCTGGCGACCTGCGACCGGCGAACCCCGACCCTCGACCGGAGAAAGCAAAGAGGAAACCCGCGGCCTTCGCTCCACCGCTCCCTGCTCCGCTCCCTGGCGATTGGCGTCGATCCCTGATTCGCTCCGCCGCTCCTCTTCTCTCCTTCTCAGCTGCGCTGCCTGCTCGAGTGCCCTCCCCTGCTGCTCAAGAAGACAAGAAGCTCGTTTCTTTAAAATCATTCTCCAGGAAGCCGTTCGCGACAAGAAGCTCGTAAGCACAAATCTCTCTCCCCCCATTTCTTACCCACTTGCCAAAACTAGAAGCTGACTTTGGGGTTTTTAATCTTTCACTTTCAACATGCATGCTTCGTTTCGCGGTTGATTCCTTCGAGGTTCGTCACAAATTGCAAGGAGGGTTTGACGAACTCTGCAATTCTGAAGGTCCCAAGTGGCCTGAGCTAGTCGGTGGGTCTAGTGAGGGATGAATTTGGGGTCTGGTTTAGGTCTTTAGGAATGGTTGGCAAGATTTTGCAGAATTTCACTCATTGATAGATGGGCATTTCCTGGTTTTCGAGTATAAGGGTTGCTCCAGTTTCTAGTTATCTGTGATAGAACAGCTGTAGAGATTGTTATATTTAGTATATTTAGGTTTGTTATCCGGTATATTACGGTTTTATTCCGGTATTACTCCGAAATGGTATATTTTTTATTAACAAAAAATGATATTTTACCGGTACACAACAGTTGAACCACGGTCATACCACGAAATAGCATACCACAGACGAGTCCAATATGACTTCCGATACGATTTTCTTTACCATGACCTACCCTTCCCCCTCCCACCCTACCGGCTGCCGCCACCCTCCGCCACCATACCCACTCCCTCCCCTCTGCCTACCCTTCCCCCTCCCCTCCCACCCCTCCTCCACCATACCCACTCCCTCCCCTCCATCCCTCCCTCTCTTTCTCTCTCTCTCTCTAAAGAAGATTGACGAAGAACTGTTCATCACAAACCCTCGGTCGAATTTCAGATCTTGATTATAATTAGCTGCTGTGATTAATTGAATCTCTGGATGTGTAAAGGTATGTATTTTCATGAAATGGTAGTGATTTTTTTCGTAGTAGTAGTGTTTTTTTTTTGCATTGGTATTGTTTTTGCCGCATTGGCATTGTTCATCATGTAATGGTATTGATTTTGTCGTTGGTATTGATTTTGTTGCATTGGTATTTTTTTGTCGCATTGGTATTGATTATCATGTAATGGTATTAATTTGCATGTATTGTTATTGATTAAATCTGCAGTGGTATTGGTTTTTTTTTGTGAAATTGTATAGATTTAGATTGGTAGATTATTTATATTGGTAGTTTTCGTGTAATGGTATAAATTTATTTCTTCAATGTTATTGCTGTTTTTCAAAGTGGTAGTGGTTGTCTAATGGATTGGTATTGTATAGATTTAGATTGGTAGATTATTTATATTGGTAGTTTTCGTGTAATGGTATAAATTTATTTCTTCAATATTATTGATGTTTTTCAAAGTGGTAGTGGTTGTCTAATGGATTGGTAGTGATTTCGTGTTTTTTTCTTTTGCAGAAAGATTGAGAAAAATAAGGAAAGTAGATCTGGCTGGAGATTACGGAAGTGAGAGAAAGATAGATAATTGTAATTAATAGATTTTTGTAACTTTATAAAATGTAATTTATTAAAAATTAATTAATACAATTTATTTTTTCACACTCAATTTACCCTTAGTAACTATGGTGATTGCCGTAACTGCTCCGACACCAGTTTTAATCTCAATTCTCAACCGGAGCAAAATTCCAAATGTTAATCCCCATTAATATATTGCACACTTTTGTAAAAATTGCTCCAATTCAATATTCCTCTTCTCCCCTTAATTTGCGGTAAGGGTATTACTGTAATTGGGCCATATATTTTTTCCGCAGGCGTGGCCTCGCTGGCTGAACAGATTATTCACTTCCGCTGATATGTTATTTTTTTCTCCCTTTGGCGACCCTACTTAACTGCCGCTCCTCTGTTCCATCGAAGAATCAAATTGCCAGCCATTAACTCTACCCCTCATTTGATTGTGATTTCCCTTCTCTTCCAGCAGACACATTTTTGTCCATTCTGATATCTGCGTCTTCCGGTCATGGTTTGCGGGCGGTTTTTCGTTTTCCTTCCCGCAGCAATAGCGAAGTGGGCTTGAAGGTCAGCTTATTCCTCCATGTTTGTCTTCTCTTCCCAGCAAAACTGCTATCGTCATCGTCTCTGAAGCGGCACCACTCTTCGATCCATCTGATTCCTTTGGTTGATCTTAACAGAACCAGAAGTAGGGAACCACTCAGTGTCAGTATTGGACTTAGCTTTCAGTCATAAGGACATCCGAGCGGGAGTCTGAAGTTCATTAGTATGGGTGGATCATATATATTTTCTTGAAATAGTACTCGAATATATTAGGTTATGTTTAATCTTTTTCTTACTGTAGCTCCTTCTCATACTATTTTTGTTTAATCTCTTCATGTTTACATCAAGCACAGGAGTTATCCAATATATAAAAATAAAATAATCCATGTTTAGATGTTCATGTTTTAGCTCACTTCGTGCATGGAATCATTAATTGTTGGTCTTTATTTAGTACTCTTTTTCTTTCACTTTCTATGCAATACCGGACAGTTTGCTATTAGCAGCCTGAATACTCCATAAGTTCTACCTAATCTCTGGTTTGAAGTGTAACCCTACTAAAAGCGAGATCTTTAGTGCTGGGGTGTCAGTAGAATTGAAGGAAGCCCTGGTTCAGTACTCAGGGTTCAAAGAAGGGACAATGCCAGTCAGGTACCTCGGGTTACCACTGAATGCAGGTAAGCTAACAGCTGAAGACTGCAAAACTTTAGTTAATAAGATAGCTGGGAGAATTCAGGGCTGGCAGCCGAAGTTGTTGTCTTATGCAGGTAAGTTGGAGTTAGTGATCTCTGTACTGGCTAGCATGTCCCAGTACTGGATGCAGGTGATCCTACTGCCAAAGAAGATTATAAAGGAAGTTGAAAGTCTTTGCTCACAATTTCTGTGGAGTGAGTTTGAGAAAAAGAAGCGAGCAAAGGTTGCCTGGAAAACAGTAGCTCTTCCACAAGCTGAGGGGGGTATGGGTTTTAAAGACTTGCATTCATGGAATAAGGCCTGTTTAGTCCGCCATATATGGGGAATTCTGTCTGTGCAGGAGACGTTGTGGATTGCTTGGCTCCATGCATATAGGCTTAGACATAGGAGTATATGGGAAGTTAAAACTCGTGGCTCCTGGATATGGAACAAGATACTGAAGGTTAGAGACTTGGTGGCTGGAAGATTATGTCAGACTACTAGAGGAATTGAGTGGGATGGTAGTCTAATGCAGAAGTTCAACATTAGCAAGATATGGCAGAGCTTAAGGCCCAGGGGCGACTTAGTGCAGTGGTCAGAGCTGGTGTGGCGAGGAGGCATCCCTAAGAACTCCGTGCTTACTTGGCTGGTCCTGCTCAATCGAATTAACACTCTGGATAAGATTAGTAGATGGAATCCAAATGTCAATCTTCTTTGCCCTCTGTGTGGTACTGCAGTTGAAAACAGAGAGCACATTTATTTTGTATGTGACTTTGTGCAGGGTGTTTGGCGAACTGTATTTCCTGGCTGTTGGGGATTTCCATTAGCAGGTTCACTGGATCAAGTGGTGTTGCAGGCGGTTCAGAAGCTTGGGAAGTGCAAGGTGGGGCGGATTCTATGGTGCCTGGTGGTCAGTGAGATCTGGAGGGAGCGGTGTCGTCGGCTATATGGTCAGAAGAAACTTACAATTGAAGAACTGGTCTGTAAAATGCAGGGGGTCCTGGAAGCTAAGGAGCAAGGGGATCTGAATTTTGCAAACTCCCCTGCTGCCCGGAAGTTGTGGTACAAAGTTACTAATTAGAAGGATGTAATCAGTGTAGCTGATAGTATTTTCCTTAGTCTGACCTTGTACGAATAGAAGTTGTTAGGAGTTTGACAGCATTCTTGTAAGACATTGATAGTACTTGATGAATAAAACCACCCATTCATCAAAAAAAAAAAAATCGTTGTGATAACTCGTGACAATTTGCCCTTGTGCAAACACGAGCTCATTTCATGGCACAAGTTGATATGGCAGAGGTTTGGGTGGGGTCATTTATCATACGCTCTCATTACTCAAGCAACCACATAAGCGCTCACGACACGAGCGTAGTAAATGAAAAAGCAAATATGGGTATTAGTGTAGGGTTTGTGCATAACTGGTTTTTAGTGCGACTATATCTAATTGGTGAGAGTAAAATTTTTTTTTTGTATTTTTTTAGTTAGCTTGTGTCTATTTCAATAAAAAAAATTATGTGTTGTCCACAATTATATTCATTTTTAATATATTTATATCCTGATTATTTTTTTATTACCGCCAAGAACCTCAGCCCCACATGCCATTTTGTGACAGCGGGTTCTACTAAACCTGTGGGCCACCTGCAGGGGCGTAGCTAGAGTGTAATAAGGGGGTGTCATGGCACCCCTTAGATTTGAAGAAAGCACAAAATATTAGTAGTATTAGTTAGTTAATGTCAATGATGATATTTAAATCCTAAATTTCAATGTCCATCGTCAAATCTTCTACCATTAAATCACAACAAACTAATAAATTAATTTCATCTACTAATTTCTACATGAATATTAGTTTCTATCAATGTATTTGCTTGTGAGAATAGATTTGATTTGCTACTATCATTTGTCAATGCACAAGTTGATAACATTTTATGCTACGAAACAACGATTGATCATTCTTCTCATCTAGTGAACTAAAGTAGTGAATTGTTATTCGGTGGGATATATTAAGTGTGAAATCTTGATAGTTTGGCCGATTCATATAGTTATAGAATAATTTCATAATATAAAACACGAGACTGCATATGTAATTTTCTTATGGCACCCCCTTAAATAAAATCTTGGCTACGCCACTGGCCACCCGCAATCAAATTCTACGCCAACGGGGCTTCTCCCCGAACAGGCTTGTACCTCCGGGAACACCAACGAGCTTCGCTTGGATTCGAACCTGAGATCTGCAACTCTCAAGCCTTCACTATCGCGACAACTTTACCATTAGGCTCTCTTACCTTTGGTGTTACCACCGGATTATCACATAGTACAATTCAGTAAAAATTTCATTTTTAACTCAAATTTTGAAAAACTTTGCACATAACAAACGTGTTCATTATTAACTATTGTAATTTACATATTTTTAAACAAAATTCCATGACCAAATATACTACTCTAAACCATCTTGGTATAGGGTGATAACTAGTGGTGAAAGGTGGTAAATATTCGTTAGTATATTCGTATTATAATGTATACAACCATCTTGCAATTTTATTTAATGTTTTAAAATGACTCGAGACGTGTTCTCAAATTTTGAATGTAAAATACATTCATTTTCTAATCTATTAAGTATGTCATGCTCATTGTAACCCGCAAAAATATAATTCGTAATTTAATTACTCGTCTGATTTCAAATTGTGTTCTTTACAAAGTTCATTGCATAAAATGTTTCGAAATATATCAAAGTGGATTGCATTTTTAATAGCAAGAGAATTCTATTTTTACTGTTCATAAAATTTTGAATTCCGATGAAAGAAATATATTGGTCAAATTAATGCCTTCCAGCTGTTAGACATATCGATATAGAAACGAAATACGATGAGACACAGATTTACGTGGTATCCCTGAAATATTCAGGACTAATCCACGGGAGAGTTTCAACACTCTCCGAGCTATCGTCTGTAATTCCTTAACCCGTCCAAGAGATACAACTTACAAATATATACTACCAAGCTAGGAGAAAACCCTACTCGGCCAACCTATTCCTACGTACACCCTCAATAAAGGCCCAATGATTACCGAGGGTTCTGCATGTACATGGGCCAATAGTGTGGGCTAAAATATATGCGCTAACAGCCTCCCCCAAATTGATGCTGATCTCGAAGCATCAATTTGCTAGCTAAAAACCAGTGACGACTCGTAGTAAAGGACTTGGTGAGCAAATCCGCCACTTGATCTTCCGTAGGAATATAGCGTAGTTGTATCGTACCAGCACGAACAAGGTCACGAATATAGTGAATGTGAACCTCAATGTGCTTCGTGCGGTTGTGAAGGACGGGATTAACAGCAATCTGAATTGCACTGGTGTTATCCACGTGCAAGACCATAGGAGAGGGAATGTGAACACCAAGATCACCCAGCAAACGATGCAACCACTCCATCTCAGACCCAGCATCAGACATTGCACGGTATTCAGCCTCCGTGGATGATTTGGAGACCTTGTCTTGCTTCTTACATTTCCACGAAATAAAGGCATCGCCTAACTGAACACACCAGCCAGTCGTGGAACGGCGGGTATCTATACAGCCTGCAGAATCAGAGTAAGCACGTAAGCATAAATCACCAGAGGATGGAAGCAACAAACCAACATCACGCGTCCCCTGAAGATATCGGAGAATCCGATGAATAGCAGCCATATGATCGACACAAGGAGCAGCCATGAACTGGCTGACCAGCTGCACTGAATAAGCTATATCCGGTCGAGTAGCAACAAGGTAGATAAGACTGCCCACAATGCTCTGGTAGACTCGACTATCGGCCAGCAGTTCACCAGAATTTGTCCCCAGCTTAAGATTAAGCTCAATCGGAGTACGGACCGGCATACAATCGCCAAAGCGGTGCTCCTCAAGGAGGTCATTAACATACTTATGCTGGCTAAGAAGAATACCACGATCAGACCTGTGAACTTCAATTCCAAGGAAGTATGAAAGAGAACCGAGATCTTTAAGACTGAAAGCTGCCCCGAGATTAGCCTTTAGCTGCTCAATACCAATAGCATCATCACCCGTGACTATCATGTCATCAACATAAATCAGCAAGACAACACGGCCACGAGAAGTCGACTGGGTGAATAATGATGGGTCATTTTGACTCTGCTGAAACCCGAAACTCAGAATAGTTTGCTGAAATTTCTCGAACCAAGCCCTCGGAGCTTGCTTCAAGCCATATAAGGAGCGATGAAGAAGACAGACCTGCCCTGGGGAGCCGTGAGGATAGCCTGGTGGAATCTCCATGTAAACCACCTCCTTCAAGTCACCGTGGAGAAAAGCATTTTTGATGTCGAGCTGGTAAAGCGGCCAGTTGCGTAGGGCAGCAACCGCCAGTAAGGCTCTGATCGTTTGCATCTTGGCCACTGGGGCAAACGTTTCATCAAAGTCGATCCCGTACTCCTGGGTGAATCCCTATGCCACAACCCGAGCTTTGTGCCATTCAAGACTCCCATCCGGGTGGAACTTGAGATTATATAACCAACGACAGCCGACAACCGGAACTTCTGGTGGAGGACGATCAACTATCGTCCAAGTATGATTGGCATCGAGGGCATTAAACTCTTCTGTCATGGCGGCGTCCCAGTCCGGATTACCCTTGGCCTGAGAGTACCGCGTGGGAATGGCAATGGAGTCGACAGCATGGGCCACAAATTCGCCAAACCGAACAGGTGGCTGGCCGAAATTAGCTCGGCGGGAATGGCGTGGGACAGCAGGCGGAGGTGGTGAAGATGCCTCGGAGGAAGGGGTAGAGCTGGTCGATGCAGGAGAACTGGTCGGCGCGGTCGATGCTGAGGAGGGAGCAGGGGACAACGCGGACGAGGAGGAGCTGGCGCTGGCTGGCGTGGTTGGCGCGGAATCCAGCTGCATGGGCGAAGTTGGTGTGGGGGGAGGCATCTCGGGAGGGAGTTCAGCACCATCATAATCAATGTCATCACCAAAAGAAGGCAAATGAGTCGAGGAAAATAGGATGGAAACTGACTCGGAAGAAGATGACTCATAAACATGACATTTTCGAAGAAGACGACATGACAAGCTATACGAATGCGACCTAGAGAGGGGTCATAACACAAATAACCCTTGTGAATGTCACTATAACCAAGGAAAGCACAACGGACAGTTTTAGAAGAGAGTTTATGACGCTCACGACGGGGAAGAAGAACAAAACACAAACACCCGAATACACGCAGACGAGAATAGTCAGGATGGGTGCCATAAAGAGCAAAATGAGAACTCTGGTTGTTTAAAACAGGAGTTACTTGGTAATTGATCAAACGAATGGCAGTAGACACTGCCTCGGGCCAAAACCGAGTAGGGACGGAGGAGGCAATAAGGAGAGCACGAGTCAACTCAACGGAATGGCGATTTTTCCTCTCCACTACGCCATTCTGTTGCGATACTCCAGGGCATGACTTTTGGCACAGAATGCCATGCGCCTTGTAGTATGTAAGCAACGGAGTTGAGCTAAATTCTCCGCCGGGATCAGATCTAAGGATCTTCACATTTTTGCCAAATTGAGTTCTAATCATGGTCAAAAACTCAGTAGCCACCGCATATAAGTAAGACTTGAGATGGAGAAAATAGACCCACGTATAACGCGTAGCATGGTCAATAAAAAGGGCAAAATACTTGTAACCATTTCGTGATGTTATGGGAGAAGGGCCCCATAAATCAGTGTGTATCAAATGAAATGGTTCAGTGATGACCGTGCTACTGGAGGGAAATGATATACTCTTGGCCTTTGCCTCAACACAACTAGAACAGGGCAATGCAGATGAGCAAACAACCGATTTATTACCAAGCAACTGCTGTTTAAACATCAAATTTAATCGACTGGAGTTTGGGTGACCTAACCGATTGTGCCAAAGATTCCAAGTACTATCCGACTGACTAGAAAAAACAACAGGAGGACTCGAGAGAGGCATAGAACAAGACACACTAGACACCTGGGGAACCGACAATGACTCAGAAGGAGATAGACATCCTCGACTCGAGAGCTCTTCCAATGTAAAGGTGCGACCCTTCTTACTCCCTCTTCCGATCAGCCTCCCCGTCGTCAGATCCTGCACAAAACACCCAGAAGGTGCGAACAAAACCGAGCAATTATCATCAATTAACTGGCCCACCGAAACGAGATTAGGGTGGAGTTTAGGGACATGAAGCACATCATTCAATTTAACTTGCGGCTGATGAACAGACCCAACACCTGTAACTGAGATATGTGCCCCGTTGGCCACTTGTAGTTGTAGATTATTAACCGGTTGAACATGACGTAGAGACATAGAATCACTGGTCATGTGATTAAAACAAGCAGAGTCTAGGAGCCAAGGTTTAGCTTTACCTGAGACTTGAAGTGCAGCAAATGCAGAATTAATGGCAACAGGCAGGGAGTTTTGAAGGGCGGAGTTAATGAGCTTCTCAATGTCCACAGAGAGGGCTGGAGCGGAGGTCTCAACCGGCTGGACAGCAAAGGAGGTTGCGGCAGGACGAGATGGAGGGGTCTCAGTGCGACCAGGAGAGGCCACATATTGCTGTCGGCGTTGCAGGGTGCGACCGACACTCACTGATTATATGGCCGGATCGCTTACAATATACGCAAAAATTGCGCTTCTTGCAGTGCTTTTGCACGTGGCCTTTCTCATCACAGAAGCTGCAGGTCAGCTCCGTTGACGCAGGCCGCCGCTGAAATTGAGGCCGAGTTGCAGCGTAGGCGAGGGGTCTTCAGCAGCTCGAGTGTCAACCGAGAACACTGCTTCACTGGCGCCAGGTCGGAGGTCGAGTTTCTCTTGGGTGCGGAGGCGGGTTTCTTCTTGCAGGAGGCGGCCGACAACCCCATCAAACTTGAGGTCATCGCGGTTGAGCAGGGAGGATCTAACTGATTCAAACTCAGGTAGGAGTTTCATCAGAAACCGAAGCAGCCGGGATTGGTTTCGTTCGGCGCGAACATCTTCAGAGATTGCGGCAGACCGCAAGGAGGCTAACAAAAGATCTTCCTCCGTCCAAAGTCTGACCGAGGTATTGTAATAGGTAGCAATATCCATGTCACCTTGCCTCAACGCCGCCAATTCGGTCTCAATCTCAAACTGGCGAGCAGTATTGGACGTGGTGTAGGTTGCGCGGAGGTGCGTCCACATCTCGGCGGCGGTAGTGAACAAACGGAGACCCAGCATGATGGAAGGGTCGATTGATCCCAAAAGCCAGGTCTTCACCCTAGCATTATTCATATTCCAACGCTCCAAAGCCTGCTCAGTAGCAGGAGGCACAATCGGTTGCGGAGATGTTCCTTCAAGAATCGGGAGGAGACCCTTGCCTTCAACAAAGATGCGGAATTGAAATTCCCACACCGCATAGTTCTTCGAATCAAGACGAATACCGAGGCGATCAGAATCGCCGGCAGATGGCTCTGATACCATGTTAGACATATCGATATAGAAACGAAATACGATGAGACACAGATTTACGTGGTATCCCTGAAATATTCAGGACTAATCCACGGGAGAGTTTCAACACTCTCCGAGCTATCGTCTGTAATTCCTTAACCCGTCCAAGAGATACAACTTACAAATATATACTACCAAGCTAGGAGAAAACCCTACTCGGCCAACCTATTCTTACGTACACCCTCAATAAAGGCCCAATGATTACCGAGGGTTCTGCATGGGCCAATAGTGTGGGCTAAAATATATGCGCTAACACCAGCACCTATAATTACCGATGTTGGATTCCATTTCCTTCATAGCTTTCTCCTTATCGTTCCCGATTTCTATGCCAGAAGTGGCCAACTCAAAGGTGGACCATTTCCACGTCCTATGCACATGACAAATGACCCCAGCAGCAGCAGCATATGCAACAATAAAAATTCTTTCCTGCTTACTGGATAGGCAGATGTGTAAGACTCTCACTTTCTACTGGGGGTATTCAGTTCCTGCACAAGCAATGCTGCCCCAACAGTTTTCCCCCTCAAGACATCAGCTATGGCGTATACCTAGTGCGACAGCCGTTACAGCTATTACCTCAACAAGCTCTCTGCTGTCGATTGGAAACCAACTCGGAAAGACTTACCCCGTCAGAATTGGCAATAACGAAACAGAATATTAGCAGCAAAGAACCACACAACTAAAACACCTTCAACGATACATTATAACCTCACTGCCTTACAGAATCTAAATAAGGTACCTGGCCCTCGAACGAACTTGTGGAATTCGAATGACGCAGGCAGATGTAGAGATGGCAGCTATGCCTTCTGGGACTGATCTTCCTTCCTCTGCTGCCTTCTTGCCCTCCGCCCGTATATATAGGATCCACCATTCCGGACTACATTTGCAAACTCAAATTCTACAGCATCTGCATACTCAACTACCGCTAGCGCCATGGAGACACCAGCAGCACCAGTGTTGAGGATGGTTACCTGCATTCTTCTTCTACTCGTGAGCATTAGCACCCATGTCAGCATGGCTTCAGGGCACGATACTCCGAAAGACATGGAGACGAGGTATCGCCAATGGCTGAGCAAACATCGCAGGAAGTACGGGAGCAAAGCTGAATACAATCACCGGTTTCAGATCTACCAGTCTAACGTTCATCTCATCGACCACATCAATTCTCAGAATCTGTCTTTCAAGCTGACTGACAACAGGTTTGCTGACCTCACCAACGACGAGTTCAAATCGACCCACCTTGGTCTTCGGCGTCCTCTGGATACCGCAGACCAGAAGGTGCACGCTGAGTACTCTTGTGGACGTTTGCCAGCTGAAGTTGATTGGAGGAAGAAAGGTGCTGTTACGAAGGTCAAAGATCAAGGACACTGTGGTATGCATCAAGCTCTCTTTCCCTCTTCCTATTACGCTTACTTCCCCACATCTTTCAAGTAGCCAGAAGCAACGTTAATCATAAGATCTTATGGAACCACAGAGATGCAAATACTTAGATCACTAATCAAACGATACTGGATTGTATAGAAAAATATTGAATAAGAATGTTACTTAACAGTCTTATATCAATATAATACTACCAAGTACAGACCAACTGCCAACTTAATTTATAATGTGCCAGATTGACCTAAACATAAACACACGAATGAAAGAGTCTAAGAATCAACCCCTAGGTCTATAGGTAAAACGTAGATAGCATTGGCTTGAAGGCAAGTTAAGCAAATTTCTGGCTCTAGTTCTTACCAGCACACGATAAAATTTTGGCTGTTTCCTCTCTGTACAGGAAGCTGTTGGGCATTCTCTGCTGTGGCAGCTGTGGAAGGCTTCCACAAAATCCAAACAGGCAAACTGCTGACTCTTTCAGTGCAAGAGCTCATTGACTGTGATGTCGGTGGCGAAGACGAGGGCTGCCATGGAGGGTACATGGATACAGCATTCGATTTCATCGCGAAGGTTGGGGGGCTTACAACGGAGAAGAACTATCCCTACAAGGGTAAAGATGGCAGCTGTGACGAAATGAAACTGAAAGATCATCCTGCAAAAATAAGCGGCTACAGGATGGTACCTGGTAACAATGAGACAGCCCTCCAAGCAGCCGTTGCGGAACAACCCGTCTCTGTTGCAATCGATGCAAATGGTATTGAATTTCAACTGTATTCTGAAGGCATTTTAACTGGATCCTGTGGATCTCAACTCAACCATGGAGTCACGGCAGTTGGGTATGGAGTGGAAAAGGGCACCAAGTACTGGATTGTGAAGAACTCATGGGGCGCTGCCTGGGGAGAAGACGGGTATATCAGAATGGAACGTGATGTTGAGGAGGAAAGTGGTCAGTGTGGCATTGCCATGGATGCATATTTCCCTGTCTAGGGAGGAAGAAGATGATATCTACATCTAACATCAAGCGAAGCATCTAGCGAACATGTATACGCCTTCCAGATAACATCATGAAGTAACCGATTAAAAGGACACTACAAGTCCCATGTATTATAATAAGTCACTGGAAGTAGCGGAAGGGAAATGTATCATCGAGGGTCATTAATATGAGTAAAAAAAAATATTTCCTTTAGCTTCAATTCGAAAACTTAGGCAGAAAATTTCTGATCTAGTTAACCCAGCTTAACAGACACTCAACGATGAAGGTTCTCAACCATCAAATTCATTGAACACTCCAGCATGAACCTATTCCTAAGGACAGATTGATAATATACAGACTGATTTGACTGAAAATTTTGTGAAATACAGCCCATGGGATCTCAACTAACCTGCGCGATAACAAGGCATGCAAAGCTATGTTCAGGGGTTGACTGATGCAGGTCAGGGGAAAACGGGTGGTGCAGAACTCTTAAGGGTGTAAGCGAGAAGACAGTCGTAAGTAATACTAAGTAAGCAGTGTTGCGGAGATACCGGGACCCTGAGAGGGGCGAAAGGACTGCAAAATGCAGTCGATAAATTGAGTTCTGACCTGTAGCGGGGAAGTGGAGAGAAAAGAGGAAGGATTTGGGTTCTTCTGGGAATGCTTGAGGAACTCAGGTCTGGGATTTCTTGATAGGTCCTCTCCTCAACTGCGATTCTAATGGCTTGTTGGAGGTTCTGCGATGAATTAGAGACCGTACTTGCGACCGACGGCAACTGGAGAAGAGGATTACGAGCAAGGAAGAATGTGAAGCTTTGTTATAACTTATAATCGCAGTGGCAGGTGGCAACAATTGAGCTATGCGAACTCCCTCGTGGCTGAACATTTCTACTATACTATATAGTATTAGTGTTTTAATGTACAACTTAAAGTTGTACCATAACATGAAATGTATAAATTTATATTGTACCATAAAAAAAATTGTATCATTATATTATGGTAGAACTTTACAACTTTAAGTGGTGTCATCATATAAAGGTACAAGTTCAAGTTGAATCATAAAAGAATTTCTACAAACGATATAGGTATAATCTAAAATTGTACTATAACGTTAAATGCACAATTTCAAGTTGTACCATAAAGGCAAAAACATATAGCACCAATACTATATAGCATTGTAAAATTCATCCTCGCGGCCTTGCCCCATTAGGTACCGCACGGTGTAGCTCCCCTGGCCCATATATCGTTCATTCGTTTGTTAGGTTGTGGTTCGAGGAAGGATAGGAGAAACTATGCCCCTGCGGGCGAACACATTAATAGAAGGGTCAATGCATTATTTTGGCTCGAACTATGACCATATAATCAAATTTTCAGGCATTTAGATTTGGAAAAAGAAAGGGAAGGTCGCCTTTGTTGTAAGAGATAAAGAAAGGGGAATTCAACGGGAGAGAGAGAGAGAAAATTTGAGTGGTGGAAATTGTTTGATTTTTTTATTATTATTTATTATCTTATCATATAAAGAAAATATGAAAATAATTTATAATTTGAATTTTTTTAATTTGGTGCTGACATAGCAGTGAGCTGGATCGTTGATCGTTAAGTCAACGGTGTTGACCATCTAAATTGACGGTCAAAACACTCGTCTGGCCAATTGAGTCTATATGTTGTATAGTTGAGGCCAGGATGTTAATTTCTAAAACCACGGACCAAATTTGATTATATGGTCATAGTTCGGGCCAAAATAAGGTATTAACTATTAACCCTTAATATAATGGTTAAACAATGGGAAGGGTTTTCTAATAAGTGACAGGGTATTTTGGGTATTATGAAAATTTAAGAAGTATACAAACGGGACTTATAAACAGTATAAACAATACAAATATACAGACATTACAAACTAAAACAACAAAACATACAAATAGATTTACAAAGAATACAAAACATATAAACTATACAAACAATACAAACTAGACCGACAAACAATACAAAATGAAAAAACAACCGGGTTGACTTTGGAGACTCCATCCCTGTGTAGAGGGGTTTCGTCCCAAAGTCAACCCGGTTGTTTTTTTACCATACAAACATTACAAACATGGTTGACAAAAATGACAAACTAGACGGACAAACCAAAATGGAAAAACATCCGGGTTGACTTTGCCGGCTCCATCTCTATATAGAGGAGGAGTTCCATCCAAAAGTCAACGAGGTTATTTTTTAAACATAAATAACATTACAAACATGATTGAAAAAAATGACAAATATGGTGGACAAAAATTACAAAACTTAAAAGTATTATAAAAAAAACCCACAAACATTACAAAAATTACAAAATAAACCAAAAAATATTACAAAGCATACTAACAGTAGAAAATAACACTACTTACAATACAAATCGGTAAAATTGTATTACAAATCAATGAATACAAAATATACAAATCATAACATAAAGTATACAAACTAGACTAACAAAAATTATAAATCAAAATATATACAAATTACTCATATAAATATTACAAACACAATAGACAAAAATTACAAACTAGAATGATAAATGATACAAACCAAATTTATATAAATATTACACACTAGACTTATAAACATTACAAAATAGGTTGACAAACATCACGAACGGAAAATCCTCCTCCGCCGTCTGTGTCGCTGGAAAGCCTCCTCCGTCGTCGCCGAAAGAATCGACCGAAAAGTTTTCTCTGGCAAGGTTGTCAACTCACGGGTCGACCCGGTTTGAACTGGACCTGAACACTAAAACGGGTTCCATACACTCATTTAACAGTTAGCCCAGAAAAAACAAACCCGCTCTAACCCGGTCAAAACCCGCCCAACCCGGACGGTTAACCCGGCTGTAACGATTCCCGGGCGGAGGCAGACGTTGGGAATTATCCCAAGAAGAAGAACAATAAAAGTGCAGGCGTGCCAGCACATTTTCTAAAAGCACACGTTGTATTTAAGAAATATACTTAGTAGCCTAACTAGTTTTTTAGTATTTGAATTGATGTCTAAATACGATATATAAAATAGGGGTTTTCCATAGTTTCTCATACAAGTTCAGGCTAATCCAGGTTAAACCGGGTTAATCCGATCACCCATTAACTCTCCACCCACTTACTTAATTGGTCAATGGGCCAAACCGGGCTAACAACCTTGCTCTCGGGAGTTTCATGGGAGGAGGAAAATTGCCCAACAAATGGACCGCCGCTGAAAATTCCCGGGACGCCGGATCATTGGCCGGCGAGAAGAGACAGTTCGGGGACATTGGAAATTTCTCGACCGATAGGAAGTGGGCGACAGAAACCTGGAAGAACTTTTTATTATTTAATAATTGAAAATTAAAAATCCATGTAATTACTATATTAACTTTCATTAAATTAGATTATCTAGAACCATTAGATTTAAATGAGAATGGATGGTTGAGATGCACTTAGTCATATACCTAAGCGGACCCCCTTAGTTACCTGATCTTATCCCTTGTGGTTCTCCTTTCCTTTTATTCTAAGGTGTCATCTTGCTCACATATTTGTCCAACTATGAACTTGGGTAGCAATTGGCAAAGTAGCACCCACTTCTAGGAATCAGGTAGAATAATTCATAGAGGCTGATAACCTTTCAACCAAATCGGCAGTCGTATATCAACACTCTAATTGAGGTTTATAAGCAAAAATATAAGCAGTTCTGAACATCTCAGAATCCATTCCTACATTACAACTCTGCGCTCATATTCTAGAGGAACCTATTACGAGAAGAACAAAGTATCCATTTTCAAAGGACGATAATAATAAAACTAGGGCGATGTTTAGTCGTTCAGTTTTTAAAGTCTTCTCAGCCATTTCTGTTGTGCTACTCTACTGCCTACCACCAATGGCTTTCTCCAAGTTCTCATTTTTCAACTTTAACTAACCTTCAATAATTGCATAGGACAATGCATAGGAATTCCTATGGATAAATGAAGTAAACGTGAGAGAGGTACGTAGTTGCATAATATAGCTTTGCCAAGAGGAAAGGGAAGCAACATATCGTTCATGACACATTTTCTTAGCTTTAATGCGCCTCTTTAATAAATTCAAGATCACCACCGAAGCAACCTGAAACCCTTGCAAGAGTAGTAACATCTTCAACCCTGAAAAGGGATTTTACCAAATGTAGCCATGTTTTACAATATGCTACTTCAACTCCAAGCATCACTGCTGCACTGCCACTAACCAACACTATATTGCTCACATATTAGGTTACATGCAACTTCTAGCAATAGTTCCTCCAAACCACCACTGTGAGTCCATTCTTTTGATTTTGCATCTTTGGCTCTTTTAGCATCCAGGTAGGAGAGATAGTTTCCACTTTCTAGACTTGTACTCCAAGCTTCCTCACCCCCTGATGCATGTGTTGTGGCAGTTGACTCCGCTGCCATATTCATCACTTCCATCACAGCAATCTACAATAGAAATCCCCCCGGAACTCAATCTAGTAAGGCGGTAGCATAACAGACGAACATATGGTAGTTGTACTTTGAAAGTTTCTTCTTGCGGGGATGGTCCATCATAGTCTGTAATCGTCTCTGTTGATTGCTTTGTTGTGTTTGTTGTGGTTGCTCCTCGATTTGACGTCATGGTTCTTCTCTAGTGACTTGTACTTCTTCTCATCTAGGTGGCTTCGGTTTCTTCGTGGTTGATAGCTAAGAGGGGTGAACCTCTTACCTTGTGGTGCACAACCACGAATTCTAGTTGATGTTATAACCACTCATTCTAGCATTTTACCTTTTCCATCTATCTTTTTATATACCAAATTATGTTATGTTTGTGTAACAATAATGTGTTGTATTTGCAGATGGGGTGAACTTCTCATTTCTGCCAATTTCCACCTACTAATTCTATCAGGAAACTTGGTTGTGTTGCAAGTGTTCCTCTGTGTGTTATTGTTGTACGGTTAGAAAGTGGTGCAACTGATTGATTACATATGCATAAAGCATTGTAAAGGATTCTTATGAACGACTGATTTCTCCTTTTTAATTTATAGATTCTTCTTTTTCTACAAGTTTTGGACTGAATCGTAAGATTTTGTTGTGGTTCACGTTTCTTGTGGAGTTTCATTTCAGTGTTTGGTGTAAATGTAAGTTTCAATCTGGCCAGATGATGAAGACTTACCTATGAGGATGTGAAGGACTTTTAGGTCTGCAGTTAACAGTGGTATAGATTCCAATTTCTTGATATGCAATGGCTCTCTATTTGTTTTGTGTTGTTTCTGTATGGTTCTTCTTCATCCTCTTCAAATGTGGAATTAAATGAGTTTCTTCCATTGGATTTCCTGTGTTGTACATAGTTGTTCATTGATTTGGTTTACCTGAAATAAATTTGTTTTAGAATTTGCATTGTGGGTTTGCTAGGCTGCTTTAGATATGATTCATGGTTGTCTCTATTTTGCTAAACTGGAGTTGCACCTGCACCTGAAAGAAGGAAACTTTGCTTGCAAAATTATGGTGATTGCTACCACAAATCTATAAGTTCTAACCGGAAACTACAATGTTTTTTGCTTGGAGTTGGGATGTCCTTTACTTCTGATCTTCCTTTTCCCATTAGTCCACGAGGTCATTTTGCGTGTTATTTTTTTTCCCCATTGTTTCTTTTACTTGAAGCAAAGCCAACTATAGCTATGCATGAGAAGGAATTAACTTTTTTTGTTGTGTTGGGTGTTGTTTTTGTCGATGTTTCTTTTATTTAAAAGGAAAGACAGCAATTCATAAGGTAATTAGTTGCACTTTCAACACTGTGAAATTCAAACCACTGACAAGAATAGGCTTAATAGTTAATACACTTGCATAACCATAACTATCTGGTTTGTGACAAATATAGCAACTTTTTGAAAAATACACAAATATAACCATTTCGTTTAAAATTTTAACGACACTATCAGGATTGCTGACTGGACAAACGATTGTTTGTGACGTGGTAATTAATTTTCATCAATGTGGCATTGCAAGGTGGAATATGTTTCAAAGTTCATTAATACATAAATAAAAGAACAAAAGCCCACTTTGCCCTTTTTACCCACCCTCCACCATTATTGCCGGTCGACGAATGCTACTATCAATAGATCCACCCATCCATCTTCATCCTCTTCTTCTGATTCTCCGCCATCAAAAGGGCCTTGGCCCCTGCAGGCACAAAAGCCCAAAGGAGAGCAATAGTAAAAAATTTCAGATTCCAAAATCCCTAACCCCCGTACCTTGAATCCAATCAACGATGATGAAACTTGGAAATTTGGCCAGTACGACAAACTCGTTCTCCATCAGTTTTTGTAGCCCGGAACTGGAGATTTGGGCAAAGTACTCTCTTCCAAGCGCTGCTTGCTTGCTTTAATTACTAGGATTAAGGATGATTGATTGATTCGGGAAGGGAAGGAGACCAATAATAATAATAAAAACCCCACTCCCCTCCTACAAACCCTTTCATCTCCGCCGCAGAAGAGAAAGATGATGATGACGACGACGAATAGTTGAGGAAGAAGTTTGATTGGTCGCGGTGGTTGTTGTGTGGATAGGGGAGAAAGACGAGTGAGATGAGAGATGTGGAGAGGGAGATGAAGCAGACGATGGGGGATTGGGGAGAGCAAAAGAGGAATAAAAAGTTAACAATAATAATAAAACAAATTATTATTTTTAATTAAAATTTTAATTTGACGTGGCTGACTCGCTAAAACACAACTCCTAACAATGGCCAAGTGTAACCAATGAAAGGGACTGCAGTATAGTGGCTCAAGCAATAAATATCGAATCCACGGGTCTCTAGAGTTACTATTACTCAGCTTCAGTTCGTTATCTAGCAAAACAGATTAAGATGAAAGAACTAAAAACTACTCTAGCAAACTACAGTTAAAGTTAATCTAATTACAGGTTGGGAACTCACTTAGGTATGATTCCCCCTAGCCACTAGCCAGATTAACGATTGATGATCTCTAACGTGTTTCACTTTCATTCACAATGCGGAGAATCCTTGACTAGACCTTGAGTCTCGACTAAAGGAACAAGGCCCTCTTGAGTCAATTGCCTAGAGGGACGTATCCTTCTCTAGAACAACTGATCAAGGCGTTCTGAACTAGATTCCCTCTATCGAATGAGGTTCTCAATCGATACAAAGCAGTGAATCAACCCTCGACTAAAGCAATCGATCCACTACTATCAATCTATGGTGCTCTATTGACCTAATCAGGTATTCGCTTTCATAGGATCAAAGCAGAATCAATAATCTCGACTAAAGCAGAATTGAATCGTGAAAACATGCATAGATTGAATATGAACTCAAGATTATCAAGTCAGAGTACTCATACAATCATCCAATCAAACAAACATAGCTAGGGTTCCTCAAAACCTAAGTGAAGGGAAGTTACTCCATAGAGAAGAGAGAGACTGCAGTAAGAATCTTCAGATGATCAGTCTTCAAGTCCGGGCTTGATTCCCGAGCTCCAATGGCGAAGAAATCCTCCAAAATAGCTCCAAGAATGTTCCCAAGTCGCTCTCTCTCTCTAGGGTTCGTCCCTTGGGTGTTTGGGATCCAAAACCCAGCTCTCCCTTGCAAACACGCACAAAACCGGCTTTTATCAGCTGCCCTCGCGATACCCGGTCGAAATACCCGGTCGGGTATTTTGGGTCTCGACCGGGTATAATTGAAGCGCACCGTTTCGTCCTCAGGGAAAATCCCCGGTCTACCACCAAAATCCCCGACCGGGGATTTAAGGCCATCGCCCGGGCCCCCTTCTGCTTCTCACGGGTGCCAAAAACGATAAATACCCGGTCGGGTATTTTGCCAACCGACCGGGTATTTTCCTCCTGCAGCCCCCTTAGTCCCAACTCGGCTCCTTTCGACCCAGAACTCGTTTCTCCGCCTCGATTCCAACGCCGGGTCCTGAAATATGACATAAACACACAACCTAGCGTGAAATCGGCTTAAAACACGAGATTCCACATCACAAACGGCTTCAGAATAGGGGTGAAAACATGTGCAATTATCGGTCTATCAAACTCCCCCACACTTAACCGTTTGCTTGTCCCCAAGCAAACCAAGTCAGACACTAGGTAAGCTTAAATATTTCAATCAACCAACATTGGGGACAAGTCATAAAGGCACAAAACACGTGAATCGCACTGGTTTTCAAACATCAATACATGCACAACCTCAATAACAACCTGGACAACCACCACAAAGGACATTCGAGTGCAGCAAATCGAGTAAAGGAAGAGTCTCCCGTCTGTTCACTGGCCAACCTAGACTTGATTCAACCACTTACTCAAAACAGTCAGCTCATGCATCCAACTCAAGACATCATAATAGAGACCGAGCAATCTAGGTCCTCACCGGGGTACAAGAGCGTATAGAAAATGAAAATGAATCACTCACTCTCGACCAGTGGGGTCAGGACAATTTGATGCGAAAGATGCGCATGCTATTTCTCTCAATACCTATCATCTCTTCACCATGATGGCAGCCTCTAAATGCTAGAGTTCACATGTGGGGTGTCACCACTAACTAATCAGGAGGTCTTAGACACAGGTTCAAATGACTGGCTAGGGTCTTGGACATGGGGAAAAGGCCTTTTAAGTGGTGGAAGTATTCATAGCAAAAGGTTCCACATTTTCCAAACACACAATCACAGTCAAACAACCCGGTATTTTCTTTCTGCTATTCTGCATTACTCAATATCTTAAGAGCACAAGAGCGAAGGAGGCATAAACATCAGTATTTCCAAGCCAGACTGCTAAGAAACACTACTTACTGGGCATTATTCAGATTTTTAGTAGTGGCTCTCTTTTGCTTTCACTTTTTTTCTTTGTTTTTCTTTCATTTTTCTTTTCATTTCTTAAGAGAGCCCCCACTTCTGCATAAATTTCAAACACCTGCCCAATTTTTAAGCACTACCTCCAACACTCACATAGGCTTTAGCAGACACAGCAGAGAATATATAAAACCACTCTGTGGAACCTTCTAAAAGATGCAACAAGGGTGATTTTTTTTCATTATAGACCAAAAGAAAGGATAACACACGGCTCAAAGGGGCTGACTAGGGGATATGACACATCAGGACAGTCAGTTTTGGGCGTGGGCTAATCCTATGCCCCCATCATTTTAGCTAGTGACAACGTGAATGCTACACATCATGGAAGAGGGATCTATCGCACTAGAAAGAAACGAGCCGGCTCAAATCTCACATGGCTACCTATATGCTCTATCTCACATTTTGATACCCTGAACTAGATGCATAAACGACTGTCAAGAACAAGTAATCAAATCAAGTCAGATCAAGTCACAGTTGGCAAGCAAACAGTAGAAAAACTGAACCCCTACGTCGTTCTACTGCACATCTCAGTCCTCATCATAGGTTGTCCTAGTCGCAAACAAGTTGGCATGCATTAATTCAAAAACCAATCAACTCATCTATCAAAACACAGTGCCAATATGATCAAACAGCAGTACTTGGAGCCCTCAAATCGTAAGATTCGGACAGCGGACTAGGCTCCAAGCACCATCGTAATTATTCCAACCGATACAAAACATCCCCCCACACTTAAGCACGACATTGCCCTCAATGGAGTAGAGGGAGAGATAAGGGAAACGATGTTACCGGGTCAAGGGTGAATGATGGTGGACGAGGCAGGCGGTGCATTCCATGAGGAGAGAGTGGTCGAAACACAAACACCACACAAAATCTCACAAAGGTTGAGTTATGGACTCTAAAATCAAAGAACAAAACTGACTCAACCGAAGAGAAATAGGGAAAGAAATGCAAACCGACTGGTTGGGTTGCCTCCCAACAAGCGCTTCGTTCACGTCGTGAGCCAGACGATGGCTCCTAAGTTTCGGTCCATGCTAGAACCTCCTTGAAGTTGAGGTTCTCGTCGATGAGGTGGAGTCTCAAGTCACGAGCATGTGGTGCGGCAGGTGATGAAGGCTCGTGTACTTGATGCAGATGAGGTCTCCACCCTCGAGACCTCTTCTTCTCTTCTCTCGTCTCATTGCCCCAAACCAGATAAGACAGCATCGATTGGCCACCATCGCGTCCACCAAGCGGGACCGATGTCGATGTGGCCTTGGTCTGGCAAAGAGACACTGCAAATGGGTCCTTGCTGAGCAATTCCTCGAAGTTTGGTGGAGATATCACATGTAACTCATGGCCGGTGCAAGCCTCTTCCACCTCAACTTCGTCCTCAGCCTGGACGCCAATTGCTTCTTCAACCTCCCTTTCTTCTTCATGTGGTATCACCCCTGGGAAATGATCAAGAACTACTCCTGCTTCGCTTTCGTCATCCTCCACAACCTCTTTCTGCACCCTTTCTTGCTCTTCTTCTTCTAGCACGGATTGGAGAGCAAGTTGCCAGGCAATTTCTTTCATGAGATCTTCTTGCATCTCCTCACTCATGCCCACCTCTTCAAAGCGCAGTGTGGGATGTGGGAAAGGGTGGTCGGCTACGACAGGACATTCCTGATCATGATCATCACGGGAGCTCTCCGTGACAACTTCTGTGTGCTCCACAATGTCCTTGTAGCCTTCTTCTTCCTCGTCCTCTTCTTGTATGGTAGCAGAAGGGTGATCTTGAGCAAGTTGTGCACAAACTTGCTCAACCCACTCTGTTTGCTTCGCTGAGCGTTGAACAGCCTCCTCCATATCACGGAGATATGAGGGATCGGAAGAGGGGAGGGCTTGGATGGAAGATCCATTCTGCGATTGCGTCTCTCGGAGTCCCGAACAAACTGCTCCAGGAGAAGCTTCAGTTCATAGTTTGGATCTGGCTGTGGAGTGTAGCATGGCTCTGCAGAATGGCCCGTGAAGGCCGCCATGGGTAACTCCAACGCTGATGGCCCTTCTGGTTGTGGGAGAAAGTCTTCTTGGTAATGAGATTGTTCTTGATATGCCCAGGGGTCAGATTGTTCTCCATAGAAAGGGGGTTGGTACTGGAACCCGGATCCATAGTCTTCTCCTCCTTGATTGCTCCAGGGTGTCTCGGGGTAATACCACTCGGATGGTGGTGGATACCCCCAATGGTTGGAGAAGCCATGAGGATCCATGATTCAGATCTGCACCAACAAAAACAAAAACACCCAAGTGAAAAGCAAGGGTGGAAAACAAAAGAAAAACGCTAAAGTAACAAACTTCTGCCTTTCCTAATAATCTAGAAATTCCCCGGCAACGGCGCCAAAAACTTGACTCGCTAAAACACAACTCCTAACAATGGCCAAGTGTAACCAATGAAAGGGACTGCAGTATAGTGGCTCAAGCAATAAATATCGAATCCACGGGTCTCTAGAGTTACTATTACTCAGCTTCAGTTCGTTATCTAGCAAAACAGATTAAGATGAAAGAACTAAAAACTACTCTAGCAAACTACAGTTAAAGTTAATCTAATTACAGGTTGGGAACTCACTTAGGTATGATTCCCCCTAGCCACTAGCCAGATTAACGATTGATGATCTCTAACGTGTTTCACTCATATCCAAGCCCTCCCCTCTTCCGATCCCTCATATCTCCGTGATATGGAGGAGGCTGTTCAACGCTCAGCGAAGCAAACAGAGTGGGTTGAGCAAGTTTGTGCACAACTTGCTCAAGATCACCCTTCTGCTACCATACAAGAAGAGGACGAGGAAGAAGAAGGCTACAAGGACATTGTGGAGCACACAGAAGTTGTCACGGAGAGCTCCCGTGATGATCATGATCAGGAATGTCCTGTCGTAGCCGACCACCCTTTCCCACATCCCACACTGCGCTTTGAAGAGGTGGGCATGAGTGAGGAGATGCAAGAAGATCTCATGAAAGAAATTGCCTGGCAACTTGCTCTCCAATCCGTGCTAGAAGAAGAAGAGCAAGAAAGGGTGCAGAAAGAGGTTGTGGAGGATGACGAAAGCGAAGCAGGAGTAGTTCTTGATCATTTCCCAGGGGTGATACCACATGAAGAAGAAAGGGAGGTTGAAGAAGCAATTGGCGTCCAGGCTGAGGACGAAGTTGAGGTGGAAGAGGCTTGCACCGGCCATGAGTTACATGTGATATCTCCACCAAACTTCGAGGAATTGCTCAGCAAGGACCCATTTGCAGTGTCTCTTTGCCAGACCAAGGCCACATCGACATCGGTCCCTCTTGGTGGACGCGATGGTGGCCAATCGATGCTGTCTTATCTGGTTTGGGGCAATGAGACGAGAGAAGAGAAGAAGAGGTCTCGAGGGTGGAGACTTCATCTGCATCAAGTACACGAGCCTTCATCACCTGCCGCACCACATGCTAGTGACTTGAGACTCCACCTCATCGACGAGAACCTCAACTTCAAGGAGGTTCTAGCATGGACCGAAACTTAGGAGCCATCGTCTGGCTCACGACGTGAACGAAGCGCTTGTTGGGAGGCAACCCAACCAGTCGGTTTGCATTTCTTTCCCTATTTCTCTTCGGTTGAGTCAGTTTTGTTCTTTGATTTTAGAGTCCATAACTCAACCTTTGTGAGATTTTGTGTGGTGTTTGTGTTTCGACCACTCTCTCCTCATGGAATGCACCGCCTGCCTCGTCCACCATCATTCACCCTTGACCCGGTAACATCGTTTCCCTTATCTCTCCCTCTACTCCATTGAGGGCAATGTCGTGCTTAAGTGTGGGGGGATGTTTTGTATCGGTTGGAATAATTACGATGGTGCTTGGAGCCTAGTCCGCTGTCCGAATCTTACGATTTGAGGGCTCCAAGTACTGCTGTTTGATCATATTGGCACTGTGTTTTGATAGATGAGTTGATTGGTTTTTGAATTAATGCATGCCAACTTGTTTGCGACTAGGACAACCTATGATGAGGACTGAGATGTGCAGTAGAACGACGTAGGGGTTCAGTTTTTCTACTGTTTGCTTGCCAACTGTGACTTGATCTGACTTGATTTGATTACTTGTTCTTGACAGTCGTTTATGCATCTAGTTCAGGGTATCAAAATGTGAGATAGAGCATATAGGTAGCCATGTGAGATTTGAGCCGGCTCGTTTCTTTCTAGTGCGATAGATTCCTCTTCCATGATGTGTAGCATTCACGTTGTCACTAGCTAAAATGATGGGGGCATAGGATTAGCCCACGCCCAAAACTGACTGTCCTGATGTGTCATATCCCCTAGTCAGCCCCTTTGAGCCGTGTGTTATCCTTTCTTTTGGTCTATAATGAAAAAAAATCACCCTTGTTGCATCTTTTAGAAGGTTCCACAGAGTGGTTTTATATATTCTCTGCTGTGTCTGCTAAAGCCTATGTGAGTGTTGGAGGTAGTGCTTAAAAATTGGGCAGGTGTTTGAAATTTATGCAGAAGTGGGGGCTCTCTTAAGAAATGAAAAGAAAAATGAAAGAAAAACAAAGAAAAAAAGTGAAAGCAAAAGAGAGCCACTACTAAAAATCTGAATAATGCCCAGTAAGTAGTGTTTCTTAGCAGTCTGGCTTGGAAATACTGATGTTTATGCCTCCTTCGCTCTTGTGCTCTTAAGATATTGAGTAATGCAGAATAGCAGAAAGAAAATACCGGGTTGTTTGACTGTGATTGTGTGTTTGGAAAATGTGGAACCTTTTGCTATGAATACTTCCACCACTTAAAAGGCCTTTTCCCCATGTCCAAGACCCTAGCCAGTCATTTGAACCTGTGTCTAAGACCTCCTGATTAGTTAGTGGTGACACCCCACATGTGAACTCTAGCATTTAGAGGCTGCCATCATGGTGAAGAGATGATAGGTATTGAGAGAAATAGCATGCGCATCTTTCGCATCAAATTGTCCTGACCCCACTGGTCGAGAGTGAGTGATTCATTTTCATTTTCTATACGCTCTTGTACCCCGGTGAGGACCTAGATTGCTCGGTCTCTATTATGATGTCTTGAGTTGGATGCATGAGCTGACTGTTTTGAGTAAGTGGTTGAATCAAGTCTAGGTTGGCCAGTGAACAGACGGGAGACTCTTCCTTTACTCGATTTGCTGCACTCGAATGTCCTTTGTGGTGGTTGTCCAGGTTGTTATTGAGGTTGTGCATGTATTGATGTTTGAAAACCAGTGCGATTCACGTGTTTTGTGCCTTTATGACTTGTCCCCAATGTTGGTTGATTGAAATATTTAAGCTTACCTAGTGTCTGACTTGGTTTGCTTGGGGACAAGCAAACGGTTAAGTGTGGGGGAGTTTGATAGACCGATAATTGCACATGTTTTCACCCCTATTCTGAAGCCGTTTGTGATGTGGAATCTCGTGTTTTAAGCCGATTTCACGCTAGGTTGTGTGTTTATGTCATATTTCAGGACCCGGCGTTGGAATCGAGGCGGAGAAACGAGTTCTGGGTCGAAAGGAGCCGAGTTGGGACTAAGGGGGCTGCAGGAGGAAAATACCCGGTCGGTTGGCAAAATACCCGACCGGGTATTTATCGTTTTTGGCACCCGTGAGAAGCAGAAGGGGGCCCGGGCGATGGCCTTAAATCCCCGGTCGGGGATTTTGGTGGTAGACCGGGGATTTTCCCTGAGGACGAAACGGTGCGCTTCAATTATACCCGGTCGAGACCCAAAATACCCGACCGGGTATTTCGACCGGGTATCGCGAGGGCAGCTGATAAAAGCCGGTTTTGTGCGTTTTTGCAAGGGAGAGCTGGGTTTTGGATCCCAAACACCCAAGGGACGAACCCTAGAGAGAGAGAGCGACTTGGGAACATTCTTGGAGCTATTTTGGAGGATTTCTTCGCCATTGGAGCTCGGGAATCAAGCCCGGACTTGAAGACTGATCATCTGAAGATTCTTACTGCAGTCTCTCTCTTCTCTATGGAGTAACTTCCCTTCACTTAGGTTTTGAGGAACCCTAGCTATGTTTGTTTGATTGGATGATTGTATGAGTACTCTGACTTGATAATCTTGAGTTCATATTCAATCTATGCATGTTTTCACGATTCAATTCTGCTTTAGTCGAGATTATTGATTCTGCTTTGATCCTATGAAAGCGAATACCTGATTAGGTCAATAGAGCACCATAGATTGATAGTAGTGGATCGATTGCTTTAGTCGAGGGTTGATTCACTGCTTTGTATCGATTGAGAACCTCATTCGATAGAGGGAATCTAGTTCAGAACGCCTTGATCAGTTGTTCTAGAGAAGGATACGTCCCTCTAGGCAATTGACTCAAGAGGGCCTTGTTCCTTTAGTCGAGACTCAAGGTCTAGTCAAGGATTCTCCGCATTGTGAATGAAAGTGAAACACGTTAGAGATCATCAATCGTTAATCTGGCTAGTGGCTAGGGGGAATCATACCTAAGTGAGTTCCCAACCTGTAATTAGATTAACTTTAACTGTAGTTTGCTAGAGTAGTTTTTAGTTCTTTCATCTTAATCTGTTTTGCTAGATAACGAACTGAAGCTGAGTAATAGTAACTCTAGAGACCCGTGGATTCGATATTTATTGCTTGAGCCACTATACTGCAGTCCCTTTCATTGGTTACACTTGGCCATTGTTAGGAGTTGTGTTTTAGCGAGTCAAGTTTTCGATTGCGTCTCTCGGAGTCCCGAACAAACTGCTCCAGGAGAAGCTTCAGTTCATAGTTTGGATCTGGCTGTGGAGTGTAGCATGGCTCTGCAGAATGGCCCGTGAAGGCCGCCATGGGTAACTCCAACGCTGATGGCCCTTCTAGTTGTGGGAGAAAGTCTTCTTGGTAATGAGATTGTTCTTGATATGCCCAGGGGTCAGATTGTTCTCCATAGAAAGGGGGTTGGTACTGGAACCCGGATCCATAGTCTTCTCCTCCTTGATTGCTCCAGGGTGTCTCGGGGTAATACCACTCGGATGGTGGTGGATACCCCCAATGGTTGGAGAAGCCATGAGGATCCATGATTCAGATCTGCACCAACAAAAACAAAAACACCCAAGTGAAAAGCAAGGGTGGAAAACAAAAGAAAAACGCTAAAGTAACAAACTTCTGCCTTTCCTAATAATCTAGAAATTCCCCGGCAACGGCGCCAAAAACTTGACTCGCTAAAACACAACTCCTAACAATGGCCAAGTGTAACCAATGAAAGGGACTGCAGTATAGTGGCTCAAGCAATAAATATCGAATCCACGGGTCTCTAGAGTTACTATTACTCAGCTTCAGTTCGTTATCTAGCAAAACAGATTAAGATGAAAGAACTAAAAACTACTCTAGCAAACTACAGTTAAAGTTAATCTAATTACAGGTTGGGAACTCACTTAGGTATGATTCCCCCTAGCCACTAGCCAGATTAACGATTGATGATCTCTAACGTGTTTCACTTTCATTCACAATGCGGAGAATCCTTGACTAGACCTTGAGTCTCGACTAAAGGAACAAGGCCCTCTTGAGTCAATTGCCTAGAGGGACGTATCCTTCTCTAGAACAACTGATCAAGGCGTTCTGAACTAGATTCCCTCTATCGAATGAGGTTCTCAATCGATACAAAGCAGTGAATCAACCCTCGACTAAAGCAATCGATCCACTACTATCAATCTATGGTGCTCTATTGACCTAATCAGGTATTCGCTTTCATAGGATCAAAGCAGAATCAATAATCTCGACTAAAGCAGAATTGAATCGTGAAAACATGCATAGATTGAATATGAACTCAAGATTATCAAGTCAGAGTACTCATACAATCATCCAATCAAACAAACATAGCTAGGGTTCCTCAAAACCTAAGTGAAGGGAAGTTACTCCATAGAGAAGAGAGAGACTGCAGTAAGAATCTTCAGATGATCAGTCTTCAAGTCCGGGCTTGATTCCCGAGCTCCAATGGCGAAGAAATCCTCCAAAATAGCTCCAAGAATGTTCCCAAGTCGCTCTCTCTCTCTAGGGTTCGTCCCTTGGGTGTTTGGGATCCAAAACCCAGCTCTCCCTTGCAAAAACGCACAAAACCGGCTTTTATCAGCTGCCCTCGCGATACCCAGTCGAAATACCCGGTCGGGTATTTTGGGTCTCGACCGGGTATAATTGAAGCGCACCGTTTCGTCCTCAGGGAAAATCCCCGGTCTACCACCAAAATCCCCGACCGGGGATTTAAGGCCATCGCCCGGGCCCCCTTCTGCTTCTCACGGGTGCCAAAAACGATAAATACCCGGTCGGGTATTTTGCCAACCGACCGGGTATTTTCCTCCTGCAGCCCCCTTAGTCCCAACTCGGCTCCTTTCGACCCAGAACTCGTTTCTCCGCCTCGATTCCAACGCCGGGTCCTGAAATATGACATAAACACACAACCTAGCGTGAAATCGGCTTAAAACACGAGATTCCACATCACAAACGGCTTCAGAATAGGGGTGAAAACATGTGCAATTATCGGTCTATCAGTGGCCTCCAACGTGGCGCCTAGGTGGCATGGCGAGTCTAGCTGGACATGTGTTGGAGCTGAAGTGGGAGCTAAGGTGGCATCCACATCAACGTCCTGTTAACGGTGTTAAAGTTTTTAACGAAAATTGCTAATTTTGTTAAACGAGTTTCCAAAATGTGGCTACAAGTACAACTGTATATTTTTCAAAAAAGTGGCTATTATTGTCAAAAGCGCCAAAGCTATGGCTATGCAGGTGAATTAAGCCACAAGAATACGACGAACTTAGTTTACCATCAACTGAATTGCCTGCCAAATAATCTTGTTATTGCAAATTTAGTTCCCGCGGCGTAGCCGTGGGTATGTATTGCTCCTAGTATAAGCTGAAAAGGAAACAATCTCTCTCCCTCTCTCTACTCGTAGCCAATCTGTTGACTACTCTCCCTCCCTCCTCCATCCTTCTCCTCTTTCTATCTCGACGGGCGGTTGTTTGAAGTGAACATTAAAGATGAAGAGAGGATTTGCCGCTTTGTGTGTTCTCTCGAGTCTTGGTGAGAGATGCTAGGTTTTCGATTTGGGAGGATTGAGGAAGACACATCTCCTTTCATCTCATCGGTACATTATTTTTTCCCCTAATTCATTACGTCAAACTGACACTGTTGAATCGTGAACCGGTATCAAACCGATATGGTCTAACCATCAACTTTTTCGGTTTTCACGGACTTCTAATTCTAAAGCTAAATAAATGGCTTCCTGACAGTCGACTGTGAGCATGGTTGTCTCGAACCTGGTTGAACCGGTTCTTGTCATGAAATCGGTATGACCGACATGAGCGAGTTACGAATTCTAAGGAAAGTGACATTGTATTATTGAATTTAATTAATAAAAAATTAATTGATTAGTTATTTCATGAATTTAAAAGTCAAAAGTTGATGTTATTTGTTGGATTGTAAGTAAATTGTCGTCAAATATATTTTATATGATTAAATTTATCGAATGTTAATGATTTTCACAATTATATATATTTTTTTATACCAGCATGAACCGACGTAGACCAATTATACCACCGGCCGTACCCTTCTACCTGCAAACCGGCCCACCGATATAAACCAGTTTGACAACAATGATTGTGACTTGTGAGGCCAGTTCCGGTCAGACCAGGTCCAACAGACCGGCCGGCTCACGATTTAACAACCTTGCTGTGTTATCCTTTCCTGGGAAATCTTCAGCACACAGCCACTCTCTTTACGAAATTACAAGCGCCGCTCTCTCTCTTGTTAAATTAACGTCAAACCATTTAAAATTCGAAACTCTCCCATTCGATTCAATCCTTTCCTTTCCTATACAGTACGAAAGTCAGATCCACATATCCAAGGTTGTCAAACCGGTTTATGCCGGTACGCCGGTTTTACAAGTGAAATGGTTCTACCGTGGTAGAACCAGTTTCATGCCGGTTATGCCGGTTTGTACCGGTTTTACCACAATTTCTGGATATGAATATAATAACCCATCACAAAATATATATCCAAATTACATCCATAATAACCCATCTGCTTTGATCTGAAAAATTGAACATGGACTTTACAAAATTGAACAACAAATTGGAGATTAAGATTGCCAAACCCAAATGGGAAAAGGGGGTCATAATTTTCGTCCCCAACATTCATAGGGAGCTGATCAACTCTCTTGAACCATGTTCTGGGAAGCTTTCCAGTCAAAGTTGTTACCTGAGGCGAGGGCTGGAGGTGAATTGAGGAAGGTGGCCTGCTGGTGCCACTCGATCGCCGCGCACAGGGAAGAAGAAGGGCTGCCGGTTGCCGCGTTTCCTGCCTCGCCGGACGATTTTTTTGCTGGGAAAGATGAACGCGACGGATCGAGACGCGCCGGGCTGCTGTCGAATCGAGACGCGGCGGAAGGAGGCCGCGGCGGAAGGAGGCTGCGGCGGAAGGAGATCGTGACTGGTGGTGGTGGGCGTCTTGGCGGCGTCTGGGGAGCTCGGCTGCGAAGTGGAGAAGAATGGGAGGGATGGGCGGCGAATTGGAGAAGAATGGGAGAAGAATGGTGCTGGGCGTTTGGGGAGCTCGGCTGCGCGCTGTGAACCCTATTTTTTTTTTTTTAAAACAAAACGCCATCGTTTTTGCCATTTGGCCGGCATCTCCCAACCGGTCGAACTTCCGTAATTCCCGGTTTTGACCGGATTTGACCGATTTTGACCGATATTGACTGGAGGGTTGTGCCGGTGGTATTCCAGCCGGTTTCATGACCGGTACCGGTTGGACCTGGTTCAACCGGCCGGCATACCACTGGCATGACAACCATGCACATATCACATTCCCCTAGTCGTTCTAGTCTTCCAAGTTCTACCTTCAATAGATCTCGCATTTCGCGAGAGAGATTTGGATTGGAGATATAGAAAAATTCTGGGGAATTACAGACTGCTGGTCTGGATCGATCATTGGTTTTCCTAATCATTCCATTCCAGTAAACTAGGAGAACGACAATGGGGGCATACAGGGCCGACGACGATTATGATTACTTGTTCAAGGTCGTGTTGATAGGCGACTCCGGCGTCGGCAAATCTAATCTCTTGTCCAGATTTACCAGGAACGAGTTCAGCCTCGAATCCAAATCCACGATTGGCGTCGAATTTGCGACTCGCAGCATCCACGTCGATGACAAGGTCGTCAAGGCCCAGA
Organism: Linum tenue; assembly: GCA_946122785.1. NCBI lineage: Eukaryota > Viridiplantae > Streptophyta > Magnoliopsida > Malpighiales > Linaceae > Linum > Linum tenue. Next base: position 50,032,175 of record CAMGYJ010000007.1, on the reverse strand, counting down.
TCTGGGACACTGCTGGCCAAGAAAGGTAATTGCGCTTTCGGATCTTGAAAATTTCTTGCGTTCTGGGTTTAATTTGCTACCGTAGCTCTCACATTCCCTTCACGTAGGTAGATCTATGCCTTGAAAACGCTTAACGATTACCCGCCTCCGCCCTCTGATTTTTTTTTCCCCGGCTCGTCGCTTCATGGTTTTTTCTTTCCCTTTTGCGTCTGCTGTTTCTTTCGGGATTTGGGAAGGTTTAAGATGATTAGGGTTCATTTGCTCTTCATTTTTACCTCTTGTGGAGTGAATGTTCTTGAGGTTTGTGGGTTTAGGATGATGTTTTATACCGAGTATGATATTTATGATGTGGTCATCAAGCTGTTTCAACTGCTTCTCTTCATTCTTGAGCCTGTAGAGTTTTGGTGCACCTTCAGTTTGGTTCTTTTCCATACTTATTTCTTCTTGGTTTGATGTTGTCTTTCACTTTTACCTTGAACTGTTAATTTGAGTTGTCACGTACGTCACCAGATTTTCTTTGCAATGTCGTCTCTGTTTGTAGGGTGGATTTTAGAGTTAACATGTTGAACTAGTGGTAGTTATAGAATTAAATACTGTATATGAAGCATGTTTCATGCTAAAGTTGGGACTTGCTTCGTATGGAAAGTTTTGGTGCATGGTTACTGTTATAAGGATCTTGCTTCATAAGGGGCTTGGGGATCTAATCTTAGAAATGTAAAGACTGATTTTTGCTGTTTCTTTTCGAACTGTGTTGAAGCTTCGGAATGGTTACTAGAATACTGGATCATTAGTATGCCAATAGTATTCTGTATTCTACCAACGAAAATGCATTGTAATACTTTACTTTACAATGGAACTGTGGGAACTGTCAAAGATTTCTTTTCTATTATCATAGGGCACTTGTGGCGATGGAAGAAGATGGAAACCTCATTGCCAGTTCTTCCTGAATTTTAATTTTAAAGTGCATTGATAGAGATATATTTTAATTTGTCATGTCTAAGTACCAGGTTCTTTTGTAAGAGATAATGGCTAGCTAGCTATGCACATTTGCTGATGCAAAGCACTACGTTAGATACTATGCTATGTTTTTCCTTTGACCTTCAGGCAGCTTACACGAAAAATATATTGTTGTTTTCGTGTTATCAATTGATTTGAGCACAAGGCAGGAACTCCTATTGTGGTTGCCTATTCATTGATCAGTGTTGTTCCCTTTTAGCCTTCATGTTGTATCTAATCCTGGATAGATGATATATACCCTCTGCACCTGCACCTGCACCTTTTGTAATATCTTCGGCTCAAGTATGGGCGTGATCTAGGCTGTCAGACTAGTTTAGTTTGCTTGATTCTCAGTCAGAAACATCAATTGCAAGATGTATTACATCTTATATTCGAAATTGTGAATCTTTGTCTGCACATCCGTCATGTGTGCTCGGTAAAGAGTTTGCAAAGTTGTCTCTCTAGCGCAACACTAATTGATTAGTCTGTACGAACTCCTTGATTTTACTGTTTTTTCATGCTTGTATAAACTGAGGCATCAAAAGATAAGCTGATATTACCCCTGTTTCGGATGCATGTTTTTTAGTTTGTAATCTTGTCAGTTTTTGATAACTCCATACAAGTACTGTTTGTTCTTCCTACTTTTATTGAGCTTTCCTTCTTACCTCTATATGCCATTTGTTTAAGTTCTGGCTTCAGCATCTCTTTGCCACTTCTGTTTCCTTAGTAGATGTAGTTCTTATGTTTTGCTGTAATGAGCCTTCAAGTCGGGTCCTGATTAAAAAGCTTTGCTGCTGGCAGATACCGGGCAATCACCAGTGCATACTACAGAGGTGCAGTAGGTGCATTGCTTGTCTATGATGTCACCCGGCATGTTACTTTTGAAAATGTGGAGAGGTGGTTGAAGGAGCTCAGGGATCACACAGATGCAAACATTGTGATCATGCTTGTCGGGAACAAAGCGGATCTGAGACACCTTCGTGCTGTTCAAACTGAGGACGCCAAAGCATTTGCCGAGAGAGAGAACACATTTTTCATGGAGACATCTGCACTGGAGTCCTTGAATGTCGAGAATGCATTCACTGAGGTGCTGACTCAAATTTACCGGGTTGTCAGCAGGAAGGCACTTGATGTTGGGGATGACCCAGCAGCCTTGCCCAAGGGACAGACCATTAGTGTGGGAAAGGATGATGTATCCGCCGTCAAGAAAGTTGGGTGCTGCTCGGCCTAATAGTTTGATAGTAATGGAAAAAGGTGTTGCCGGTATGAGTTTCTGATTAAGAATTTTGCAATTTCTGGCTTTGGAGAGAGAACATGGTTTCTGAAGTACATACCAGAATGTATTCTCAGTTCTCACTCTCGTATGTGGAATGCTCGGATGGCAAACTGTAGTTTGATGGCTAGAAAAGGAAGAGAAGTTATAGAGTCGTGAAGAGAAGCTTTAAGGGTTGAGATCGTAGAGACTTTCACCTTTGGTTTGCATTTCCCTTGTCGCCTGAAATATCCCTACCGGCCCTCTGTATGGCCTTTTCATTTGGATAATTTTCTCATTTGAAGTGCTGTGATTTGTAGTCAGTTTACGACGATCCCCGTTCTTAAGCACACTTTGTTGGTGCAATTTAGTAAGTAAGCGAATTAATTATGTTCAAATGGAATCTGCCGTTTTTGTGTTACATCTTCTAATATCGGAGTCTAAATATCGATTGCAAGGAATTAACAACACGTACGGACCTGTGCTCTTTCCGTTTCAGACGGCAACCAATTGTGATTGGGTTTATGAGGGTGGATCATGGTAATACCGTAACAAATCCATTATGGAGTATCAGACACATTATAGAATTCAGTTATTCATTCATTGAAAAGCTTATGTTACTTGATGAATTCTTTGTTTCTTCTCTATGATTCATGGATGGGGTAAGGCTGGTTATGCACACCTTGGTCTTTATAAGGAAAGTATTATTTTTTTGCTTCAAAGTATAGGAATTATTATTCCGTATTATTAGTCAGGTTTGCATGGAGCGGTGTAGGAGTCTTTTCTCCTTTACGTAACGTTAACCCTAGTTGCACTTGAAGAATAGTGTATATATATTCATCCTCTTGTAATCGACTGCCGACTAATAAGAATAGCAAGAGAAAGTTCTATTTCTCCGTGGAGTAAGCTCATTCGCACTGAATGAGAAGAACCACGTAAGTCTCGTGTTCGTGTTCTTTACTTTTCGCTTTACATATTTTACATGGTATCAGAGCTGGTCATATAGATCATAATGGCTACAATAACTGAGGATGGAACTGATGGTGCGGTGGTCACCAGCGGCGGCAGTGGAGGTAGTGTGGTTCCTCCGATTATTCCTGCGACGTTGAAGATCCAAGCATCGAACAATCCTGGCCACCTGTTTCTTTGGGAGTTGCTGAATGACTCAATTTTTGGAAAATGGGTAACCGATATGAGGGAAGCCCTAATCGCCAAGAATAAACTTGGTATTGTGGATGGATCTGTTGTGAAGCCCGAAGCAGTGGGAGAGCTCCAAGAGGCATGTCTGCAATGCGATGGCACTTGTGAAGGGATGGCTCAAGACATCAATGGACAAGGAAGTTCACAGCTCGATTCCTCGCGCGAGAGATGTGGGTTGACCTAGAGGTCAGGTTTGGAAAGGGATCGATTCCTCTCGCCTACGAGCTTAGGCATCTGATTAGCTCCTTAAGGAAAGAGAAACTTAGCGTCTCTACTTTCTTCACCAAGCTGCGGGGTTATTGGGAAGAGATGCAGACGATAAAGCCAATTCTGCTTTGCACATGCGGGAAATGCACGTGTGATGTAGGGAAGCAAGTCATGGAGAATCAGGAAAGTGATCGCCTTTTCGATTTTCTAATGGGGTTGGGAGATGCTTTTGCTATGGTGAAAACCCAAATTTTATCCATGAGACCGACACTGAATTTGGGCGAGGCTTATTGACTTGTTGCCACACAGGAGCAACACAAACAAATTTCAGCAAATAGAAGGCCTCATGTGGAGGCAGCAGCACTTCAAAACTCTCGTGGTCAAGACGCAGTGGAGGCTGGATGAATTAGTTAGAGAGGACGCAATGCGGATGACAAGAGCGTACCTCATTGTAGTCACTGGCAAAAGCGTGGCCACCTAAAAGAAAGTTGCTTTGAGTTGATTGGATATCCAGCTGGATGGGTCGAGAGGAAGCCACGTCCAGGTGATAGAGAAGAGCGGTAGAGGGAATTGAGGTCGATCAAACTCGAGGGCAGCGCAGTCATCATCGGGAGGAGGAGTATCTATTCATGGACTAAAATCTGACCAAGTTCAACAACTCTTGCAGTTTCTCAACCAGAGCAACACGTCACAATCTCAAAACTCAGAGTCACAAGTGCACATGACTGGTAAGCTCTCTGATAGTTCTTAATGGGTTATTGATTGGAGGTGCAATGAATATATCACCAATGATGAAAGGTTGCTAGAAAACTCGGGTTCTGTTAAAGGGTATTTGCCGGTTAGTATTCTGAATGGGGATAAAGTGGCAGTTATACGAGTTGGTGACGTAAGTTTGTCGAATGGAATGAAACTCACTCGTGTTCTCATCATACCATAATTAAAGTGTAATCTTCTTTCGGTCAGCAGGTTGACTCGGGACTTTAATGTCGCTTTGACATTCTTATGCGATTTTTGCGTCATCAAGGACTTACACTCCAGGAAGATGATTGGGACGGGACAGCTACGTGATTGATTGTACTATCTTCGATTGCTAGGAGGGCCCGTGTCGCATGCCTTAACATCCAGTGGTGATGATGGAACGGGGGAGCTTTCGCATTCGCGTCTGGGTCACCCGTCACTGGAGAAATCTTTTTTCTTATTTATTTCAATTCAGAATAAATGCAAGGTTGATGTCTGCGATTCTTGTATTCGTGCTAAACATACAAGACTACCTTTTCCTAGAAGTACGATAAGAACAAATCGTTGTTTTAAGCTTGTTCATGTGGATATTTGGGGCGGTTTCAAGTTTCCAACTCAAAATTCAGCTCAATATTTCCTTACCATTGTTGATGATTTTAGCAGAGCTACCTGGGTGTATTTTTCGAGTTAGAAATATGATGTTGAGGGATATTTGAAGATGTTCATCAATATGGCTGAAACACAGTTTGATAAGAAGGTAAGTAGAGTTCAGGCTAACAATGGATTGGAGTTTCAGACAAACAGCTTGCGTTCCTTTTATGAAGACCGTGGGATTTTACTGCAGACGTCGTGCACAGATACTCCTCAGTAGAATGGAGTCATCGAGCAAAAACATCGCCACTTTCTAGAGACAACTCGTGCCTTGAGGTTTCGGGCCAACCTGCCATTGCGTTTCTGGGGGGAATGTATACTTATTGCTGCCTACTTAATCAATCGAATCCCTTCCAAGGTTTTGCAGAATCGAACACCTTATGAAGTCCTACTTGGTAAGCTGCCTTCCAATAAGCATCTTCGAGTTTTTGGTCGCTTAAGTTATGGGAAGGACATGCACATGGGTGTTTTGAAGTTTGGGGAACGGGGTCGTCGATCCTTCTTTATGGGTTATCCTGCCTTTCAAAAAGGCTATCACCTTTATGATTTGAACACCCACACATTTTATACTAATGGCACCTGGTCTTTGGTTGAATTACCCCCGGGAAAGAAAGTTGTCTCCTCCAAGTGGGTCTTTAAGATTAAGTACAGACAAGACGGTGCCATTGAGCGTTACAAAGCTGGTTTAGTAGCCAAAGGTTTCACACTTTCACTCAAACAGAGAGGATAGACTATCATGACACATTTGCGCCTATGGCTAAGCTTTTCATTGTTCGATGTCTCCTTGCGGTGGCTGCGGTTCGCGGTTGGGAAGTTCACCAACTCAATGTTGACAATGTGTTCCTACATGGTGATATTCAGGAGGAAGTTTATATGCAGATACCCCCTGATTTTGAAGCACCAGGTGATTCGCGTGTCTGCCACTTGCACAAATCCATTTATGGACTGAAGCAAGCCTCTCGGAACTAGTATGCCAAGTTCACCACTACCCTCACTGATCTTGGTTTTCAGAGATCTCGGGCAGATTACTCAATGTTTTTTCGCCGCCATCGAGATACCTACGCTGTCGCCTTGATCTTTGTCGATGACGTAATTCTTGCAGGAGATGGTATGGAGTTTATTCAACATGTTAAAGATACCCTTCATCATCAGTTTGGAATCAAGAACCTTGGTCCTCTTAAATATTTCATGGGCATTGAAGTGGCCAGGTCTCGGGTTGGGGTTGCACTCTGTCAGCGAAAGTATACTCTTGATCTTTTGTATGATAGTGGTATTTTAGCTGGGCGCCCCATCTAATTTCCGATCGAACAGCAACACCAACTTACCAGGCCCCCGATGATGACTATGCTCGCGTCTCGGCAGAAGTTGCTGCTGCGTATCGTTGCTTGATCAGACATCTTCAATATCTTACAGTCACATGTCTAAATATTGTTTATGCATTACACATTCTGAGTCGATATGTACACGCTCCCACCTTGGAGCATGTGGCCGGAGCTGAACGTGTCCTGCTGTACTTGAAGAGTGCCCCTGGACATGCATTTTGCTTCCCTATACTGGGGATTTGCGCCTGACGGCTTACTGCGATATCGATTGGAGGGGGGGGGGGGGTTGTCGATCATCTAGGAATTCCACTTCTGGCTATTTTGTCACCCTTGGCGCCGCTCCATTTTCATGGCGTACTAAGAAGCGGTCGGTTGTAGCCCGCTCTTCTGCAGAAGCCGAGTATCCCGTGATGGCTGGCGCTGTGAGCGAAGTTATATGGCTTCGTGCACTACTTCTTGATTTGGGCATTCCATCTGTCTACCTTACTGTTCTTCATTGTGACAATCAGGCTGCTCTCCACATCGCAGCGAACCAAATTTTTCACGAGCGCACGAAGCACGTTGAAATGGGTTGGTACTTTGTTCGGGATTCTTCCTTAATGTTCTTCATTGTTACTTCTGGTGAGATTCTTCCTCAGAAGATTTCCACTCAGCATCAGCGGGCGAATTTGTTTGCTAAAGGGCTCGGTGGTGATTGGTTTCAGGAGTTGTTGTCCAAGCTGGGCATTTGCAATCTGCATGCCTCAGCTTGCGGGGGAGTATAGGAATTATTATTCCTTATTATTAGTCGGGTTTGCATGGAGGGGTGTAGGAGTCTTTTCTCCTTTACGTAACGTAACCCTAGTTGCACTTGAAGAATAGGGTATATATATTCATCCTCTTGTAATCGGCAGCCGACTAATAAGAATAGCAAGAGAAAGCTCTATTTCTCCGTGGAGTAAGCTCATTCACACTGAATGAGAAGAACCACGTAAATCTCGTGTCCGTGTTCTTTACTTTTCGCTTTACATATTTTTACACACAGGGACACTGGTGCATAAAGCTGTTATATGTGTTTCTTTGATTATAATAAATGTGCACCATGTCAAGAAAAAAAAGACTGACTTGCCTAGCTTTTGAAGTTTACTCTCCTCTGATAGAATTCTAATGGTGTTGTTGCATTTTTTTCCTCATCTGAAGTTTAAAAAGGAAGTACATAAAGCAGCATATATTCAGATATCGGAAAACCTCCTTATAAGATGGTGATTCCTAAAATAGAATGCTTTATATGGTTTAAAAGACTTCTTTACTGTTTTTGTTAAAGTGCTAGGGAATTTTGGTTTTGCAGATATGAGCAATTTAGTATCATCATTCCCTTTGGTTCCTGCATCTACTTTGATTATTAGAACTTTAAACAATGCCATTTGTTGGTAATTAGACATTTGTTCTTTGTGTGCTATGCATTGTAATTTTGACAATACGTGATTAGCGATATTATTGCTTATGAGTATGAATGGGTAGTTCACTATCCTTGGGGTGTTACCCCTGCCGAGAAGTTGTCTACTTTCATTACAAAGTATTGTATACCAGGTAAAAATGAAATTATAGTTAGATTAGAATATGAAAGACTTCAGGATTATATCATTGAACAAATGTCCAGTATGGCACACATTTCTTAACTTCCTTTCTTTTCTTTTTCAGGTAACCGTTATGTTTGATTGATGCAGTTGAAGGGTACCAAAATGTTTCATAGATGGAGCTGAACTGGTGTTACTCAAAGGAAACCTTCACTTATGGAAGCTAGAGATTTTACGGGAGCAATATATGATAGGTTTCCATAATAGATAGGTGTTCCTCAATTGTTATTAATGGATAACTATAATTTGTTTTAAGCCATGGAAATTGAATGTAACTTAGCTTAGATATTGAGAACAAAGGAAAACATGGTTACATATTGAACACTGATACACGGTGAGCCAGGAAGTACAAAAGCATACGACCAAAGGTCCCAAAAACAAGCACGGGCTAGCATAAAGTAACACGACAAAGCAATAAGAGCCGCAGTAGAGTGCGACTCAACCTCCACTTTTAATAGTATAACCATGGTTCAAAAAAGCACATTTAATCTTATACTTAGCCACTTCTAGACGTAATGCAATGAAAAAATGCCTCGCCTAGTGGTTTCACGCCTAATTAGATACTAGAACACGTCAATTGAGTAAGGCGACATATAAGTCTCTCCTAGCTAAACCTAACTAGGTGGAGCTATGAAATAAAAATTAAAGGAGAAAACTAACATCAACTACAAAATCAATTTTCTGTATCAATATTTTCAATAGTTCGAGAACTTTGTGAGCTATTGAGTTATGATTCTATGAATTCGTGAGCTATGTTCTTGTCATTAAGTGTTAAGTACGTTATTAATCATTTTAACTGATGTGTGGAAGTGTTGCAGATTATTATTTCATTCATCATGCAGTACGAATAGCTATATTTCTTCCAACGCCTAGGCACACTTAGTTTATGTCTAGGCGAGCTAGGAGCTAGACAAAGGCTCAATGCAAGCCTTATGCCTATTGCATTTTTGAACCTTGAGTATAACTAGGACGTGAATGCTGCAAAGCCATTTTGCAGTTGTAATGTTGTGCATAAAGCATTATTTTTGTTTGCCTACGTTTTGATTGATCGACGTTAAAATAAATAACCAAATAATAGGATAGTGTGCCAACATTGTAGTATTCTCAGCTTTAATAGAGTAATCTAACTCAACAGCTAGGCCCTTCCCAAATTCATTAGCATAGAAGGGAAGGTGGTTTATTGTTAAGATCTATGTTTATGAACTTAGTGTTAAGATGCTATGAGTTGCTCTACTTTAGAAATGAATTTCACATATGTATTAACTTATCTAAATTCTATGCACTCATATTTTACAATATATATGTTGTACTAATAGTTTTTAGCTATTTCATAATAAGCATAAAAAACTTACGCTTTGATTCTAAGCGATTTTACCCCTTTTGCGTTTCTAAATAGAATCACGCCTTTAACTGCATTGGCTAGAAAGTTAATAAATCCCAAAATATCTTTAATTGGTTGGACTGAACTCGAACGACATTCTTTAATATTCATCAAATGATATATTGACAATCATGAATATCGTGGCAACTCTTTCCATGGGAATATTAAGCTAAGTATAATTTATAGCAAATCCAACATTAGTAGCAACCATTGAAACTAACAATCCATACACAATTATAAATTATAAGAGGCTGCAGTTTATACCATCTAACCAATATATATATATATATATATTGACAGCTGCATCAAACATGGCAAGTGAAGAAGTGTGGGTCAGAAAGAGAAGTAACTGTCACGTAGAATAGCATAGCTCTTGCCTCTTAGGCAACAGTAATCACTATTTAACTTTATATATATATTGAAGTTATAGTGTTCCAAAAGATTAGGTATACCTTATGCCTTTGTTTGGACTTCGAAGAATAGGGAGGAGAGGAATCATGTATTTGAAATTAGAGAGCGGTTTCTTAGCACCTCTAGCGACACCACAACCTAATGAAATTATATTTTATATTGAAAAAGTCCTAGTGAAAATCAAAACCTCGTGGGAGCTAAGGGATAAGAGATATTGACGTTAGAAAAGGAAGAAAGAGAATGATAAAGTTACTTTATATTTTTGCAATTGGTAAAGCAGCTGCTTCCCCTTCCCCCGACTCTCGACTGAGTTTGACTTTCCCTTCTTCTCCACCAAGAACTCACCATTACTTTTATAATTTTTCCCACATAGTGTTGATTTTGCATCATTATCCTGATGAACTATCACCATTAAGCTTGCATTCCAGCCCCTTTCTCCATGTAAGAAGAAGCCTTCTTCGTCTCTTTCTTTGAGAGGAGTCACACGTGTTTCACATAGTCGATCGGCTCATCAGCAAAGGTCGGATGCTGCCATCGGCGGTGAAGAAACACCTCCTCCACTCACACCACTTCTACAATCTGTAAGCTTATTTCTTCATTTTGTATTTCTGTCAATATTAAAGGAACCCTAAAATCTTATTAGTCACTTGTTTTGCATGCCCACAAAGTTAAGGAACCCATTGAAGTGAAAGAAGCTTGAAGCATGGAACAAGATCCCCTCATAGTTAAAGATGATGAAATCGGTGATAGAGGTAATTATATTCAATCTCGCGAGGAAAATGACATTTCTAGAAGTGAGTCGAGGTGGCACCAATAGTGGGGGTGTCTTATTCTTCACATGAAGAAATATTTGAGTTATATCAAGGTTATGCTGAACCAAAAGGGCTTTGCGGTAACAAGGGCAGCATGCCAAAAAAATAAGAAGGGGAGACTGCAAACTATAGATTCTCTTGTCATTGGGCTAGGAAGCCATCTAATAAAGCACAAAATCCTCTCAAACCTAAACCCAGCCACCGAATTAATTGTGGAGCTCGATTTTGTTGTTCGAAGATGCAAGATGGCATGTGGAAGATAACCAAGTTTGTTGATCAACATAACCATGACATGACACCTTCGAAGTCTCGATTTTTTCGGCAGCATAGAAGCATAAGTGTTGCAGTCCAAAGGCGTCTTGAGCTTAATGATTCTGCAGGCATTCGATTGACCAAGATTGTGCGATCTATTGCTACAGAAGAGGGTGGATACAAGAATATGGGTTGTTTGGCAAGTGATTGTTGAAAACATGTGCGAAATGCAAGAAACTTCCGGTTAGGTGAGGGGGAAGCTAGAGCGATGTTGAAGTTGTTTGAGAATATGAAAAAGGAAAGTGAAGACTTCTTTTATGCTTATCATTTTGATGATGATGGAAGATTGACGAATGTGTTATGGGTTGATGCTAGAAGTAGAGCGGCATACAAGGAATTCAGTGATGTTATTACATTTGACACAACATATTTGTTGAACAAGTATCACATGGAAGTAGCTCCCATTGTTGGTATAAATCACCACGGTCAATCAATATTGTTTGGTTGTGCTCTTGTGATCAAGGAGGATACATAATCTTTTGTGTGTCTCTTTAGTAGATGGTTGGAATGTATGAAGTCACCTCCGGTAGCAATGATAACAGATCAATGTCAAAGTATGAGAAATGCAATTGAAGAGATTTTTCCCGATTCTAGGCATCGATGGTGTATTTGGCATATTCTGAAAAAGGTGCCTCAAAAGTTGGGGGCTCATGATAGGTATGATGAGTTGTGCTACACATTGAACAAATGTGTGTATGAGCCTTTGAGTATATCAGAGTTCGTTGAATCATGGAAAAACATGATACTTGAGTTTAACTTGGATAAAAATGAATGGTTGGAAGAGTTGTATGAATGGGCTCCAAAGTGGATTCCTGTGTTTGTGACTGATAATTTTTGGGCTGGAATGTTGTCTACTCAAAGAAGTGAGAGCATGAATTCATACTTCGATGGGTACTTAAAGTCAACATCATCACTGAAGCAATTCTTGGAACAATATCAAGTCGCATTGAAGGATAAAATGAGAAGGAGATTCAGGCTGATTGTCATAGTCGCGTAGCACCAATTCAATGTGCATTATCAATGGAGTTTGAGGAACAGTTTCAAGCCATATACACCAATAAGAAGTTTGAAGTCGTGCACGAGCAATTGATAGCTACAGTATACTGTTTTGAGAAAGTTGAAGATATTGATGGGGAGATAACTACCTACCTTGTTTATGATAGAAGTCGTGTTCTTTATGACAGACTAAAGAGAAGGGAGTTCAAGGTGATATACGATCAGAAAAGTGGAGATGTTTCATGTAATTGTCGGATGTTTGAGTTCAAAGGAACTTTTTGTCGTCATATTTTTCGTGTTCTGATGAAAAACGAAGTTGCAGTCATTGATGCAAAAGTATATAACTCGAAGATGGAGGAAGGACATATGTCGGGTACATTCCAAGATCAAGGTTGGTTATTTAGGAGAGGTTTCTAGTCGTGTGATGGATAGATTTGCATACGTGGATAAAGGACTTAAGAGGTTGGCAAATAGTGCTTCTAAGCATGATGGAAAATTTCACCATCTTGTTAATCTAATACATGAAACTGATAAGTTGTTTGCTGAGTGGGGGGATGAGGTACCATCATCACAAGGGGTCACTTTTGGTAAGGGTGACCAAAGCTTGGACAACTTAGGGGCTTTTGTAGTTTTGAAAGACCCAATTGTTGCACAAACCCGAGGACGACCAAAGAGCAAGAGAATTCCGAGCCCATGTGAAGTAAAGAAAAGGAGTAAGAGAGTAAGGACAACAACTCGAAGTTCTATTATGAAGACCAATGAGGTAATTGATAATTTTTTAGACATTTGTAAAAGTTCATGTATCTTGTTATTGTATTTAAGTCTAGTGGATCCATTGTAGGAAATTGCTCAGCCGAATGTGGGTTTGAATGGGTTGCCAACATATCGTTCAACATTTGAGATGCATGTTGTTTTAGGTGGCGGAGGTTCACACACTGAACTTTTGACAAGCATGCATTTGGGTCATAATTTCGTAAGTAAAAAAGTATTCATTTGTTGTTTGGCAATCTTATATGTAGATGTCAGTTACATTTAACAACTTGTTTTACATTGCAAAATGTAAATTGAGTACATAAGTAGGATGCACATATTTGGGCCATATATGGAGTTGCTAACAATACAAGAGGATGCACATATTTTGACAATAGTGGATGGTATAGAATGGGTTATTTTGTATATTGATGGTCTTTGGTTATTTTGTGAGACCATACTAAACTTATCCATTGTGTAAATCTAATGGATGAAACATATTTTGATTGTAATCCCCTGGAATGTTATGAATGCAATTACTAGCACTGTTAATTTTTGAAACTTTCTTATTCACATAAACTGCTCAGGTGTCAGGTAAAAACAAAGTTATTCACGTAAGTTTGTAACTATTTACGAATATTCAATCTCAGTCACGCCAAAACAATCAGACCTAGTATAAAAGAAAGCTGGTCGTGTTCTTATCAAATGTCAGTTTTCTAGTGTACAAGCAGGGGGCACACTTAAAAACACGCTCTCTCCTTAAAACAAACCCGACATCCTCCAAAAAACCCGACCCCTCTTCCTAAAAGGCCGTATTTTCATGTGATTAACGCAAATGCAACCCATGTCACGCCAAAACATTCATATTCACGCATAAACAAAAAATGTCACGCCACAGTAGCTTTATTCACGAAAACTTGATAGGCTACTCACGACAATACTATCTTATTCACGTAAGTTTATAACCATTCAAACAACGTGATAATTATCTTACATGATTAACGTCATTGTTTCACACAATCTCCTCCACTATATTCAAAGAATGTTAAGAAAAAGTTATCTTGTCTTTAGAGGAGACAACACAACATTTAAAATTATAACCATTTAAATTCACGCGTGTATTTGGTGTTTTGTCTACTAGATGTGCCAAAAAACCAAGTTCAACAACACATTCACGAGTTTAAGTGCAATACTCACACTAACACTACTCAACTATGAAAATGATTTCCACAACAAAGATTCAAAATCCTGATGTATTAAGTTCTCTCCCTAAATACTCGCACTTATCGCTTTAGCCATTCATGCCAAAGCTACATGTTTTGCGCAATCTAACGTTATATATCAATTCACTAACGTTATAACTTTTGAATATTCGTAGTAATCATTTCAAAAAATTACCCTGACACGTCAACACTATGTGATTCATGCCAACATCATACGATTCACGCAAATGAATGGCCATTCATACCAATACCCATCTGATTCACGCATATTCATATAAAGACACACGAAAAACTAGACGATTCACGAAAATGCATCAGTATTAATGCCAATACACATCTTATTCACACACATTTATCTCGGGACACGCCAAAATTATATGACGCAAATGCATCACCATTCATGCCAATCACAAGCTAATTCACGCCAACATTATCGGCTTCACGCAAATGGATCTCCATTCATGCCAATATCCATCTGATTCACGCACATTCATATACAGACACGCAAAAACTAAATAATTTATGCAAATGCATCACCATTCACGCCAATGACAATCTGATTCACGCCAACTCTATCGGCTTCACGCAAATGGATCTATATTCACGCCAATATCCATCTGATTCACGCACATTCATATACAAACACGCAAAAACTAAATAACTTGCGCAAATGCATCACCATTCATGCAAATGCCAATCTGATTCACGCCAACACTATCTGCTTCACGCAAATGGATCTCCATTCACGCCAATACTCATCTGATGCACGCAAATTCATATACAGACACATCAAAACTATATGATTCACGCAAATGCATCACCATTCAAGCCAGCACTATCTGCTTCACGCCAATGGATCTCCATTCACGCCATTACCCATCTGATTCACGCACATTCATGTACATCCACATAGAAAAACTATATGATTCATGCAAATGGATCTCCATTCACACCAATACCCATCTGATTCTCGCACATTTATCTCCGGACACGCCAAAAATTCACGCAAATGCATCACCATTCACGCCAATACCCATCTGATTCATGTCAACACTTATCTGGATCACGCAATGGATTCTCATTCACGTCAACACTATTTGATTCATTCCAAAACTATATGGTTCACAGCAAATGGATTGCCACTCACGCCAATATCTATATGATTCATGCCAACAATATCTAGTTCATGCTCAGCACTATTTGATTCACGCCAAAACTATATGATTCACGTAAATGGATCTCCATGCACCCCAATATCCATCTGATTCATGCAGCACCATACCACCACCAAAATGTACCATTTCAACAAAGAGTAATTACCATATCTACCAACAAACATTTACATCCACTTTATTTTGGACTCCAAAAATGCTAATTATGGTACTGATCATATTATTACTAATTATTGTTTTGGACTTGGGCAGTTGAAAAAGGGAGATCAAGATGAACAACAATATATTTTCTGAAAAACAGGTAGTGCCACCCAACGACCAGAAGTCGGCTGAGTTTCAACGTGCACCCAAAGCACATCAACGACAAAAAAATTCCTAAAACAAGAATCTATAATTTTACCCCAAAACAATTTCTAAAATAAATAAAGAAACAAATCCCTAATCTTCAGAGAACTTACCGATGAGAAGGGCAAGGTGGAACATGCAATACAACGATTAATCCAGGGGTTTTCGTTGGCGGCGATTGGGACTGAAGATGTTGGATCGAATTTGGGGACGGCTGAGACTACTCCGTTGGTGGGAATTTGGGGTCGACAATGAAGTTCCGCTGGATGGATGTGGCGGCCCTCGGCAACTCATATCTTCACCCTGATCTCCGGCACCTTCGCCTCTGACTCCTACTTCCGGCGCCTTGGCCTCCGACTCCTACTTTCGGCCTTTCTTGTGGATTCAAAGGGTTAATAATGATGGAAAGGTGATAGCGTCATATTCGCACATGTTTTAACCGTTGTGTCCTGACCATTTTAGCTCGAATTTGTGATTCCTTGGCCTATTTTATGCTAGGTTGTGTTATTTTGTCATGTTTCAGGTACTAGCGAGTAAAGGGAGGCATAGGCGCAAGTTTCGGGCCATTTGGAGGTCATTTGGCGATTCAAGGTTAAAATGCGGTTGTCCCCTGAAGGATCACGGTCGTAATTCTCCTGCTCCTGATCATAAACATTATGCCGAGCCAAACCCGTGAAGATGTCTAAGGAAGTGAAAAATATGAGCAAGCACAGACTGGATTACAGTCATAATTTGATGATTACTGGCAGTAATTCTGGAATGACGACCGTATTTCCCCTTCATCAGCAATAAGTGAAACGCGCGTTTTGGGCAAAATACGGGCAGGGAAGAATTACAGTCGTATTTATGCCCATAATTCAGGCATAAATGGGTTTAAAGAGGCAGATTCGAGCTAAAGGAAAGGGATACAAATTTCTTGAGCAAGACCAGAGTCCTAGAGAGAGAAAGTGCGAAGAACAAACCCTAGAGGTGATTTTGGAGCTGGGTTGCATCAATCAAGCTTGGATTTCATCCCTGGAGTGAAGATTATCATCCCAAAGCAGATTCTTCCCATCATTATGAGTATGACTGGTTTGTATTCTGTTTTCCCCCCTCTCTCCCTCTCTATGGAGTAGACCTTTCTCTCACTTGGGTATGAAGAACCCTAGTTCCATGTGTTAGGGATTTGAGTTGTAATGACTTTTGGATTGATATACTAGTGTGATTATAATTGATTGAAGTGTGTTTATTGAGTCAATTGAATCGTGCTCAAATTCTCTTGATTTCTGCTGCACCCTGAGATAGATAGAATCTGATTAAGTTGTTAGAGTTTCTTCAATTGATAGGAGTGGATTGATTATACGAGAGTTAGTCAATTCATTGCTTTGTACTGGAATCCAATTCCAGTAGTGGAGTTCTGTGTTAACTGCCTTAGCTTTCTATCCCGGTGAAGACTAGTCATCTGTCGGTTAGTCTGGCTAAGAGGGCTTGGTCAGCTTAAGAGATTCCAAGCTACTGTCGGATCTTCCGCAGTTTAATCAACAGTAAATTAACCAAAGGGAATTACAACTTTGACCTAACTAAGGATCTAGGGGGATTCATTCCCGAGTGACTCTTCCCTTGCTTAAGAACTTCGACAATTTCCTGCTTTCTTACTGCTTTTGTTTGCAATCACTCTCCTGCTCTTGATTGGTCTGCCTTCTAGTCACCGTTCGCGCTCATCATTTCCTGGTAACATCGTTCCCCTTCCCTCTGCTCCATTGAGGGCAATGTCGAACTTAAGTGTGTGTGTGTGGGGGGGGGGGTGCTTTGTATTTATAGGAACGTATATGTGTGTGCTTGGAGCCTAGTCAGCAATCCAAATCTCGAGATTTGAGGGCTCCGAGTACTGATGTTTGCATGATCATATGGGCACTGTGGTTTATGTGGTGAATCAATTGGGTGTTACTATTGATGCATGACAACTTGATTGTGACTAGGAAAACTATTAATGATGACTGAGACGTGCAGGAGAGTTGCGTAGGGGTTCAGTTTTTCAACTGTTTGCTTACCAACTGCAACTTGGATTGATCACTTATTTTCTATAGTCATTTATACATCTAGTTCAGGGAATCAGAATGAGAGATAGAGCGTATAGGTAGCCATGTGAGATTTGAGCCTGCTCGTTTCTTTCTTGTGCGATAGATCCCTCTCCATGATGTGTAGCATTCACGTTGCCATTAGCTAAGATGATGGAGGCATAGGATTATCCCACGACCAAATTACCTGTCCTAGTGTGTCATACCCCCTAGTCAACCCCTTTGAGTCGTGTCACTTTCTATCTTTCTGTCTATAGTGAAAAATCACCCTTTTGCATCTCTTAGAGGTTCCACAGAGTATTTTTTGCATGTTCTCTGCTGTTTCTACTAGAAATAATGTGAGGGTTGGAGGTAGTTCTTAAAATTTGTGCATGTGTTTGAAAAATGTGCAGAGGTGGTGGTTCTCTCAAGAAATGAAAAAAGAAAAAGAAAAAAATGAATGAAAGCAAAAGAGAGTCACTACTAACTATCTGAATCATGCTCATTTAGTAGTGTTTCTTAGCGGTCTGGCGTAGAAATACTAACATGTTGTGACCTCCTTCACTCTTGTGCTCTAAAGAATTTGATCAATGCTGAATGGTAGAAAGAAAGTAAATGGTTTGAATGATGGTAACTGTGTTAGGTTTGGAACTGTGGAACCTTGTGTATTGAATCCTTCCACCATCTAAAAGGCTTTTTCCCCATGTCCAAGACCCTAGCCAGTCATCTGAACCTGTGTCTAAGACCTCTGGATTAGTTAGTGGTGACACCCGATATGTGAAATCTAACATTTAGAGGTTGTCTTCATGGTGAAGAGACATTAGGGATTGAGATAATAAGCATGCACATTTTTCGCATCAAATTGTCCTGACCCCACTGGTCGAGAGTGAGCGATTCATTTCCTTATATTCTCTACACTCTTTACCCCGGTGAGGACCTAGATTGCTCGGTCTTGATTCTGATGTCTTGAGTTTCATGCATGAGGTGACTGTCTTGAATAAGTGGTAGAGTCAAGTCTATGTTGGTTGGTGAACAGAAGGGAGACTCTTCCTCTACCCGATTTTCCTGCACTCGAATGTCCTCTGTGGTGGTTGTCCAGGTTGCTCTTGAAGTTGTCCATGTGTTGATGTCTAAAAGCTAGTATGATTCACGTGTTTCGTGCCTATATGATATGTCCCCAAGGGTTGCATGGTTAAAATGTTTTGAGCTTACCTTGTATCTGACTTGGTTTGCTTGGGGACAAGCAAACAGTTAAGTGTGGGGGAGTTTGATAGCATCGTATTTGTACATGTTTTCACCCTTGTGTCCTGACAATTTTAGCTCGAATTTGTGGTTCCTTGGCCTATTTTACGCTAGGTTGTGTTATTTTGTCATGTTTCAGGTCCTAGCGAGTAAAGGGAGGCATAGGGGCAAGTTTCGGGCCATTTGGAGGTCATTTGGCGATTCAAGGTAAAAATACGGTTGTCCCCTAAAGGATCACGGTCGTAATTCTCCTGCTCCTGATCGTAAACATTATGTCGAGCCAAACCCGTGAAGATGTCTGAGGAAGTGAAAAATACGGGCAAGCACAAACAGGATTACGGTCGTAATTAGATTATTACTGCAGTAATTCTGGAATGACGACCATATTTCCCCTTCATCAGCAATAAGTGAAACACACGTCTTGGGCAAAATACGGGCAGGGAAGAATTATGACCGTATTTCTGCCCGTAATTCGCCCAGAATCGGATTTAAAGAGGCATATTCGAGCCAAAGGAAGGGGATACGAATTTCCAGAGCAAAAACAGAGTCTCAGAGAGAGAAAGTGCGAAGAACAAACCCTAGAGGTGATTTTGGAGCTGGGTTGCATCAATCAAGCTTGGATTTCATCTATGGAGTGAAGATTATCATCCAAAGCAGATTCTTCCCATCTTTATGATTATGACTGCTTTGTATTATGTTTTCCTCTCTCTCTCTATGGAGTAGACCTTTCTCTCACTTGGGTATGAAGAAATCTAGTTCCATGTGTTAGGAATTTGAGTTGTAATAACTTTTGGATTGATATACTGTGTGATTATAATTGATTGAAGTGTATTTATTGAGTCAATTGAATCCTGATCAAATTCTCTTTATTTCTGCTGCAACCTGAGATAGATAGAATCTGATTAGGCTGTTAGAGCTTCTTCAATTTATAGGAGTGGATTGATTATACGAGAGTTAGTCAATCCATTGCTTTGTACTGGAATCCAATTCAAGTAGTGGAGTTATGTGTTAAGTGCCTTAGCTTTCTATTCCGGTGAAGACTAGTCATCTGCCGATTAGTCTGTCTAAGAGGGCTTGGTCAGCTTAAGAGATTCCAAGCTACTGTCGGATCTTTCGCAGTTTAATCAACAGTAAATCAACCAAAGGGAATTACAACTTTGACCTAACTAAGGAGCTAGGGGGATTCATTCCGGAGTGACTCTTCCCTTGCTTAAGAACTTCGACAATTTCCTGCTTTCTTACTGCTTTTGTTTGCAATCACTCACACTACACTTAGTCTCGCTAGATAACAGGTAGTCACGGAGTAGACAGTAGATCTAGACCCCGGGTTGATAATTTGAACTTTCCACTATTCTGCATTTCCATTCTGCGATTGCACTTGGTCGTAGTTTGGTGTTGTGTAATAGCGTGTCAAAAGGGTTGACATCCCAATCTCAGAATCCTACCTCCGACCTCTGAACTCCTAATTCGCCTCCGACGCTCCTGGACTTGACGCTCATCCATGCTTCTCGAATGGAGCTCCAAAGTAGGCTTCACAAACACGTTTCCCGACTTGTCGTTTTCAGACAGTTTTCCAGTTTTGGCATAGCCTTTTGATCAGGTTCAAAATTGGTCTTCTGGAATTCCTATCGATCTCCCAAGCACTTCAATGTGTAGAGGGACACTCTAGCTTCAAAACAAGCTATTAATCTCCAATTTCCGTTGAGCCAATTGTAAAATATGAATCTCCAAAGTAGGCACCATGAAACTGTTTTTACACTCAAACAACAGATTAAGTCGACCTAATACTAACTGAGATCGACCGAAATGAGTAAGTTACAGTGACATGCAAGTCACCATAGCAAAGTCCTAAATTATTATTATTTTTCATTAGTTGATTGGTCACCTATCGTGACAAGAGCACTTTCTCTTGCAATTAATACTTCGTTGATAATTGTTTGGTAAAATGTCTTGTTAAATGATTATCTTAGAGTCAAATAAAGAAAATAAAAGATAGCCAATACTCTATGTAGCCATGTCATGTGGACAGGTTGCAGGCTCCCCTAGACCCCTACAGACCGGGTTGCATGCCAATATCGTCCCTCATTTAATGCCCGCTGCAGAGTTAGGCACAGACGCCCCTGCCCCCTAGTGAATCAGGAAAGAAAGACTTTTAATTTTGATTTTAATATTTTGTGGAGATGGATGTATGACAATATGACATGAGAATGTTTATCCTCATGTTTATGCACTCTGACACACGCCTTCTACATCTCTGCACCTCCTCCATTTATGGGGATTGCCTTTATTGTTTCTCTCTCTCTCTTGTTCGGATTTGTTTTTTTTTTTATGAACTCTCTTGCTCGGATTAAGTTGTTCCTGTCTCTTTTCACTTTTTTGTTCCCAAGTAAAAGGTAAGGAAAGATGAACGCTCCGTTTGGCAACGAGGGGTGCAAATTAGAAGGGGTGCATATGGGTTAATGACACATTTGGTCACTGTGATTGCTAAATTGTGTCAAGTTTAGTCACTAGAAAAAGTTAATATCAAATTTGGTCACTCTAATTACTAAAACAGGTCATATTTAGTCACTCTCCGTTAGTCTCCGTCCAACTCCGTTAATGAAGTCCGTTAAGTGCTGACGTGACTAACGAGAGAGCCTAATCAGCGCTGTTTTGACTTGAAAATGGTCAAACTCGACCCACCACGTCACCAAACCCGTCATGTCATACACCAAACCAAAACCATTAACCCAACCCGACCCAGAACTAAACCCTAACCAAACAAAATTGGAAAATCGATTGGGTTAGTGGCCATTTTCAGACCAAGACCCTTTCTCCTTCCTCGCGAACTGCTCCTTCCTCTAGGTTCACCAATTCGATCGAACTTCAGGGAGAGATGAAAAGCTCCACGCTATCCCTTTTCCCGCGAGGTGCAATTCTCTACAGCTTCCAAAACCTTGCAGGCTCGGGACTTGGCGTCATCCATGCTCGTCACCATCTCCTCCACCAACAGCTCAACCCACTGGGTTGGGGGGTTGCTGCTGATTTTCACCGCGGGGCCGGGTTTCGCGGCAAGCGCTTCTTCCAGGGAGAGACGGCAGAGGCAGTAGATGGCGGCGTCGATGTTGCTGCCGCATTCTTCTAGGGATAGCTCGAGAATCGCCACCTCCATGTTGGGGAACCTTGCCTGGAGGCGCTTGAGACCTGGGGGAGCGAACCGGCGCTTCTTGGTAACTGGCGAGGGGTACGGCGATGGGAAATTGCAGTTGTATCGGAACAGATGCAATCACTTGATACCACAGATTTTTTAGCTGCATACGGTTGCTGAAGCCATGATTTGTGTGTATGAATATATAGAGAGATGGAGGGCGTGGGAATTTTGGGAATCAATTTGCACCTCGCGGGAATTAATTGGGTGTCTTTTGCACCTTGAAGGGAAGGAGCAGAGCAGAGCATCGCGACGAAGGAGAAAGGGTTTTGTTAGGTGGGTTAGGGTTTAGTTTTTGGTTAGGTTGGCTTAATAGTTTGGGTTGGGTGTATGACATGGCGGGTCGGGTTTGACCATTTTTGGGTCAAAATGACGCTGATTAGGCGCTCTCGTTAGCCACGTCGGCACATAACGGACTCCATTAACGGAGTTGGACGGAGACTAACAGAGAGTGACTAAATATGACATGTTTTAGTAATTAGAGTGACCAAATTTGATATTAACTTTTTCTAGTGACTAAACATGACACAATTTAGTAATCACAGTGACCAAATGTGGCATTAACCCGGGTGCATATTGAGGTGCAAATTGTAAGAGGGAGCAAATCATAAGGGGGTGCAAATTGAGGTGTAAATTGTTGTTTGGGAGAAAAAGTAGGGGGTGTTAATAGAATCATAAAATATTAGTTTTAATATAATAATTATTATTAATATAAAAAATAAAAATAAAATTCTTTAACACCTCTTTGACCCCACCATCACCTTTTTTGCCCTCTATCTCTCTCCAACCCACCATCACATTACTTCACCCAATCAAACCCCACCCTTCTGTCTCTCTCCAGCCCACCATCAATCCTTTTCCAACCTGGCCCCACCCACTCTCCCCTCTCTTCCCCCTCTTCCTTCCGCCCCAATTTGGGGTGCAACCCAAAACAGGAGATATGCACCTCCTTTGCTCCCCCCTTCATCTGTTCCAAATTTTCCAAAGGAGTGCCATTGCCTCGATTTCTGCATTTGCACTCCAAAAATGCACCCCCATGCTAACCAAACATTATTTGTTTGAAGTGTTTTTAATGAGAAGGAAAGAAGAACGAGTGAGAGGCTCTGTTTTGTTTTTCATTCACATGTTCCCCTTAAAAAAAGGTTGAAATAGAACGATATGCTTTTATTTTTCCACTTTTTTTCAATTTTTTTATCTTCTAACTCTATGCCAAACCCCCTCTCGGCGAGTTGAGAGTTACGCTCCGTTTGGCAACGAGGGGGGTGCAAATTAGAAGGGGTGCATATTGAGGTGCAAATTGTAAGAGGGAGCAAATCATAAGGGGGTGCAAATTGAGGTGTAAATTGTTGTTTGGGAGAAAAAGTAGGGGGGTGTTAATAGAATCATAAAATATTAGTTTTAATATAATAATAATTATTATTAATAAAAAAATAAAAAAATTCTTTAACACCTCTTTGACCCCACCATCACCTTTTTTGCCCTCTATCTCTCTCCAACCCACCATCACATTACTTCACCCAATCCAACCCCACCCTTCTGTCTCTCTCCAGCCCACCATCAATCATTTTCCAACCTGGCCCCACCCACTCTCCCCTCTCTTCTCCCTCTTCGTTCCGCCCCAATTTGGGGTGCAACCCAAAACAGGAGATATGCACCTCTTTTGCTCCCCCCCCCTTCATCTGTTCCAAATTATCCAAAGGGGTGCAATTGCCTCGATTTCTGCATTTGCACTCCAAAAATGCACCCCCCCCCATGCTAACCAAACAGAGTGTCAATGATGCTCTTTTTCTTAGTTCAGGTTTGATCCTAATGCATAAAAATTTCATTATATTGTTGATATATTTATAAATAATATCAAGTCTCATTTAATATATGATTAATAACATATAACATTATACCAAAATAAAAGCCAGTACATGAATCCAACATATAGTAAAAATTCAAACACACTCATATAACATCAATTTAAATTAGAAATACAGAGATAGGGTTAGGCAAACTGGAAAATCGAAAAAAGTTCAGTTTACAAACGAAATGAAAAACCGACTTTGTGTGACTTACAACCTATGAACCTTGTTACAGATCGACTCGCGGGTGTGTGGCGCCCATTCCTCACTGAGCCTGGATCAATTATGGCAAACCTTTGGGTCCGCCCTCGGGTTGACCTTGCTTATAATGCAAAAAATGACTGTAGGTGTTCTGTTTAGGCACCAAGGGTGGTGTTTTTATTGGTTGGGCCATTTTCTGGAATGAGTCGAAATTACATTGACTTTTGTTGACTATGGGTAGACTAGAGTTGATTGTGCTTTGGCTTGACATGTATGTTGGTACACTTTTTGTTCTTACACTACAAAAACCGGTAATTAGTGACAATATGTTTTTCGTCCTTAATAATTAGATTTCTTAAGAAATGATTATTATCGGCGACATATGATCGGCGGTCGTCGTCAAGAAAATCTCTTTCTGTAATAATTTATTACTGACACCACGTCAAAAATACTCTTATTACCGAGGCAATTTTCTCGTCGGTACTCAAAAGCACTTCGTCAAAAATGCAAATGAAAAATGACGACGAAAACTTTTAAGAGAAGTCATACCACGACTAATTAGCTTATTGATGAGCTTATTATAGGATTCACATCTTCTGTTCCATCTGCCAAGGGGAAAGCACCAGAACAAAATGAATCAAGTTACTCAGTTAAGAGAAACCATTAAGTAAAGCAATGGACAAATTTTTAAAACATAAAAAAAATAATATCAGGGATAAGCCTCTTGTCTTGTTTGTGGACAAAGTTGGTAGAATTGGGGTGACTAACAAATACCACCAGCTCTGGTGCATTTATTCTGTAGTTCTGCTGCAATTTTCCTGCCTGGTCTGCTGCTTTTTTCTGCAGGGTCTGCAGAAGAAAAAAACAAGAAAATGAAACCGCGCTCGTCAAAAGATGAACTAAGCTCGTCAATAAATATATATGTATACATGTATAAATTGAAGTAAGTTCTAGCACATGTATTATTTTCCTTTATTTTTATACGTGGCCTTTCGCCATAACCAAAATAATACATATACACATCCAAATAAAAAAAGGCTATAAATACCCAAATGGGGTCCATAATTGGATACAGTACACACTTTTTGCATCAACAAAATAAATTATAAAAGAAAATGTCCAAATAACCGGCGAAACCTTAATTCGTCTCCCCTCATTTGAAATTAAAGTAAGAACAACAAACAAGAAACCCCAACACCTTTGATCTCATCTCGATCTCATATATCTGAATTCATATTCTGACTCGGATTGCCTGACGACTCTTCCTTGTGCAGCTTGGATTGGTGAATCGTCATTGTGCTCGAGCTCATGAGCCAGCGGAGGGAGATAACTGCCGGATGGATAAGATTTGGTGCGATAGGGGGCCATCTGAAATATGAAAAACAACATATATGGAATGGCATATGAAAGTGGGTCTAAAAAGATTGGGATATGAACTATGAAGGTGAGTGAATTAAAGATCGACGAGGATCTGTATTTTGGGGATTGTAATTATTTATTAATATAGCAAAAGTTGTTGTAATATTATCCTAGTTAGTAAAATACGACATGTGTAAGTTACGTTTAATGTATGTCCGGATATTATCATTCCTCCTTAAACTAATTATTGGTATGTCTAATAATACGTCAACAATCATAAAATAGAAAATCAATTATTTTAAAAATAATTTATGCATGAATATTGTTCTACTTTTCAATTTACTTCATTAAATAAATATATTAAACGTGTTACACAGGTTTTATACGTGATTAACACGAAATTTTTAAATGAATAAAATATTTACATCCATATATACGGATATTAAATGAATTATTTACTAACTATGATTTTTGGAGGGTCAGTTGTCACTGGAAAAAATATATAATAAGTTGTATTTGCAGGTCGACGCGGGTTTCGGTTGGGTCTGAGGTTAGCGGTGTGCAATAGAAGTGGATTTTAAAATACTCCTTGACCATACTTAAACCACTTACCATAGCTGGCTCAACCGATAAAATTCTCCACTTACCATTGGTCAAGACAACCACTAGAGCAAAATACTGAGCGCATAAGGTAGTTTCCTATTGAGTGTCGATATCGTTGGTAGTACGCAATATTTCCGACGAATTTTTCCCTTGTCAATAATATTATCTTTCTGACAACCATGATGTCACAGGCAGCAACCATGGTGTTGACACGGAATCCGTGAAGCTCGCAAAGTTTAAGGAGCTTTTAGGCAATTTGAGGGCATTGCACAAATCATGGTCACAGATAGTGAAGTCAACAACAAATCCGTGAAGTGTGGTAATGAAACGGGGTGTTATGCAGTGAGATCATTGTTTCATTGCATACTTTACAGGCGTGATTTGAAACTGTGAAACGCGCACTCGCAGACTATATAAATGGGAGCTTTAGAGAGAGAATTGAGGTTTCCTCTTCAAAGGCTTAATTGCAAGTTTGGTCACTCGAATTGCTACAAAATTTCACGTTTGCCACTCAAATTAATTTATTCCATTTATAGTCACTTAAATTAGGTTAACAGTCCAAGTTTGGTCACTGGCCGTTAGTCTCCGTTAACTTTTGCTGATGTGGCGGTCAACTCTTATAGTTGACCGTTAAATGCATGACGTGGCATTTAAAAAATTTTAAAATTTTAAAAATTATAATTTCCACCTCAACTATTAAAAAATAATAAAAACCATTTCTAATCTAACCTCGGCTGGGAATTCCTTCTCAATCAACTGAGGGCTCCCATCCCATGGATTGATATCAACTTAAGGCTTCGTTGGGTCCTCTTCCGATTACCCTCTTCTCCCTTCTTCTCCTCGTCTTGATCTCCAACCTTCCCGGCGCCTCCGGTCGGCGGCTCTCATCCGCCGTACAACAAACACCACTGCTAGAATTTGTTGCCAGTATGATGACACCGGCAGGAAACCAGCTCTGCCCAGGCTACGGAAGCGATCTGCCCCTGTTTCGAAGTCCATCTTTGAGCACACTGCAATTGCATCCCGTGCGAAACCATGTATTGCTAAGCCATTGATCATTGAGTTCCAAATCGAAACATCATCCCACTGAACCCTCTCGAATATACTTTTTGCAACTTCTATTCCACCACATTTGGAATACATATCGATCATAGCTGCAACCAGGATGTAATTAACTTCAATTCTCATATCGATCATCACCTGATGCAGCCACTGAGCCAAGGGAAGACTACCAAGCTTTGCACAACCAGGCATAACAGATGCAAAAGTGAACTTGTCCGGAACAACATTTGAAGTAAGCATCATTGCTGAATCTCTGGATTTAATGAAGCTGTGAAGGGTCTTATTCAGAGCAACTAGATTCACAGTCCAATTAAAGACCTGGTCAACAACTTTATAAGCTAAACTGAGGCGGTCACAGTGGGCATACGCAGAAATCAATGAAGCCACGAGAGACGGGTCACAGTGGCCGTCCTCGGCAGAAGCGATTCCGACTTCGTCGTAGCCGTCGGAGATTGGGGCGGAGATGGATGTCGCTCCCGGCGGCGCGGGTGAGGGTGGCGGTGTTGGCGAGGTCGGGGCTATGGTGACCCAGATTCGTTTGGGGATTAAGCGCTTCAAGAATTGGAGGACTGGGCTGAGGTGGAAATTATAATATTTAAATTTTTAATTTTTTTTAATTGCCACGTCATGCATTTAACGGTCAACTATAAGAGTTGACCGCCACATCAGCAAAAGTTAACGGAGACTAACGGCCAGTGACCAAACTTGGATTGTTAACCTAATTTAAGTGACTATAAATGGAATAAATTAATTTGAGTGGCAAACGTGAAATTTTGTAGCAATTCGAGTGACCAAACTTGCAATTAACCCCCTCTTCAAACCTAAAGTGAGAGAGCTATGAGCAAGGAAGAGTTGAAAACCTAAAGTGAGAGAGCTATGAGCAAGGAAGAGTTGAAGGTGGATTTGACCTACACTAGGTAATTGGAGGGCAGATTTCATCTCCAAGCATCCACCCAAGCAATTAGGAAGAGGAAAAATCACTTTCTCATGGGGTTTTCTTCTACTTTAGTTGTTGTCTCTCTTCTAACTATGGACTAGTTCCTCTATTCAGTTGGATGTAACGAGCCCTAGTCTAGGATGTTATAGATTGTAGTTTGTGAACTCTTTGTGTTGATGGGTATTATTATTTATATATTGATTGATGAATTTTCATGCAAATTGAGTTTTCTCGATCAAGTTCCTCAATTTTGGGGCAAATTGTCGCTGGAGGGAGAAATCCCATTAGTGCAATTTGGGTCACTTCTGAGTCATCAAAGAGTTCCATGAATCATTGTGATTGGTGACTCTACGCCGTTTTGGGTTAATCTCCGAGGGAGTGGAATTGATTGCCTTAGTCGTCTTTTGAGGTTGTATGTGGTACACCCCTCCGATTAGATTGATTAAGTGGGCTAGGATGCACTCGAATAGAGGGTCCTACCTTTTTTAGATCCCCTAACGATATATGAAGCTTACCTATCGCACTATAGTATCACATTTGCATCTCAACACGAGAGTAGGGGGGATAATGTCCGAGTAACTTTTCTCGATTGAATTCAAATTCGTTTTAATTGCTTGCTTGTTTAGTTAATTAGCTTTAAACCACAAATTGATTACTAGATAACTTGTAGACGGCTGAAGTAAGGGTATATAGATCGATAGGGTTTATATTTGAAATACTTGCTCTATGCTACACCCAATTATAATTTGCAATTGGCCTATGATTGGGAGTGAGTTGTAGTGGTAACTTCTAGCTAATGACATTAAACAAACACTTGTTCAGAAGCAACCCAATATAGGTTTGTATTTCTTTTTCATATTTTCTCTTTTTGTGTGTGTTAGAGTCAAGTCTGTGAGTTTTAGATGATCACCGTGTCCAAGGTTGATATTCTTTTATTGATGAATGTGTTGTTTTTGCGTTTGGGGCACAGTTGAATCTATCGAGTTTGAAAATTTGTGAAATTCCCTATTTTGCAGACATCACAGTTTGGTGTAATGTTCACAGTCTTGCATCGTGAAAATTATAACTAACCTATGATGTATACACAGATTCTGCCAAAGGTACGGACATCGCAGTTTCCATGGAATGTTCGCGGACAAAACCAGTGATAACTAAATGCACCGTGATGTCAACCCAAAGCTCACAGTTTTTTTTCCAAGATCATAGTTTGCTTGTTATGATCACGGTTTGAGATCATGAAATCAACATCCAAACCATGATGTGCTCAAACGTGGCATTCGCCGAAATCTTCAAAGCTCTTTGCCAGAAATCATTTTTCCAAATGATTTTTCGCCGATTTGATCTACTTTCAGGCACCCAATCAAGAAACCAAACACATATTCTTTCTCCCTACCCCTAGGCGACGGGAACGGATCAAGTCAGTAACCCATATGGTGAGTAACCATCAGTAACATGTCCACATTCGCATGACATCATCATCTCCTCTCTCCGAGAAAGTCTTTTATGTTTTCCCCTTTAATCTTTAATGGACGATTTCTGTCTCGTTTTAGGTTGAAATTTAATTTTCTTTTTGCACAGATAATTCAGATTAAATGTGCTCTTTAAAACGATATCCACTTTGATATATTTTTAGTACAAAAAAAATTTGAATAATTTTTACCAGTCATTACCATATGGTATGCTCATATTTAATACCATGTGGTAAGAAAGCGTACCATGATGGTATGAAAATACCAATATGGTAAAAGATTGAATACATGATAGTAGGAGTATACTAACTGTCATTTACGACTTTCATCATTGTTTACCACAAGTTACCACCCACATACCATAGTGGTAAAGTATGGTAATTTTTTGTCCAGTATTTTTTTTATCCAAAAATTTGTAGATCCAATAGATCATGATGAACTCGTTCCTTATGAGCAAACGTTTTCAAAAATGAGTTAAAAACAAAGGAATTACCATATGGTATGAAGTTGGTAAAAAAAAAAGTTTCTCGAAATATATTGAAAATTGATCTCATTTTGTAGAGCACAACGAACTCGTTCCATGTGTGCAAAAAAAAAATGAAATCCGAGTTAGAACGAAGAAGATAAGAGTCGATTATGAAAACTAGGGAAAATAAAATGTCTTTAATTGACAACCCTTAGATCTGGATTTTCTGGGCCTACTTAGATCTAAAGGTCCAGATTTAGTTACTGATCTAGGGGACCTTCTTCGATTACTTTTCCAGCTGAATTTGGGTAGCAGATTCGGTGAGTAAATTTGTGGTGAGTAACCTCATGCATAACCCAATAAGAATCTGCCATATCAGCGCCTCCTTCTCTCTCCTGGAAAAATCATTAATTTTCTTTCCCTTAATCTTTAACGGACGATTTCTCACTCGTTTTAACTCGAAATTTAATTTTTTTTGCACAGTTAGATCAAATTAATTGTGCTCTTCAAAATGATATCCACTTTGATATTTTTTGGAATAAAAAAAATTTGCCAGTTATTACCAGTCTATACCATATGGTATTGACTGGTAGGGCTGGCGGACGGTTTTATGGTTAGTGGCTAACCGGTCGGTCTAACCGTTAACCGCTAGTTAGCGGCTAACCAGAAACCGAAAATAATGACTCTCGGTCGGTTGGCGGAAACTGTTTGTGGTTAGGCGGTTAGCCGATTAACCGACGCCGGTTAACCAGCTAACCGACCGACAATACGACGTCGTTTTGGTTAAGCTCTAAGACGACCCATCCCCCCAACCCTAGACCCTCTCGTCGCGTCGCGCAGCAGCCTCCCACTCCCTCTCGTTTTGGCCACCATCCTCCTCAGACCCTCTCGTCGGCCGTTGCACAGCCGCCAGCCGGCCACTCCCACAGGCCACAACACAACCGGCGACCACTCCCTCCAATCGCCTCGCCATCGCCGCGCCTCCAGTCAACAGTCCCTCCAATCGCCTCGCCGGTTGCCGCCGAGCCTCCAATCGACCCTCCAATCGGCACCAACAGTCCGCCATCGCCGAGCCAGTCAACAGCCCGCCATCGCCGTGCCTCTAGTCGCGCCAGTCAACAGTCCCTCCAATCGCCTCGCCGGTCGCCGCCGAGCCTCCAATCGCCGCCAGTCAACAGTCCGCCATCGCCGTGCCATTCAACATTCCGCCATCGCCGCGCCTCTTGTCCTCCATCTCCTTGCTTTGAACTGAAGGTCTCGATAACAAGAAGTCAAGAAGAGATAATGTAAGAACAAATTTTTTTCCCCAGATTTCCAAGACCAAAATAGCGGGGGGATTAGCGGTTTTAGTCCATAATTTTTGGCCCTATGTGATTAGGGGGTTTTGAATTTTGATCAATGATTAGTGGTGGATTGCAGTGCATGAGATTGAGGAGTAAGACCTGAGAGCTATGAATTGAGCAATGGTGGAGATGGTGAGGATGGAATTGATGAGGGAGAGGAGAATTATGGAATGGGGAAGGGACGTCATTTTTGTGTTGATTGAAGGAGGAGTAGAGGCTGAAATTAGTTAATGATGAATGATGATGAAATTAGTTAATGATGATGATTTTGATTGATGATTTTGATGATGCTTGTTAGTTGTTACTTGTTAGAATTTGTGAATTTAGTTTTCAATTTTAAATTTGTGTAACTGTTGATGTAGGGTGAGACCTCCGGCTCCACGTAGTGGACATGGCGGACGAGGTGCACCATCCGCTGAGACTGCTTCTCGTGGTGGGAGACCTCTGGCTCCTCGAGGTCGTGGTGGTGCGGGTGCCTCAGCCCCTCTTACTCAGAATCGGGGTCGTGGTGGTCCTGGTGGACGTACAGGGAGTCGGCCTGTTCAGTCTACTGAAACGTCGGCATCGGCATCAATTGCATCGACTCCCGCCCATGTCGGTAGTGGAAGTACACCTGCTGCTGAGGCTCCTTCAGTAGAAACGGTTAATCCGACTTCAAATAAAGCTAAAGAAGATCCCTTCAATCTAGAGAGATGGTTGGAGACAAAGGGTACAGCTGATTGCTGGAAGTACTTTACGAAGGTGGCGGTGGATGATTATCCGATGGGAGAGTGCAAGCATTGTCACACTAAGATCAAAGCATATCCATCCAAGAACGGCACTTCTGCAATGAATAACCATCGGAAATCATGTTTGGCTAAGGTTGCAGCATCCAAGGATCAGACTGTTTTGAACTTGTAGGCCGCAGATGGTAGTGGAAGTCAAGTATATGCCTTAGCCATGATTATTATAATGGATGAGTTGTCTTTTCGCTTTGTGGAAAGAGACGGGTTTAAGCAGTTTATGCATACGGTTCAGCCACTGTTTAAGATACCTGGGAGGAGAGGTATAAGAGATGATTGCTTTCATATATTCTTGGAGAAAAAGATGAATTTGATAGAGTTTTTTGAATCAAAGAGTAAAGGCAGAGTTTCAATCACCACAAATACGTGGACTTCTGACAACAACAAAAATTACATGTGTGTGACTGCTCACTTTGTTGGAGGTGATTGGAAGTTGCAGAAGAAGGTGATCTCCTTTGTTCCCATCACAAGTCATACAGGAAATGATATTGGAGAGAAGCTTGCAGAAATTCTTGAAGAATGGAAGGTGAAGAATTTGTTCTGCATGACCATGGACAATGCATCTACAAATGATATTGTGAGTGATTTCATGAGAAGGAAATTAAAGGCGTGGGGTGTGATTTGATGGATGGGAAGTATCTGCAGTTTCGATGTGTCGCATACATCATTAATCTGGCAGTGCAGGATGGATTGAAAGTAATCGGAGGAGCTGTGGATAGAATTCGGGACTGTGTGAAGTGGGTGAGGTTATCTCCAGCTAGGTTGGCAAGGTTCAAGACTGCTATGCAATTTCTGGAGTTGGATTCTACCAAATTGGTGTGTTTGGATGTACCGACCAGGTGGAACTCCACCTATATCATGTTAGAAGCGGCAGAAAGGTTTGGTGGAGTGTTTACCACTTTGTATACAAGTATACATGATCATTCCATCAGGGATTATATTGACGCATGACTCACTCCTACTGTCACCCTAGAAAATGGCCAAGTATAACCACTTCCTAAAGCGTAGTATAGCGGGTCGGGTTTTAATGTCAACCCAGGTCCTAGATGTGATGACTACTCGGTGAATTCTTGTTATTTAGCGGTGAACTTTTAGTGAAACTCAAGCAAACAAAACACAAAGCAAGTAAACGGTTTGTTGTCAAGTCAAGAGAGGTCACCCGGATATGGTTTCCCCCTAGACTGCAGTTAAGTCGGATTGCATTTTACCAAGTTCAGTTTTCATGAAAGTTATACTGCGGAAGGTTCTCAATTAGCCTGAAGTCTCGACTAAAGGTCTCCAGACCCTCTCAATCTGAGTCTCTAGCGGGCGACTAACCTCCACCGGAGTAAACAGATTGAGGCCCTAATGAACCAAACCTCCACTACCGAATTGACTTCGGTACAGAATAGCGAATTGGCTCCTCGACTAAAGTCACCAATTCGCCACCTTCGATTAAGGGTACTCTATCAACCTAGGCAGATATTCTCATTCCAGGTCAAAGCAGAAACAACAGGAATTTGATCAGGATTCAAGTCATTCAATCATTCAAACCTCAATCGAATATAATCAATTCACAAACACTGTACTTGGGTTCATACAATCAGACCTAGCATACAAATCTAGGGTTCTCCATACCCAGATGAATGGGGAAACTACTCCATAGAGAAAGAAGCAAAAGCAGATTCAGACACGGAAATCATACTGTGAAGTTGGATTCCTGCTTCTGGACGTTTAATCGCACTTCTCCAAGCTCAAGACGGGCTCCAATGGTGTTGAAGATCGATCTATGGCGCTTGAGAACTCTGGTTCGACGCTTTCTCTCTCTAGGTATCGGTTTCTCTCTCAAAAACTCGGAACCCTTCAATGTTGGCCTTCTTCTCTCTTAAATCCTCTGCCTGGTCGCGATACCCGGTCAAATACCCGGTCGGGTATTTTGGGTTCTGACCGGGTATCTCTGCAACGCACCGTTTCACTAAAGAGGGAAATCCCGGTCCAACACCAAAATCCCCGACCGGGGATTTAACTGCTGTGCCCGGGCCCCTCTCTGCTTCTCGGGCGCCCAAAATTGGTTAATACCCGGTCGGGTATTTGGCCACCTGACCGGGTATTTTCCTCCTTCAGCCCTATTCGTCCCAACCTTGCTCCTTTCGACCCAGAACTCGTTTCTCCGCCTCGATTCCAACGCCGGGACCTGAAATATGACATAAACACACAACCTAGCGTGAAATCGGCTTAAAACACGAGATTCCTCGTCACAAACGGCCTCAGAATAGGGGTAAAAACATGTATAATTATCGGTCTATCAAACTCCCCCACACTTAACCGTTTGCTTGTCCCCAAGCAAACCAAGTCAGACACTAGGTAAGCTTACATATTCAATCAACCAACATGGGGACAAGTCATAAAGGCACAAAACACGTGAATCGCACTGGTTTTCAAACATCAATACATGCACAACCTCAATAACAACCTGGACAACCACCACAAAGGACATTCGAGTGCAGCAAATCGAGTAAAGGAAGAGTCTCCCGTCTGTTCACTAGCCAACCTAGACTTGATTCAACCACTTACTCAAAACAGTCACTCATGCATCCAACTCAAAATCAGAATAGAGACCGAGCAATCTAGGTCCTCACCGGGGTACAAGAGCATATAGAAAATGAAATGAATCACTCACTCTCGACCAGTGGGGTCAGGACAATTTTGATGCGAAAGATGCGCATGCTATTTCTCTCAATCCCTATCATCTCTTCACCATGATGGCAGCCTCTAAATGCTAGAGTTCACATATGGGGTGTCACCACTAACTAATCAGGAGGTCTTAGACACAGGTTCAAATGACTGGCTAGGGTCTTGGACATGGGGAAAAGGCCTTTTAGGTGGTGGAAGTATTCATAGCAAAAAGGTTCCACATTTTCCAAACACACAATCACAGTCAAACAACCCTATTTTCTTTCTGCTATTCTGCATTACTCAATATCTTAAGAGCACAAGAGCGAAGGAGGCATAATCATCAGCATTTCCAAGCCAGACTGCTAAGAAACACTGCTTACTGGGCATTATTCAGATTTTTGGTAGTGGCTCTCTTTTGCTTTCAATTTTTTTCTTTCATTTTTCTTTTCATTTCTTAAGAGCCACCACTTCTGCATAAATTTCAAACACCTGCCCAATTTTAAGCACTACCTCCAACACTCACATAGACTTTAGCAGAAACAGCAGAGAATAATAAAACCACTCTGTGGAACCTTCTAAAAGATGCAACAAGGGTGATTTTTTCATTATAGACCAAAAGAAAGGATAACACACGGCTCAAAGGGGCTGACTAGGGGATATGACACATCAGGACAGTCAGTTTTGGGCGTGGGCTAATCCTATGCCCCCATCATCTTAGCTAGTGACAACGTGAATGCTACACATCATGGAAGAGGGATCTATCGCACAAGAAAGAAACGAGCAGGCTCAAATCTCACATGGCTACCTATATGCTCTATCTCACATTCTGATACCCTGAACTAGATGCATAAACGACTGTCAAGGATAAGTAATCAGATCAAGTCAGATCAAGTCACAGTTGGCAAGCAAACAGTTGAAAAACTGAACCCCTACATCGTTCTACTGCACATCTCAGTCCTCATCATAGGTTGTCCTAGTCGCAAACAAGTTGTCATGCATTAATCCGAAAACCAATCAATTCATCCATCAAAACACAGTGCCAATATGATCAAACAGCAGTACTTGGAGCCCTCAAATCGTAAGATTTGGACAGTGGACTAGGCTCCAAGCACACAAACAGAGCTAATGCAGTCAAAAGATAAACATCCCCCCACTTAAGATCGACATTGCCCTCAATGGAGAAGAGGGAAGGAAAGGGGAACGATGTTACCGGTATGCACGACTGCAGGGACTGGAAATGGACCAGGGGAACACAGCACAGCTCAAGGGAACAGAAGAGCTCAACCAGAATATGTTAGGTCCGATGTCAGCCCAATAAGACATCATCCAGAACAAAGAAACAAACCAAAACAAAACCAAATCGCAATCCGACTCGAAACATAAGAAAGAAAGTCAAACCGTGGTGGGGTTGCCTCCCCACAAGCGCTTCTTTACCGTCTTTTAGCTGGACGCCCATGGTGGATACTCAGGGAAGTGCAGGAACAGGTGCCTCCAAGAGCGGATCCACATCGCTCTTGAGGTACAGCTTCAGGTGGTGACCGTGCACCCGACGGTTGCAACCACCAGCAGAAGTCAGCTCGACCTGGCCATCCGGCAAGATGCAGGCGAGTGAGTACTCGGATGGCCAGGGTGGTCGTGGTGCGGGGGTGGGACCAGCTCATAGTGGTCTCCACTCTTCTTCCGTGCAGGCTTAGCCACTTGCGGCTTCGGCCGCCACTCCTCCTTGAGCTTTTTGTTCGAAGGCGAGGCTGGATGGAGTGGCGGCGAGGAATGATAGGCGGGTCCTGCAAAATGAGAGGTGCAGAAGGATACACGACAGGCTCGTGTATCTGGTCAGAAATAGCATGCACAGGCGATACAGAAATCATAGCACAATGATCAGACTCAGTCACAGGAAAAACAGCCTGTTCATTTCCAGCACGCAAGATCAGTTTACCATCATGCACATCAATCAGTGCCTTGGCGGTGGCAAGAAATGGTCTACCTAGAATCAAAGGCACATCCACATCATCATTTATATCCAGAATAACAAAATCAACAGGATATGTGAATGCACCCACATTAACAAGCAAATCTTCTATGATACCCCTAGGATGCACCACAGAACGATCAGCTAGCTGAATGCTCATCCTAGTAGGGCTAAGTTCACCTAGGTCTAGCTTTTTGAACAATTTGTATGGCATGACATTAATGCTAGCGCCTAGGTCCGCCAAGGACTTTCCTACATGCATGCTGCCAATAGTAAGAGGGATAGTAAAACTCCCTGGATCCTTGCGCTTTTCGGGCAGCTTGTTCTGCAGGATGGCAGAACATTCCTCGCTCAGCAGCACTGTCGAGAGATCCCCAAGTTTCTTCTTGTTGGTGCAGAGATCTTTCATGAACTTAGCGTACTTGGGCATCTTCGACAGTGCCTCCACAAATGGTATGCTGATGTTGAGCTGCTTCAACATTGCCATAAAATTGGCAAACTCAGTCTCCAGCTTGTCCTTGTGAAGGCGAGTGGGGAAGGGAAGCTGGGGTACGTGCTCCTTCACCACTGGTTGTGGCTTGGGAGCAGGGGCTTCCTTCTCCACCCGCACTTCTGCATCACCGGCTGGAAGTGCTGAAGCAGGTAATGGTTCCTCCTGCCTGGTCGGGGCAGGATCAGCTGATGTAGGCCTGCCGCTCAGGGTGAAAATGGCATGTGCGGTCTCGTGCGGGTCCCGTGGATTGGGGATGGTGGTGGCAGGTAGAGTCCCCGGGGCCCGAGCAGTAAGCTGGCGCGCTAGGACACCGACTTGGTGCTGTAGATCTTGCAAAATAGCACCCTGGTTCCTCTGCCCTGCCTCCAAAGAAGCTATGCTCTGGTCCACCCTTGCGAAATTCGCCTGGCTGGTGGTCATGAATGTCGCCAAAATGTTCTTCAGATCAGCCATCTGATTATCGGGAGCTGCGGCTGCTGGAGGCTGAGCAAACTGGCCCTGGGGCTGCTGGAATGGCTGCCCTTGCCTAGGCTGGTAGGGCTGCTGCTGTGGTGGTGGCCCTTGCCTATCCTGGTAGGGCTGCCTCTGCTGAAAACCACCTGCTGGTGCTGGGAAACCAGGTGGTTTGTTGGTGTTGTTGCTCCAGGCGAAGTTGGGATGCTGGCGCCATCCCTCATTATATGTACTGTATGGGTCGAGCGCCGAGCATTGGCGATGAAGGCCACTGCTCTTGGGGAGTAGAGGACTCCCGCATAGCCTGGCAGTCCTCCACCAGATGGTTTGGACTCTCACACCACTGGCACTGAGCTACTGGAGGCGCAGCTACACCTCGGCCCGGAAGGAGACTGTTAGGCTGCTTCAGGTCTGCACCAACTCAGCCACCTGCTGCTCTAACCCGGATCTGGCCTCCATAGCATGCACACCACGGTCCCGGGAGTGCCTGCCTCTGCTGCTCTGCCCCCAGGAATGATCGCGGGCAGCCAAAGTACTGATCATCTGGTTCAGCTCGGGTGGAGTCTTAGTAAGGATATCCCCTCCTGGGCATAGAGACTCGATCACCCTCTGGCTGTCTGGGGTGATGGCACTGTAGAAGTTCCCCACTGTGAAAGCATCGCTGAAGCCATGATGGGGACACTGCCAGAAGTATCCCATGTACCGCTCCCATGCATCACGAAGGGACTCATCTGGCTCTTGGCGGAAGTGAGTGATCTCCCGCTGAATCTCAGTAGTCTTCGATGCCGGATAATATCTGTGCACGAACTTATCCGCCAGATCGTCCCAAGAAGTGATGGACAGTGGGGGCTGGGTCTCCAACCACCTCTTAGCATTCCCCGCCAGAGAATGGGGGAAGAGGTGAAGGCGGATTGCATCATCCGGAACACCATTCAGCTTGAAACCGTTTGTCAGCTGCAGAAAACGGGAAAGGTGTGCCCGGGCTTCCTCATCCTTCAAGCCATGGAACTGGATAGAGGATGTGATGAGCTGAATCCAGCCTGGCTTGATCTCGAAGTTATTTGCTGGGATGGGTGGATAGAGGATGACCGGGCGGATGTCAGCAATCCGTGGAGTGTAGTAGTACTCCAAGGTGGGACCCGGCGGTGGTGGTGGATGCTGATTCACCGGGGGAGCCTGTCGAGCATTCCCCGGTTGTGGGATGTCTTCGCCCTCCATCTCGTACTCTTCCTCAGAATCGCTGGTCAAGTGGCCGTCTATGCGCTCTCCCGTAACCAGTCTAGCTCGCTGCTGTCTCCTAAGTTGGCGGCAAGTGCGTTCAAGCTCTGGATCCAACGGCAGTAAACCTCCTGACTGGCTACGGGTCATGCACTACCTGCACACACTCAAGCAAGCAAACCCGTGAAGGCACAAGTGGGACAAAGCAAAAACTCAATGCAAAAATGAAAATGCTAAAGTAACAGAAATCACTTTTCTTCAACAACCTAGCCGTCCCCGGCAACGGCGCCAAAAACTTGACTCACTCCTACTGTCACCCTAGAAAATGGCCAAGTATAACCACTTCCTAAAGCGTAGTATAGCGGGTCGGGTTTTAATGTCAACCCGGTCCTAGATGTGATGACTACTCGGTGAATTCTTGTTATTTAGCGGAACTTTTAGTGAAACTCAAGCAAACAAAACACAAAGCAAGTAAACGGTTTGTTGTCAAGTCAAGAGAGGTCACCCGGATATGGTTTCCCCCTAGACTGCAGTTAAGTCGGATTGCAATTTTACCAAGTTCAGTTTTCATGAAAGTTATACTGCGGAAGGTTCTCAATTAGCCTGAAGTCTCGACTAAAGGTCTCCAGACCCTCTCAATCTGAGTCTCTAGCGGGCGACTAACCTCCACCGGAGTAAACAGATTGAGGCCCTAATGAACCAAACCTCCACTACCGAATCGACTTCGGTACAGAATAGCGAATTGGCTCCTCGACTAAAGTCACCAATTCGCCACCTTCGATTAAGGGTACTCTATCAACCTAGGCAGATATTCTCATTCCAGGTCAAAGCAGAAACAACAGGAATTTGATCAGGATTCAAGTCATTCAATCATTCAAACCTCAATCGAATATAATCAATTCACAAACACTGTACTTGGGTTCATACAATCAGACCTAGCATACAAATCTAGGGTTCTCCATACCCAGATGAATGGGGAAACTACTCCATAGAGAAAGAAGCAAAAGCAGATTCAGACACGGAAATCATACTGTGAAGTTGGATTCCTGCTTCTGGACGTTTAATCGCACTTCTCCAAGCTCAAGACGGGCTCCAATGGTGTTGAAGATCGATCTATGGCGCTTGAGAACTCTGGTTCGACGCTTTCTCTCTCTAGGTATCGGTTTCTCTCTCAAAAACTCGGAACCCTTCAATGTTGGCCTTCTTCTCTCTTAAATCCTCTGCCTGGTCGCGATACCCGGTCAAAATACCCGGTCGGGTATTTTGGGTTCGACCGGGTATCTCTGCAACGCACCGTTTCACTAAAGAGGAAATCCCGGTCCACACCAAAATCCCCGACCGGGGATTTAACTGCTGTGCCCGGGCCCCTCTCTGTTCTCGGGCGCCCAAAATTGGTTAATACCCGGTCGGGTATTTGGCCACCTGACCGGGTATTTTCCTCCTTCAGCCCTATTCGTCCCAACCTTGCTCCTTTCGACCCAGAACTCGTTTCTCCGCCTCGATTCCAACGCCGGGACCTGAAATATGACATAAACACACAACCTAGCGTGAAATCGGCTTAAACCACGAGATTCCTCGTCGCAAACGGCCTCAGAATAGGGGTAAAAACATGTATAATTATTGATCTATCAACGCAGGAGGTGGTCTTCCAACTGAACATGATTGGAGTCTGATTAGAAAGTTGATGAAGTATCTGAAGGTCTTTAATGACTTGACCCTCCTAGTCTCGGATAAGTGAAATTTGACAATTTGTTTATTTTAATTTGAACATTTGACAATTTTGGTTTGTTTAAATCTAATTTCATGTATTCTATTCTCATTTGTACAGGAACTAAATATGTGACTACCCATCTTTTCTTCAAGAAACTTGTTCCAATTTATGACATCATTCAAGAATTGAAGAATGATCAGCGTGAAGAGCTCAAAAGGATGGCAGAAAAGGTTGAAGAAAAGGTACGAAAGTATTGGTTTGACACACCTGTCATGAATGAGGAGAATCCTCGGGTCAATAATTTAATCTATATATCATGTGTGCTTGATCCTAGAAGTAAACTTGATCTTGTGTCTGAAGTGTTGATAATGATTTTGGAAGTATCAAAGGAGGGGAAATTCAGGCTAGGATTAAAAGAGAGATGCGGCAGATGTTTGAGATTTATAAGAGGAAGTATGGATCAGAGTTAGCATCTCAGCCTACCACTGATGATAACATTGTTGATGATGATTCTGTTGATGGTGCTGGTGATCGGATTAAGATATTGGAGGAGAGGCTTAGAAAGAGAAAAAGGGAAGCACTTCTGCTGGAAACAGGAGGTAGCTCTGCTGATCTTGACATCTATTTGAAATGTCAAACCGATGGTATCAATGAAGAGAGTGATGATGCAAGGTTTGACATTTTGGATTGGTGGTCTCGACACTCTGGAATCTATCCTATTGTTGCTGAGATGGCTAAGGATGTCCTAGCTGTTCCTATCTCTTTTGTTGCCTCAGAGGCAACATTCAGTTGTGGCGGGCGGATTCTCAGTCCATTCAGGTCCTCTTTGAGCGACCTAATGGTGGAGGCATTGATTTGTGCTGAGGATTGGATAAGGTATCCCGGATCCAAGGAGATTGACAACAAGAAAGATGATGAAGAGAATTTGACTTTGGAAAGTAGTGAGTTCTCAAACTCTCTTATTGTTCAGTTTTTTGTCTTCTTTTCACCTAATTCAATGTATGAATGTACTAACACTTTCTTTTCCTTTTTTTTTTCTTACTCAGTTAATGTCACTTTCCAAACTAGAATGGAAAGTGCATCGAATACTGGCAATGTTGGCAATACAGATGCAAGGCTCAACATTCCAATGGAGAATGAGCAGGAGGGTGAAGAAGATGTACCGGAGTCCAGAGGAAGAGTATGAGAAAGATGGATATGACGATTATGGTCATGACTTGATTCCCCTATTGAACGAACAGGGTTATGCAGATGTTGGTTCTTCTAAGGCTGGTTATAAGTGATGATAGATTATGATGTGTTGTTGATTTGTTGTTATCTAGAGGATTTATTTTGGTTTGTGGAGTTTATGTTGTTGAATTAATGAATGTGAGACATTAAGTTGCTAATTTAGATGTATTTTCGGTGCAAAAGGAATTGAAATGTAGGTTTGAGTTTTTAATTTTAGGCCATTTTAGGTTTTTTTTCCCTTGCTGCCCAGTCGGTTTTGACCGGTTACCGGTCGTTTTTGGCAGGTAGGACTCGGTCTTGGCGGTCGGTTTTTGGCCTGTTGCCGGTCGGTTTTTGGCCGGTTATCGGTCGGTTAGGCCATTGAACCGAACCGCGCATCAAACTGTCGATTGCCCCGGTTTAACCACGCCTGAACCGAAAACCGCCCAGTCGGTTTGCGGCTAACCGGGGCTCTGAGGTCGGTCGGTGGCCGGTGGCTTCTGGTCAGGTCTCGGTTTAACCGAAAACCGCCGGTTTTCGGTTAAATCGAAACCGACCGGTTGACAGCCCTATTGACTGGTATTAAATAATAGCATACCATATGGTATGAAAAATACCAGTCAATACCATATGTTATTATTGAAAATGGATATCATTTTGTAGAGCACAATAAACTCGTTCCATCTATGCAAAAAAATTTGAAATCCGAGTTAGAATGAAGAAGATATGATCCAATTAAGAAAACTAGGAAAAATAAATTTCTTTAATTCTCCACCCTTAGATCTGCAATCACTGAAAAGAAGAATCCAGATTTGGTTACTCATTGTTACTCACCCTAAGGTTAGTCACCCTATTTTGAGCCATGAATTTGGACATCCACACCTCCTCCTCACCTTCGTCTTCAATCCTACACGTGTCTCCATGTGAGTTGTTTGTGGGTTGGGCAAGTCTAGCCTCTTTTATTGAATGGTGTTTTTAAGCATTTTTTAAACTTTTGGCCTTCTATTGGAGATGGTCTAAGTTATTTAACAAAATTATAAAAATTAAATATAAAATTAGCACAATGACAATATTAATAATAAATATTTAAAAACTAAGACAATGTATAATATTAATATATTTTATAAACATTAAAATTCTCATTACTTTAACTATTCAACAAAATTATCAATTTAATATAAATAGAGTAAATTAATTTATTTGGTAATTTGATTATTTTAAAAGACGTAAGAAATTTTGGTGTTACGACATTTTGGGAAGAGAAAACAACGGGAAATTTTTGCTTTAATTTTTAGAAAAATAAGGACGG
Organism: Linum tenue; assembly: GCA_946122785.1. Taxonomy (NCBI): domain Eukaryota; kingdom Viridiplantae; phylum Streptophyta; class Magnoliopsida; order Malpighiales; family Linaceae; genus Linum; species Linum tenue. The sequence goes on along the minus strand of CAMGYJ010000007.1, from coordinate 49,989,240 downwards.
CATAATTTTGATTTATTGAAAGAGGAAGCAATGAGAAATTTTAGTGCTTTTATTTATGAAAAGATAAATAAATTGAGAAATTTTTACGTTTCAACATTTCAGGGAAGGAAAGAAGGGAGAAATTTTTTATGCTTCAATCTTTTGAAAGAGAAAGAAGAGGAAAACTTGGCTGTTTTTATTTATGTGAAGAGAAAGAATGAGGGAAATTTAGGTGTTTTCAATTTTTTTTTATGTTTTCAAATTTTTGGTGTATCAATATTTTAGTATTTCAAAATATGAATCTTGAATTTTTATGTGGAGGGGATGACTAATTGGCCATATTATATGGAATTATTAATTGACTATATTAGATTTTGGTGTATCTACATTTAAGTATTTCAAAATATGAATCTTGAATTCTTATGTTGAGAGAATGACTAATCGAATATATTAGATTTGAGAACCAATCATGAGTTATTTTATCTTCATGTAATATCACTCAAACTATCTCAAATGCAAGTTATTTTACATTATAGATCATACACTTAATTACTTATCAAATTGATTATCACAATATTTAAATATCTTTAGTAGTTTAGCGTTTAGTGACTAAGATATTATCTATAGTAAACTTTATTATATCCTTATAGGGCATCGCTAATTGGATATAGTATATTTAGTAACATATCATGAGATATCTTATGTCAATAACGTCACTCGAACTATCTCAAGTGCATACTATTTTACATTATAGATCGTATACTTAATTATTTAACAATATGATTAGTACAATCTTTACTGATTTTGAGTTTAGAGTTTAGCATTTAGTAATTAAGATGTTGCCTATAGTAAACCTTGTTATAGCCCTATAGGGCATGGCTAATTGACTATAATATATTTGAGAACCTATCATGAGTATTTGTATCAAAATAAACCAATCACTTTTACATTTGTTGCAACTTCTACACTACATATTGTTAATTTAAATCACTTAGATAAAGATTTGGCCATATAATAAGTAGTGGATCAAGTTGGAATTTGTTTCAAAATGAGGATTAAACTTTCTCTGTTAGGTTATAAGATTGTAATAAATCAATCACTTAAAAGAATACAAAATTAATTTAGCCATTTGACAAGTTTTTTTTAATTATTATAAGTACTTGTACCAAAAAATTTAGAAGTACATATATGAGGTATAAATATAATTTCTAAAAATTGCAAAAAATTATTTGAAACTAAAGTAAGTTGTAACGAGTAATATTAAGTAACACTATGCATTGACCTTAACAACCCACAACCAGATCCGTTAGCAACCCATCCGATAAACCCGTAACCTAATTGACCAGAAATCCGACGAATCCGTAACCCCACTTACCCTTAATCCGATCAATCCGTAACCCGATAGATCCGTAACCCGAAAAATCCGAACCCAACTAAGCCACAACACGATGAACCCGACTTACTCGTAATCCGGTCAACCCGTAACCCGATTGACCACAAATTCAATGAACCAAAAATCCAACTTACCCATAACCCGATCAACGCCTAGCCCGAATGAGCCGCAACCAATGAACTTGTAACCCAATTAAACCCAATCCCAGCCCGTTCCCACCCACTTGATTGACACCTCTAGCAATAGGAAGACTCATTAAAAATTGAGTATTTCTTTTCCTGTGATTATGCGGTTTATTAATTCCTATTGTTATTTTGTGTATTAATCTCTTGTAATTCAAATGTTCATACTAATAGCTACGTACATAAATCCTACCTACCGATGATTAATTATACACTTCAAAACCGGACCAGATGCTAAATAGGATAAGTTAGTGTTTGATGGTTCAATGCAACGGATAAAAGTTTTAGAACTTTTGATTAACCATTGATATAACCGCATATGCACTATAATATAAAAGACATATATAATGCATCAATTTATGAGTGAATTCATCACTACCACACAAAAAAAAAATTCAAATCAAATCCATATCATCTCTATTACCAAAAAGTTATAACAAAGCATTCAAACTATCTAACAAAAGAAATCATTAATATTTTATTAAATTCAAGTCAATAATAAGAGTAGCAATTCGTAGTGAATCACATAATTCCAACAAGGAGGCTGGAAAATGGATAAAAGGAAGCCTAAATAAAATTAGTGACTGAAATTGGACGTTCTTAGTTTACGTTGACATAGTTATTTTTCTTAAATTTTTTTGGTTAAAATAATGAACAAATAAACGAGTTAAACCGGAATGTTTCATCTAGTTTTATGTAAAATCGTTATAAAACCTTGGTTACATCTCTAATCATCCAATCAATCAAATGAAGTAAAGCACTTTTTAACTGGTGTAATTGTTTCACGAGCACAATCTCTCATTCTGTTGGTTCTTAATTATAATTTATAAGATGCATTTTCCCCATATTATTGCCCACCCTTCTCAACGAAAAAAATTCTGGCTCACTGGCCGGACCCTTGCCTCCGTACAGCCATATCAGAGTAATGCAGCTGCCTGCAACACAGAGGGAGGCGGATAAAACAAAAAGGGTTTTCTGATCACAAAGATAAGGGGGACACTAAGACAACTATGATCCTTGTATAAATCTGTAATGTAATACCATCTCACAGTCTCACTCCTGCTCGTCTTCTAAACCGTAAATTACACTTCCCCCTTTCAAAGACTCCAGAAAATGGCTTCCTCCGACGACTCCAAACTACTCCTCCTCGCTCCTCTTGGTGCTAGGACGGAGCTTTCTCCCCCGCCACTGACGGCCAAGGCGGTGGCCAAGGAGACGGCCAGGCTCCTCCGTTCCGGTTCGTATGTGATGACCGTAGCAGGGTTGAGCATCGCCGTGGTGGGTTTCGTGTCAAATGAGATACAAAGTTTGGATCAGAAGAAGATGAAGCAGGATGTGATGGAATCTAGGGAGATTCTACGGGGGATGAAGGTATACTATGACAAACGTCTTGATGAATCAAAGCAGAGAGAGGAAATTCTAAGCAGGGAGTGTTGATATATAATAAAGTTTAATTAAGAATATCTAGAAGGAAAAATATCAGAAAGGCCTAGAAAAGTTAGCTACGGGAAAAATGGATTTGGAGTGTATGTTGTGTGGAAAGTTGTAGAAGGTTAATTATTGTGAGGAGTTGTTAGTTGTGATTAAACAAATGAAAAAAAAATCAAATCCACAAGTGTATGGCAGTGGATTGAGATGTAATGGCTATAAATAGCCTAATGTGTAGTTGTGGAAGTGTGCAGAGCAAAAGAAAGAAAAAAAGCCAAGTAATAAAAACATTTTTGCCTTCTAATTCTTCTCCATTCCTCCCAAATCCGCCAGCCACCATTTCCAAATATATAAACCAAAAATCATTCACTTCCCAAATAAAGAAAATAAAAGATAACCAATACTATATGTAGTCATGTCATGTGGACAGGTTGCAGGCTCCCCTAGACCCCTACATACCGGGTTGCATGTCAATATCGTCCCTCATTTAATGCCCGCTGCAGAGTTAGGCACAGACGCCCCTGCCCCCTAGTTAATCAGGAAAGAAAGACTTTTAATTTTGATTTTAATATTTTGTGGAGATGGATGTATGACAATATGACATGAGAATGTTTATTCTCATGTTTATGCACTTTGACACACGCCTTTTACATCTCTGCACCTCCTCCTTTATTGTTTCTCTCTCTCTTGTTCGGATTTGTTTTTTTTTTATGAACTCTCTTGCTCGGATTAAGTTGTTCCTGTCTCTTTTCACTTTTTTGTTCCCAAGTAAAAGGTAAGGAAAGATGAACTCTCCGTTTGGCAACGAGAGGGGTGCAAATTAGAAGGGGTGCATATTGAGGTGCAAATTGTAAGAGGGAGCAAATCATAAGGGGGTGCAAATTTAGGTGTAAATTATTGTTTGGGAGAAAAAGTAGGGGGGTGTTAATAGAATCATAAAATATTAGTTTTATCAGGAATTATCTAACACAAAATCACAGTGACGATAATCGATAAGCCAACCATAGTTCCACCACAAAAGAGTATTATTGAGTCACCTTCCACAAATAAATTTATTTTGATACTATTAATAAGGATTAATAGCATTTTATAACACTCTACTATTGCAAGTTAACAAACATACCCCTCTACTATTTTTTAGCACAAATGTACTTCTTTGTTATTGTAAAGTAACAAACCTACCCTTCCAACCAAAATTCCGTTAGTTGACCGATAAAGGAGATTGAAGGTTACCAAATTATCCCTCACTTAGTACATAAATATAATATTTTTAAGAAATTGGACACAAACTATTTAATTAATTTAGTTTTTGGTACTTAATTTTAAAATTGTCTTTATTTTACCCTTTTATTAATGTTTCATGTTTTTATTTATGAAATAATAAAAATAACTTTTTAATAAGTGAGGGCAATTTGGTCATTTACCATCTCGTTTAACAGTTAGTTAACACAATGTTGGATAAAAGGGTACGCTTGTTACATTTTGATACTAAATTGATATGTTTATGTATAATTATAGTAGAAGGGTATGTTTGTTAACTTGCAATAGTAAAGAATATAAAATTCTATTAACGCTATTAATAATGTAATATACTCTAATAAGTAATAAACACGAATGTTAAAAAAAATATTACATGCACGTTGACACCACTTAGCAAAATGAAAATAACTAAGAGAACAAAAAAAGATAATAATCACGTATTAAAAGTGAAATTGATACTTCCTTATTTTCCCGTTCATAAGAAGAAACATAAATGAAGGAAAGAAAGAAAAAGAAAAAAAAATAGTAACAACCTATATAAAACCCCAACACAAACTTTAGCAATAGTAACTAGATTTGTACCCGGTCTGTTGGCCGGGTAAATTTTGTTTGAAATATGTTTTATGGAATATTTTTTCTCCTACATTGTCTATTTTGTTCAGGCTATCATTGTCGTCTCTCATCCCGAATCATCCAATCAATCAATCAATCAAATGAAGTAAAGCACTTTTTAACTGGTGTAATTGTTCCACGAGCAAAATCTCTCATTCTGTTGGTTCTTAATTATAATTTATAAGATGCATTTTCCCCATATTATTGCCCACCCTTCTCAATGGAAAAAATTCTGGCTCACTGGCCGGACCCTTGCCTCCGTACAGCCATATCAGAGTAATGCAGCTGCCTGCAACACAGAGGGAGGCGGATAAAACAAAAAGGGTTTTCTGATCACAAAGATAAGGGGGACACTAAGACAACTATGATCCTTGTATAAATCTGTAATGTAATACCCTCTAACAGTCTCACTCCTGCTCCTCTTCTAAACCGTAAATTACACTTCCCCCTTTCAAAGACTCCAGAAAATGGCTTCCTCCGACGACTCCAAACTACTCCTCCTCGCTCCTCTTGGTGCTAAGACGGAGCTTTCTCCCCCGCCACTGACGGCCAAGGCAGTGGCCAAGGAGACGGCCAGGCTCCTCCGTTCCGGTTCGTATGTGATGACCGTAGCAGGGTTGAGCATCGCCGTGGTGGGTTTCGTGTCAAATGAGATACAAAGTTTGGATAAGAAGAAGATGAAGCAGGATGTGATGGAATCTAGGGAGATTCTACGGGGGATGAAGGTATACTATGACAAACGTCTTGATGAATCAAAGCAGAGGGAGGAAATTCTAAGCAGGGAGTGTTGATATATAATAAAGTTTAATTAAGAATATCTAGAAGGAAAAATATCAGAAAGGCCTAGAAAAGTTAGCTACGGGAAAAATGGATTTGGAGTGTATGTTGTGTGGAAAGTTGTAGAAGGTTAATTATTGTGAGGAGTTGTTAGTTGTGATTAAACAAATGAAAAAAAAAATCAAATCCACAAGTGTATGGCAGTGGATTGAGATGTAATGGCTATAAATAGCCTAATGTGTAATTGTGGAAGTGTGCATAGCAAAAGAAAGAAAAAAAGCCAAGTAATAAAAACATCTTTGCCTTCTAATTCTTCTCTATTCCTCCCAAATCCGCCAGCCACCATTTCCAAATATATAAACCAAAAATCATTCACTTCCCAAATAAAGAAAATAAAAGATAGCCAATACTATATGTAGCCATGTCATGTGGACAGGTTGCAGGCTCCCCTAGACCCCTACATACCGGTTGCATGTCAATATCGTCCCTCATTTAATGCCCGCTGCAGAGTTAGGCACAGACGCCCCTGCCCCCTAGTTAATCAGGAAAGAAAGACTTTTAATTTTGATTTTAATATTTTGTGGAGATGATGTATGACAATATGACATGAGAATGTTTATTCTCATGTTTATGCACTTTGACACACGCCTTTTACATCTCTGCACCTCCTCCTTTATTGTTTCTCTCTCTCTTGTTTGGATTTGTTTATTTTTTTTTATGAACTCTCTTGCTCGGATTAAGTTGTTCCTGTCTCTTTTAACTTTTTTGTTCCCAAGTAAAAGGTACGGAAAGATGAACGCTCCGTTTGGCAACGAGAGGGGTGCAAATTAGAAGGGGTGCATATTGAGGTGCAAATTGTAAGATGGAGCAAATCATAAGGGGGTGCAAATTTAGGTGTTAATTGTTGTTTGGGAGAAAAAGTAGGGGGTGTTAATAGAATCATAAAATATTAGTTTTATCAGGAATTATCTAACTCAAAATCACAGTGACGATAATCGATAAGCCAACCATAGTTCCACCACAAAAGAGTATTATTGAGTCATCTTCCTCAAATAAATTTATTTTGATACTATTAATAAGGATTAATAGCATTTTATAACACTCTACTATTGCAAGTTAACAAACATACCCCTCTACTATTTTTTAGCACAAATGTACTTCTTTATTATTGTAAAGTAACAAACCTACCCTTCCAACCAAAATTTCGTTAGTTGACCGATAAAGGAGACTGAAGGTTACCAAATTATCCCTCACTTAGTACATAAATATAATATTTTTAAGAAATTGGACACAAACTATTTAATTAATTTAGTTTTTGGTACTTAATTTTAAAATTGTCTTTATTTTACCCTTTTATTAATGTTTCATGTTTTTATTTATGAAATAATAAAAATAACTTTTTAATAAGTGAGGGCAATTTGGTCATTTACCATCTCGTTTAACAGTTAGTTAACACAATGTTGGATAAAAGGGTACGCTTGTTACATTTTGATACTAAATTGATATGTTTATGTATAATTATAGTAGAAGGGTATGTTTGTTAACTTGCAATAGTAAAGAATATAAAATTCTATTAACGCTATTAATAATGTAATATACTCTAATAAGTAATAAACACGAATGTTAAAAAAAATATTACATGCACGTTGACACCACTTAGCAAAATGAAAATAACTAAGAGAACAAAAAAAAGATAATAATCACGTATTAAAAGTGAAATTGATACTTCCTTATTTTCCCGTTCATAAGAAGAAACATAAATGAAGGAAAGAAAGAAAAAGAAAAAAAAAATAGTAACAACCTATATAAAACCCCAACACAAACTTTAGCAATAGTAACTAGATTTGTACCCGGTCTGTTGGCCGGGTAAATTTTGTTTGAAATATGTTTTATGGAATATTTTTTCTCCTACATTGTCTATTTTGTTCAGGTTATCATTGTCGTCTCTCATCCCGAATCATCCAATCAATCAAATGAAGTAAAGCACTTTTTAACTGGTGTAATTGTTCCACGAGCAAAATCTCTCATTCTGTTGGTTCTTAATTATAATTTATAAGATGCATTTTCCCCATATTATTGCCCACCCTTCTCAACGGAAAAAATTATGGCTCACTGGCCGGACCCTTGCCTCCGTACAGCCATATCAGAGTAATGCAGCTGCCTGCAACACAGAGGGAAGCGGATAAAACAAAAAGGGTTTTCTGATCACAAAGATAAGGGGGACACTAAGACAACTATGATCCTTGTATAAATCTATAATGTAATACCCTCTCACAGTCTCACTCCTGCTCCTCTTCTAAACCGTAAATTACACTTCCCCCTTTCAAAGACTCCAGAAAATGGCTTCCTCCGACGACTCCAAACTCCTCCTTCTCGCTCCTCTTGGTGCTAAGACGGAGCTTTCTCTCCCGCCACTGACAGCCAAGGCGGTGGCCAAGGAGACGGCCAGGCTCCTCCGTTCCGGTCCGTATGTGATGACCGTAGCAGGGTTGAGCATCGCCGTGGTGGGTTTCGTGTCAAATGAGATACAAAGTTTGGATCAGAAGAAGATGAAGCAGGATGTGATGGAATCTAGGGAGATTCTACGGGGGATGAAGGTATCCTATGACAAACGTCTTGATGAATCAAAGCAGAGGGAGGAAATTCTAAGCAGGGAGTGTTGATATATAATAAAGTTTAATTAAGAATATCTAGAAGGAAAAATATCAGAAAGGCCTAGAAAAGTTAGCTACGGGAAAAATTTATTTGGAGTGTATGTTGTGTGGAAAGTTGTAGAAGGTTAATTATTGTGAGGAGTTGTTAGTTGTGATTAAACAAATGAAAAAAAAATCAAATCCACAAGTGTATGGCAGTGGATTGAGATGTAATGGCTATAAATAGCCTAATGTGTAGTTGTGGAAGTGTGCAGAGCAAAAGAAAGAAAAAGAGCCAAGTAATAAAAACATCTTTGCCTTCTAATTCTTCTCCATTCCTCCCAAATCCGCCAGCCACCATTTCCAAATATATAAACCAAAAATCATTCACTTCCCAAATAAAGAAAATAAAAGATAGCCAATACTATATGTAGCCATGTCATGTGGACAGGTTGCAGGCTCCCCTAGACCCCTACAGACCGGGTTGCATGTCAATATCGTCCCTCATTTAATGCCCGCTGCAGAGTTAGGCACAGACGCCCCTGCCCCCTAGTGAATCAGGAAAGAAAGACTTTTAATTTTGATTTTAATATTTTGTGGAGATGAATGTATGACAATATGACATGAGAATGTTTATTCTCATGTTTATGCACTCTGACACACGCCTTCTACATCTCTGCACCTCCTCCATTTATGGGGATTGCCTTTATTGTTTCTCTCTCTCTTGTTCGGATTTGTTTTTTTTCTTTAAGAACTCTCTTGCTCGGATTAATTTGTTCCTGTCTCTTTTCACTTTTTTGTTCCCAAGTAAAAGGTAAGGAAAGATGAACGCTCCGTTTGGCAACGAGGGGGGTGCAAATTAGAAGGGGTGCATATTGAGGTGCAAATTGTAAGAGGGAGCAAATCATAAGGGGTGCAAATTGTTGTTTGGGAGAAAAAGTAGGGGGGTGTTAATAGAATCATAAATATTAGTTTAATATAATAATAATTATTATTAATATAAAAAATGAAAATAAAATTCTTTAACACTTCTTTGACCCCACCATCACCTTTTTTGCCCTCTATCTCTCTCCAACCCACCATCACATTACTTCACCCAATCCAACCCCACCCTTCTGTCTCTCTCCAGCCCACCATCTATTCTTTTCCAACCTGGCCCCACCCACTCTCCCCTCTATTCCCCCTCTTCTTTCCGCCCCAATTTGGGGTGCAACCCAAAACAGGAGATATGCACCTCCTTTGCCCCCCCTTCATCTTTTCCAAATTATCCAAAGGAGTGCCATTGCCTCGATTTCTGCATTTGCACTCCAAAAATGCACCCCCCATGCTAACCAAACATTTTTTGTTTGAAGTGTTTTTAATGAGAAGGAAAGAAGAACGAGTGAGAGGCTCTGTTTTGTTTTTCTTTCACATGTTCCCCTTAAAAAAAGGTTGAAATAAAACGATATGCTTTTGTTTTCCCACTTTTTCCCACTTTTTTCTCTTTTAACTCTATGCCAAACCCCCTCTCGGCGAGTTGAGAGTTACGCTCCGTTTGGCAACGAGGGGGGTGCAAATTAGAAGGGGTGCATATTGAGGTGCAAATTGTAAGAGGGAGCAAATCATAAGGGGGTGCAAATTGAGGTGTAAATTGTTGTTTGGGAGAAAAAGTAGGGGGGTGTTAATAGAATCATAAAATATTAGTTTTAATATAATAATAATTATTATTAATTAAAATAATAATTAAAATTCTTTAACACCTCTTTGACCCCACCATCACCTTTTTGCCCTCTCTCTCTCCAACCCACCATCACATTACTTCACCCAATCCAACCCCACCCTTCTGTCTCTCTCCAGCCCACCATCAATCCTTTTCCAACCTGGCCCCACCCACTCTCCCCTCTCTTCCCCCTCTTCGTTCCGCCCCAATTTGGGGTGCAACCCAAAACAGGAGATATGCACCTCCTTTGCTCCCCCCATTCATCTGTTCTAAATTATCCAAAGGGGTGCAATTGCCTCGATTTCTGCATTTGCACTCCAAAAATGCACCCCCATGCTAACCAAACAGAGTGTTAATGATGTTCTTTTTCTTAGTTCAGGTTTGATCCTAATGCATAAAATTTTCATTATATTGTTGATATATTTATAAATAATATCAAGTCTCATTTAATATATGATTAATAACATATAACATTATACCAAAATAAAAGCCCGTACATGAATCCAACATATAGTAAAAATTCAAACACACTCATATAACATCAATTTAAATTAGAAATACAGAGATAGGGTTAGGCAAAGTGGAAAATCGAAAAAAGTTCAGTTTACAAACGAAATGAAAAACCGACTTTGTGTGACTTACAACCTATGAACCTTGTTACAGATCGACTCGCGGGTGTGTAGCGCCCATTCCTCACTGAGCCTGGATCAATTTTGGCAAACCTTTGGGTCCGAACTCGGGTTGACCTTGCTTATAATGCAAAAAATAACTGTAGGTGTTCTGTTTAGGCACCAAGGGTGGTGTTTTTATTGGTTGGACCATTTTCTGGAATGAGTCAAAATTACATTGACTTTTGTTGACTATGGGTAGACTAGAGTTGATTGTGCTTTGGCTTGACCTGTATGTTGGTACACTTTTTGTTCTTACACTACAAAAACCAGTAATTAGTGACAATATGTTTTTCATCCTTAATAATTAGATTTCTTAAGAAATGATTATTATCGGCGACATATGATCGTCGGTCGTCGTCAAGAAAATCTCTTTCTGTAATAATTTATTACTGACACCACGTCAAAAATACTCTTATTACCGAGGCAATTTTCTCGTCGGTACTCAAAAGCACTTCGTCAAAAATGCAAATGAAAAATGACGACGAAAAATTTTAAGAGAAGTCATACCACGACTAATTAGCTTATTGATGAGCTTATTATAGGATTCACATCTTCTGTTCCTTCTACCAAGGGGAAAGCACCAGAACAAAATGAATCAAGTTACTCAGTTAAGAGAAATCATTAAGTAAAACAATGGACAAATTTTTAAAACATAAAAAAAATATCAGGGATAAGCCTCTTGTCTTGTTTGTGGACAAAGTTGGTAGAATTGGGGTGACTAACAAATGCCGCCAGCTCTGGTGCATTTATTCTGCAGTTCTGCTGCAATTTTCCTGCCTGGTCTGCTGCTTTTTTCTGCAGGGTCTGCAGAAGAAAAAAACAAGAAAATGAAACCGCGCTCGTTAGAAGATGAACTGAGCTCGTCAATAAATATATATGTATACATGTATAAATTGAATGTAAGTTCTAGCACATTTATTATTTTCCTTTATTTTTATACGTGGCCTTTTGCCATAACCAAAATAATACATATACACATCCAAATAAAAAAAGGCTATAAATACCCAAATGGGGTCCATAATTGGATACAGTACACACTTTTTGCATCAACAAAATAAATTATAAAAGAAAATGTCCAAATAACAGGCGAAACCTTAATTCGTCTCCCCTCATTTGAAATTAAAGTAAGAACAACAAACAAGAAACCCCAACACCTTTGATCTCATCTCGATCTCATATATCTGAATTCAGATTCTGACTCGGATTGCTTGACGACTCTTCCTTGTGCAGCTTGGATTGGTGAATCATCATTGTGCTCGAGCTCATGAGCCAGCGGAGGGAGATAACTGCCGGATGGATAAGATTTGGTGCGATAGGGGCCATCTGAGATATGAAAAACAACATATATGGAATGACATATGAAGGTGGGTCTAAAAAGATTGGGATATGAACTATGAAGGTGAGTGAATTAAAGATCGACGAGGATCTGTATTTTGGGGATTGTAATTATTTATTAATATAGCAAAAGTTGTTGTAATATTATCCTAGTTAGTAAAATACGACATGTGTAAGTTACGTTTAATGTATGTCCGGATATTATCATTCCTCCTTAAACTAATTATTGGTATGTCTAATAATACGTCAACAATCATAAAATAGAAAATCAATTATTTTTAAAATAATTTATGCATGAATATTGTTCTACTTTTCAATTTACTTCATTAAATAAATATATTAAACGTGTTACACAGGTTTTATACGTGATTAACACGAAATTTTTAAATGAATAAAATATTTACATTCATATATACGGATATTAAATGAATTATTTACTAACTATGATTTTTGGAGGGTCAGTTGTCACTGGAAAAAATATATAATAAGTTGTATTTGCAGGTCGACGCGGGTTTCGGTTGGGGCTGAGGTTAGCGGTGTGCAATAGAAGTGGATTTTAAAATACTCCTTGACCATACTTGAACCACTTACCATAGCTGGCTCAACCGATAAAATTCTCCACTTACCATTGGTCAAGACAACCACTAGAGCAAAATACTGAGGGCATAAGGTAGTTTCCTATTGAGTGTCAATATCGTTGGTAGTACGCAATATTTCCGACGAATTTTTCCCTTGTCAATAATATTATCTTTCTGACAACCATGATGTCACAGGCAGCAACCATGGTGTTGACACGGAATCCGTGAAGCTCGCAAAGTTTAAGGAGCTTTTAGGCAATTTGAGGGCATTGCACGGATCATGGTCACAGATAGTGAAGTCAACAACAAATCCGTGAAGTGTGGTAATGAAACGGGGTGTTATGCAGTGAGATCATTGTTTCATTGCATACTTTACAGGCGTGATTTGAAACTGTGAAACGCGCACTCGCAGACTATATAAATGGGAGCTTTAGAGAGAGAATTGAGGTTTCCTCTTCAAACCTAAAGTGAGAGAGCTATGAGCAAGGAAGAGTTGAAGGTGGATTTGACCTACACTAGGTAATTGGAGGGCAGATTTCATCTCCAAGCATCCACCCAAGCAATTAGGAAGAGGAAAAATCACTTTCTCATGGGGTTTTCTTCTACTTTAATTGTTGTCTCTCTTCTAGCTATGGACTAGTTCCTCTATTCAGTTGGATGTAACGAGCCCTAGTCTAGGATGTTATAGATTGTAGTTTGTTAACTCTTTGTGTTGATGGGTATTATTATTTATATATTGATTGATGAATTTTCATGCAAATTGAGTTTTCTCGATCAAGTTCCTCAATTTTGGGGCAAATTGTCGCTGGAGGGAGAAATCCCATTAGTGCAATTTGGGTCACTTCTGAGTCATCAAAGAGTGCCATGAATCATTGTGATTGGTGACTCTACGCCGTTTTGGGTTAATCTCCGAGGGAGTGGAATTGATTTCCTTAGTCGTCTTTTGAGGTTGTATGTGGTACACCCCTCCGATTAGATTGATTAAGTGGGCTAGGATGCACTCGAATAGAGGGTCCTAGCTTTTTTAAATCCCCTAACGATATATGAAGCTTACCTATCGCACTATAGTATCACATTTGCATCTCAACACGAGAGTAGGGGGGATAACGTCCGAGTAACTTTTCTCGATTGAATTCAACTTCGTTTTAATTGCTTGCTTGTTTAGTTAATTAGCTTTAAACCACAATTTGATTACTAGATAACTTGTAGACGGCTGAAGTAAGGGTATATAGATCGATAGGGTTTATATTTGAAATACTTGCTCTATGCTACACCCAATTATAATTTGCAATTGGCCTATGATTGGGAGTGAGTTGTAGTGGTAACTTCTAGCTAATGACATTAAACAAACACTTGTTCAGAAGCAACCCAATATAGGTTTGTATTTCTTTTTCATATTTTCTCTTTTTGTGTGTGTTAGAGTCAAGTCTGTGAGTTTTAGATGATCACCGTGTCCATGGTTGATATTCTTTTATTGATGAATGTGTTGTTTTTGCATTTGGGGCACAGTTGAATCTATCGAGTTTGAAAATTTGTGAAATTCCCTATTTTGCAGACATCACAGTTTGGTGTAATGTTCACAGTCTTGCATCGTGAAAATTATAACTAACCTATGATGTATACACAGATTCTGCCAAAGGTACAGACATCGCAGTTTCCATGGAATGTTCGCGGACAAAACCAGTGATAACTAAATGCACCGTGATGTCGACCCAAAGCTCACAGTTTTTTTTTCCAAGATCATAGTTTGCTTGTTATGATCACGGTTTGAGATCATGAAATCAACATCCAAACCGTGATGTGCTCAAACGTGGCATTCGCCGAAATCTTCAAAGCTCTTTGCCAGAAATCATTTTTCCAAATGATTTTTCGCCGATTTGATCTACTTTCAAGCACCCAATCAAGAAACCAAACACATATTCTTTCTCCCTACCCCTAGGCGACGGGAACGGATCAAGTCAGTAACCCATATGGTGAGTAACCATCAGTAACATGTCCACATTCGCATGACATCATCATCTCCTCTCTCCGAGAAAGTCTTTTATGTTTTCCCCTTTAATCTTTAATGGACGATTTCTGTCTCGTTTTAGGTTGAAATTTAATTTTTTTTGCACAGATAATTCAGATTAAATGTGCTCTTTAAAATGATATCCACTTTGATATATTTTTAGTACAAAAAAATTTGAATAATTTTTACCAGTCATTACCATATGGTATGCTCATATTTAATACCATATGGTAAGAAAGCGTACCATGATGGTATGAACATACCAATATGGTAAAAGATTGAATACATGATAGTAGGAGTATACTAACTGTCATTTACGACTTTCATCATTGTTTACCACAAGTTACCACCCACATACCATAGTGGTAAAGTATGGTAATTTCTTGTCCAGTATTTTTTTTATCCAAAAATTTGTAGATCCAATAGATCATGATGAACTCGTTCCTTATGAGCAAACGTTTTCAAAAATGAGTTAAAAACAAAGGAATTACCATATGTTATGTAGTTGGTAAAAAAAAAAGTTTCTCGAAATATATTGAAAATTGATCTCATTTTGTAGAGCACAACGAACTCGTTCCATGTGCAAAAAAAATTGAAATCCGAGTTAGAACGAAGAAGATAAGAGTCGATTATGAAAACTAGGGAAAATAAAATGTCTTTAATTGACAACCCTTAGATCTGGATTTTCTGGGCCTACTTAGATCTAAAGGTCCAGATTTAGTTACTGATCTAGGGGACCTTCTTCGATTACTTTTCCAGCTGAATTTGGGTAGCAGATTCGGTGAGTAAATTTGTGGTGAGTAACCTCATGCATAACCCAATAAGAATCTGCCATATCAGCGCCTCCTTCTCTCTCCTGGAAAAATCATTAATTTTCTTTCCCTTAATCTTTAACGGACGATTTTTTTTGCACAGTTAGATCAAATTAATAGTGCTCTTCAAAATGATATCCACTTTGATATTTTTTGAAATAAAAAAAATTTGCCAGTTATTACCAGTCTATACCATATGGTATTGACTATACCATATGGTATTGACTGGTAGGGCTGGCGGACGGTTTTCCGGTTAGCGGCTAACCGGCCGGTCTAACCGTTAACCGCCGGTTAGCGGCTAACCAGAAACCGAAAATAATGACCCTCGGTCGGTTGGCGGAAACTGTTTGTGGTTAGGCGATTAGCCGATTAACCGACGCCGGTTAACCGGCTAACCGACCGACAATACGACGCCGTTTTGGTTAAGCTCTAAGACGACCCATCCCCCCAACCCTAGACCCTCTCGTCGCATCGCGCAGCAGCCTCCCACTCCCTCTCGTTTTGGCCACCATCCTCCTCAGACCCTCTCGTCGGCCGTCGCACAGCCGCCAGCCGGCCACTCCGACAAGCCACAGCACAACCGGCAACCACTCCCTCCAATCGCCTCGCCATCGCCGCGCCTCCAGTCGCGCCACTCAACAGTCCCTCCAATCGCCTCGCCGGTCGCCGCCGAGCCTCCAATCGCCCCTCCAATCGGCACCAACAGTCCGCCATCACCGAGCCAGTCAACAGCCCGCCATCGCCGTGCCTCCAGTCGCGCCAGTCAACAGTCCCTCCAATCGCCTCGCCGGTCGCCGCCGAGCCTCCAATTTCCGCCAGTCAACAGTCCGCCATCGCCGTGCCATTCAACATTCCGCCATCGCCGCGCCTCCAGTCCTCCATCTCCTTGCTTTGAACTGAAGGTCTCGATAACAAGAATTCAAGAAGAGATAATGTAAGAACAAATTTTTCCCCCCCAAGTTTCCAAGACCAAAACAGCGGGGGGATTACCGGTTTTAGTCCATAATTTTTGGCCATATGTGATTAGGGGGTTTTGAATTTTGATCAATGATTAGTGGTGGATTGCAGTGCATGAGATTGAGGAGTAAGGCATGAGAGCTATGAATTGAGCAATGGTGGAGATGGTGAGGGTGGAATTGATGAGGGAGAGGAGAATTATGGAATGGGGAAGGGACGTCATTTTTGTGTGATTGAAGGAGGAGTAGAGGCTGAAATTAGTTAATGATGAATGATGATGAAATTAGTTAATGATGATGAATGATGATGATTTTGATTGATGATTTTGATGATGCTTGTTAGTTGTTACTTGTTAGAATTTGTGAATTTAGTTTTCAATTTTAAATTTGTGTAACTGTTGATGTAGGGTGAGACCTCCGGCTCCACGTAGTGGACGTGGCGGACGAGGTGCACCATCCGCTGAGACTGCTTCTCGTGGTGGGAGACCTCTGGCTCCTCGAGGTCGTGGTGGTGCGGGTGCCTCAGCCCCTCTTACTCAGAATCGGGGTCGTGGTGGTCCTGGTGGACGTACAGGGAGTCGACCTGTTCAGTCTACTGAACCGTCGGCATCGGCATCAATTGCATCGACTCCCGCCCATGCCGGTAGTGGAAGTACACCTGCTGCTGAGGCTCCTTCAGTAGAAACGGTTAATCCGACTTCAAATAAAGCTAAAGAAGATCCCTTCAATCTAGAGAGATGGTTGGAGACAAAGGGTCCAGCTGATTGCTGGAAGGACTTTACGAAGGTGGCGGTGGATGAGTATCCGATGGGAGAGTGCAAGCATTGTCACACTAAGATCAAAGCACATCCATCCAAGAACGGCACTTCTGCAATGAATAACCATCGGAAATCATATTTGGCTAAGGTTGCAGCATCCAAGGATCAGACTGTTTTGAACTTGTAGGCCGCAGATGGTAGTGGAAGTCAAGTAAGTGCTTTATGGAAGTTTGATCAAGCAAAAGCAAGATATGCCTTAGCCATGATGATTATAATGGATGAGTTGTCTTTTCGCTTTGTGGAAAGAGACGGGTTTAAGCAGTTTATGCATACGGTTCAGCCACTGTTTAAGATACCTGGGAGGAGAGGTATAAGAGATGATTGCTTTCATATATTCTTGGAGAAAAAGATAAATTTGATAGAGTTTTTTGAATCAAAGAGTAAAGGCAGAGTTTCAATCACCACAGATACGTGGACTTCTGACAACAACAAAAATTACATGTGTGTGACTGCTCACTTTGTTGGAGGTGATTGGAAGTTGCAGAAGAAGGTGATCTCCTTTGTTCCCATCACAAGTCATACAGGAAATGATATTGCAGAGGAGCTTGCAGAAATTCTTGAAGAATGGAAGGTGAAGAATTTGTTCTGCATGACCATGGACAATGCATCTACAAATGATATTGTGAGTGATTGCATGAGAAGGAAATTAAAGGCGTGGGGGTGTGCTTTGATGGATGGGAAGTATCTGCAGTTTCGATGTGTCGCATACATCATTAATCTGGCAGTGCATGATGGATTGAAAGTAATCGGAGGAGCTGTGGATAGAATTCGGGACTGTGTGAAGTGGGTGAGGTCATCGCCAGCTAGGTTGGCAAGGTTCAAGACTGCTATGCAATTTCTGGAGTTGGATTCTACCAAATTGGTGTGTTTGGATGTACCGACCAGGTGGAACTCCACCTATATCATGTTAGAAGCGGCAGAAAGGTTTGGTGGAGTGTTTACCACTTTGTATACAAGTATACATGATCATTCCTTCAGGGATTATATTGACGCAGGAGGTGGTCTTCCAACTGAACATGATTGGAGTCTGATTAGAAAGTTGATGAAGTATCTGAAGGTCTTTAATGACTTGACCCTCCTAGTCTCGGGTAAGTGAAATTTGACAATTTGTTTATTTTAATTTGAACATTTGACAATTTTGGTTTGTTTAAGTCTAATTTCCTGTATTCTATTCTCATTTGTACAGGAACTAAATATGTGACTACCCATCTTTTCTTCAAGAAACTTGTTCCAATTTATGACATCATTCAAGAATTGAAGAATGATCCGCGTGAAGAGCTCAAAAGGACGGCAGAAAAGGTTGAAGAAAAGGTACGAAAGTATTGGTTTGACACACCTGTCATGAATGAGGAGAATCGTCAGGTCAATAATTTAATCTATATAGCATATGTGCTTGATCCTAGAAGTAAACTTGATCTTGTGTCTGAAGTGTTGATAATGATTTATGGAAGTATCAAAGGAGGGGAAATTCAGGCTAGGATTAAAAGGGAGATGCGGCAGATGTTTGAGATTTATAAGAGGAAGTATGGATCAGAGTTAGCATCTCAGCCTACCACTGATGATAACATTGTTTATGATGATTCTGTTGATGGTGCTGGTGATCGGATTAAGATATTGGAGGAGAGACTTAGAAAGAGAAAAAGGGAAGCACTTCTGCTGGAAACAGGAGGTAGCTCTGCTGAGCTTGACATCTATTTGAAATGTCAAACCGATGGTATCAATGAAGAGAGTGATGATGCAAGGTTTGACATTTTGGATTGGTGGTCTCGACACTCTGGAATCTATCCTATTGTTGTTGAGATGGCTAAGGATGTCCTAGCTGTTCCTATCTCTTTTGTTGCCTTAGAGGCAACATTCAGTTGTGGCGGGCGGATTCTCAGTCCATTCAGGTCCTCTTTGAGCGACCTAATGGTGGAGGCATTGATTTGTGCTGAGGATTTGATAAGGTATCCCGGATCCAAGGAGATTGACGACAAGAAAGATGATGAAGAGAATTTGACTTTGGAAAGTAGTGAGTTCTCAAACTCTCTTATTGTTCAGTTTTTTGTCCTCTTTTCACCTAATTCAATGTATGAATGTACGAACACTTTGTTTTCCTTTTTTTTTTCTTACTCAGTTAATGTCACTTTCCAAACTAGAATGGAAAGTGCATCGAATACTGGCAATGTTGGCAATACAGATGCAAGGCTCAACATTCCAATGGAGAATGAGCAGGAGGGTGAAGAAGATGTACCGGAGTCCGGAGGAAGAGTATGACAAAGATGGATATGACGATTATGGTCATGACTTGATTCCCCTATGATAGATTATGATGTGTTGTTGATTTGTTGTTATCTAGAGGATTTATTTTGGTTTGTGGAGTTTATGTTGTTGAATTAATGAATGTGAGACATTAAGTTGCTAATTTAGATGTATTTTCGGTGCAAAAGGAATTGAAATGTAGGTTTGAGATTTTAATTTTAGGCCATTTTAGGTTTTTTTTTCCCTTGCTGCCCGGTCGGTTTTGACCGGTTACCGGTCGGTTTTGGCGGGTAGGACTCGGTCTTGGCGGTTGGCGGTCGGTTTTTTGCCGGTTGGCGGTCGGTTTTTGGTCGGTTAGGCCATTGAACCGAACCGCGCATCAAACTGTCGATTGCCCCGGTTTAACCACGCCTGAATCGAAAACCGCCCGGTCGATTTGCGGCTAACCGGGGCTCTGAGGTCGGTCGGTGGCCGGTGGCTTCTGGTCAGGTCTCGGTTTAACCGAAAACCGCCGGTTTTCGGTTAAACCGAAACCGACCGGTTGACAGCCCTATTGACTGGTATTAAATAATAGCATACCATATGGTATGAAAAATACCAGTCAATACCATATGTTATTATCTATAGTAAACTTTATTATATCCTTATAGGGCATCGCTAATTGGATATAGTATATTTAGTAACATATCATGAGATATCTTATGTCAATAACGTCACTCGAACTATGTCAAGTGCATACTATTTTACATTATAGATCGTATACTTAATTATTTAACAATGTGATTAGTACAATCTTTACTGATTTTGAGTTTAGAGTTTAGCATTTAGTAATTAAGATGTTGCCTATAGTAAACCTTGTTATAACCCTATAGGGCATGGCTAATTGACTATAATATATTTGAGAACCTATCATGAGTATTTGTATCAAAATAAACCAATCACTTTTACATTTGTTGCAACTTCTACACTACATATTGTTAATTTAAATCACTTAGATAAAGATTTGGCCATATAGTAAGTAGTGGATCAAGTTGGAATTTGATTCAAAATGAGGATTAAACTTTCTCTGTTATGTTATAAGATTGTAATAAATCAATCACTTAAAAGAATACAAAATTAATTTAGCCATTTGACAAGTTTATTTTTTAATTATTATAAGTACTTGTACCAAAAAATTTAGAAGTACATATATGAGGTATAAATATAATTTCTAAAAATTGCAAAAAATTATTTGAAACTAACGTAAGTTGTAACGAGAAATATTAAGTAACACTATGCACTGACCTTAACAACCCACAACCAGATCCGTTAGCAACCCATCCGATAAACCCGTAACCTAATTGACTAGAAATCCGACGAATCCGTAACCCCACTTACCCTTAATCCGATCAATCCGTAACCCGATAGATCCGTAACCCGAAAAATCCGAACCCAACTGAGCCACAACACGATGAACCCGACTTACTCGTAATCCGGTCAACCAGTAACCCGATTGAACACAAATTCAATGAACCCAAAATCCAACTTACCCATAAGCCGATCAACGCCTAGCCCGAATGAGCCGCAACCAATGAACTTGTAACCCAATTAAACCCAATCCCAGCCCGTTCCCACCCACTTGATTGACACCTCTAGCAATAGGAAGACTCATTAAAAATTGAGTATTTCTTTTCCTGTGATTATGCGGTTTATTAATTCCTATTGTTATTTTGTGTATTAATCTCTTGTAATTCAAATGTTCATACTAATAGCTACGTACATAAATCCTACCTACCGATGATTAATTATACACTTCAAAACCGAACCAGATGCTAAATAGGATAAGTTAGTGTTTGATGGTTCAATGCAACGGATAAAAGTTTTAGAACTTTTGATTAACCATTGATATAACCGCATATGCACTATAATATAAAAGACATATAATGCATCAATTTATGAGTGAACTCATCACTACCACACAAAAAAAAAATCAAATCAAATCCATATCATCTCTATTACCAAAAAGTTATAACAAAGCATTCAAACTATCTAACAAAAGAAATCATTAATATTTTATTAAATTCAAGTCAATAATAAGAGTAGCAATTCGTAGTGAATCACATAATTCCAACAAGGAGGCTGGAAAATGGATAAAAGGAAGTCTAAATAAAATTAGTGACTGAAATTGGACGTTCTTAGTTTACGTTGACATAGTTATTTTTCTTAAATTTTTGTGGTTAAAATAATGAACAAATAAACGAGTTAAACCGGAATATTTCATCTAGTTTTATGTCAAATCGTTATAAAACCTTGGTTACATCTCTAATCATCCAATCAATCAAATGAAGTAAAGCACTTTTTAACTGGTGTAATTGTTCCACGAGCACAATCTCTCATTCTGTTGGTTCTTAATTATAATTTATAAGATGCATTTTCCCCATATTATTGCCTACCCTTCTCAACGGACAAAATTCTGGCTCACTGGCCGGACCCTTGCCTCCGTACAGCCATATCAGAGTAATGCAGCTGCCTGCAACACAGAGGGAGGCGGATAAAACAAAAAGGGTTTTCTGATCACAAAGATAAGGGGGACACTAAGACAACTATGATCCTTGTATAAATCTGTAATGTAATACCCTCTCACAGTCTCACTCCTGCTCCTCTTCTAAACCGTAAATTACACTTCCCCCTTGCAAAGACTCCAAAAAATGGCTTCCTCCGACGACTCCAAACTACTCCTCCTCACTCCTCTTGGTGCTAAGACGGAGCTTTCTCCCCCGCCACTGACGGCCAAGGCGGTGGCCGAGGAGACGGCCAGGCTCCTCCGTTCCGGTCCGTATGTGATGACCGTAGCAGGGTTGAGCATCGCCGTGGTGGATTTCGTGTCAAATGAGATACAAAGTTTGGATCAGAAGAAGATGAAGCAGGATGTGATGGAATCTAGGGAGATTCTACGGGGGATGAAGGTATCCTATGACAAACGTCTTGATGAATCAAAGCAGAGGGAGGAAATTCTAAGCAGGGAGTGTTGATATATAATAAAGTTTAATTAAGAATATCTAGAAGGAAAAATATCAGAAAGGCCAAGAAAAGTTAGCTACGGGAAAAATGGATTTGGAGTGTATGTTGTGTGGAAAGTTGTAGAAGGTTAATTATTGTGAGGAGTTGTTAGTTGTGATTAAACAAATGAAAAAAAAATCAAATCCACAAGTGTATGGCAGTGGATTGAGATGTAATGGCTATAAATAGTCTAATGTGTGTAGTTGTGGAAGTGTGCAGAGCAAAAGAAAGAAAAAGAGCCAAGTAAAAAAACATCTTTGCCTTCTAATTCTTCTCCATTCCTCCCAAATCCGCCAGCCACCATTTCCAAATATATAAACCAAAAATCATTCACTTCCCAATAAGTTCCCACCAACTATACAAGTAAAGGAAATAATTATATTATTTCCAACAAAGTGGTATCAGAGCCCGAGTTATTTCTGAGTATGCTCTGTGGTTGCAGGGTAGTCTGGCCTTCCACATCAGAAAAGAATTTCTCGTGTTATTATCACGATTGTCCCATGGCCGAAAAATCAAGTTTCCCCATTCAATTCCCCCACCTTACCAAAACCAATTACAAAAATTGGTGCATTCGTATGAAAGCCTTGCTGGGGTCCCAAGATGCTTGGGATATTGTTGAGAAAGGTTACGGGATTCCCATTGAGGATTCTCGGTTATCTCTTGCTGAAAAGGAGGATTTGAGAAATAATCGAAAGAGTGATCAAAAAGCTCTCACTCTCATTCATCAATGTCTTGATGAATCAATGTTCGATCAAATAGCATATGCCACCACAGCGAAGGAAGCATGGGAGATTTTGAAAAAGGAAATGCAAGGCGTTGAACCAGTGAAGAAGGTTCGACTGCAGACACTCAGAGGAGATTTTGAAGCCATGAAAATGAAGGAGGGTGAATCTGTTTCAGATTACACCACCCGTGTGAAGTCTATCGCTAGCAAACTGAAGCTGTATGGGGAGAAAATTGAAGAGACCAAAGTGGTGGAGAAAATTCTACGGTCATTATTACTAAAGTTCGATTATGTGGTGGTGGCCATGGAGGAATCAAAAGACGTGTCAAAGATGACAGTGGATGAAGTTATCGGCTCATTGCAAGCACGGGAGGAAAGATTAAATAAAAGAAATGAAGAATCATCAGAACAAGTGTTAGCTACAAAAACTACCACTAAGGAGAAAGAAGGTGCCCGAGGAGGAGGTCAGTACAGAGGTCGATGATATGATCCCAAATTGACAACCATTCACGTCACAATTACTTGACGAAGAAGCTATCGAAGTTGGGAAGAAGAAGGGCAGAATTTGGCTAAGTCAAAATCCGTGTTCAGGATACATACTTTGGAGGCATGGTTCTCTCAATTGGCTTGGTGGAAATTCAATTTTAAGGGTTTGTTTTACAGATAAAGTTACCATGTTTCCAATGGTATGCTTTTTGGATCCCGATGATGTCATTAAGGTTGTTTTCCAAGGTCTCAAAGTTGCTACCTCAAAACTGGAAAACTGCCAGAAAATGGTTAAGTCTGGAAACTGTTTTGTGAAGCCTACTTTGGAGCTTAATTCGAGGTGTATGGGTCTGATTCAAGTCCAAAGGCTTCCACAACATGAAACTAGGTATGTTTGTGAACAAAGGGAAGGAATTGGATGAAGAATTGGAGTTTGGGAAGGCCTCGAACGAAAGGCACGAAGTTAGTACGAAAGCTGCTTTTGGACTGTTTGCTGGCAGCTTACTTGCGCTTGAAGGA
Organism: Linum tenue; assembly: GCA_946122785.1. NCBI lineage: Eukaryota > Viridiplantae > Streptophyta > Magnoliopsida > Malpighiales > Linaceae > Linum > Linum tenue. The sequence goes on along the minus strand of CAMGYJ010000007.1, from coordinate 49,965,090 downwards.
ATGGAGTTTAAACCCAAATTTTGTGTCCTTTTTAGTGTAGAATTTTACCTTAATTCTTTTCTAGTTCTATTAGGATTGTATTAGGTTTTATTTGCCTTTAAATACCGTTCTATTTCGTTGTAAAAATTTAGACTTTGTTGAATAGAAAAGAAACCGTTTGGTTTGTGCAAGTTGCGACTTGTTTTGGGTTTGGTGGATTCCAAATTTGCTGAGCTTGTGTATCGATTGAATAGTCACTTCAATCGTGGTCGAGAAACTACCCTTTTATACCAATCGAGCTATCCCCAGGTGTGGATTTGTCCTTTTGGTTCCGTTTTATCCAAGTTCGTATTAAGAACGCGTTGTTCTTGATTGAGTCTTTTGCTGCGTGACTTTGATAAACATACACCCCCCAGGGGCGTATTAGTCGAGGCAGAGGCAGCTACAGAGGCAGAGGAAGAGCTCGAGGAACATATCAAAGTAGAGATGGAGGAAATTTCACCACGAACTATGAAACGTCCACCAGAGGCAGAGGTCGTGGAAGAGGAAGTTGGAGATCAAATGAAGGTCATGATAAATCCAACGTCCAGTGCTATAATTGCTCGAAGTATGGGCATTATGCATCGGAATGTTTGAGTTCGCCTAAAGAAGTGGAGGAGACGGCAAACAACGTGCAAGAAGAAGAAGTCAAAGGCACATTGATGCTGTCACATCAAGGAGATGAGAAACCGAAAGACAACATGTGGTATCTGGATAATGCAGCAAGCAACCACATATGCGGTAAAAGAAACATGTTTGTTAATATGGATGAATCGGTGAAAGGAAATGTCGTATTTGGAGACTCCTCGAAGGTTCCTATCAAAGGCAGAGGAACTATATTCATCCGGCTCAAGAATGGCTCACAGCAATTTATCAGTGATGTGTACTATGTCCAGGACATGACTAGTAACTTCCTGAGTTTGGGTCAGCTGATGGAGAAAAATTATGAAGTCCACATGGTGAATCGTCAATTGGAGCTGCTAAATGAGAAGAGGCAGTTGTTGGCTAGAGTACCAATGTCGAGAAACAGAATGTTCACGCTGAACATTCAAACTGAAATGGCGAAGTGCTTGAAAGCATGTGTGAAGGACAATACATGGCTATGGCATCTAAGATATGGCCATCTAAATTTTGGAGGCCTAAAGTTACTCGGTCAGAAGAAGATGGTGCATGGTCTGCCAGTGATCAATCATCCAGACCAATTGTGTGAAGGATGCTTAGTTGGAAAGCAATTCAGGGCAAGTTTTCCGAAGGAGTTTCTGTCACGAGCTAAAGCACCACTTGAGCTCGTCCATGCAGATCTATGTGGACCGATCACCCCAACATCGTTCGGGAAGAACAAATACTTCCTATTGTTCATTGATGACTACAGTAGAAAGACATGGGTATACTTCTTGAAACAGAAGTCAGACACATTTGAAACTTTCAAGAAGTTCAAGATGCTCGTGGAGAATGAAAGTGGCCGCTACATCAAAGCTATGAGATCAGATAGAGGGGGAGAATTTATGCTAAAGAAGTTTAGAAGGTTCTGTGAATATCAAGGAATTCGCAGGTTTCTCATAGTCCCATGATCCCCTCAGCAGAATGGAGTTGTTGAAAGGAAGAATAGAACTGTACTCAAGATGGCGAGAAGTATGATGAAGAGCAAGAACCTACCAAAGGAGCTATGGGCTGAAGCGGTTGATTGTGCAGTCTATCTGCTGAACAGATCACCAACAAAGAGTGCTTGGAATCAAACACCCCAAGAAGCATGGAGCGGAAGGAAACCCACAATCTCTCACCTCCGAGTCTTCGGAAGTGTAGGATATGTGCACGTACCGGATCAAGAAAGGAAGAAGTTAGATGACAAAAGCAAGAAGTACATATTCCTGGGATACTCAGAACACTCAAAAGGTTACAAAATGTTTGATCCCGTGGAAGAGAAGCTGATCATCAGTAGAGACGTGGTAGTTGATGAAGAAGCAACATGGGACTGGACTATTGAAGCAAAGAAGAGTTATACTTTTTATCCATTCACTATGGATGAAAGTGATAATGAACCAGACACAGCTACACCTGTGACAAGTCCACCCAGTCACAGAGAGCCTGCTAGCCCAGAAGGAGAATCAAGTGAAAGTCTCCGAGAAAGGCCACAGAAGTATAGAAGACTTGAAGAAATTTATGAGGAAACGACAACCATTGAAGGTGATGAATTGACACTTTACTGTCATTTCATTGATAATGAACTAGTGGATGCTGAAAAAGCCATGAAGGATGAAAAATGGAGAAGAGCCATGGATGAAGAAATTGGAGCAATTGAGAAGAACAAGACTTGGGAGATTGTGTCACTTCCTGAGAACCAGAAGCCCATCGGTGTGAAGTGGGTATTCAAGGTCAAGAAAAATGCTAAAGGAGAAGTTGTCAGGAACAAAGCAAGATTGGTGGTGAAAGGATATAGTCAAAGACCAGGCATTGCCTATAATGAAGTTTTTGCTCCCGTGGCGAGAATGGAGAGCATCATGATGGTGATATCTCTCGCTGCTCAAAATGGATGGAAGATACATCAGATGGATGTGAAATCAGTTTTTCTGAATGGATATCTCGAGGAAGATATCTATATTGAGCAACCCCCTGGATATATCGTTGAAGGTCAAGAAGATAACATGTTGAAGCTGAAGAAAGCATTGTATGGTCTGAAACAAGCACCTAGAGCTTGGAATAGCAGGATTGACAAGTATTTTCAGCAGAACGGGTTTAGTAAATGCCCACATGAGCATGCACTATACTGCAAGGTGCAAGGGGGAGCAATCTTGATGGTTTGCCTATATGTAGATGATATTGTCTTCACAGGCAACGATCCTCAAATGTTTGAAGATTTCAAGAAGACGATGGTTCGTGAGTTCGAGATGACAGACATCGGATCAGTTTCATATTATCTTGGAATTGAAGTAAATCAAAAGGAAGGAGGAATTTTCATCTCACATAGTGGTTTTGCCAAAGAGGTCCTGAAGAAGTTTAAGATGGAGAATTGTAATCATGTGAGCACACCAGCCGAGTGCGGACTAAAATTATCCAAGGATGACAAAGGAGAGAAGGTCAACTCAACGGAGTTTAGAAGCCTTGTCGGAAGCCTGAGATATTTGACTTGTACCAAACCAGATATTCTCTATGCAGTTGGATTAGTCAGCAGATACATGGAGGCACCAACTATGTCACACTGGAATGCTGCAAAGAGGATATTGCGCTACATTAAAGGTACAATCGATCATGGTTTGCTCTATACTAAGTCGGAAATTTTCAAATTGGTTGGATACCGCGATAGTGATTGGGCAGGAGACGTGGATGATCGCAAGAGCACTACAGGATTTGTATTTTTCCTAGGAGATACAGCTTTCACATGGAGTTCAAAGAAGCAAGCTATCGTTACATTATCTACTTGTGAAGCTGAGTATGTTGTTGCGACATCGTGTGCGTGTCATGCGATATGGCTGAGAAAGTTGCTGAAGGAGTTGAACATGACACAGGAAGAGTCAACTGAAATTTTTGTGGATAACAAGTCTGCCCTGGCGCTAGCGAAGAATCCGGTGTTTCATGATCGCAGTAAGCAAATTGATACAAGATATCATTTTTTTTAAGAGAGTGCGTAGAACATAAAGAAGTGACGCTGAAGTATGTGAAGACTGAAGACCAGATTGCTGATATTTTCACGAAGTCGCTGAAGCAAGATGTGTTCGTCAAAATGAGGACGCTACTCGGAGTTACAACGAATTAAACTTTAAGGGGGAGTGTTGAAATATAATAAAGTTTAATTAAAAATATCTAGAAAGGAAAAAGGGTTAAAGACACATTTGGTCACTAAGATTACTAAATCGGGACAGGTTTAGTCACTAGAACAAATTTGGTCATTATAATTACTAAAACAGGACACATTTAGTCACTCGCCTTTAGTTGTCGTCCAACTCCGTTAATAAAGTCCGTTATGTGCTGATGTGGCTAACGTGAGCGCCTAGTCAACGCTGTTTTGGGCTGGTAATGGTCAAATCTGACCCGCCACATCACTAAACCCGCCAGGTAATAAACCCAACCCAAACCATTAACCCAACCTGACCCAGAAATAAACCCTAACCCACTTAAAAAAATGAAATTGATCATTTCCATTTGCAGACCCGAAAACCCTTCTCCTTCCTTGAGAGCTCTTCCCCTTCGCTGGCGGCCGGTCTACGCGTATTTTGGTTGATATGGGTCGAACAGTTAGTAGTCGCGGCCGCGGCGGAATCTTCTTCCCCTTCCCCTTTCCTACATCCGCCGCCAGATCTGATCATCATTAGCTACTCCCTGAATCCCCGATCCATGTAGACATCCATCTCGCAGATTCGGACCCCGAAGGATTCAATTGTCGTCCGGACGACCCTGCAGGCCTCGAACGTCTTGCGGATCCCTTTCAGGCTGGTGGTGTAGATCACCACTCAGTTCTCCCCTTTAGGTGGGTAGAGCCCCTCGAATCCCTCCAGCAAACCCGAACTCGGGGATTCCTTCTGCTGTGGGGGAGGCGGCGGTGGCTTTAAGAAAGCGGCAATAGTTTCCCCAATTGGGTCCTAATGTTGAGCCAGCCAGCTGCGTGAAGCATTCTCCATTGCTCAGCAGATTCGAGGAGACGCAACCCATTGTTTTGTTATCGCAGGGAGAAGAGAGTAGGGAGGGAAAGATTGAGTTGCAGAGATGGAGAAGTTCAATTTGCGCCGGTTAACTTAACTTCTTTTCCTTTTTTCTTGGTGCTGTGTTTCTAGTGTAGACCGGCCCTCGGTGAAGGGTAAGAGCTCTCGAGGAAGGAGAAGGGTTTTGGTGTCTGCAAATGGAAACTGATCAGTTTTGTATTTTTAAGTGGGTTAGGGTTTATTTCTGGGTCGGGTTGGTTTAATGGTTTGGGTTGGGTTTATTACGTGGCGGGTTTAGTGACGTGGCGGGTCGGGTTTGATCATTTCCGGCCCAAAACGGCGCTGACTAGGCGCTCACGTTAGCCACGTCAGCACATAACAGACTTTATTAACAGAGTTGGACGGCAACTAACGGCGAGTGACTAAATGTGTCCTGTTTTAGTAATTATAGTGACCAAATTTGATATTAACTTTTTCTAGTGACTAAACATGTCTCGATTTAGTAATCTTAGTGACCAAATGTGTCTTTAACCCAAAGGAAAAATATCAGAAAGGCCTAGAAAAGTTAGCTACGGGAAAAATGGATTTGGAGTGTATGTTGTGTGGAAAGTTGTAGAAGGTTAATTATTGTGAGTAGTTGTTAGTTGTGATTAAACAAATGAAAAAAAATCAAATCCACAAGTGTATGGCGGTGGATTGAGATGTAATGGCTATAAATAGCCTAGTGTGTAGTTGTGGAAGTGTGCAGAGCAAAAGAAAGTAATAAAAACATCTTTGCCTTCTAATTCTTCTCCATTCCTCCCAAATCCGCCAGTCACCATTTCCAAATATATAAACCAAAAATCATTCACTTCCCAATAAGTGCCCACCAACTATATAAGTAAAGGAAATAATTATATTATTTCCAACAGGGAGGTGGCCGAGTTGAAGAAATACAAAGAAGAATCGCAGAAGAGGGAAGAGATTCTAAGGAGTGAGATCCATGGGCTGAAGAAATACAACGAAGCACTCGACGAGGACCTGAGGGCGCTCAAGGTGAATAAGTATTGGGTTTCCACCCATTTAGGCCCATATCAATCCAAGACATCTTTGGGCTCCTGATTTGGATCACTTTCAATTAGCCCACATAACTAAATAGCTCATATAATTGTAAAATATGTGGCCCATAACATTATAGGAAATAGAATTTCCTAACAATCTCCCACTTGGGCTGCATATTTTCCTTGAAACAATTATATCACAAAATTCTTTAGGCGTGCAACTGTATGCCATTTGTACTTAGACTTCTCTCTTAAACCAATCTGGTCCACCTCATGTATTAATTATGGAACCAACGTGGCTTTAATCACGATATAATAATGACTAAACCAGGCTCTGATACCACTTGTTAGAATTTACTTTATTCTATGTAATTCCCCTGAACACATCTCGTTAGATTATCAAAGGTTAATAGGAATACATGGATACGTGTCGATTGATCGCCAAGAACTTGATGCGGAATCTGAAAGATGATCTGGAACTGGACGATACTCATAGAGCACGATCCAGGAGGTACTGTGACCTTCCTCAACCAAGCCTCCATAGTTCCTTTACGGGAGAGCTCTCGTCTTCCTGATGGGGAGAAGACGAGAATATTTTGGTCTTGGTGTATTGGGGACCACGACCTCAACTCCTTTATATACTAGTCACTGTGGGGTCCCATAAAACCCAAGGTGAATAAGTATTGGGTTTCCACCCATTTAGGCCCATATCAATCCAAGAAATCTTTGGGCTCCTGATTTGGATCACTTTCAATTAGCCCACATAACCAAATAGCTCATATAATTGTAAAATATGTGGCCCATAACATTATAGGAAATAGAATTTCCTAACAATTACAAGTTGTTCGGTGAGTTTCCCCTGTTATTTTTGTATTTTTTTTACAAATCTGACATTAATGTTCTCCTTAATTTATAGGGTCGGCGGCGATCCCACAACCTGGACGCGAGGGAAGAAGATCAACAGAGTGATGGAAGAAGGGTTCGTTTGGTCTAGGTTATTGAGTAGTATGAATTAATGCTTGTTAGGTTATTCTATTGGTCTTTGGGCTAATTAATAGTTATGTGTGTTTACGAGGGTTAATTAGTAGACTGTTGGGAGTTGTTGGGAGTCTCTTGGTATGCCGAGTCGGCTAGAGTAGACTAGGTTGAGTCTGAGTCCAAGTCTTGTGGGTCAGTAGCATTAGTAGGCGGCTAGAGTTATGCTTATTGATTAGGTTTATCGTATTTTGATGTAAGTTCGGCATTAGTTCCGAATCAAGCAATTATTAAACAAAAGGTTAATCGACATTAAAGGTTAAAGAAGACCTCGTAGACTCCTCACCAGAACGACTTGCACGCCTTACTGCCGAAGCGAAACTGAAGAAACCTGTTGCATATCGGCGATATCGCGATGAGGTCAAGATCGTGGATGAAACTTCGCCATCGATCGGGGATCAAGGCGGCGACACCAGAGCCGGCGGCAAGACAGGCGGCGTTACGGTCGGACCGGAGTGGGGGTACATGGTCGGAGCGGGATTCGACGAGGCAGGACGCTACGCGGGAGGACCTCCTCATGTCTCAGCGGATCAGATGGCGGAAGAAGGAGGCGCTGGCTCAAAGAAGCCAGAACGACTTGGAGGGCTAGGGCTACTGGGTCTAGGACCGGGAAGGACGGGATTGGCCCAGTTTTGCATTGGGGACCCTCACACAATGCAACAGCGGGGTGGGCCGAGTGTGGGCCGACCTGGAATGGGCGGAGAGGAATCATTCGCAGCAGGGCTAGGGCGCGGGACCACGGCTGGTGGACCAGGCAGGTGGGCCACACAAGGGCTGGGTTCGGGAAATCCAGCTGGGCCGGGGGACGCAGGCTGGCTAGGCGGTTCGTGGGCCAGGCCGGGAAGGTATCATGGAGGATGGGGCGGAGGGCCATCTAGACCGGGTGGCGGGCCAACAGGCCCGATGAGCGGAGATGGGCCCAATGGAGGATGGGGGAAAGGACCAACAAGTCGAACCGGCAGAGAATGGAATCAAGGGGGTGGATGGTCGAATCGAACTGATGATCGGCCCAGGTATTTTCGGCCCAAACAAGCTCAACTGGAATTTTCAAAATTCAATGGAACCGAAGATCCTTCCGGGTGGTTTGCCTGCGTGGAACAATTCTTCAAATTTCAGGGAACACACGAAGATTACAAGGTTCCTCTAGCGTCTTTTCATCTGGAAGGAGACACAAACCAGTGGTGGCAGTGGCTCGATCGAGCTTACCTGGCGTCTGGCATGGTGATCACGTGGCCACGATTTTATGAAGAGTTGTGGGCATGATTTGGGTCGTCGGAAAGCACCTCCAGTCATGAAGCTTTGGCGAAGTTAAGCAGACCGGATCCCTCGATGACTATCTTTTGACATTTAAGAAATTGGGGAATCGCTTCTATGAATGGCCGGAGGAGGCTCATGTGAGGTCCTTCGTGGGCGGTCTTAAACCAGACATCGCCGACGCTATTCGCATGTTTCGACCAACAACGGTAAGATGCAATTTTCCTTGCTTAGGTGAAAAATTATGAGTTGGTCAAACATCGTGGATTGTCGCGGAATCCTCCAAAGCGGGCAACGATGGAAGCCGAGCCAGAGACAGGAGCGCCGCCGCTCGAACAGGTCTGCCACGCAATCCCAATGCTCGCAGGATGTCACTAGAAGAAGTTGCGCGACGCAGGGCCCAGGGTCTCTATTTTCATTGTGATGAACGCTTCACAATCGGTCATCATTGCCCTAACAAGAATGTGTTGCTTATGATTGGAGTGTGCAACGAGGAAGAGGAGGGTTGGTTCATCCATGAAGATGACCAACATTGAGGGCAAGGTTGCGCTTAAGGGGGGAGGATTGTTACGATACGAGCCATTCATAATAATCTAGGAATTTCTGGGCTCGTCTATTTTAGTAGTTTTATTAATTAGTTAGTATTTCGTATTATTTGGGATTTTATTATTGTTTAATTTTCTTAGTAGGATTGTGATTGTTTTCTAGTATGTTTAGGATTTGGTTATCTTTTCCTTGTAGGAAAGGTTACATGTTCTAGATCGGAGAAGGTAGAGGTTTCGTATGCCTATAAATATGTATCGTATCTTTCGCTTAATAATATGAGAAGACTGAAACCCAAGTAGCTTAGTAGTAGTCTTCAATTCTCTACATTTCTCTTCATTCTAAGTCTATTTCTCTTCGTTCTAAAGCCATTTTCGAGTTCCTTTGTTCGATTCGTGAGAGACACGTTGCGTGGAAGTTATAATTCGGGAAATCCATGTAACACACAATTGGAGAGAATTGAGAGGAAGAAAATGAAAGTGATGAAGTAGAAGTGAAGGAATTGGTTGTATTTATAGAAAATTGGGCAAAAAAAAGTTGTTGAGCTGAAAGAGCCGTTCGGAGAGAGTCGTCGCGTGTGTAACGTGCGTAGACGTCTGGACAGGATTGGTGGAGCACGCGACTGGCGCGCATCCCCCCCCCCGGAAGCGTCTGTTCCCCTCCCCCTGTGGTCCCACGTCCCACCTTCTTTTGGACTTATTTTGTGTTCCAAAATTGAACCCAAATTTAGGACCAATAGGAATTTTTAGTATTGCCTTTGAAACCCCACTAAAATGGTCTTAATCCAATTTGTTGGAATTACAGCCCACCAAGTCTAAAGATGGTCTTACGTTTTGGCACCCTAAAAAAGAAAAACCAAAGGCAAGCCTCGATTCTAGGGAAGCATTTCAGCTATGGTGTGCGTGGCCGTGGACCATTACTTTCCCCCATTTAGCGAATCGTGCGCTTTGCGGATGATGATGGCTTCTGTTGTATCAGGTTCAGGGGGGCCAAGAAAAGGAGCTACGGCAACGAAGAAACGGGCAGAGCAGATTCTCTGGTCGAAAGAGGAGGAGACAACCCCCTGCTACTTCCCTTCCGAACCAGAAACCTTTCTCCGGCGAACTTGGCAGCTTCAGAAAAATGGAGATTTTACGGTAATCATTCTTCTTTCGGCAATGCAGTCGATGTGAAATACAACCTAGTTAAGAATCGGAATTTCTGTCTGCTCAATGCATTTTCCTTTCCTTCTTTTTGGTGAATCTCTTTGCTTCATTTGCTTATGCACGATTTTTCCCCCTCAATGTTCCATCGCCATATTAGGGTTACGTTTTAGTTCAATGCGACCATAATGATAGCCTGCGTTTGTTGCTACTCCTCCAGCTAGCCTCCATGGCCATTTGCCCCAGCTACCATGCTTCTCCGGCCAAGATCTTCAACCAGTTAGACACATTCATCTGATCGAGTTTCTGTCGTATTGGTACATCTGGGGAAGAAAGACTCCCAATCGAGCATTTCATCAAACATCAGGTGTGCACTAGTCACTACAATGTACTATTGCTTTTATACACAATCAGGAAGAGCATGATAGGATCACAATTGAGCAAGAAATCCTCCCCCAGGTGGGGTCAATATTTGTTTCTCAAGGTGAAACATTGTAACTTTCTTATGTACAGATGCAAGATTTTGGGTTCCTGAAAGGATTCAAAAACTTGTACATGTGCTTTCGCATGTCAAAGTACCTATATAAGGAGAAAAAAAAGATGAAAGAAGAGGAGGACGACGATAGCGGAAAGAGCAACAGTCAGAAAAGAAGCAAAAGAAGCACAACTTTCTCAACACGCAAAACCTCCTCAAAAACCTAATCTGGGACTTGATCATAGTCGCCATTTTCAGGCGACCGGTGCCCTCCAAGACCTGTTCTTCCTGAAACCAAACCCCAAAAGATGAACATTTTACATCTCAGTCCCAATTTCTCTCCATCTATCTCACTGGAAACTCTAAGAATTCAACACAAAGGAAGAGTCATCATCAGCACCTGTCAAATCATAACCAGTGCCGCCAGCCCGAGGATCTGGGCCACTCCTCCAATCCAATGCCATGTGGTGCATAGCCGGGCCCCGATTGTGAATCATGAAAGGTGGGCCTCCTCCCATGGTTTGATGGTTGTCATCATTCTCGCGTACTGGATTCCTCCCAGTAGATTCAATTTGGGAAGGGAAGCTCATGCCCGATAAGGATGGTCCCCCACCAACCGGAGATGGCAACTTACCAACAGTAGAAGCAGCATCTATTGGTCTCATATTACTAGTACCACCACCGTCCTTGTAATCAAGAGTGAATGTTCCTACAATTACCTGTGCAGAAAGACTCAACCGTGGTTTTCAAGAAAAATTCTTACAAACACTCAAAAGTAAAGAACCAGCCAGCCAGACAGGCCAGTTAGTTGGTCCTAAGTATAGTGGTTCATATACCTGAACAGCACCAGCAGCAATTAGAGGTCCACAAAGTCCTCCCCCAATAATATGGCCATCGGTTCTAGACAGACACACACTGAGCCCACCAGTTCTACCTCCAGTTTCGGACCTTATATAAGATCCACCCAGTGAAATGATGTCGAACCGACCCTGCAGGAGAGCATCAGGTACAGCATCATCATCTTATGACTCTCCATCAGCAGCTACATCCAGTTTGTGTTAACATCCATCCATCTAAAAAGGTCTAAGTTAACACTTGTAAGAATTTTCCGAGTATTCTAAACAAACATAGACCCCACTTTCGGGCACCACGGCATCGGTGTCTTTTTGCTTTTTCCATTCTCCAGATGTTATAAGATAGGAAAATTAACGAACAAAAGGAACTATGATCACAAGACCAGTTCTTTTCATTTTTTTCCTGCCCCATTGTATCAAATATAGATGATTGTTAAGGACCAAGGATGTTGGATGCTAGGCAAGATAAATTCACGGTTCCACCAGAGTAAATGTTCAAGCCTGAATCTATACTGGGATCCAAAGACACGTTTGACAACCCAAAAAGCAAGAACTATTCCAATTTATATAATGGAATGTTCTGAACATGCGTTGTTCTGCTAAAAGTCAAACTGCCATGTGCTACACTAGCAAGGACAGGCCACAGGTATATGAAAAGGGATTTCAGTCACCCAGATCCCACACTAACCAGTGAACCAACAGAGATCGTGGGAGACAGTTAAAACCCCATGATCTAGCGATGCACTTTGGGCACCCACGCTACTAAACACTATTTTTCTCTCGGCCTGTATTACTATCTTATGGTAAGCAAATCCTTTCAAGGAATCATAACAAGTGGAAATCATAATTCTGAAAAATGTAACTAGAAATCAACATAACCAAGAGGCATAAAAGGTTTGGCTTTATTTGACATTGCCTTCTTCTAACTCTCATAGTTGATGCACATTAAGCTCACATACAGGAGGACATGGATAAAGAGAAGTTCAGAAAAGAACTACAAGGACCACAATGAGATACCTGATAAGTGATGTTGCCTCCTGATGTTGCTGGCTGGCGAATCGATGCACTTGAGATTACACCAGATGCAGACAAAATGCATGTCTCACTCTTACTTTGTTGCATGAACATGTTAATTTTGAGGGCAACATCCTGCAGAATAGATAGATAAACAGAATGAATTTACATTTCTAAGAGAGTAAATATTAGATTTTATCACCGGCTGGCCAAAAGTAGACCACACAAAACGTTGCCATGTACTGCCCTTTGATTATACATATACATTTGGTAATGACCAGGGTACTCCTAGAGTATATCATACTCCCAAGTGATAATGAACATTAGATGTCCATCGTTAAGCTTAAACAACTCAGAATCGTCGATTATTATTTTTTATTAAATTGATATTCGGGTATGGGTATGTGTGTGTGTGTGTGTGTGTGTGTGTGTCATGGAAAAATAAGGCCTCGTGTGACACACAATATGCATAGTACTAATTGGTCTAATGGGAAAAAGCACCAAATTAAGGAAGATAAGTTGATGATAGATTTATCCCCATACACTCCTTACCGTCGACATTTAAAGAAGATTGAATAGATTTTGACAAGTGCAAAATGGATGCACGTATCAATTGATAAGACTAAGACTTAAGAGGATTCACCAACAAGAACCTTAAATGATATAAGGCTCCAATATACATTTGTGCCAAGAACCAACTCATCCCAACGACTCATAACACTCTCGCAAGAGAACCACGTTGATGACAAGTGAAAATCTCAAAATTCTCGGGGAAAAAAAAATCCTTCCCAAGGACAGGCAACTTCCGATGTGTGCGCAATGCATCACTAAATGGAATGAAGAACATATCAATGACAACGGATTACCAACAGTTTTCTAAACAAAAGGTGCATGTATATAAGATGGACCATTTCAAAGTCAAAGGTATGCACTTAAGCACCCAATGGTCAGGAAACAATGAACGAATTGACTAGGCTGGACCAACATATACAAGGGAAGAAAAAATTGCCATTCATTTTTACAAACATACAAAAAAATGTGTGGTCGACTCTCAGTCTAACCGAAATATGAGTCCTCCCAATTTCAAATCTGTGTTATATACTGCTTAAGAAAAGGATTTCAAACTAGCAGATGCTAATGACATGTACAGGACAATTAAATAATATCACTAGAGTACTTCCATACCTCGCCAGCAGCTACAGAAATAATATGGGGAGTAAAACCCAATCCGGTGTTACCTGCATGAATCCATAAGTACAACATCAGCAGCAGCTCCTTATGAGCGACCGCAACAAATATTTCAAAGCACATACTTTACCAAGCCAGGAGATGCAAAAATACTTGCTATTCAGGGATCCAGCCCAAATTCGGCCTAAATTAAGTGAGAAAATTGAAAAATAAGCAACTAACAATCCCTGGGGGTACACAATTCCCTCCAGATCTAGAGGCTAGCCCTATCCTCCCGATAATAATATCCACCACTCCAATCACAAAGCCCTGCAGAGACTGCTGCAACCATCAACTAGCAAGACAAGTCTCCTAATTATGCTCTTATTTACGTGAATTGTTATATTGTCACTAGCAAATAGACACAATTGATACCAAACAAGCTCTACGTTTACATTTTCAAAAGATACTCAACTATTGACTTCGGAAGGTTTTCTTCGCAATGGAATGAACAAAATCAGGATTTGAATGTTAGGAACCCAAGCGAAAGTAGAGGACGTAGTGCGCAAAGAACTAATGTGAAAAAATACATGACCAAAGAGTAAAGTATGAGAGAAGGCTTAAGTTATTGTCGGGCTAAATTTTACTCAAGGGGTCAAAAAGGTGCCAAACTTTCTACATAACCACTTTGATTCGTCAGCATAATCGAGTCTCCTAATTTTGGAATATCAGTGGTTAACAAAGTATAGTCACATAAAGAAGGTCAATGTCTGTCATTCAGGACATTGTGTTCAATCACTAAGGTTGGATGAGTCAAAGACTATCCGGCCTCCTTTTGACCCGCCGCAACAAACACAAAGAGCTTTTTTCTTTGGACAGGTCTCAGAGTGACAAACAACTCTAGACGAAGTTCATACTAACGCTTAGAAAAGGTGAACAGTCCTAAACATTCAATAATGGAATTTAGTTTTATGAAATATATTCGGCATGTGGTAATCAAATCAAAGCAGTAATGGCGGAAAAATGCAAGCTTATAAAATATTAGCTTATAGATCCTGAGATCCTCCAAAATTACATATAACAAAAGAAAACATGAGTTGCCAAAGACAATATACATAGTAACCAGAGCTAAACATCAGCACTACTCAATCAGAGACCGCAGAGCTTCAGCGTAATCAAAGGGAAGGAATCTAGAAACCAGTGCAAGAGAACAAGAATAAAAAAACCTGGGCAAATACCCAAAGCTATGTTTATATACGCAGCTCAAAGATAATGGTCGGTTTAAAAAGAAAAACTCAGCCATGATACATCAAGTCCAAACAAATAAAATTCTCCGTTTACTATCCTACACATTCTTGAAGAGGAAAATACAAAAGCACGCTCTAGCTATTATTAGTCTAATTTTGCTTAAGGTGGCAACAAACTTTTCGGGAAACCTCTTCAGTCCGCCGACATAACCGATTCACCTAAATTGGGAATTTCAAAGGCGTGCAAAGAGTGTGTTCGCGCAAACAAGGTCAACACGAATCTTTATAGACATTATGTTCAGTCATATAGAAGGTTGGATGAGCCGAAGACTATCCGACCTTCAGACCAACCACATCGAACACTCTAGTGATACTTGCTCAGCTGTGCAGAGTTTTTTTTTTTTTTTTTTTTTTTTGCAATATTCAAATTAACAAACAATTCATGCAACAAAATTCATTCAAATCAACAGTACAATCTGGCTGAGTGAAAATATTTGGCATTGTGGTAATCAAATCAAAACAGTGAAAGCACAAAAAATGCTAGCTTACAGAAAATGAGCTTATAAGCCCTCCAAAATGCGAAAAATCGAAAGTGTATATTAACTTCAAGAGAAAAGATAACACAATAGATAATATGTTTCATCGTATTGGAAGCAAACATCAGTAGATAATATGAACTTCATCGTATTCGAAAGAAGGAATCTAGAAACCAATACAGGAAAACAATATAAAGGTTTTCTATGCACAAAAACTTGTTAAAAGAAACACAAAGGTACCTTGTTAAAAGAAACACAAAAACTCGACGATAACACTTCACACCCAAATGAAGCGCGAATTCTACACACTCATGAGGACGAGAACATATTTACCACCCAAATTCGTCAATCCAGCCATAAACAGATTTTACAACAAAATGATCTACCTGAAAAGAGAATGTCCAATCTTTTATTTTGGAAAAGAAAGCAACCAATTGGAAGATCCCCATGAATCCACAGAGATCCAAACAAAGAACTATGCTTGAATCCAGTGCGTCAAGAAACAAAGTGAAAAATCTTTCCAGAACACACAGAGAGAAAGCCGTTACATATGCCGACACAAAGCAATTAAAAGTTTGCAAGCCAACCCGACGAATTCTTGGTTGCATATTTTTCATTATCAGAGAACATTACTCAAAACCAGGAATCCAGGATCCACAAATCCGAAAGGCCGCAAATGATAGAACCCCATCAACCTGGATATATAATCCAGGAACACACGTACAACAAACGAAAACGAACAGATCCCCCACAACAAACTGAACAGAAACACCCACCAAAATCAATTGGAGCAAACCTTGCGCTAGTAGCAAATGAATATAGCTTCAGATTATACTCAGCGAGGAAGTCGCATGAATCCAATACTAAGGGGAAAGTCAATTGAAAAAAGATATAACCCGATTGAGAGAAAGCCAAACGGAAAAAACTGTAATAATCAATAACAAAATAAGACGAGGACAGGACAATAAAGAAATCGAGAAATCGGATGGGGAAGAAAGAGAAACGAACCGGGAGTACCCAAGTGGTGGTAGGACTTCTTGGAGAAGCCAGGATAAGAAGCAGAACCGCCGCCGCCGCTCTCCCTCTTCTCCCTAGCAGCAGAAGAAGCCGCCGCCGTCCTCTTGGCCGCCAAAGCTTGCTCCGGAGTCACGTACTTCCTCGGCCTACCCCTCTTCCTCCTGACCGGATCGACCGGAGCCGCGGACACTGCGGCTGAGGAGGGGCCTATGGAGTGAGGATAGACCATGTGGTGAGCGGAGGCCGAGTCGGAGCCACCGCTGCTGCTGGGCGGGGGAGGGAGGAGACCATTGGTCGGAGAATGAGTGATTGCGCCGCCGCCGCCGGCGTTGGGATTGTTGCCTGTGGGCGGTGCTGAGGAGGAGTAGTAAGATGGAGTGAGAGAGTGATGGTGGTGTTGGTGTTGGTGATGGTGGTGAGGGGTATCGTCTGGTTCCATCTCTCTCTTTTTTCCTTTTTCTTCCAATTTTTCTTTTTTTTTCCCCTGTAGAGAGAGAAAGCTAGAGAGAGAGGGAGAAAAACAGATTTTTAATTTAATTTAATTTTCGCCAAGGAGGGAGATTTCTTTCCTTTCGATAAAGAATTTTTTCTTTCTTTTTATTTGTGTTTTTCGTATATATACGCGAGAAAGGTGAGAGTGCTTTTTTTGTGTTTTATGGTTTTTCCCAAAAAAAGGACGCGAACGTTTCTTAGCCGTTGGATCGGACACGCGTTGGTTCTTCTGACTTCCAGATTTTTTTGTTTGACACGAAAAATAAACGAATTAAATAGCATTTTATATTAAGTTCTGCAAGCTGTTTTTCCATTAATCATCTGTTTTATTTAAACAGAGAAGGTAGAAAATGGTAGTAATTTGTTTTTTGATGGGAATGAAAATATGGAATTAGAAGTAATTTGGGACACGTTAATTGTATTTAATAACTCATATGATTATTATTATATTAGGATTTGGGGTGGCGGAATGAGTGGTAGAGTTGGCAGCAGAAGCAGATTCCGGGGAGAACAAGTGCCCCTTGATTTCTGCCTAAAACTTGGACTTGGAAATTCGATTGAAAATAAAATATTTCTTTTTTACTATTTTTAGTTGGGTCTTATTAATCTCCGTTTAAAGCGCATCATTGAGTAAAACGTGTTTAAATTGTAAAGCACCCTCTCTTTTCTCTCACTCAGCAAATCTGAATTATCTTCCATTAACGAAAAAAGCTGAAATGTAATTTCTTCTTTGATTATTACTGGAATTAAAGAATCATAATTCCAGATAAAAGAAGTTATAGTATTGTAATTAAACTCTTTCCTAAATCCCGGCCGAAAAGAAGTAAAGAACACTTCTTCACAAATTTGTTTCTTTTCCTTTTTCGAAGTTTTATTGGAAGAAAAAAAAGAGAGTAATTGAAGTTGAAATTCTTTTCTGCCAAAAATGTGAGCAAATGAAAATTTCCTTTTCTCGGTAAAACAGTAATTGAAATTCTAATTCAGATGAAGAGGTTGCAATCTGCCACCTATTCAGATAAGGTATTGATGAATCATCACGTATCAAAACAAAAGTTAATTAATACGCTAAATTTAAACTAAATTGTAAGATTGGTCACTTGAATTACTAGTAAATTTCACGTTAGCCACTAGAATTACTTTATTTCATTGGTAGTCACTTAAATTAGGTTAACAGTCCAAGTTTGGTCACTGACCGTTAGTATCCATTAACTTTTGTTGATGTGGCGGTCGGGATGAGTTAGCTTGGTTACTTAATTTTTAGTAATCACAGTAGCTACCTTAATCTACACCATTCATTATTTCTTTTTCACCCTAATTTTAAATTAACGATGAAGATTATATTAGGGTAATTTTGGAATTGAAAAATATACCACACCTGATTACGCTATAAATTAGATCCAAACCCTACCCTATTGCAACCCGCCGCCAACCACCAAGCTCCCTCCCCGTAACCTCCCGTGACCCTCATCCCTCCCGAGAACTTCCTCCACCGTCGGCCGGCCTCCCCTCCACCGCCCTCCTCCCTTCCCCTCCTCTCTTGTAAAGCGGCGGTGTCCGGCGACGGCGACAGCGACGAGACACAACGGAGCTCTCTTCTTCCGGCTCTCGGCTCTGATTCTTGTATCCTTCCTTTCCCATTGCATCCCTTCTCCATTTCTTCCCTCCCACATCCCTCCCACCCTCTAAAGCATTGATTTTGTGCACAAACAGAAACTGAATTAGATTTTGTTTCCAAACTGGAATCCCCAGAAAGGGCGAAGGAGGAGGATTGGGGGGGTTTTTTACCTGAGAGGAAGAGAGTTGGAATCAGCATCTTGAAGAGGAGGAGAAGCGGGAGAAGGCTCTTCCTCGAGAACCGAGTTTGAAGAAGAAGAAGAAGAAGAAGAAAGAGGGAGGAAGGGTTTGGATGAGTTGGGGGTGAAGACGATTTGTCTCGTGAAATCCAGCTCTGCTTCGATCTGCTGATGGCGACAATGCTAAATGGCAAGGAACGAAATGAGATGAAGTTCTATTGGACTATATTTGCTTTTTAATGGCAATTGGAAGGAGGAAGGAGGAATTCCATTGGAATGGTATGTTCTTTTTTAAATGGTAGTATTTTTTTCCGTAGTCATTTTTTTTAAATGGTAGTCATTTTTTTCGTAGTGGTAGTGTTATTGTTGTATTGATATTGTTTTTGTCGCATTGGTATTATTTTTGTCGCATTGGTATTGATTTTGTTACATTGGTATTGATTTTGTCGCATTGGTAGTGATTAAATCTGCAATGGTATTGATGTTTTGTGAAATGGTAGTGTTTTTATTTCTTGAATGGTATTGATGTTTTTTGAAATGGTAGTGTTTTTATTTCTTGAATGGTAGTTTTCGTGTAATGGTATAGATTTATTTCTGCAATGGTAGTTTTCGTGTAATGGTATAGATTTATTTCTGCAATGGTATTGATATTTTTCAAAGTGGTAGTGTTTGTCTAATGGATTGGTACTGATTTCGTTTTTTTTTTTTTTTTGCAGAAAGATTGAGAAAAATATGGAAAGGAAATCTGGCTGGAGATTACGGAAGTGAGAGAAAGAGAGATTTTTAATTAATAGATTTTTGTAACTACCTTAAATGTAATTTATTAAAAAATTAATTAATATAATTTATTTTTCCATACCCAATTTACCCTTAGTAACCACGGTGATTACTACTTTGTAGTAATCACCGTAACCTGTCCCTGTGGCGGTCAACTCTAATAGTTGACCGTTAAATGAGTGACGTGGCAATTAAAAAATTAATAAAAAAATAAAATTTAAATTTTTCTAATTTCCAACTCATTTTTACTCCGCCCATTGACAAAAAAAAAATCAACTTCTTTGCCCTTCCCTTCCTTTCCCTTTCCTCTGGTCATGGACCAACCCATCCATTTTCCCCGCCAGCTCCTTCACCGTCTTCTCGAACTTCCACCGATTCAGCCACTTGAGCAACGACACGAAATCAACCGCATTGGTGGCCCCACCAAGCTCCGCCGCCTCCTTCATTATCTTCGTGAAGTGCCTCGTCACCTTAGCATCAATGTCATCAGCCCCAACGTTTCATGATTAATACCTCAATCATTATATAAATCACAAACCCAACACACATAGAGTTCAAGTCCTACAATCTAACACATCCTAGACTAGGATTCACAACATTCAAGTGAAATAGGATACTACTCCATCGCTAGAAGAGAAAATACACCTAGAATAGAGAAGAAAACCATGGCAAGTTCTTCCTCCTCTTCCTAGATGCTTGATTCAACCCTTGGATAAGAAATCTGCCTCTCTCTAGCCTTGGGTAGGTGAAATTCTCCTTCCTTCCGTCTTAGCTCGTAGGTCTCTCTCTCTAAGCCTTTGAGAAGAAGCCTCATGTACCTCTCTAGAACTCGCATATTTTCAAATCAACTAACTCTCCTTTGTATAATTCCCGAGTGCAAAAATCGCGGTCTCATATTATGCCCATGAAGCCAATATTGAAACCGTGATCTCGGTGCAAAATTCACCATTTCACTAATGAACTTCACGGGTTGCTTGTTGACATCACGATTTGGAGACCGTAATCGTGACAATGTCCCCAAACTGCCCGAACCCCCTCGAAGTGTGCAGACTTCATGGGTTGCTTGTCCACTTCACGGTCCGTGCCCGTGATAATTGCTCCGCAATCGTGATCTTTGCACTTTCAACCGTTTTGCTCCCTTTTCGCCCTCTTTAGTACGACATTCGATCCAGGTGCCAATATTACTTACTAAGGTCTGAAACATGATGAAACACGTAAAACCCATGTAAACTAGCTCCAAGGATGTTGTAACCACATCAAACATCACAAGTCAAGGGATACAAAAGTGTGTAATCTAACTCGAATCATGTGTCGAATTTATTATAAGATAAATTCTTATGTTTTGGAATGTTATATTCAAATCTTTAAGAAATAAATTAAATTGTATTCACAAATCATATGTGGAATCCGCTCATAATTGAATGAAATCAAAAGTTTCTGACTATAAACTTATTAATTTCCCACATGAACAACATTGCTATTACCCATAACAAGTAAAAAGTAAAGAACAACAATCTCCATTGAAAGGAAAAGCAACTTTAAGTAACCATAGGAAAGAGAAAATTTTAAATATATACAGGTGTACCATATACATAAATCCAACCTAATGGGCGATCGACGATGGTTGACGTTGATTATTAGCAGTAGTAGCTTCGAAGCTTAGAAGAAGAATGGAATTAGGACAGTCTCCAAGAAAGCATAAAAAAGAGGGTGTAAGAGTCAAATGATGATTATATATTATTTTAAGTAGTAGTTGAGTGAGAAAGGCTAGGCACGTAAATCTGAAGCATTGGCGCCAAATTATATATAAAGATAATTTACTTCATAAATGAAGATAATTATGTTGTTTTAACATAATTAGTATAATACTTGTGCAATACATTTGAAAATGATATCTCAATTCCACAGAATAGTTAAAACTAGCCTCAATTTTGTAGAATTTTTAAGTATGTTAACACACCAACCTAAAACGTAGCCAAATATTTTGGTCATCGAGACGATAGCCAGACTTCATTTGTGGCACTATTGGGCATGTAATAATTCATTGCATACGTAACTTTGAAAGAGGAGGGATATTACCAAGCTATTTTTTGTCCTTTTGATCCCATTAATCTCTACCATTGGAATATGATGCCAGAATATGGTATCATCCTTGGAAGCAAATCATTCATGCTTGCTTAATGGCCTTAATTTTCCCACTGCCCCTCCCTACTTCTTTGTTGCCTTCTTTCGAGCTCTCAATTCGAGGGTAATCATTTTGGGCATGTATTTGGTTTTGGATTTGGGCACCCACAACTAGATCAAATTGTTGGAGAACGATTTCCAGCAAAGATTTCAGAAAATTCTGGCGAGTTGGAGTTCATGGGTTGTGAACTTCACGCCCATTTTATACAGCCTGAGGGTCAGGATCAGGTTTTGGTGTCAAGATCACGGACTCAGACCGTGATCCTAATATGCAAACTGTGATCTCAGTCAAAGGCAGTGACTTTTGGGCCGACATCACAGTGCATTTAAAATCACGGGCTCCATCCCTTGAAAATAGCACGCGGACTGTGATGTCTACAAATTGTAGTAAAAGCCTATTGACATCATGGTTTGGATGTAATTATCACGGTTTGAGGCTGTGAAACCGTGATGTGTGCAAAAACATGACATTTTCACAATTCTCAAACTCAATGGATTCAACCATGCCCTAAACTTAGACTGAACACATTCATCGATCAAGCACATCAACTATGGGCACGATGATCATTCAAAGCTTACACACTTGACTCTAACACACATAAAAAGAGAAAATAAGGAAAAGAAATACAAAAAATACATTGAGTTGCCTCCCAACAAGCGCTTGTTTACGTCCTTAGCTAGACGTTACAGATCATCATGTTTTAGAACATGAGGCCATAGAGAGTGGATCTGCCATATTCTCGGGGTGAGGCTTGTCACCTCGAATCACCATTTCCAAAGGATGGCCCTCATAGACACTTGCTTTCATCTTTCACTTGTTCTGTTTGCGGGACAAGGTGAGATTCGTCTTTTGGCACCGCTCCTTCTTCTTGTTAACTTAGGGTTTGCACCCGCTTTCGTATCATGCTTTACATCACCACAAACATGAGGAGTGCAAGTGTGGTTTTCCTTGGAAGGCTTACCTCCACTAATAATAATACCATTCGATTCAATCCCATCCACATTATTAAGTTTATCATTTTGATTAATCGAAAAGGTGATACTCTCCTCACCATCTCTCAAAATTAATATTCCCTCATTAACATTAATTCATGCCTTGGCGGTGTCTAGATAAGGTCGTCCTAGTATAAGGGCATGTCGGTATACTCACAAATATCCAGGATAACAAAATCCATCGGATAATAAAACTTGCCCACTCGAACTAGGAAATCCTCCACTATGCCTCTAGGCCGTCCCCCAGGTCTAACTTCTTGTAAAGCTTGTGTGGTATGACATTGATTCTAGCTCCTAAATACGCCAGAGATTTCTCTATTGACATGTTCCAATGCAAAGGGGAATAGTTAAGCTACCTGGATCTTGTTGCTTTTTAGGCAACTTGGTCTAGATGATGGTCGAGCACTCCTCGCTCAGAGTGATTGAGGCAAGGTCTTCTTCTTACCTTATTCCCTTTTGAAGATTGTGAGACTCCCCCCCCCCCCCGGGAAGGCCAGGAGCGTATTTCTTAGGGTCTCTCACAAACACTTACTCAGGTGGTGAGGTACGAGTCCTATGTTGAAAGAAAACTTATGTTGGAAGTTGAGGTGCCTCTGGTTTAGCAAAACAAAAAGTAAACGAAATCAAGTGCTATAAAAGTAAATTTAAGCTAATTTGGGCGAATGAAGACGCATAACAGAGATGCGTTGCATACGCAAAGCTCCCCTAGAGTTCCTTTAACTCTGCCCAGACTCTGGTTACACATGGTTGTCTTTGAGAGAGTCCAATTGGATCTCTCCACTTACTATACTCTTATATGGTCGTCGCCCCCTCACGATGATAATCCTAGATTCTAAGCTAGACGATGCATGTGGGAGATACAACAACGAGTTGCATATATCATGTTATGCAACAAGTTTGCTCTCCAGTCGTGTATTGCATTCAAACACATAGGCATCTCGATACAATAAGTATAGCAAGGAGGATCCTAAAAAACCCGCCTACATGCAACCAAGAATCAATAATTGATTCTGGCTACATGTGACATGCTTGACTCTTGCATGGGTTTGTTCCTCCTTTAGCTCGTGGTCTCTCTGTGAACCAACATGCAACATGCACCCTACATATTTCTCCCTTATGGAAGTTGCGTAGTTTAATCTATTGATGATATATTGTGAAGGAATGTTGTGTCCAGTCTTATCCTTCCACAAAGTCGGATAGGATAATATATCCTTTGAAGATATTCCAAGTCTTACACGCGCAATCGAGTTGACAACAAACCAATCAAAGAGATCAAGCATAAGGATAAAAAGTCAAATCATCATATATAAACCAACCATCAATTCTTACTTTGTCAAATAACCACTAGGGAACCTAAATTATAGTCACATGTTTAAGTTATGAAGAACAACGAGAAGTTCTTGGCACAATGAAGACAAAGGGTGCAAGTCAGCAAGACATAAGGCAAGCCTATAAAAGATCAGAGCAAAAGAACAAAATCAATGCCATGACTCCCAGTAGTTAACCCATATCACAATCATGATATACAACCATGAATGAAATCACGAGTGAGAAGAAAATATCTCACTAGTGATTTTCGTCTAAAACCCACAAATGCTAGCAAAAGTTGGTGAAAAATGAACATGAAGTATCATGAGTGTGTCGAGGGAGTTCATGGTAGTGATCTAGAACCCATGAACTCATCCATTCCCAGGCATATGTGAGGGAGAGACATGACACTTTTAAACGGATCCAATTTGAGAAAGTTCTAACATAAAAAAGAGAGGGAGAGAGAGAGAGGGAGAGGCAGGGGGTAAGTGTAACATTTTTTTGTGTTCTATAAACCGAACTGAAGGAAGAAAAATTAATGAAGGATATTTATACCTCTTGTTGGAGATTATTGGAGCCTAGAACTCTATTTGAAGAAATTTATAGTACAACATGTTGATCTCCCTATCCTCCTGTTATTGCTCTTTTCTTTAGACTATGGGGTAAAATCCTTGTACTTGGGCGGTAAGTTGAATCTAACTCTATGTAGTTGATTTTTAGGTGAATGGAATCAATTGTATGAACCCTAGTTTGATTTTTTACTACTTGATGTTGATTATTTCAATCTTTGCCTTAATTGTGCAATTCCATCTATTTTGTTCAGGGTTAAAACACGTATAAAGTAGTATGGGTGTGTATTTTCATGACTATTTGGTTACGTCCTCATTTGCACATTGGAGTAATCCCCAATTTAAGAATCTAGACCTATTGCCCTAGGAAAATAGTCGGTTACATGACCCTTGGGCCAATTGCTTGGTTAAGAGTATGGTTATTTCCATGTCTATTGTCCTAGGAAAATAGTCGGTTACATGACCCTTAGGCCAATTGCTTGGTTAAGAGTATGGCTATTTCCATATCCATTGACCTAGTTGTTAACTTATAAATAAATTGGGAGATTACATTGAGGTTCCATTCCACTTGAATCAAATGTTTGACTTAGGGGGATTCTAGCCCCAAGTATTATCTTTCACTTGAAGTGGAATTTTGTTAGTTAACTTTCTTGTGCTTGTTTAGTGATAATTGAACAACCAACTGATCAAATAGAGCAGCTTGTGCACGCTCTACTCTTAGTTAAACAACATCGCATATCATTCGGGCGAGATTCACTATCTTTGAAAACCTTGGCTTTAGCTAAAAACTGGGGAAAATTTGATATTTGATCATCTAGAATACTACTTTCTTAATTAAATTCCTTGAGCTAGGGGAATTCTAGCCCCAAGTATAGCACCTTGTGTAGACTATCGCATTTCACAACCCCAAGTAGTACAACCTTGATGGTCATCACTATACTTCTTTGTCAATCTAGCGGTAGCTAGTGTTTTGGTATGATGATACCACTTGCACAATGCGAAATAGATAAGGGGAGAGGGGATCCCCCTCTCTAAATCCCTTCCAAGATTGGAAATATCCAGTTAAGCCAACATTTAAACACATACTCAGCTTAAATGTTGTTACACACATACTGATCCAATCGATAAATCTCGTAGGCAACCCCATATTCTTCAACAAGAGAAGAATAGTTACACACATACTGATCCAATTGATATACATTTAGATATTATGTTGCAACAAGAGATAGATATGAAGTGATCCATCTCATCAGTATGAAGTGATCCATCTCATCAGGGTTTGGCACTTTTGGGATGAGAGTGAGAATAGTTGTACTTCTCTTCTACTTTGTTTGTAGGGATCTATGGAAGTATGCATAATTTTGATCACCTGTTTTTAACCAAATCTCCCTTGATTTATGTCTAAGAAAACATTCTTCAGCTTTTAAGAGATCAGAAAACTCCCCCATCAATTTGCTTTCCAGTGGAAAAGATTCACATGTGGGATTTGACAAAGCCTGCTCCTGTACCGTATAAAGTCAAATTCTTTCTCTTCCACTAGAGCTTGAATATCATAATCAAATTTTGCAGCTTTTTACACACTCTTACCAAAGGGTGACCAACAACCACACTATCCCAAGCCTGCATGAGCAGTTCATCAAATCTTGGGTGCTTAAGCCAGAACTTGAAGATTTTGAATGGCTTAGGTAATGATTTTTGAGCAGCCTTTGTGTGTACATAAATTGGACAATGATTTGAGGCTCAAAGGGACTGGAAGTGGAGGATTGGCAGACTATTTATTTATCTAGGTAAACCATGGACAGTAGCTTGATGCTCCTCCATTTCCAAATAAACTATCCAGGAATTGAATGTTCTCATATCAGCATCTGCCCGAGGTCAATTAGAAGCTTCAGATTGATTCCTAACATCATTGAAGTCTCCTAATATCATCCAAGGTGCTTGATTAACTCGTAGCCTATATAGGCCTGCATATAATATTGTCGTACTACTGGAATCATTCAAGCATAAACAAATGTGGCAAAGAAGAACTGTTTTCCTCCCAAAAAAAACTTGTATGGATTGATAAGAAGAGTGAAGAATCGTGAGCTTGAGTTCAAGCCTCAAGACCAACCATATTTTCCCCGAACCTGCTGAAGTGTGCTTGATCACTTACTCCCAATCAAGGAATCTCTTCTTGAGTAACTTCTTAGTCTTGGTAACTCTTATCCTGGGTCTAATATAGCTACAATATCAATACTATATTAATTTATTTTCGTTAATAAAGTTGTATATTTACCATTTGCCGAAAACCCTCTCGTATTACATGTTAGAATCTTCATCGCTGGCCCCGACCTCTACCACCCGTACCTCTTTTCTTCACATGTTGTGGTGTGCCAAAAGGTGAATCCACCCATTCTTTTCCATTGTCTAGAGGTTTAAAATTCTCTTTGTACGTGTTTGAATCATTTGCTATAGCCTCAATCCTAGGTGCATCATCACCTCCCCGAATTGGTTGAATCTCTGAGCTCCCAACTAGTGGTAACTCTCCAGTCTCAACCCTTTCCACTGGCTCAGTAAGACTCCCAATTTGGACTGGTGATCCTCTGACAACCTGTGCAAAACTCAGGGGAGGAATCTAAACTGATGGGGGAGTTTCAGCTACCTTTGAATTAGTAGACCCATTATACCCACCGGAACCTTCAGCAGTAATAGCTATAACAACACCCTGTAAACCAACTGTATTTCCTGCCTGAAAAAAACCACCTCACTCTCCGGCCTTGTATCCTTAACAGACAAATGTCCTTTATTCGCACGAAACTACACCACAAATTAATCCGGACTAGAGCCCAAGTTTTTAAACTCTAGCCGGGTGCAGTATAGGGCAAGTATTTAAATTGTCAACCCGGGCCGATCCATGTACCCCTACTTCAATCACTTAGGTTGTTATCTAGCAAGCAACTTCTGGGTTTATAACTAATGGAACTACAAACTAAACTATCAAGGAAAAGTAAATAAAGGAAAATCCTAACTAAGGGAGCTTCACCCGAGAGTTGCTTCCCCCTAACTAGCTACCGTGACTCGTTGAATTGAATGAAGTCGTGAGGCATAGGTGGTTGTGAACCGCGGGTGGTGAGCAATTAGTGATCAATCTGTCACGGCATCAATTCACTAGCGATTGATTTGTCACGGGATCGATCCACTCACCAAGTTTAGGGGAACCACTAGGAGAGAGCAACTAGTTATCCATTTGTCACGGGATGGATTCACTGGAGGTTGATTTGTCAAGGGATCGATCCTCTCACTCAGTCACTAGTGGTTGCCTAATTCTCTCCCTCAAACCGGAGTTTGAGCGGCTAAATCACAACCAACCTAGACCAAACTGGTAACCGCGAACCGCAGAGGGATGCATATGTGGTCGGAGACCACAATCTCAATTGC
Organism: Linum tenue; assembly: GCA_946122785.1. Taxonomy (NCBI): domain Eukaryota; kingdom Viridiplantae; phylum Streptophyta; class Magnoliopsida; order Malpighiales; family Linaceae; genus Linum; species Linum tenue. The sequence continues at coordinate 49,937,581 of CAMGYJ010000007.1, read as the reverse complement.
TAAACCGAGGTAAGCATGAAAGGCTGTGTCACTCGACCCTCTCGGTTTAGACAATCGGTAGTTGACTTACTCCCTCACTCAACTCTAAGTTTGGACGGCTTAATCACGATACTTGCTTAACTCAATATTGAGGGTTGCCCTAACTTAACCTATTTTAGGTGGCTTAGAAAGCGGAAGGAAAACCAACTCGATTGAGTCTCCTTTGGCAGGGGGATTTTTCTCTCTAAGCTAGGCTAAGGTGGCTAATTAGATTGCTAGCACCAACATGCACAAACCTAAGGGTGCTAAGCACAATTATGCACAACCCTTAGATTGCTAAGAACGAGCATGCACAATCACCATGAAAACACCTCTAATACTCAAATTGATGCAAACCCACACTTAATCATTCAATCTAAACAAGTAATTACAAATTATTAGTTAGTGATCTACACTACCCAAGAGAAGAGAGTGAGTTTCTAGAGAGAGAGAGAGAGAGATTACAAATTTGAGCTCAAGATCTTCTTCTAGGCTTGAATCTTCCACCCAAGCCTCCAATGATGCTCCAAGATCACTCTAGCACTCTCTCTCACTCACTAGAACTCCTATTTGGTGTTTGGGTTGAAACCCTAGAGAAAGAAAGTGTTTCTTCTCCAAAAACCAGCTCCCCCTTCTCTCTCCCCACTGCTGTCTTCATATTTGCCCGAAAGCGACCAGTTCACGGACGCGTTGGCCAGTTCACGATCGTGAACACCTAAAAGCGTATGTGAACTCAATGTCATCCCGAAACACGACGCTTCACTCTATTGGGTTCACGGTCAATGGCCCCAGTTCACGGTCTTAGAGATCGTGAACTGCCTTGTCGTCAGTAACTTCTGAAACCTCGCTGGATTGCTCGATGTTCACGGTTTGCGGTCCATGTTCACGGTCTTAGGAGACCGTGAACTGCCTTGTCCGGCCGTGAACTGCGGTTGTTTCCCGGGACGTCTTCACTTCACTAGTACGAGGCAGTTGTCACGGCTTCGGACGTTTCTTCAGTTTTGGCACTTTTTGACCTCCAAATATCTCAAAACTCGTCCTCGAACCTTCCACATGTGGTAGGACCTGAAATGTATCAAAACAAGCACAACCTAACGTGAAATATGTCGAGGAACGATGAAATACTAAGCTAAACGAATAACAAAATGAGGGGTAAAATGCGTACATTTGGGCCCAAATCACTCCCCTACACTTAGACGTTTGCTTGTTCCCAAGCAAACCAAGTACAAACAAGGTAAGCTTACAACTTCTTTTTCAACACAAAATTTTGAGGCATGTCATAGGGCACAAAATGAATGAATCCCAATGGTTATTTGACACCGACCTATGGACAAAAACAAAGTAATCTTGGCAACCACCACAAACGGCATTCAACTATATTAAGATTATGCAAAGGAAGAGTTCTCACATTATTCACGAACCCACACACAACATGCCTCGACGACTCACCAATCACAGTTACTCATGCATGAAGAGCACATCATAGGAATGAACGATCGAGCAACCTAGGTCCTCACCGGGGTATAAGAAATGAACAAAACATTATGAATGAATCACTCACTCTCGACCAGTGGGGTCAGGACCATTTGATGCAAAAGATGTGCATATTCACGCTCAATCCTAACGCCCCTTTATCATGACAGTAACCTCTAAATGTTATAGTTCACAAGATGGGTGTCGTTGCTAGCTTGTCCAGAGGTCTTAGACACATGTTCAAATGACTGGCTAGGGTCTAGGACATGGAGAAAATGCTTTTTTTGGGTGGTGGAAAACAAAACATGAGGTTCCACATCTTCAACCTAAGACATAAGGTTCTATGGTTTCGACTAGAACCTTCCCTACAAATAACGACCACTAGCATCGGCCAAAAACCGCACTTCCCACTATTCCAAACCACAACCAATCACCAAACCATATCACGCATACTTTCTTGCTACATTTGCTATTCAATTTTAAGCACAAGAGTGTCAAAACAAACTCAAACCGCTACTTGAACGACTAGTTCACGGCCGTGAACACCTAAACGCGTCCGTGAACTCAGTGTCGTCCCAAAATGCGCCGCTTCACTCTGTTGGGTTTACGGTCAATGGCCCCAGTTCACGGTTTTAGAGATCGTGAACTACCTGTCGTCAATAACTTCTGGAACCTCGCTGGACTGCTCAATGTTCACGGTTTGTGGTCCATGTTCACGGTCTTAGGAGACTGTGAACTGCCTTGTCCGGCCGTGAACTGCGGCTGTTTCATGGGACGCCTTCACTTCACTACTACGAGGCAATTGTCACAGACTTCAGACTTTTCTTCGGTTTTGGCACTTTTTGACCTCCAAATTTCTCAAAACTCGTCATTGACCCTTCCACACGTGCTAGGACCTGAAATGTATCAAAACAAGCACAACCTAGCGTGAAATATGTCGAGGAACGATGAAATACTAAGCTAAACGAACAAGAAATAAGGGGTAAAATGCCAACATTTGGGCCCGAATCAGTCATTCACTTTGCAAATCACCTTCTACCACCATCTCTTTTTGCCTTGGAACGCAGTGATTTTGAGGACCCTGCTCACAATTATGCCCAAATATACAACATTTAAAGCACACCGGAGGGAGGTTTGAGTATTCAACCTCTAGGTCAAAAGTTGGATCTTCATCTAGATACATTTTAACCCTTGTTGAAAAGGGGAAATCGCTCTCATCTCAATACAAGCCCCAGTGATACCTAGCTCACAACCCTTCCTTATTTTCTGGTCCATATGCATTGACTTGGTAACCCATTCAATTCCTTGATGCAACAAGCATTCCAAAGGTGGCCCCCATAATCGCACCCAAATTGGAAGAGGTTCCACTTTCGGTACCACTGGCTACATGCTCGGACCCCATTTGCGAAAGAAGATCGGATTACCCAAATGATGCCATGGTCCCGATTGCAAACCCAATTTGCAAGACACAAAAGACGAAGATTGAAACACAAAAAGTTTTGGATCAAATCGCGAAACGCGGACCATACCATCTCTCCCCCATATGCGATTTGCCCAGATTGAAGCGCTTGAACTTTGGGACGGGATCCCGCGAACTGGACGATGAGAGCATCCTTCCATCGCTGAACACCATTCTCCTTCACTTCCTTCGGTAGACGAAACCATCATTCACATGCTCTAGAGGTTGATATTGAAGCCATTCATTGGGTTGACCGTAGATAATTGAGCCCATGTCAAGCCCTCTTAGGTCAAATCAGCGTCAGATGAGAGGCCGCCATCGCGCCCAGGAAAACCTAGATTTTGTTGAGAGAAAAAAAGGAAGGAGAGAGAAAGAAGAGCTCATCTCATTTTCCTTTTACTCTTAAGCATAAATCTCTGTTCAAGATTTTATCAGGAATTATCTAACTCAAAATCACAGTGACGATAATCGATAAGCCAACCATAATTCCACCACAAAAGAGTATTATTGAGTCACCTTCCTCAAATAAATTTATTTTGATACTATTAATAAGGATTAATAGCATTTTATAACACTCTACTATTGCAAGTTAACAAACATACCCATCTACTATTTTTTAGCACAAATGTACTTCTTTATTATTGTAAAGTAACAAACGTACCCTTCCAACCAAAATTCCGCTAGTTGACCGATAAAGGAGACTAAAGGTTACCAAATTACCCCTCACTTAGTACATAAATATAATATTTTTAAGAAATTGGACACAAACTATTTAATTAATTTAGTTTTTGGTATTTAATTTTAAAATTTTCTTTATTTTACCCTTTTATTAATGTTTCATGTTTTTATTTATGAAATAATAAAAATAAGTTTTTAATAAGTGAGGGCACTTTGGTCATTTACCATCTCGTTTAACATTTAGTTAACACAATGTTGGATGAAAGGGTACACTTGTTACATTTTGATACTAAATTTATATGTTTATGTAAAATTATAGTAGAAGGGTATGTTTGTTAACTTGCAATAGTAAAGAATATAAAATTCTATTAACGCTATTGATAATGTAATATACTCTTAAAGTAATAAACACGAATGTTAAAAAAAATATCACATGCACGTTGACACCACTTAGCAAAATGAAAATAACTAAGAGAGAAAAAAAGTAATAATCACGTATTAAAAGTCGAATTGATACTTCCTTATTTCCCCGTTCATAAAAGAAGAAACATAAATGAAGGAAAGAAAGAAAAAGAAAAAAAATAATAGTAACAACCAATATGAAACCCCAACACAAACTTTAGTAAAAGTAATATCACTACTGCACCCCATGATTTGTCAATGGTGACATTGATAAGTTCAAGCAAATTTTTTTCAAGAAACCCAACTCTTGAAGCTAAAACAACTGTCCCCCCCCCCAATCCCCCATATTTTATTGATTTTCGTCGAATTTATTTAGTCAACTTCTAGGTAATAATATTTCTATCATTAATGACAAATTTAGGTTAAGTAATACACAAAATTATCATAAAAAATAATGAATGATAATTCAAAATTACGCACTATAATATATACTATTTTACACATATCAAAGAGATATGGGGAAATGGAATACTTGGTTAGTAGCCATGAATTGGCGAGAAACCAAAGGGACGAAGAACCGAACTTGCGGGGGAGATTAGACACTCATCGTTCATCCAATGTCATCACTCTCTCTCTCTTTCCTCGCAAAATCATCACTCCCCCGTCCAATTCTTTCCTCTTGCATTTCTTTCACTAAAAAATTGAATTCCCTCAATTCCCTGACTTTTCTTCTTTTTGCCCCCGATTCTATTTCCTTTTTTGTAGGTTTATTGGTTTTGCGTGCTACCATATTTGGTTTTTTTCCTTCTTTTCAGAAATTGGGCATCACCTGGATCAGATGCTTGATCCAGATATTCCTCCTCTTTGCTTTTTCTATACATTTTTTGCTTTGTAATTGGTGATGGTGATGATGTCTCTGTGATGGAGGTCACCATTAGTATTGGCACTTGAAACATGGAAATTAGCTCAGCTTAACATTGGATTTGAGGGGAGCAAGCATAATTTTCTTTTATTGTGAAAATGGTATGTTTTCAATAGAAAAATTTGTACATTATGTCACCATCCATGTCTATGTTTTCTCTCCCACATGCATGGAAAGTGTTCGTGGAAATCCCCCCTATCAGATGTTACAAAATTTGGTGGCGAAGTTTTGCATTTTCGTGCAAGATTTCGCTATGTTTTTTTTAACAGAAACTAGTGTTATGAAGGGATCGTATTGATAAAATTATCAATAAAATATTTGAGAAATTGGAAGTGTTTGTTGTTGGAAGGAGATGATCGATCGAGAAAGATTATTTTTTCTAAGAAAAGATTTAATTGCTTCATGGTTTTTTATGAGTTGAATATTGGGGTTGCATGTAATGATTTATGATCCTTCATTTTAATTATAAGAGTTCGGTTTATGTTGTTGTAGGGAACTTCTGTGAATATAATTGAGGGTTCTCAAGTCTGGGTTGAGGACCAAGATCAGGCTTGGTTGGATGGCCAAGTACTCAAAATTACAGGACAAAATGCTGAAATCGATTGCTCCAATGGAAAGAAAGTAAGTTGTTCTGATTTTCGTATGAGTTTTTTTTGTAAATTATCTACACAATGACGCTTAAGCTCCCGCTAGTAATACTTTTAGGATTAGCTTGTTAATGATATTCCTCATGAAATCACAACTTAAAACTAGAACAATGTAACTTATGATTGCACTGGGTTTTTTTACTATTGTGGTTGTTTGCACATGTCTATCTTGCTCCAACTTCTATACTAGTTTCATTATAGTTCATTGATCAAATATTCTGGGTTTCCCCATCTTGTATGTACTAATTAGTTTGAATTTTTTGTTGGTGATATACATTTGGATATATTATTATCATTTATTGAGATTTTCTTATATTTATTGAAATTCAAGGTTACTCTCAACTTGTCTAAAATATATCCTAAAGATATGGAAGCTCCTGCTGGTGGAGTGGATGACATGACAAAGTTATCTTATTTGCATGAGCCTGGAGTTCTGCAAAATTTGAAAAGTAGATACGAACTAAACGAAATCTACGTAAGTTTTTTTTATCCTTTCTATTACTACGTAACTAGCATTATCCTAATCATAAGTTTAATATATCATACATTTTTACCAACATCCAATAGTGTGAATGTGCATACTTACACTGACTCTATTGCAGACTTACACGGGAAACATTCTTATTGCAATCAATCCATTCCAAAGACTCCCCCATATTTACGATGGTCACATGATGCAACAATATAAAGGGGCACCATTTGGGGAATTAAGCCCTCATGTTTTTGCCGTTGCTGATGTTGCCTATAGGTAAATATTAGAGCAAATGTATATTGATTTAATCTATTTACTGTTATCATGTACCAAAATATTCAACTAATAATTTTCTTTTGGAATATAGGGCAATGGTCAATGAAGGAAAAAGCAATTCCATTTTGGTCAGTGGTGAAAGTGGTGCAGGTAAGACTGAGACAACAAAAATGCTTATGAGATATCTTGCCTATTTGGGTGGTCGTGCTGCCACTGAAGGTCGGACAGTTGAACAACAAGTTCTTGAAGTATGCTTGAAAAACCTATTCTCTTGTTGTATATTTTCATCAAGTGTACTGCTCTACCTATCTTCTTGTATTGACATTGTGTTATGACTACAGTCCAATCCAGTCCTTGAAGCATTTGGAAATGCTAAAACAGTCAGAAACAACAATTCTAGGTGAGACAAACTATTTCATATTCAAAATCTCACTTTTTTGAAGGCTTAGCATCAACTAAAATTTTTCTATATACATTATTGAAAGTTTTAACCCAAGGCTATTGGTGTTTTAACACTAACAAGTTGTTGTGACAAATTCTGTGTAGTCGCTTTGGTAAATTCGTTGAGATTCAGTTTGATAAACATGGAAGAATCTCAGGAGCTGCTATTCGGACTTACCTCTTGGAGAGATCTCGCGTGTGCCAAATAAATGACCCTGAACGTAACTATCACTGCTTTTACCTTCTTTGTGCTGCACCACAAGAGGTAAACATAAATTTTTTTAGATACTAAGAAGAAAGGGATTCTATGACCAATGGTGGGTTATTGTTTTGCTTTTAACTAATGACTTCTTATTGTTGGCAGGAGATTGAGAAATACAAGTTGGACCATCCTAAAACATTTCATTATCTTAACCAGTCAAAATGTTTTGAACTAGTTGGTATAAGTGATGCCCATGACTACCTTGCCACAAGAAGAGCTATGGATATTGTAGGAATAAGTGCAAAGGAGCAGGTATGTATGTTCAATGAGCTTGCTTGAGTTAGAACTACCAATCCAGTCGTCTTTCTAACTCACTCTCTCTTTAGGAAGCGATTTTCAGAGTTGTTGCCGCAATCCTTCATTTGGGAAATATTGTTTTTACAAAAGGAAAGGAAGTTGATTCATCAGTACCTAAAGATGAAAAAGCCAAATTCCATCTCAAAACGACCGCAGAGTTACTTATGTATGAGCTTTCCTCTTTATATCACTTCATATGTGAGATAGTATATGATTTGCTTTTGGTGTTAAATAAAACCATTTGAATTTCTGGCTATTTCAGGTGTGATGCAGTAGCTTTAGAAGACGCATTGTGCAAACGTGTCATGATTACTCCCGAGGAGGTCATTAAAAGAAGTCTGGATCCCCAAAGTGCAGCAATCAGTAGAGATGGTTTGGCTAAGACTATCTATTCTCGTTTGTTTGACTGGTAAAATATATAATTTTTATAAACAATTTTCATATGCTAACTCCCCAAATCATTTTCAAGGTAGTGATATAGTGTTACATCTATGTCTACATCAACACAGGTTGGTGGACAAAATTAACAATTCCATTGGACAGGATCCTACTTCAAAATGTCTAATTGGTGTACTAGATATATATGGTTTTGAAAGCTTTAAGACTAACAGGTAACCATTTTTGGAATTTTTTAACCCTATCTAATTCATTTAAATGGAGGTCTTGCTCTAAAAAAATCATATGACGTGCAGCTTTGAACAATTTTGTATCAACTTCACAAACGAAAAGTTGCAGCAACATTTCAACCAGGTAATATCCCAAATTTCTTTTTTAACTAGTGAGTTAAGCATTTCAATTATAAATTTATATTAAGAGGGAGATGATGGGTTTCAGCACGTTTTTAAAATGGAGCAAGAAGAATATACGAAGGAGCAAATCGATTGGAGCTACATTGAGTTTGTTGACAATCAAGACGTCTTGGATCTCATCGAAAAGGTAATTGTATCTATTCTACAACCACTTATTATTAGTTTTTGTCCATATAGTGCTAATATGTGTATCCATTTATTTTGAATTGATTTTGGGCTCATCTCCTCCCAAGTTCTTACATACTCTTTACTTTTCTACCCCGTGTTGGGACTTGTAGAAACCTGGAGGAATAATTGCTCTTCTTGATGAAGCTTGGTATGTTGTTCCGCATATATGCATTGATATGATATCTTAGGTAGTATTTGATCACATGCCACGAGAATTTCTCATGCTTAGGGTTAAATATTTGCAGTATGTTTCCAAAGTCAACACATGAAACCTTTTCAAACAAGTTGTACCAGACATTCAAATCTCATAAGCGCTTTATCAAGCCAAAATTATCTCGTACAGATTTCACTATTGGTCATTATGCTGGAGAGGTAAGTTTCATTCAATAGTGTCATTATTTTTTTCTTCTACCGTGGGGGGTTATCCATATTTTATGTTATTATTTTCACTCGTCCCATTTTATCAGGTCCAATATCAATCTGATCAATTCTTAGACAAAAATAAGGATTATGTGGTTGCTGAACATCAAGAACTATTAGGTGCTTCTAAATGTCAGTTTGTAGCTGGACTTTTCCCTCCACCTCCTGAGGAGACGAGTAAATCTTCAAAGTTCTCTTCGATTGGTTCACGGTTTAAGGTAGACCTCTTTAGTTCTTTTTTTTATAACTCAAATACATGAGCTTTTTCTATCTTTAGTCTCCATATCCTTGAAACTGAAGACTGATTTTTGCAACCAAATGACTATATATGTAGCTCCAACTTCAGCAACTAATGGAAACGTTGAACTCCACTGAACCACACTACATTAGATGCGTAAAGCCAAATAACCTACTGAAACCAGCCATATTCGAGAATGTCAACATCATGCAACAACTTCGTTGTGGTGTAAGTGAAACTTAGTTTGCTCTAAGACATGTATATATATGTGTGTGTGTGTGAGAATTTATTTTTCTTGTACATTCTACACATGTGTTACTTGATGCTTATCATGGGTTTATCAAACTTTTAACTTTCAAGATTCTAAATTCTTGAGCTCTTGGTTTTTTTTGTAGGGTGTCCTTGAAGCTATTAGAATCAGTTGTGCTGGATACCCTACTCGTCGTGCTTTCTTTGAATTTATAAACCGATTTGGTCTGCTTGCTCCAGAGGCTCTTGAAGGGAAGTAAGTATACTTTCTTACGATAAGAAACTTTAACTCGATATCTTTCTTTTCTTTGGACTCAAATAATTTCTTGAATTCAATTATGAACTTAACTGTGATGCTTGGGACAATATGTGATTTCATTTCACTACAATCCATATGCATGTGCAGCTATGATGAAAAGGTTGCTTGCAAAAGAATCATGGATAAGAAGGGCCTTAAAGGGTTTCAGGTAATACCAAAAGGTTTAGTTTGTTATATCTTTGAAGAGATTGACAAGCCATGAATGAAGCAAAGGTAGTTGTTGACCCTGATTATGACATGACAATTGTAGATAGGTAAAACAAAGGTGTTCTTGAGAGCTGGCCAGATGGCTGAGCTGGATGCAAGGAGATCTGAGGTGCTCAACAATGCAGCCAAAATAATCCAGAGACGTGTGCTTACTCATGTCACTCGCAAACGCTTTATTTCATTGAGAAAGGCGGTGATAGTTATGCAGGCATTGTGCAGAGGTGATTCTTTTTCTAGTGACAATTTTAGTACTTATATTAACTCCTTTTTCTTTGATCCCTTTTCTCTTATTGAATTATTAAAAATTGATCTATATAGGAAGACTAGCATGTAAGGTTTTCCATGAGATGAAAAGGGAGGCAGCTGCAGTGAATATTCAGAAGAATGCACGCCGATTTGAAGCTCGAAAATCCTATAAGAGACTTCATACCTCAGCCCTTGTGGTGCAAACAGGATTAAGGACAATGGCAGCCCGTAAGCAATTTAGATTTAGGAGGCAAACTAAGGCTGCCATTTTTATGCAAGCAAGGTGGCGTTGTCATAGAGCTGCTTTTTACTATAAGCGGCTCAAAAGAGGAGCAATTGTGTCACAAACTAGATGGAGAGGAAAAGTTGCAAGGAAGGAGCTTAGGAAGCTTAAAATGGTTTGTTTCTCGCATTTTTTTGCTGGTTACAAAGTAATCGTACTAGTTCTACTTGAAATTTCACTCTTTCATATAAATATTGAATATATTCTTGTATAGGAAGCAAGGGAGACAGGTGCACTAAAAGAAGCCAAAAACAAACTTGAAAAACAAGTAGAGGAACTCACATGGCGCTTACAGTTGGAGAAGCGAATGAGGGTATATTCTTTTCCATTTCAATTTCTTGTCTAACAAAACTTTGTCACTTTGATAACTTGATAATTACATCCATAATAAAAATGGTTAATCATGTATGTATTCAGACTGACATAGAAGAAGCAAAAGTACACGAGACAACAAAGTTCCAAACTTCACTTGAAGAACTTCAAAAGAAACTAGAAGAGGCTAATGCCTCCATAGCGAAAGAAAGGGAAGTTGCGAAGCAGGCTATTGAAGAAGCACCTCCCGTAGTGAAGGAAACCCAAGTTCTTGTTGAAGATACTGAGAAAATTGATTCCTTGAATGTTGAAATAGATAACCTCAAGGTAAGTATAGAACCTCAAGGTAAGGATAGTACAATAGTACATATTTATTTGTGAGAGAATCTTTGACATTGGACATGTTCAATGGCAGTCCTCCTTGGACACAGAAAAGCAAAGAGCTGATGAAGCTGAGAAAAAGTTTAGTGAAGTTCAAGAGGCAAGTGAAGAAAGACAAAAAAAGTTGGAAGAAACACAAAAAAAGGTTCAACAACTCCAAGATTCCATGAAACTGTATGGTTTCGCTTCTTTATCTTATTTTTCTATTTTGTGGTATAAGATGTGACAATTATGTTGACTATTTTCTTTCTTCTGATTAGGCTAGAAGAGAAGCTTACAAACTTGGAGTCTGAAAACCAAGTCCTACGACAACAGGCTGTATCAATGGCCCCCAATAAATTTCTTTCAGGACGCTCAAGGTCAATCATGCAGGTACTTGTGTTGGTAGTTCTTTTCTTCACAACTTCCACATCCCACCTTTTTTCTTGTTTCTTAGAATCACTTCTAAGAACTTTTTATGCTCAATATTTATTGGCAGAGAACTGAGAGTCATATTCCACCAGAGGCAAAGGCAGGTTTGGTGAGTATACAAACATGCATCCAGAAAAGCAACTTATATTTTTCCTTCTATCATTATTGAAATCGAATTATTTATTTTTACTAATTTCTCGTGTTAAAAAATATAGGATCTACATAGTCCTTCCATAAACCAAAGAGATGAAGTGGATGATAAACCTCAAAAGTCACTAAATGAGAAGCAACAAGAGAATCAGGAATTGCTCATTCGTTGTATCGCACAACACCTTGGGTTTCAAGGGAAAAGACCTATTGCTGCATGTATCATATACAAATGCCTCTTGCAATGGAGATCTTTTGAAGTCGAGAGGACAAGTGTTTTTGACCGTATTATTCAGACGATTGGCCATGCTATTGAGGTGCGTAAAATCATCTCTTAGTGGTATGTTTTTTTTTAAAGTGTGTTTGCGTTTAATAAAAATTTGAGTTTATTAGATTTGACTTATGAGAAATTGACGGTATCCAAGTTTCTTCTAAGTTACTTATTTTTTTAGCTTTATGGATATTTAGACTCAAGATAACAATGATGTCTTGGCCTATTGGTTGTCAAATGCCTCAACACTACTCTTGCTACTCCAACGCACGTTGAAAGCAAGCGGTGCAGCAGGAATGGCTCCACAGCGTCGCAGGTCTTCATCTGCTACTTTGTTTGGAAGAATGACACAGGTATAAGTTGCGCCTATTTTAGAAATTTCAGATGTGTTGGCAGACTTTTACATTTTTTCTAGCACTTGATACATTATATTTATTTGATTACAATCTTTTCATTGTAGAGTTTTCGTGGTGCTCCACAAGGAGTCAATCTTTCCCTAATCAATGGAACTATAAGTGGTGGAGTGGACACTTTGCGGCAAGTTGAGGCCAAGTACCCAGCTTTGCTTTTTAAACAACAACTCACAGCATATGTAGAGAAAATTTATGGAATGATAAGAGACAATCTAAAAAAAGAGATTTCTCCATTGCTTGGATTATGCATTCAGGTATTTGTAAAATTTAATTTACTTACTTTTTAATGGCTGGCTACTTAAAAAGTTCTATTGTTAAAATATTTTTGCTGGCATGAATAGGCACCACGAACATCAAGAGCAAGCTTAGTTAAGGGTGCACGTTCTGTGGCTAATACTGCAGCACAACAAGCCTTAATTGCACATTGGCAAGGGATAGTCAAGAGCCTTGGAAACTTCTTAAGCACTTTGAAAACGAATCATGTAAGTGACTCATAAACCAACCTTTTTAACTTGATTAATTGCTTAAAATAATTCAAGAAAGCATAAGGCATATCAATCATGAGTATTGCTTCTTGGCCTTGAATATTTTCTAGGTACCCCCGTTTTTGGTTCGCAAGGTGTTCACACAAATATTTTCCTTCATTAATGTCCAACTTTTTAACAGGTATACAATCCATGCTTTGTCTTTGCATTTTCTATAATTTGATTTCTCAATTCTGTTGTGACTCTCATTTATGCTTGTATTGAAATTGATAGTCTTCTTCTGAGAAGAGAGTGTTGCTCCTTCAGCAACGGAGAGTATGTAAAAGCCGGATTAGCTGAATTGGAACATTGGTGCTACAAAGCAACAGATGAGGTAGGATTGACCTGATTCCATTTATGCAAGAAAACCCCAAATGGCAGCATAAAATACTAATGATCTAATAAAGAAAAATATATGTATGTGAATACAGTATGCAGGTTCAGCATGGGACGAGTTAAAGCATATTAGACAGGCAATTGGGTTTTTGGTAATACCTCCGCCATCTCTGCTAAATTTTCATGTGCTCTTCAATTCATTCCCAAAGTCGAAGATAACATGAAAAATGTCATGGCTTGCTTCCTATTGTAGGTCATTCATCAGAAGCCAAAGAAAACACTAGATGAGATTAGTCATGACTTATGCCCTGTGAGTAGTTTATGTTCTCATTTTATATAAAAAGCATACATTTGTATTTCATGTTATATCTTAACCAGCTTAAACCTATCTTCACAGGTACTCAGCATTCAACAACTATACCGGATCAGTACAATGTATTGGGATGACAAGTATGGCACCCATAGTGTATCCTCAGATGTAAGTCTTCAAAAAAATGTCTCCTAGTGTTGTTTCAAGCTACAATATTTCAATTCCACAACTTGTTTTTTATTTTCTTGATAATACAGGTTATATCCAATATGAGGGTATTGATGACAGAAGATTCAAACAATGCCGTTAGTAACTCTTTCCTGTTAGATGATGATTCAAGGTTAGTGGAAATACTGACAATTCACATTATTCATCTGTTGGGTTCATTACTATATAAGTTTTACTGTCCCTCTACAACATACTGTGATAAGCAAAGCTTTGTACTATCATGTTTGCAGCATTCCATTTTCTGTTGATGACTTGTCGAAGTCAATGGAGCAAATTGACATTTCCGACATCGAACCACCGCCTCTCATCCGTGAGAATTCAGGCTTCAGCTTCTTGTTGCCCCGTGCTGATTAAGAGTATTCATTATTTTTGCAGACTAGATTTAGATTCAGATACCAAAGCTGCCATCCAAATCACATATTTTTCTGCCTTCATTATCTACATTAGATAGTAAATACATCTTTTTGATAGACTTAGCTCAATGCTAGAAATAGGGATACTATTGCCTTTTGTAGTTGAAAAGATGATTTTTTTGTTGTTGTATATGGGTTGATATAGACAAAGAAAGGAGTTGCAATCTTTTTATGTCAACTCATTTTAACGAACCATGCCATATATAGTTGTTAATAAATCATGGAATTAGAATTCATGAATTGCTATGGTATGAAGCTTTAACGTATCAATACTCACTTACTTCTAACCCTAACAATGACAAATATACCAATGATAGGCTAGTAGTAAAGTGGCTCTGTCATATTTCTTGGAACTCTAGATGTATTACTACTCTCAACCTTGATCTACTGTTTAGCCAAACTAGATGGTTGGGGTTTAATGTGAACTAAACTAGCCAAACAAAGAATGAAACAAAACTAACTGCGCGGAAGATCATTAGATGAGAGATAGTGTTAGCTAGACTTTAAACTACCTTCAATGCTTGCTAGGGTTACATGTTGTAAGGGATTTGATTTATTCTCCATTCACTCCATGGAAATACCTAGACTAAGCTCCAACTTAATGTTCATTGAATTAGAGCTCCTACCACCTAGGTAGAGGGATCCGAGTTTGAATTCTCATAGCCCCAACTACCTAGGTGATAGAATAATGTCAAGATTCGATTAATGGAACTATCTAACTCAATAGGAGATAACCCGACTACGAAAGAATCATGTTGCGCCATGCTTGAGGTCAAACCACACAATCATCATCTCTCCATTGATGGCCCAAACCTTAGAGATTGGGGTACGGTTGCCTCGTTAATCTCTAAGCCCTATGGATCCATTCTCTACAGTTCCAATTCATGCAATCACTCAATAGTGGTGGGTCAAACCCTAGAATTTGGGGGAGAATCACAAGCAAATAGAAGAAACCCTAAATTCATGCATCAAAATAAGCAATAGATAGTTGAAAGGGATCAATAAACTCTAATCCATTCAACAAATCCAACTCTTCTCTACTAGACTACAACTAATTCTTTAAACTAGGCGATAGTTTTAGTGCTAGAAAGGACTTGAGCCTCTTATGTATAATTAAGAGCATATGAATGATCTATGAGTCTAGTTTATGGACGAGGCGACCTTACTCCAGCTTGTTAGATGTCCACCTAGGCAATGCTCGTGCAGTAACATGCATGACCATCGGCTTGACTGACTTGTGTGCGGACGGATAAAATCCATTTAGAAGAGGTAGCATATACCCCTAGTTAGGTAATCATGTTGAGGTGACATTGGACCGACTATCCTAGCTAAGAGAGATCGATTGCAGGACCATTGAGTCGCTTCCCACCTTAATAACCTTCACACCTCAAGACACCATTATATTATTGCCCGGTGCTTCCTTTGGAGTCTCTCCTTCCTTACGTTGAAATCGAGTAATCACTCATTAAGCTCTTCTGTCTTCCATGGTGGAAAGTACTCCTCAATGAATGCTTGTGCTAATATCTCCCATGTAGTGAAGGTTCTTGGGGGATGGTAGTCGAGCCAGTAATTTGCTCCTACTCCAAGTGAGAATGGGAGAATTCCTAGCCGAATTCCATCTTAGGTAGAATCATCTCCTGGTATGGAATCGATGATCTCTAGGAATGTATTCATGTGTTGCATCGGATCATCATCATCATTCCTTCCTCCAAATCTTCCTGCTTGTTGCACCAGCTGGATGAGTTGAGTTATGATTTATATGGTCGTTGGTGGTGTACAAATGCTTGAAGTGATGTTGGATGCTCTTGGCCTTAAATACTCATAGAGATTTGGTGGAACTACCACTTGTCTTTGTCCTTCTTCTCCGGCTATCATTGGTGTTGAAGAAGTTGAAGATGCTCCTTCTTCCTTTGATTCAAAGTTGTCTTCGTCTATATTGTCCTCCTCTTCCAAGATTTGCTTGAAATTGGTGGGGCTTGAGGGCTCTTCTTCTCATGATCTAGATGCTCCTTCCTTTGTCTTCAAGATGGATGGACTCGATGCTCCTCCATCTTGAGCTATCTCTTCCACAATCTTTAGGTTTTTGGTTTTTCTTCTAGTAGCTACTGCACTCATACGAAAACCTGCAAAACAAAGAAGACTCAATACTAAACATAAGATGGTTATATGCTTTTATATATGAAAAAAATCCTCAGCAATGGCACCAAAACTCGATGTAGAATCAGATGATAAAATCTTAGGAGGCCCTAGGGTCTTATTCCTCGAGGTCTTCTAATGCATAACTACTCACACCGACCATCCATGACATACACGAAACATGAAATACATTTAGGGGGTTTTCATTCAACAAACAAGCAAAGCAAGAAGAGTAAAGTTTTTTAGGGGTTTTGGTTTATAGATAGTTAGATACATAAAATTAAAGATACGTTTCTGTAGAAGGTAGTAAACTCAAAAGCTATCATGCATACTAGGGCTCATTCATATCATTCATCAATGATTCATCTATTGTACCACCCTATCCCTTCCTCTAAGGCCACTGTCTACCCGTGCATGTGCCTCTTGCGATAAAGATTTAACTAGTTAATGCTTGCTTTCACTTGATGACATTACTTAATCAATGAAGAAAAAGCAAGTTAGGATAGCATATAGTTAACTGTGAGCTTCTGCAAACCATAACCATAGTCTATAGCATCGATTGTCTAACAATCAAGCACTGATACTACTTGAAGCATAGATGGTTGATCATTCCATTCATACTCCTGTAGCTTCAATGGGTTATCCCTTGATGGTAATTTCTTGACAAGCTAGGTAATACTAAGCACAATGCCTATAGTAGCATATAATAGAATCATAAGCATCAACGATACAAGAGGGTGAATACTAAAGAACCATCAATGACCATCACATAAGCATCAAGGAGAAGGAAGGTACCACCATTGATGATGACATCATATCCTTAGATGCAAAATCCCCACTTCGATTAGGCTAAGCACTTGAGTAGAGTGTTCTAGAGAATTTGTGTATTTGTGGAACCTTCCTGAGCTAATGGCTCATGACCTCTATTTATAGGGGAAAATCCAGGCCTAAAACATCCTAAATCGACTAGAAAAAAGTCTCCTCAACCTTGTAGGCTAAGTAAATTTCGTCAGCAAGGCAATGGAGAGGAGGGTGTTTCTTTGTTGGTTGGGCTTCCTGGTTCATGGAATTCTTTTCCTTACGATTTGGTTGAAACTTGATGGAGCGGCGGTTGAAATTGTTGCTTAGGTCTCCGCTAATTCTTTTTTCAGATTTGGCTGAGTCCTCCTTCTACGGGCTTTTCTTAAGATTATGTGGCAACTTCTAGTTGACTTCTCCATCATTGGACCACTTCTTTCTCATGAAAGCTCCATAATCTTCTCTCTATAGCTCATATGGTCCTCTAGAGTTCTTCAATGCTTGATCCAATCTTCCTTAGGTTGATTTGTACCTTTAAAACCCATAAAAAACATACAAAAAGGCATCAAAGACTACAATAGTATTGCCTAGGTCCATTAAAAGTTTATTGATCAAATAGTTATGATTTAGACAAGCAATACCATTGAAATGACCAGAGATGCATTGATTGAATGGGAAAATGTATCAAGAATGGGAGTGATAAACACAATAAATAAAATATCATCAAGGTCCCTAATCGATTCATTACTCAAAATCTAATAGCTGCAACCTAGATTATGCGAAAAGACTAAAATTGGCAAGAATAATAAAAGACAAATCGAAGTAAAGAAAAGCATAACTAAATCAAATCCAATGTAAACAGTAGGTAGAGACAACGTTCATATTATGCTTCCCCCCAGGGTCGATGGATTTATATGCCCATGTGAATTGATTGATTGCGATGCAATTTCTGTAACGTTCCGATCCATTTTAACCAAACCGAAATAACCATGGCTCCAGAGCCGATTAAAAACAATACTCAAGATTTCATTTTAAATGACTACAACAGAATCCTTTTCAAATGAAATGCCCTAAACACGCAGGCGACCTCAAATACATAGTCGACAAAACAACTCAAACTCAAAATCTCGAATCTCCAGTTTATATACTCATAATCATGAACAAATATAATGAAAATAACTATAGCTATATCTTCTCACTGAGCTCCCCTCGATCTCGTTCGCTCAGGAGCGGCTTCTCACCTCACCTTGCTTCTTCTCGAAATCCTCAACCTGGTGAGTGAGAAGGGGACAGTCTCGTCGTTACTTCTTAAGGTATTTGCCCTAGGCAAACTTCCTACTAAACACGTTATTAGAGTTTCCTTTCTAGCACTAAAAACCTTCTCGCTTTCTGCTCTTAAACAATCATTCTCTCTACTAGCTTATAGAAGTTCTCTACTTCTATCCTTAACTCACAGACATCAATACCAAGGACCACCGCATTACGTCTCGCCATCCGGTGTCCCTACCCTAGTATGCCAACCGCGTTACGTCTCGTCGTCCGGTTGCATACACAAACTAGGCAATGGCACTGCGTTACGTCTCCCCGTCCAGTCCATGCCCGGTCAACTACTGCGTTACGTCTCGCCGTCCAGTAGTGACCCCAACAAACTCGATCAACTGTTGCGTTACGTCTCACCGTCCAGCAGTGATCCGACCATCTACCGCATCCAGTAGTGGCCCAACCGCCCGGGGGTTCATCTTACCATTAACCAACTATTACAACCATACATCCATACACTCATACATAGCACATCGTGTGCCCCCACCTTACGTAGGCGGTGGGATGCCTCATACACCTATCGCGCATACTTGAAAATTAACTAAATAATAACTTGAAATGAAAGGCATAAATTAAAAGATCTCGATGGAGATTTTACTCCCTTTACACTCACTTTATTAAGTATTTGAAAGTCCTAATTCATCTTCGGATCGACTTGCTGATTGTATCCTTGAAAGCCACCATCTTGATCTCACCGTGCCAAATCATCCAGAAAACATCCACAATTATCAAATAGGATAAAGCCTCCCAATTTGCAAACATGATTGCTTTACCCCATTTTTACTAGTTACGACCCATCACCCAACTTTCCAAACAAATTCTAGGATTGAGAACCAAGAACTCTTACCCAAACTATTTAACCACGTTGATATCTCTCGGGGCCTCTCCATTTGACATCTCGACTACAACATCCATTTGGTGGCGGTGGCAATTCAAAATCCCTGCCTCCGCTTCCTCTTGTCCATGGCATCGAACAACGACCCTCATTACTTCTCCCTCCGCAATCCGCCAGTAGCTCCTAAAAGGGGTGGGATGAATTTTGTGATGACGATATGGTAAAGGGAGGAGATGGACTTGAACGCTTGCACGAGGGGGAAAAAGAAAAGGCTTCTAGCGGTGCTTCTTGTGCAATTAGGGTTTTTAGTTTAGGTTATATATACATATTCGTCTAGGTGAGGCCGAATGAAAGGTAGGGTTGGGGTTTAATTTCCCCAAGTTATTTTTGGAATTTCACCATTACGAGTGAGTTTAATCAAAAAATTAGTTAACGTCCGTAATCTTTCATTTTATGTTGAAACTCGACACCGTTTAAATCGAGAGTTTTCATTTCGAGTCCTCATCGATATTACGGTAATTTGACAAATTTCACCAAGGGTATAATGGTTATTTTGGCTTAGAAAAGGATGGGGTGTAACAATTTCACCTTGCCATATATTTAACGATGGTTAGATCTGGCAGACTACGATTGGTCCTATAGATTTTTCTCTTGAGAAGTCTGGATAACCTAATCGAATGATGGTTGATTGTGATGTGATGGTCGTTTCTAGTCTCATCTAGATCACAAAAAGATACAAAGCTACCGACAAGTTGGACGATGGCTTTGGTTATAAACACAATCGAATAGATATAAAAGCAATCGTAGAACATAAATCAATAAAAAGACAATAAATCAATCACATAATCGATTACACCCATCATCCCTAGGGTTCTACATAATGTGAACAATCTCTATGTTTAGCTATCCATAACTACAATAGAGCTTACAAGAGAAGAAGGGGTGAGGGCGACCATGGCAAAAAACCCACTATAATCTTCACTTCTTGCACCACCTTAGTACCTTCAGAGAGCTTTCAACTCATTTTCTGTAGCCAACCCTAGGGAACCTCAAACGATGAAGTTTGTTGCTGCTTCCTTGAAAATTAGCTTTTATACTCCATCCTTCCTCCAAAACGATGTCCGAAGTTTAATGGCTTGAAATATCGCCTCAATCGTCATTTTTGCATTTTGCACTTCAAGCTCCTGGGTTCGAGCTATCGAGTTGTCAAAGCAAGCATTTTCCTCAAAACGACAATGATTCATGTTGTATAACGACACTTGATTTGCCATTTTTTTTGTTTAGACTACTTAGGATTGTGACTTATCTGAGCATTTTATCCATTGTCTAAACTCCGAATTAGGCCATGTTTGATCCTATATGCTCATAATCCCGTACTCTTTATTTCCACAGTGAGCTTACAAGATGACTTGGATTTAAAATACACCATAACTACCCAAAATAGCATCACATGTGTAAAAAAATGCCCTAAAGGCACCTATGAGCAAATATCAAGCAAATTAATATAATTTATAGCATATATGTACGATAAACATGTAAAAAATGCCAATAAATAGGGGTTCTAAAATGTTATAAATTTATGTGTCAGCAGTCATCGATCTCCTTTATGGTCAACTAAGTCGATCATTGTTTAGTGATGTGAATTCCATGGTGCTATTGGCCCTGAATATAAGGTACCTTCTCATCACCAACAGAGAGTGTCTTTGTCGAGATATGTGATACAAGAATGCACATCTACCATACATGATTATTGCAAGATTTATGAAGTTAGTAGATGCACTTTGATGGTTGATGGTTGGACTGATATGTGTCGCAGATCATTGATTTATTTTCTAGTCTAGTGTCCAAAGGTGTATGTTTTCTGAAATCTGTGGATGCATCGGACTTGGTTAAGGATGCAAGTACTTTGTCCAAATTGTTTGGTGGTGTGATTGGCATGATTGAGTCAAAGAGTATTGTGCATTTTTTTCATAGATAATGCTGCTAATTATGTTATCGCGAGGAGAAAAATTCATGAGAAGTGAAGAATATTTTATGGACTCCATGTGTTACACATGTTCTTAATATTTTTCTGAAATATATTTACAAGATGGGACATGTGTCAAGCTTAGTTTCTCGAGCTCACAAGATCAGTGTGTTTGCCTATAGTCATCTTCCGCTCTTAGATTTTTTGAAGAAGTTAAAGGGTTGGAAGCAGATTGTGCGTCCAGAAGCTACTTGATTTGCTACATGCTTCATATGCTTGAAAAGTGTTTATGATCATAGGTCCTCATTGGAACAACTTGTCACAAGTAGCTTCTTTGCATCTCACAAGTTAGGAGATTTTAAAGAGGGGAAACAGATAATATCTGTTGTGTTAGACAACGATTTATGACTAGAGTGTTTATTGAGGTGAAGTTGACATTGTCAAATTTGAAGTTGTTGAAGGTTGTTAATTCTGCTTAGCAACCATCTTTGGGGCATGTTCATGATAGAATGACGAGGATAAAGAAGGCTATGAACACCTCTTATTTGGCAATGGTAGATGCGCAGTTACTTATATGGAGTTAATTGATGCAGTATGAGATAAACATATTCGACACAATATTTATCTCCCGCATATTTTCCGAACCCCGGTTTTCAATATTGTGAAGAAGGTCGAGCTGAGCGTGGTGTACAAACTTGTCTTCTTGATGACCTTGAGGTTGAATGCTTATGTGAGAATGTTCATGAAGTCATTCATGAAATTAGACTTTATAGAAAGAGGTTTGGGAGCTTTGGAAAGAAAATAACTATGTCATGTGCTTCCATTTTACTTCCAGGTAACCAATTCTAATTACTTGTTACTTATTAAACTGTACTATTTTCAAATTATATGTACTTGTTTACAAAATTAGCTTAAATGAATAACTTAATTGTGAATACTATTTGGAGAGGATGCTCAAATTTGATGCAAGTTGTTGTGCGACTTTTGCTCCAAATATCTTCTTCTTTTGGATATGAGCGAAAATAGAATGTGCATAACCAGATCCATAAAAAGCGGAGGAATCGATTGGAGCATCAAAGATTGAATGATCTTATTTATGTGTGACTTACAATATGAGGTTGAAGAATAGGTAATGTTTAAATTTTATTCAACCTTATACAATTTTAATATTTCATATACTTAATCGTTTATCTTTTTTGACTTGTAGGTGCTTGAAGGAGTGAGTGAAAGATCCAATTAATTATGATACATCGACTTTTGGATTGTAGAAGAAAATTCACCTGCACAGATGTACATGATGAGATTGAAAAGACTCTTTATGAAGAGGAAGATGAATCATCCTCATTATATCCTCTAGAAATCGTCCTAGGTTTGTATATTATAGCATTTATAGAAAAGTCTATACATTCCTATAATAATTATCTTGTCATTAGTAATATTTATGGGTATTTTATTTCATGTTTTAATGTGGAGGACTTTAAGTATGATGTGACCAATGAAATTGATTTCGACATTTCTCATTTTGTTGATGCAATGGAGATGAAGATGGAGATGACTTCCTTTATCTTTGAAAATTGAGTACTTTATTTTTCTTTTTTGGCAATATACACTTTTATAGCCAAAACTTTCGTGTTTGTGTCAATAATAGCCAAATTTAGAGAAATACTACTTATAGCCAGACTTTGTAAAGGGTGTTGGACAAATATAACCATTTCCGTTAAATACTTTAACGGTGTCATTAACACCGTCAACTTCTTTGATGATTTGCTGACTAGGCGCCAACTCAGCGCACACATCGCACACATCAGCCAAAAGTGACACGTCACAATTAAAATTTATTTGATAATTACATGTCATAAATTAATAAAAAAATTATTTTAATTTTCCCCAATTTCTTCATCTCTGGACACCCTCTCTTCTCCAATAACATATCTCCGAGTTCCCCAATTCTCGCTGATTTTGAAACTCGGGTATCATCAATTCATCATCTTCTTTCGATGAAACTCGATTCAAATCCTCTAGATTCTTTTCCGAAACCCTTATCATCTGAATCAACCACCATCGTCGGAACTCGAATCGGCGGCTACAAAAAAGCAGTCATAACCGGTACTGCTACTTGCCCGGAATTTTGGATCCTTCGCCGATGCCGACAAAAATCCATCCCTCCATCTATTCACCTCTCAAACCCAGTCCAACGGGGACTTTCACTGCCCGCTGCTTCCAATTTCTCCGCCGGAAACGCCCCCAAATACACCGCCACTGCCAGACCCACCACCGAAATCAAAATATGAAATCGCATAACAACGTTCCTGTCGGCGATGGCGTCTGCACTCCAATCCAGATCGAAACCCTCAGACGAGTCCTTCATCTTGGAAATTAGATCTGGACAACGCGGCGGAAGGGATGGGGGGCAACGATGAGTCCTTCATCTTGGAAATTAGATCTGGATCCGACGATGCTTGCTTCTCCAACCTTCATCTCTGCTTCTTAACTGCTGTTGATGGATCGAGAGACGCCAAAATCTCAACATCACCACCTCAAGTCCAAATTCTCCACCTCGTCGCTAATCAAAGCAATGGACGACTCATATTTCTTAGAGGAGTGCTTGGCTGCCATTTTTCAATCTCTAAGCTCAAACGAATCTGCGGTGGAGTCTATTGGTCCTTATATTTTTGCGTCTCTCCTCCATGATCGACGATGCCCTCTTCTTCATATTCTGCTTTCCGTACCGCCTATTTTATTGTTTTATGGTTGCAAGAAGAATCGGAGAAGAAAGGAGGAGGAAGAAGGAAGTTGGACGACAGTGGGGAAGATTAGGAGAGATAGAGAAGTTCTTTTTCCTCTTTTTTTGTATTTTTATATATTTTAATTTATTTTATATTATCAATTTATCATACATACAAAATTAGCCAGAAGTACTATACCACATTAACATCTCCGTTTGTCCAGTCACACTTAACGCTAACACCGTTAAAGAATTGGACGGAAGTGGCTATAAGTAGTATTTCTCCAAATTTGGTTATTATTGGCACAAACACGAAATTTTTGACTATACAAGTGTATATTGTCTTCTTTTTTTCGATAAGGCTGATATAGGTTGATTTTTATAGTTAGGTGCTACTGAAGGAATTTGACCATAGGACCTTAAGATTCAAGACTAGTAGTACCACTAGACCAATCACTTGTTTGCGAGTACCTTATTTGGAATTTTGAGTTGAACATTTAAATATTAATTTAATATGTGAATTTAAATGTATTTGAATTTTCATTGTATTTTGGATGAGATTTTATATAATTTATGTATGTACAAACAATATAATAATTTTTTACACAACAAACGTAAATAATCATGTCATTAACCCTCAATATACTGTTCGGGCGCAAGGTGTACCAGTCTCACAAAAGGAAGGGGGAGCAGCAACATCTAGAAATAAAAAGGAAATTCAATGACATAAATACCCCTTTTTCACTTGAAATCGAAATCTCTGTATTTCCCTTCTCAACCCTCGCCGCTACGCCTGGCCTCTTTCTGATTTCCCAATCCCACCCCTTGCCCCAGCCCCAATTTTTATCTTTTCCTTCTTGCCCTTCATCCCAATTCTTCTTTGCTTTTTCCGATCTTCTCCTTCTCCCTCCATTACCTGCCAACTCTTCATCTTTTTGAATTCTCGTTACCTTCTCCTTCTCAATTCTTCTCGTTTACTCAGGTCGAGGAAGAAGAATGTGGCATAACGGAGCAAAACCCTAGTGCCCCTTTGGATTCCGCTCGCTCTAGTTACTGCACTTGTCGTTTCCTTCAGTTTTGATCCCTACCCAGTTCGCTTTCTCAAGCTGTTTGCTCTTTCGGAGGTGGGTTCCGGCTGCGATATTGAGGATGAACTGTTTCATGCTAAGGTTCTCGTTTTTTTGCTATGTCTACGCGCTCATGTGTTTGTGTCTTCGTCCGTGGTTGATTGTTTGGAATTCTGCGTTCCATCACTTTAATTTCGTTTTTGCTGCTTTCTTCATTACTTCATTACCAGTTCTCTTTTTTTTGTTAGTCCAAGATGAGTGTTCTTTGTCCTTCGTCTTTCAAATGGTTCTTTTGTTGTTGTTGTTGAGAACTCAATTGGTTGTTTGATTAGGTTGCCGATTCTTCTATGCGGAATTTCAAAGCTTACTGCTATCGGTGGTCATTTGTGCACCCGATTCAACAGATGAAAGTGACAGCCCCGACTTTGAGTCGAGCTAGCTATCAGTTTTTTGTTTCTATAGGTATGTGTAAGCCCTGTGGGAACTAAAATTCTTAGGCTTGTGAATCGCAGTGGTCGCGCAAAGAAATGGCTTTTCCATTATCCTTGAACCCCGCAATACAGATTTTCTAAGATGGTTTCTTCATTAGTCACTTCAATTAATGCTATGAATTTGCGAATTCAACTTTCATTAGGCATGGTGAAGGACCTTCATCAATTAAGGATTTTCAGTCTACTCGTGGAAGATGTAAGGTTTACCAAGTTTGTGTCTTTTGCTTTTGGTTTGCAGGTAGAGTACTGGTGGACAATTAATTCACTACTCCAATCAGCAAAACCGTAGTTCTTTCTCGGGGAGTATAATCGTCAAAGTTGTCAGCATACTGGAATTAACCTTTTCAGATGGCTGACCATGAAGTTATACTCGGACAGAATCAGAATGAAGGGCTTAGGGAGAATCAACAACTGGTTTTAGGCCATAATCATGGTCTGGATCTGACCCAGAGTCATCATAATCTGATGGGTCAAGGAGATGAACATCATCACCTGGATCTGGGACAGTCTCAAGATCATGATGAACTGGGTTTAAGTCATCACCGTGATCATGAATTGGGATTGGAACAGACCAATGACCATGATGAAGCAGATTCTGTTCACAGGTATGGGCTTGAAAATGAGTTAGGAGGCATTGACCGGAAGCCCGAGCCAGTTGGGCATGAGCTAGCACTTCCTGTTCAAGGTCATGAACTGGTTGTGTCAGAAAACAACAACGAATCCCCTGTTTCTGATGATGACCAAGAACTTGTTGCCCACTTGGAACTTGCTGTGCAAGAAGGCGACGAGGAAATAGGGATGGAAGAACATAGTGATGATTTGTCAATGGACCAGTCCCTTGTTCTCCATACACCTGTTATTCAAGCCCGCACAGTTCTTGCAGGCCCTGGTTACGAGTTAAAAGTGGGGCAAGAGTTCCTAGATGTGATCAGCTGCCGCAGGGCACTGAGGGACACAGCAATTGCCCTTCATTTCGAAATCCAAACCATCAAATCAGATAAAAGCCGATTCACAGCTAAGTGTGCAACTGACGGATGCCCCTGGCGGATACACGCTGCAAAACTCCCTGGTGTCCCTACTTCACCATCATAACAATCCATGAATCTCACACCTGTGGTGGAATCTCTCATCTTGGTTATCAACAAGCCTCTGTTGAGTGGGTTGCAAGCTCTGTGGAGCAACGACTTAGGGAAAACCCTAATTACAAACCCAAGGAGATTCCGGAAGACATTCATCGCACTCATGGGATCACTTTATCATACAAGCAGGCATGGAGAGGGAAAGAGCGTATCATGGCTGCCATGCGCGGCTCCTTTGAAGAAGGATATCGATTGCTCCCACAATACTGTGACCAGGTGAAAAGAACCAACCCTGGAAGTATTGCAGCTGTGTATGGGAACCTGACTGATAACTGCTTCCAGCGTCTCTTCATATCATTCCAGGCTTCAATCTACGGGTTTTTGAATGGCTGCAGGCCTCTCCTCGGACTCGATAGAACATATCTGAAGAGGAAGTACCTGGGCACGTTGCTTCTTGCTACTGGCTTTGATGGAGATGGTGCTCTCTTTCCGTTGGCCTTTGGTGTGGTTGATGAGGAGAACAATGATAACTGGATGTGGTTTCTCTCTGAACTTCATAACCTTCTCGAGGTGAACACTGAAAACATGCCCAGGCTTACAATTTTGTCAGACAGACGAAAGGGCATTGTTGACGGAGTTGAAGCCAACTTCCCAACTGCTTTCCATGGATTCTGCATGCGCCACCTGAGCGAAAGCTTCAGAAAGGAGTTCAACAACACAATGTTGGTCAACCTTTTATGGGAAGGTGCTCACGCTCTAACCGTGATTGAATTCGAACCCAAAGTCATCGAGATTGAGCAGATATCACAAGATGCAGCATACTGGATACGCAGAATACCGCCAAGGCTATGGGCCACAACTTAGTTCGAAGGAACCCGATTTGGTCATTTGATGCGAATATTGTGGAGTCATTGAACACTTGGATTCTCGAGGCCTCGGGGCTTCCTATAGTCCAGATGATGGAATGCATAAGGAGACAGCTAATGACGTGGTTCAACGAAAGACGTGAGAACAGCATGCAGTGGACCTCCATACTCGCGCCTTCTGCCGAGAGGAGTGTTGCTGAGGCTCTCGAGCGTGCGAGAAGCTATCAGGTGCTGCGAGCAAATGAAGCTGAGTTTGAGGTTATATCTCACGAGGGGACGAATATAGTGGACATACGAAACCAGTGCTGCCTTTGTCGGGGCTGGAAGATCCATGGCTTGCCATGTGCGCATGCTGTGGCGGCGTTTCTCTCATGCAGGCAGAACGTGCATCGTTTCACAAAGAGATGCTTCACTGTGGCGACTTATAGGAAGACGTACTCCCAGACCATACACCCGATACCGGATAAGATGGTGTGGAAGGAGCTGGCAGATGCTGATCTCAATTCGGGCACTGCGGTTGAGCTTGTGATCAACCCGCCCAAGTCGCTTAGACCGTCAGGGAGGCCGAGGAAGAAGAGGGTGCGAGCAGAAGACCGTGGGCCGGTCAAGTGGGTGGTGCATTGCAGCAGGTGCAACCAGACGGGTCATTTCAGGACAACGTGTGCAGCGCCCATATAGTATAAGTAGGTAATCTCTATCGACTGTGAATTGAGGGTCTTTTAGCAGATTTGGTTGGAAGGAGTCTTGTAATTGAACTTATTTATAGTGTGTGCAAAGAGTGGCTTCTATTCTTTTAGTAGAGTTCTTACTGTGGGATGAAATTTTACAAGTAATTAATAGTAGCTAGCGAGTAGAAGTTGCCGGAGGTGGGGTTTCATTCAATTCTGCCACTTGATTCAACAACATTTCTGGTGCTTTTAAGAGATAAGTTATTGGGTCACTACAATAAAACCGAAGTTTATGAAAGTGTAATTTTCACATTTGATGTGAAGATTCTAATTCAGCTAGTGCGGATGAAGTAGTATCTTTGAAAAATCAAAGTACGGGTGCGGATCCCATCAGCAATCTATATGGGTCGATAATAAAGTTGTCAAATCAGTTTATGCCGATACATTGGTTTTGCAAGTGGAACTAGTTCTATCGTGATACAATCTATTCATGTTGATTTTAACAGAATTCAAAGCTATGAATCTAAGGGGTCATTTGTTAGGGCCATTTGAATGAGTCATTTGGTACCAAATAACTTAATTGGGTCATTTGATACTAAATGGCTCGTTTGCTGACAAAAAACTGCATGAGTCATTTGGCTCATACGAAAGTATCAAATTACTCTATTGAGTCATTTCCAAGTGCCTCCTATCTATGAGTCATTTTCAAATGACTCATTATTTTAGCAAAACTTTCCAATTGTGTCATTGTCACTTTTCCATAAACTCACTTTACCCTTGCATTCTATTACTTATTTCCCCTACCATTCTTTCATCTATCATCGATTTTTGTCTTTCCGCCATTTTTTACAAGCGGTGATGGGGTCATTCATCTTATTGTCTACATCATTTTCTCGTGACTCTAGCTCTTCGTGTCATCGGAGTTTTCGCCTTTAAAAATAAGTCGTAATTAGCCCGAATGTGAGAATCCTGGAGTCGTTAGCTTTTATAATGAAATTTAACATAAAAATATTATTTAATATTAGAAAGTATCATACATGACTCGTAATCATATGTTTTGTCAGTTACAAAATGATTTTGTTTCGTGGTTAGTTTTATGAGGTTAGGAAACGAGATAATGAAATACTAAATATAAGGGCAAAATGGTAACATTATACAAATGACCAATTTATGAATGACTCATCTAAAAACTGTTAAACAAACAATGCATTTCCAAATGTCTACATTCGCAAATGTCCACATTTCTCAAATGTCTATATTTGAGCAAATGACTCATTTTATAAATGATTCATGCAAACGACCCCTAAACAACCTATCTTAAGACAATATTTCTAGGGAGTCGTTTCGAAGTTGCGATTGTTTTGGTGAGATTGTTACTATATATGTATTGTTTGATATGCATCGTTTTTTATTTTTTACCAGAACAAATATATGGATTGTTTTTGTGACGTGAAAAAAACTATCACTCAAAATGAGTAATTGCTATATCTAAGCTTTTAGTCGTGATTGCTGAAATTGTTTGTCTCAGTTTTTAGCTGATGTGACATACACAATCACACAATACCAAACATTGTATTTTACAATGCATCAAATTGGAATATACATGTATAATATTATACATGCATTTACAACAGTACATCTATTTAACAATCACAACTTTCAAACGACCCCTAAAATCAACATCCATATTCAAATAAATAAAAACAACATTAAAAACAAACTCACAAATGTTCATATCTAAATATTCAATTAAATGTCAACAACTAAACGTTTATAGTTGAATCCAACAAATAACCGTATATAAACGTTCATACTTAAATTCATTAAATCACATCAACATTTAATGCCTAAATACCAAAGTACATAATCAATCATCCTCCGAGATAAAATCGTCCATCTCCACCTCCTTTGCTTCAAAGGTTTGAGTAATGTTCAAATCAATTTCATCAGTCACATCATAGTCAAAATCTTGTCCACGGAACCAAATATATAATGAATAAAAATGACAAGTTCAGTATTATAACAAGAATGAATTTGCTTTTAAATTATAATATACTATGCCAATCTTTAACACGAGGATCCTCCTACTCCTCATTGAGTGTCTTTTTCAATCTCCTCATAATCTGTCTCCATGTGGATCTTCTTATACAATTCAATATTATCCAATTTCTCATAATTGATTGGATTATCTTATATTCTTTTTTAAGCACCTACAAATAAAAGAAAACGAAACGACTAAGGTTGTTTGGATGAGTTATTACTATGAGTTATTTTCACCCAAATAACGTACAATGAGTTATTTGGGTCCAAATAACTCATTTTTGTGCAAAATGTTGTGTTTGGTTATTTGTACCCTAGTTATTCTGAAATAACTCAATATTGAGGTATTGAGAATACCACATGGGAGACAGTTCTAATAATCAATTTCTATTTGACAAGATCTACACAACAAAACAAATAATAGAGTCATAACAATTAGTTACCTAGAGGTGAAGTAGTAGCACACGAGATAGTTGATTTTTTCCCAATGCTCTCAAGTCTTTCTTATCCCATCTTGCATCAATTAACCTAACATAATATTCAACCCCTTTACCATTACCCATGAAAATGTTCATGATGCTACTCTTGATCCTATTCATTCCATCATAAACATAGCCCAAAAATGAATGCTCATAAGAATAAAAAAAATCCTCAACAACTTCACAATTGCCAATATCAACTTCACAATTACCAACACTCTTACGAGGAGTTGTTATTCAACACCAAAGACTTTATATGTTTTCCCTCTTTACTTTCCCCCAAATTAGTGAGATGCAAAAAACCACTTGTCTAGCAATGACCTATGATCATACTTACTCTTCATGCAGATGAAATGGGCAGCTAATCGAGTGGCTCTGGACGTGCAATTTGCTTCCAACCCTCTAACTTCATTGAAAACTCCAACATGTAATCAATATTCTTAGTATTTTCAATAAAATTTTGTCATTGGTTTACAAGTTGCAAACTCCTTAATATATTTGCACCAAATCCCGTTCCTATATTGCCATGATGACCATATAGATCCAATAAGTCCTTCATTTTTTTGCTAAAAAAATAACAACTAGTTTCAACTTTTCTATTCTTGACCAACGAGATTCAATACCGTGTATTTCTCCATTTTTACACTGTCAACAAGCCAATAACATTCAAACACTCGTTATGTTATGGGGGTGATCACTCCACCAATCACGCCTACTCAATCTCTATGTTGAAACTCATTCTCAAATAACAGTTTCCTCTACAATTAGGACACTCATTGATCAGTTAAAGTTAAAACGCCCATACCCACCCGTTCTTGATTTTAAAATAACACAACAGCAAAAAAGTTTGCCCCAACTTTCTTTGTTTGTCTCTGTAATAGTATAAGAAAATAAAGGGAAAATAAACTCTAAGAAAAAAGCAAACAGATCATCAGAAAGAAGCTTTTATTAAAACAACAAAGGGAGAGAGGTTATGTAATAAAAGGGGGAAAGAAGAAGAAAAACTAAAATTAAAAATTTTAATTTCAAGAATATCAATCAAAGGGGGAATAGGATGACAATGGAATCAGTAACAGCAACAACACTAGTTCCAATTGCATCCCAAATAGAGCCCATCAATGACGGCATCAATGACGTCGAGATGACCAAAGCCCAACAAGTTCAGCAACAACAACAAAAGAAGAATAGAATTCAAGTTTCTAATACCAAAAAGCCTTTGTTCTTCTATGTTAACCTTGCCAAGGTACTAGATCGTTGGTTCCTTTGTCTTTGTTATGTTGTTTATAATTGGTAACTAAAGTGGTTGAGATGCAGTTATGGGAAAGAGGAATTTGTGTTGTCGGGTAAGAAAACGAAGATAAAAAAAATATGAACCATGATACTTGATCTAGAGATCCAAAGTCTTATTAACTTTAATATTTCTCATATTTGTCAAATGGTTTACATGAATTCTAAATATAGTCTAAAAAGCTCGTGTTCCTTAACCACAATACAACTATGGCACACTATTGAAGTATTGGACTCTCTTGAGTAAAGTTTATTTTCAAATCTTGTAATCTCGTGCGGAAACACCTTTCAAGCATGCAATCATAAAAAAATATTGTTCTGATAAAAAAGAGGAACTAATGCGTATCTCTTTGTCATTTTTTGTAATATTATTACATCACAGAGGTACATACAACAACACAATGAGGTGGAGCTTTCTGCCCTTGGCATGGGTGCGTAAATATATTTGTTTCGTCAACTTCTCACCACTCCATACATCTCCCAATTTTACATATTTTGTAGCTTTCCATAAAACTAAATAACATAAGTTAAAGGAAAGGTTTGGAGGCACCTAAAGATCCACAATACCTAATTCACTCATTGTTGCGTTCATTTACGTCATTTGGTGATTATTCACATAATACGTGGTTTATTCATGTAAGAGTTATGATTATTCACGCAAATGGAATCTCAAAAATTTTTCACATAATACGCCATAGTTTGTATTGCTCATTGATCATAAACTATACAATGACATCCATTTTGATATATTTCAAAATTAATTTTATCACATCATGAACAAATAAGAATATGCTTGAATAAAAATTATTGTTTGCATAAATAACTACCACTATTACGTGAATAAATACCAATGTGGCGTGAATAATCACAAACTTATATGAATAAATACAAAACGAGTGGATTAGATGTTGTGGCTCTTTAGATGCCACCAAACCTTTTCCTTATTTAAATTTAAATCTATAAATTGGTCATTGTTTGATCAAGGTGCATGCATGTTAAGGTTAACAATGAGAAACAAGTTATAAGCTTACTTAGAAATGAATGGTGGTTATCAGTAAGATTACGGTAGAGATAAAAATTAAATTTTCTTATCCGTTTTAAATCATTAAAAAAAATTCATGCACTTATAAGCTTACCTAGAAATTCTTTCTTCCCCCTTTTAATCATAACAATAAAAACATGTATTAAAAATTCATAAAAATAAAAGTGAATGTTGTTTTGAAAGCACTACATAATGTAGTCATTTTATGAGAATATAGTGTGTATTTTGTGTCAAACAACATGAAAATAATACACTTGCTCTTTTGTTATTTTGTAGCAATTACTACAGTGGTCACAATTGCTGAAATATTGAAGAACAATGGCTTGGCAACTGAGAAAAGTGAGATATTCATTCTCTCCATGTATAACCTTTTTATTTCAACAATTATATATATAACTTAACTGACTAATTATATTGGTATGGTACTATTGCAGAGGTTTTGACATCCACGGTAGGCATGAAAGACGAGAACAAAGGTCGTCTTGTTCAAAAAGCAAAGGTATATTTTGTACATTCCTATATCTCTTTGACGATATTCTTGTTGCATTTTTCCATTTTCTCCTCTCACAGGGAACAATATTGGCACTGGTTTGATTCCAATACAATTAATATAAGGGTTAATTGCAAAGTTGGTCACTTGGTTTACTAAAAACGTTTATATTTGATCACTGCAAATATTTAATTTCATTCATGGTCACTAAGATTAGTTCAAAAGTTCAAGTTTGGTCACTCTCCGTTAGTCTCTGTTAGTTTTTGCTGATGTGGCAGTCAACTATTATAGTTGACCGTTACATGAGTGACATGGCAATTAAAAAATATTAAAATATTAAAATTTAAATATTTACAATTTCCACCTTATTTTACAACTATTAAAAAATAAAAATAAAACTTAATAGTTGGCCTCCTCTCACGATAAATAGTTTTCTGTGGGTTGTCGCCCCTACACAATAGTTTTCCTTTCCCCCAATTCTTCACTTTGGGGAGAGTCTGCGACCTGGCAGCTCTGCATGCTCTCTCTTCTCCTTCCCTCTTCCCCTCTGCAATTCCTCTAAGCCCTCCATTCCCTCTCCCCTCTTCTTAAATTCTATCCTCCATTTTCCCGGTTCAATTTCCCCCCTCCATTTTCCTTCCCCTGCCTTCTAGTTGTGGGGGATTGAACGATTGATCCCAACATTGTAACTCCAATGCCTAATTCCCCATCTTCCTCTTTTTCCACTCAATGATCAATTCGATTCATTAATGCTAAATCCCAATCGCATTCCCTGTTCCCCACAATCACATCCCCCAAACCCGAATCTGGTTGAAGAAAGTAAGAAAACCCATTTGGTGGATTGAATTGAAGAGAAATATCCCCCAAATCCCTACAAGTTGAGGCGAAGCGGGAGCATTCATTTGGGAACGACGATGAAAGGGAACAAGAAGGATTCGGAGAAGGTTATATGGGATCAGCTGAGGAGCCCTTCTCATGCCAATTCCATCTCCGTACCCGGTTCCCCAGCTTGGATTCTCCCCAAGCTCATGGTATGGCTTCTCCTCTTCGTCACCGTCACCTACGTTTTCTACACATTGAGGCTAGTCTCCACTTCCCAACCCCGCAATGATGACCTCCTCTCCCGCCACCGCTCATCCCAGCCACATCACCTCTCCCTCGTCGCCCTCAGCGGCAACGACTCCACCGACAACGGGGCGGCGACGACGAGAATCGCTCTCCCGCGGCGGGAGATCGAGGAGAGGCCCGAGAAGCAGCCGACGGATTTGCAGCACGTGGTGTTCGGCATCGCGGCGTCGGCCAAGCTCTGGGAGCAGAGGAAGGAATACATCAAGATTTGGTACAAGGCCGACAGAATGAGAGGGGTTGTTTGGCTGGATCAGAATCGTGGTGGTGTAGATGGCAGAGGCCATCTATTAAGTTTTATCTTTATTTTTTAATAGTTGTAAAATAAGGTGGAAATTGTAAATATTTAAATTTTATTATTTTAATATTTTTTAATGGCCACGTCACTCATTTAACGGTCAACTATAATAGTTGACTGCCACATCAGCAAAAACTAACGGAGAGTGATCAAACTTGAACTTTTGAACTAATCTTAGTGACCATGAATGGAATTAAATATTTGCAGTGACCAAACATGAACGTTTTTAGTAAACCGAGTGACCAACCTTGCAATTAACCCATTAATATAATCATCATCAAATTTATAAAAATAAAAACTTAGTAATCGTGGACACAGGACATGTATCTTGTTGAAATATTTCATTACTCTGTCCATTATTGCAAATATAACTCGTGATTACTTCTTCATATGATCTATCACAGATTGAGATTGTGTTGGGAAAATCCGAGAAGTTTGATAGTTTGATGACTACTGCAAGCACAACACCACAGCCAGAGACAAATGATGAACAAGACAAGGAATGATGCTATTATTAGGAGGGGAAAAAAGAAATAATTAAATGAAGCCAAATATTAAAAATAAAAAATCAATAAATATGCTTCCTTTTGTTGTAATTTTTTCCTATATACCCTCCATATTATTCTCTCAATTTCCCAAACCCAATTTTTGTTAATCTCAAATAGTGAATAGGAAAAGTTAGGTTACTGAATCCATTAATGAAAAAAGGCGGGTATTCATGAGCAAACTTTATCAACAAGAGAAAAGAAAACATAAAAAAATAAAAATAAAATCTTCTTTTATGTCCATCTTAATAAATAAAAAAACTTGGCATAAAGGGGATAATTTATATGTTTGCATTTTTTGGCTTCCCATATAATTTCCCCAACCTATGTTCTTACATAGTTTAAAGGGATTCATACATGGTTACATTTCTACTGATATTTTTATATCATATATCCTGTAACTAGTCGGGACATTGTAATTTTTGTTTTCTGCTAATTGCATTTTATAAAAGTGATACGTATTTAACTGCCTAATTATTAGTTCATTATGTTTAGAAATTTTAATATTATTCGTTCAGAATAATCCTTCACTCTATGGTTATAGCTATTATGGTCAAGATGATTTCACAATTGAAATAGAACACTCGATCATTCATTATCATTTTGATAAGAAAACACTGCTTATACATTGATCAGTATAAACAATGATAAATTAGCAAATTAAGTAGCAAACCATTATTCATGAATAAGGACATGACATTTGGCTAAGCTAAATGAAAGCTATATATTCAAAGGTAAAAATCAAGGTTGTCAACCTGTGGGTTGACCCGGATTGGCCCGGACCCGGCCTTGAAAATGGGATAAAATAGTCCATTTGAGAGTTAGCCAGGAAATGGTCAAACCCGGGAAAACCCGGGCGGTTGGCCCGTCCGAGCGGGTCAGCAAGTTGCTCGTTCCAAAGTGTCATTGAATTTTTACTATGTTGAGTTTAAGTTGATGTTATTTAATTGTGTTGGAGTTTAAGTACAGTTGTTTTTTTTATGTTGGATTCAAAATAAGTATAATATAATGACTTTTTCATATTTTTGGCCTAAACCGGACTAAAACGAGTGACCCATTAACCCTTGACCCACTATATCGGTCGGGTCCGGGTCGACCCGCGGGTTGACAACCTTGGTAAAAATTAAAACGATGTCGTTGAACTTAAGATGCGATCTGTATTTGTTTTGCTCTTTATAATCTAACTTCTACACCAAAGTTCAACAAATTCTTCTTTTTATTCTTCACTATACTCATTCTTCTTCCTTCTATTTTTCACCATACTCATTCTTGCATTTGCTACTATGCTCCTTCTACCTTACTCATTCTTGCATTTCATAAATTAAGCATGCCGCCACAAGAGGGCCGGGTTCAACTACATACTCTCAACTTGTAAAGGAATTCATGGAATTCTTGCATAGCTAAAACATAGGGGTCGTTTGGATGAGTTAACTGACAATGTGGTATTTGTAAAATCAAATCACTCATTTTCCCTATAAGTGGTATTTGTGCATTATTTGAAAAAAATAAGTATAGTTGAAATATATTGCTTGGATGAATTAAAGCAATGAATTATTTCACTTGTGGTATTTGATATAACATAAAGAGGTAAATTACTACAATGCCCTCACTTTAATAATCTCCCTATTTCATAAGAAATTGTGAATGATTTTTCCTACTACTTATTTTTTCTTTTCATTATTCATATTCTTTAACCCTATTGATTGGAAACAATCACAAAAACTTTGTTAATGACATTTCACAATTAGTAATCAAACTTCAAAATAGAAATAGAAATAGAAAAGGAGAACCAATCTGCAAACATATAAACTAGAGTTGTATGAAACTTGTTAATCTATTTCTCTTCCACACGCTTTCCCTTTCCCTTCTTCTCCTTCCTTCAGCTTCTCTTTATAGATCCTCATAGTCATAATGTTAATGTTCGAACCCAAACCGTCTAAAGAAATCCAAAAGGTTTTGTTACCGAAGGTACATGGAATAATGAATACTCTCAGATCTCTCATCTTTGGTGGCATGCCTTCACAACTAATTGATGTATAAACGAATAACTCATAGAAACAATAACAACTTCCTCCATTTTTCTATTTCCCGATAAGATTTCCTTCAAGAACTTAGTTTATTTGGGAATCTTCATAACCATCTTCAAGAAAGGAACGGTTACCTTAAGTTCTTTAAGGGTATCCCTCCATTGAGCACATTCAGTATTTAAATCACTCTCAAATAATCTCTTAGGATATGGTGCCCTTGGAATGTATTCGGATGCTTGAGGCTTCTTTGGGACTTTGTTTTCGTCAACATTAATCTTGGTTGGGACTATCAATTCCTCTTCAACACTCCTCTCTTCTTGAATAACTTTTATTTGTACTTACCTCATAGATGCTCGGGGTGTTGATCTCGGAAATTCCTTCAATGCCGAACACTCCTAAAAGTAACCTCATGGCATCCTTCTTCGGGTTATGTTCTATATTATCCGGTAAAGCTCCTTGAGGTCTTTTTGATAGAGATTGAGCCATAGATATCAATTGTGATTCAAGGTTTTGAAGTTTTGCTTCATGATTTTTTTGACCAGCCTCCACGGTTGAAAACTAGTTTGCGGCATTCTCCACAAATCTATCAATTGTATCAAACCTCCTTATGGTGGTGGCAATAAATTGTCCTACCATATCTTCAAGCTTTATCACACAATTATCCGAATTTCAGTTTTAATCTGAGAAAGGACCTTGGCTTAAAGAATGATTATTTCTTTGAAATAGAGTTTGCATCGGGTCTTTTCCTTGAAAACTGGGAGATTTCCTATCAGATGGTGAAGATCATAAGAAGTTAGGATGATTCCCCCATCCCGTATTATAGGTAGCACTATATGGATTGTTGTTTCTTTGTTGCCCTACAATAAAGATAGATTGCTCGTGTTGGATTGATGCTTCTACCATTGTCTTGCACTCTTCTAAATTATGATTGACATCACCACAACAATCGCACTTTATAACTTGCTTACTGTTGTTCTTCTTGGTTGATGCAACAAAGTCAATCTTCTTTGTCAATTCTTGAAGATGTGCCGATAATGAAGATGGTTCTTCAATTTGCAGCACATTGCCTTTCCTTACACTCTTTCCTTGCCTACCATCACCCCAATCATAGCTATTAACCGCCATATCTTCAATTAACCATGCAATTATCCTACTTCTTTGTTCTGAATAGCTCACCGATTGGCGACATCAATTCAATTTTGGAATTCACGAGTTAGTCCATTATAGAAGCTTTCCACTTGAAGCCAATCGGCTATGTCGTGGTGTGGGACCTTGAGAAAAAGATAGGTGAACCTTTCCCAAGTTTCGAATAGTGGCTCGTCTTCCTCTTGTCTAAACATTTGTATTTCACATCTCATCAATGTCGTCTTTGAAGGTGAGATGTATCTTGCGAAGAACTTGTCGCATAATTCCACCCAAGAGATAATAGAATGATAAAGTTGATTATTTAACCATTGCTTCACCCCTCCACTCAAGTTAAAGGGGAAGAGTCTCAAATGAATCGCCTCTTGGGGAACTCCATTAACTTTGGTAGCATCCATAAGCTCGTAAAATGCCTTGATGTGGGCGTGTGCGTCTTCATTCGCCAACCCGTGAAACTGGACTGCATTCTGAAGCATGGTTGACTCGTTCTAACTACAACATCCCGATCGACGACCAAGTATAACCGACGATCGAGTGTATCATAGGGCAAGAAGCAATATGAATTTATCGTACCACGGGGATCTAGGCTTACCCTACCTTAGGTTTAGGGTTCGTTATCTAGCCAACCTAAGGTAGTGATTAGAAAAACCAAGCTAACTAACCTAGACTAACCACTAACCTAGCTATTTACAAGGTTGGGAGCTCTCTTGGGTTGAATCCCCCTATTTCCGACCTTTGGATCGATGTTGAGTATCCTCCTAGATCGATCGACTCATATACACTAACGTTTGGAGATGGACTCCCTCGGGAATGACCCGGAAAGGCGAACCAATGGATGGGTATGTGCTCTATTCAACCTAGGGTTTCATATATTGCAAGGAGACAAATGGAATCAACTCCGCCGGGGACTAACCGGACAATATACGATAGGAGTGACCCAAAGACGCCAATAATGGCTCTAAGGGGATTTTCCCTTTCCTAGGTCAAAAGCTCAAGACATGAAAATGCAATCAAAACTCATGCCATCCATTAAAACATCCATCAATTAGATAAAATCATCAATCAAACTAGTAAGTTGTCACATACATCAACAACAACAAACAAAAATCTATACCTAGAGTCCTTAATCCCAAGAGAAGAGGGTGAGTTTCTAGATAGAGAGGAGAGATCACAAAGAAACCTCTAGATCTTCATCTTCTTCTAGGCTTGATTCCTAGCTTCCAAGCTTGATCAATGCCTTCAATTAACCTTCAAGATCACTCACTCTCTCACTAGAACTCCCCTTTGGTGTTTTAGGGTGAAACCTTAGAGAAAGAAAGTGTGCCTTCTCCAAAAACCAGCTCTCCTTTCTATCTCCCCGCTGTTGTCTTCATATTTGCCCGAAAGTGACCAGTTCACGGCCGCGTTGGCCAGTTCACGGCCGTGAACACCTAAACGCGTCCGTAAACTCATTGTCGTCTCCAAAACGCACCGCTACACTCTCATGGATTCACGGTTTGTGATCCAAGTTCACGGTCTTAGAGATCGTGAACTCACCTTGCGCCAGTAACGACAGATTTCTCCCCAGATGCCTCGATGTTCACG
Organism: Linum tenue; assembly: GCA_946122785.1. Classification (NCBI taxonomy): domain Eukaryota; kingdom Viridiplantae; phylum Streptophyta; class Magnoliopsida; order Malpighiales; family Linaceae; genus Linum; species Linum tenue. The sequence continues at coordinate 49,897,538 of CAMGYJ010000007.1, read as the reverse complement.
GTTACGGGGCAACTATAATGGTTTTTTCACTTTTTGGCACTTTTCGACCTCCAATCGACCTAAAACTCGTCCTTGACCTTCCCACAAGTGCTAAGACCTGAATTGCATCAAAAAAGCACAACCTAACGTGAAATATGTCGAGGGACGATGAAATGCAAAGCCAAACTATCAAGATATGAGGGGTAAAATGTGTTCAATTGGACCCCAATCAATGGTTATGGTCCCTGGTTTGATTTCGTAGTTGTTGTTGGGGATAGTCGGTGCCAAATTGGAGATTCAACATTCTCCACACTTGCTCTTGAAATGGATATCATTGTCCTCGCCCGCAGTGGTTGTTGTGTTTGAGGTTGAGGTGGTGCTTGTTCCACCATCTGTTGTGGTTGGAATCTCCACGTTCTTCTTAGGCCTCGAAGTGTCTTCTCGATCTCAGTATCAAGTGGTACTGTGATTAGAGAATCTCTTATTTACATACAAAATAATTACAAGATAAAGATACAAACAACCGTGACGTACAAAGTGGGATAAAAGTTAAATAAGATTAAACTACTATATATATATGGTGGCGTATTATGTGCACCCACTTTTTCGGGTGCACTCAGTGCACCCGCCTCATAATTGTCATTCTGACCATGCGATTCATGTCAAAACTGTATCAATTGTTGCTTATGATATTATGACCAAGAAGCACATGAATTTGAAAAAAATTCATTCAAAAATTACTTTAATTTGAAGGATTAAGGATTTATGAATTTAGGGATTTAGGGTTAGGGTTTAGGTTTACAATTTTGGAATTTTGGGTTGGGATTCAAAATTGAAGGTTAAGGGGTTAGGGTAATGGATTGATTTGTTATGATTCTATGTCATATCATCATATTATATTGAGAGTACTAATTAAAGTTCAAAATTTGATGTATTATGGACGCTTTTAGAGTTGGGTGCACTGAGTACACCCAAAAAAGTGAGTGCATCGAAGTAGCCACCATATATATATATATAAAAGAGTATAAAAGTAAGACAAAAGTAAGTAACAACTCTATGATTTTTAACTAATTATCGAGAGTTCTCCGGCAACGATGCCAAAAACTTGGTCGTGATGCTACTACACTAGTGCAGGTGTTATCAATCATTTGCACAGTTTACCTAACTACCTCATAATGAGCCAAGTATAACTTAGAATGGCATTGCTAGTATAGTGGCTACCAAGGTCGTATTCCACGAGTTTTGATACCCTAGGCTACTTCTTACTTCGTTGTTATCTAGTCAATCAGTTAAGTTTTTTGGGTTGGAGGTTGATGAGAAGATACTAGTGGAGAAAACAAAGATAAAAGCAAGGTACTTCGGGTGCCACCCTCGCCCTAGACTAGTGATAGCACCATATTTGCACATGTTTGCACCCTTGTTTCTTAACCGTTTTGGCTCGAATTTGTGGTGTCTTGGCCTATTTTACGCTAGGTTGTGTTATTTTGTCATATTTCAGGTCCTAGCGAATAAAGGGAGGCATAGGCGCAAGTTTCAGATCAATCGGAGGTCGTTTGGTCACTCAAAAGCCTCTAAAAAGAGGAGCTGAGAATGAAATACGTGCAGACCCCCGAAAAATACGGCCGTAATTCACAAATTACCACCGATATTTTTTAAGCCGAGCATGATGAAGGCTCAGGTGAGAATTACGGTCAAGGTTCCCAAAATACGACCGCATTTCTCCAGCGTCTAGCTCGTATTTTTATGGCCGATGCTAGCCCTTGAAGAATATTGAAGGAAATCAAATTACGGGCATACGAAGAAAAAATATGACCGTAATTTGCAAAATAATGCCGATAATTGTCAAAATACTGCCAGTATTTTTCTAGACGCGACCTTGGTTTTCTCCGTCTCCACTTAACCAAAATGCGTGTTTTGGGCAAAATATGTGCATAAGTGAATTACGACCGGATTTCTGCCCGTATTTCGCCCAGAATCGGGTTGAAGAGGCAGATTCGAGCCAAAGGAAAGGGATTCGAATTTTTGGAGCAAAAATAGAGTACTAGAGAGAGAAAGTGTGAAGAACAAACCCTAGGAGCTATTTGGAGTGGATTTCTCACCATTGAAGCTCAGATTGCATCCCCAGGAGTGAAGATTGACATCCTAGAGCAGATTATTCTCATCTTTATGAGTATGACTGCTTTGATTTTTGTTTTCCTCTCTCTCTCTCTCTCTCTCTCTACGGAGTAGACCTTTCTCTCACTTGGGTATGAATAACCCTAGTTCCATGCGTTAGGGATCTTGATTGTATGACTTTTGGATTGATATAATGTTTGATTATAATCGATTGAAGTGTGTTTATTGATTCAATTGAATCCTGATCAACTTCTTTTGATTTCTGCTTCAACCTGAGATAGATAGAATTTGATTAGGTTGTTAGAGCTTCTTCAATCGATAGGAGTGAATTGATTGCACGAGATTCAGTCAATTCATAGCTTTGTACTGGTATTTGGTTCCAGTAGTGGAGTTCTTTGTTAATTGCCTTAGCTTTCTATCCCGGTGAAGACTAGTCGCTTAGTCTGTCAAAGAGGGCTTGGTCAACTTAAGAGATTCCAAGCCTCAATCCCTAGTGACTCTTCTCTTCCTTTCAAAACACCGGACAATTTACTATTTTCTTTCTGTTTTGGTTTGAATTCAACTTCACTCACTTAGTCCAGCTAGATAATAGAAGTTCACAGAGTAGGCAGTAAATCTAGACCCGGGTTGATAATTAAACTTGCCCACTATTCTGCATTTCTGGACTGCGATTATACTTGGTCGTAGTTTGGTCTTGTGTTTTAGCGTGTCAACTAGGTTCGCCTATGATTCGGGCATAATTACACATATTCTAACTCTTCATATCTTGATTCTTTGACTTGGTAATCATTTTTTCTTGACCTATTTTACGATTGGTAGTACTATTTTCCTCACATATCAGGTCCTAGTACTTGTGGGAAAGTTTGGGACGAGTTTTGGGCCATTTTGAGGTCAAAACAAGCCAAGAAGTAGAGTTTGTGCAAGGTTCACGAGCAGGAGGCAAATAACACACCCTAGGGGAGTGAAAATCTCCCCCAGATCGTGAAGTGTGCACTTACTAGCAGCCCTTGTGCATCTCACAGGCTAGACATACTTCACGGGCTGGGGGGCAAAAATCACCCCGAGACCGGAAGTTAGCCCAAAATGGTGAGTTTTCAGGCGAGATCACCCTTTGCTTGCTAATATCACGGCCATGAACAATGACAGTGAAGTCTGCACTGTCGGGCATATAAAAAGGCAACATATGGGAAAAGAGTTATATGTATAATATGGCCCTCTACTTTGTATTTTTCTAAAACATGACCCTTTTCTTTGAATCACATCAAACCTACCCTTCTAGTATTAAACGCTTCTCAAACCTACCCCTCCGGTCCAACAGTTCCATAACCGAATTCAGACAATAGGATTTCATAAAAATGAAAGGCAAAATGACTTTATTACCCCTTAATTTTTTTTATCTCCCTGCATCCCCCAACACATTCTACAGCCTCTGCAAAATCACATTTTGATGTAGCAGTGACCACAAATAGGAGGGAGGCTCTTTAGCGAGTTAGTTTGTATTTTGATTCCACCATCCATTAAATTAATTATATTGGAACTCTGTCTACAGAGACGAACCGTAAGTATCAAGAGTTTATTCATAAAATCCACGAAACAATAACGTCTGCATCATTCTCCCTAACATTATGTGTTCCATCCAACTAAACATATAATAACATGTCTATATCCAATCTAGGTGATACATAACTGAGGAGAAAAAATATCTATATCCAATCTGAGTAGCGACATATCTACTTAAGCGTGCTGGTTATGCTTTCTTGAGTGCCACTAAAATTTTTCTCCGCCTCCTGTCGGCCTATTTGCTTCAGTGACCAAAACACCCTTTTTCCTATCAAGTCAGGCTGCAATAGTATTATGCAAAACACAAACATCAACATGGAAATTATGAAAGGTAGAACTTTTGAATGCTTGAAAATGAACGAACATATATTAATATTCCTTACATTTAGAAAACCAAAACCCTTTTTATTTTTGTCATACGTCCCTCCTCCCACATAAGCTACCCTTTTCTTTTTTGGTGACCGACTGGTACCAGAAGCTCCATCAACCTAAAAAAAAACAAAAACTAAAAAAACATCTCCATCAAACATATGTCATTACTATAAATGACATAGTTATTATATACCCAAGGAAGAAAGGAAACGATAACCAATAATGCTGAAGCAAAAACTGTGATCCATAAACTAATAAAAAACCCGACTACTGCATCATGCATCAGAATATCGCTACAAAGGAAAACATGTAAAAAGAGTTAATTGCACTTACCAATGTTGATTTAGGTTTCTTACAGCTGCGGGAATTGTGCCCAAGCCGCCCTTGACAATTGGTGCATCTCATTACTCTCCCGCTTCTACCAAGCTTATCCGGGTGCTTTTTATCCCCAGCCAACAACTCTTTAGACGTATAGACACGCTTCTTTCTTGGTCTCTTATTGTCCTCAACTTCCTCGGTGCTTTTCACTCTTTTCTTTTTTGGTCTACCCAGCATGACTCTAAAATCAGGTGGTAGAATGGCATCATATTCACTCTTTATCTATGTCCTTGGTCCATCCATCAGTTCTAATACATGAGCATATGTGCCTCTCCAATTTGTGTTGTGAAATATTCTGATATGAATCTTTCAGGGCTCTCTCCTTCATATGCCAAACATGAAATGTCCCGACCTTTTTCGAAAATCAAACCACAACTCAAACCCAAAACCGGTTACTCCGGAGCAACCCAAACCACATTTTAAAATAAACAAACTGACTTTATTTATTAATTTTAAATCAAAAAGCCCCAACACTTGGGCAAAATCTCAATCTCAAACACTTAAAACAACTTAACCCAGAATCTTGAACCTTGAATCTCCAGTACATATACTCATAACCATAAACAAAATAATTAAACTAACTCTAGCTCTAACTCCTGGTTGAGTTCCTTGAGGTCTCGTCCATGCTGGTGTAGTAGCTCGCCTCACACTGCCCTTTTCTCGGGATCCACCTTTGCTAACCCTTCCTCAACCTGGTGAGTGAGAAGGGGTCAGTCTCGTCGTTACTTCCTAAGGTCTTTGCCCTAAGCAAACTCCTTTCTAAAACACGTTATTAGCGTTTCCTTTCCTTAGATGAAAGTCGTTCTCACTTTCATCCTTAATAACTCATCTCAACATTAACTCATAGAAGTTCTCAACCTCTATCCTTAACTCAAACACAAAACACTAGGACCACCGCGTTACGTCTCGTCGTCCGGTGTCCTACCCTAGTATGCCAACCTCGTTACGTCTCGCCGTACGGTTGCATACCCATACTCGGAAATGGCACTGCGTTACGTCTCGCCGTCCAGTCCATGCCCGTCAACTACTGCGTTACGTCTCGCCGTCCAGTAGTGACCCGACCATCTACCGCGTCCAGTAGTGGCCCAACCGCCCGGGGGTTCATCTTACCAACAACCACACACATTCACATACATAGCACAACGCGTGCCTCCACCTTAAGTAGGCGGTGGGATGCCTCACACACATAATCGCGCTTACTTGAAAATTAAATAACATAACTGAATCAAAAGACAAACTAAAAGACCTCGACGGAGATTTTACCCCCTTTACACTCACCTCGACGTAACTCGTGCTCCTACGTTGCTAACGAGGATATCCCCATGAATTTCACATGTTTCCTCATGCCTCCTTCCTGCAGTACACGCCCCATGTTACACCTTAGTTATCGGATTGTCAAGCTCATTGTGTCCGTAGACATCTCAATATCCTTTAGGTCACCTAACCTTAATAGCTTAATGAAATGACACTCGACAATTAAATACCCTTGTCACTTGTCCATCTTTTAATTGACCTGACCCTTTACCACTTTCAGGAAAAATCCAAATCCATCCCTTTCCAATATATGTCTGATATAAGATTATTCCATCAATTTTCACGTGTAGCTATTCTACACCCACGCATGCGATCCAAACTTCCAAGAAACGAGCCGATCGATGATTATTCCCCAATCTGGCATTGCTAATTACTTCAATTATTTGGGTTTCATCCAACAATATCAAAGTAGTTGAAGGCCTACAGGGGTCCAGCCCTTACCTCAACAGTCGATTCATTGAATCCTCCCCGCATGCTTCTGTCCGCTCAAAGCTCTTCATCGCCATCAACTCCGTCCATGATTCACCACTCTGCCTACGATCGTCCCTCCCCGTGCCGATTCCAAGATTAAAACACCTTTGCCAGCTCAAAATCTCTACCGGTCGCGATCCTCCTCCCTGCTGCACTTTTATTTTCTTTTCCTTCTCGCTCGTGATGGAGACAAGGCAGGGCGACGGTGGGTTGCTTTAGGTTTAGTTAGGGCTTCCCTATTTAGTGAATGGGGACGGTTTTATGCGCATGGGGGAGGGAATATTGATGGTCGGTGGGGATTGGATGGGGCGGCCCTTTGTGGGCCCGAGTGAACACATAATAATTTTTTTAATAATAATAATAATTATTATTATTATTACTACTAATCCGCGATTGCAATCCTTAGTACGTAACCGTTAATCCAACCGTTCACGTATAATGGTCGAACCTGAACCCAAAGGTCGGGGTGTTACAACATGTGGTAGCATGTGCGCATGGGATCCTAGTCAACTCCTAGACTCGACAAGAACAAGTACGTTTTAGGATTGAGACGGTTAACCTCTCATCATGATGACGATCTTCATAACCATGCTTTCCATTATGAGTGATGTGGCATGTTTGGCTTAACTATGCATTGGCCACGTACTTCTTCAAAATTTTGGGACAGAACTGCCTGTCCCACTTCTCTGCTAGTGCCTTCTTCTTTGTGACCATGGTTAACATCATAATGCAAAGATAATCCAACATGCTATAGATCGCCTTATATCTAGCCATTAGGACCAAGGCGTTGATTGATTCTGGCATGTTGCTGTCAACTGAATCGCATTTCACATATGTTTTGAAGAAGGCACGTGACCAATGTTTTGGATCAATAGAGACTAATGCTTCAGCTGCCTCCTTATTTGGTGTTGATAACTTCTCATATGCTCTATTGAAGAATGCAGGGGTTGTGGCCTTCGCACATTCCCAAAAGGTGCTTTTCCAGTCTCTCATTTTGTACTTCTTCCTCCAATTGCACCATATATGTCTCGCACAGATGCTCAGGATTTGGAAAGACCTCAGCTATTGCTGGTACACGCCCCTACAATATTTATGGAATAGTCAAATTCATGCATCATACCCAGACGATGCATCAAATACAAGTATTTTTACTCTTTTACTATTTTCCAAAATAAAAAGTGAAGCAGCAACTAATCTTTCATTTATGAAATAGTCAAACATCACATCCAAGTGAAAACAAGTATTGTATGCAAGAATAAAAATAACTATAAAAGGTAACTAGAAAATATTAATGTTTGTGTACCTTCATTTTATCAGAACTAAAGCACCAGCCACCTCCTTCATCAACGCACATATCATCTCTCAGCTCTTTCAGAAACCAATCTCATGAACTCCTTGACTCAACCTCCATAAGTGCCATGCAATAGGATACATTTTATCATTTGCATCCCTTTCGATTGCAGCTAGCAACTCACCCTTACACACACCCTTCAAGAAACATCCATCCAAAGCAACCACATTTCTGCATCCAACTAGGAACCCTTTCTTCATTGAGCCAAAACAAACTTACATTCACTAAAACTCTGACTTTCCTTCAGGGTTATCCCTGTTTACCATGATACGGATAGTTGAGTCAATGTTGGCATTCTTAATCTCCCAGCATATATCCACAAGATTGCGTACTCATCCCTATAGCATCCTTCGATCAAATGTAAAACCAATCTCTTTGACCTAGAACACTTGTTTTGTTCAACGTCAAACCCCAATTCTTCTATAACAGTCTCAATCATGTCCTTCAACTTCCATCGTGGATCTAATCTAATCCTTCTATGGTACTTCTCTGCAATTGCAACTGGGGACATCTTCCTACTTTTAAAATGCACTCCACATCTATGTTTGATGACTCGATATTTGGACATGTTTTCCCCTTTGTTTCTTGATCGTTTAAGCTTGCATTATCGCTTCTTTGGCCTATTTTACGCTAGATTGTATTACTTTGTCACATTTCAGGTCCTAGCACATAAAGTGAAGCGTATGCGAGGGTTTCAAGTCAATCGGAGATCAATTGGCGACTCGGGGGAAGAAACTCGGGTATGACTTGAAGAAGAATGGATTTCTACCTCAGTTTCTAACCATATAATCATTTAATCTTGTCATGATAAGAAAGAGGACGAGACTACGAGCGTCTGGGATCAAACCGCACCTGATTTGGAGTCCGAACGAGGGAGAAACGAAGGATCAAAGATAGGGGACCCGAAACTGCAAAATACCCGACCATTATACCCTACCGGGTATTTTTGGCCATCTGATAGGGGATTTTTGGCAGCATCAGTAGGCCCCCCGGTCGTGAACCAAAAATACACGACCGGGTATTTTCCCTTTTGCCCAGAAGAGTGACCCGGAGCATTTTGTTGATACCCGACCGGGTATTCTGACCGGGGATCGCGAACGCAGGCTGTTAAAAGCCTGTTTTGTGCGTTTTTGCAAGGGAGAGCTGGGTTTTGGATCCCAAACACCCAAGGGACGAAACAGAGAAAGAGAGGGCGATTTGAGGGCATTCTAAGAGTGGAATTGGAGGATTTCTTCGCCTTGGAAGCTCGAGGAACAAGCCCGGACTTGAAGACTGATCATCTGAAGATTCTTACTGCAGTCTCTCTATTCTCTATGGAGTAACTTCCCTTCACTTAGGTTTTGAGGAACCCTAGCTATGGTTGTTTGATTGGATTATTGTATGAGTACTCCTACTTGATAATCTTGAGTTCATATTCAATCTATGCATGTTTTCATGATTCAATTTTGCTTTAGTCGAGATTATTGATTCTGCTTTGATCCTATGAGAGCGAATACCTGATTAGGTCAATAGAGCACCATAGATTGATAGTATTGGATCGATTGCTTTAGTCGAGGGTTGATTCAATGCTTTGTATCGATTGAGAACCTCATTCGATGGAGGGAATCTAGTTCAGAACGCCTTGATCGGTTGTTCTAGAGAAGGATACGTCCCTCTAGGCAATTGACTCAAGAGGGCCTTGTTCCTTTAGTCGAGACTCAAGGTCTAGTCAAGGATTCTCCGCATTGTGAATGAAAGTGAAACAGGTTAGAGATCATCAATCATTAATCTGGCTAGTGGATAGGGGGAATCATACCTAAGTGAGTTCCCAACCTGTAATTAGATTAACTTTAACTGTAGTTTGTTAGAGTAGTTTTAGTTCTTCCATCTTAATCTGGTTTGCTAGATAATGAACTGAAGTTGAATAATAGTAACTCTAGAGACCCGTGGATTCGATATTTATTACTTGAGCCACTATACTGCAGTCCCTTTCATTGGTTACACTTGGCCATTGTTTGGAGTTGTGTCATAGCGATCGAGTAATAAGATTGGGGAATTGATAGATATTTAGGGATTGAGATAGAATTGGGGAAGAATAGAATTGGGGATTAGGGATTTAGAAGAGGAAATTGGGGATCGAGGAGAAGAATGGCTGACGGCCTAGGGATAGGTGACGAATTTGAGAGAGATTAGGGTTTCAGATACTTTTCTGAATAATTTTTCTTGCCTGATTATGAATAAAACGCAAAGTACATATTTATAACGAAAGATGTGAAAACCTAATACTAAACCTAATTCTACTAAAAGACTACTAACCATATTTAATAAAACCTAATAATAATGATAATATAGAAACTCGTTTTCCTTAGAAAACGTGTTTCTAACATCCTATCCCCCTTGAGACCAACCTTGCCCTCAAGGTTGATCAGCTTGACCCATTTCTTCAAGTCTACCGTGCAATCCACGTCTTGCCTCCTCCATTCTTGCGCTTTCTTTTCTTCCAATCGTGCTCCACTACTCGAACATATCTCACGCCAGCAACCCCGACTCCAATGACTTCTTCCTTATCCACGTGGCTAGCATCGTAGCCATAACCTAATGACTGCCCACCCCCATTTCCAAAATCCACAAAGTAAGTATCAGAGTGCTCATCTAAGCCCATAAATTCATCTTCATTTTCTTTTAAGCCCACTCCATACAAAAGAGCCATGGAAAACAACTCATGTTTGATCCAAGAATTGGCCCATGTGACTGCAAATCTTGCTTGAGCCTTAGCCTGTTCCGCTACCTCCCCTTGGCCAAAGGAACCCCATCAAAAATCTTCTCACAGCCCACTACACTTGACCCCACTCTATGCGGCTCCCAAAACCCCTTAGCCAAAATCCATTTTGGCCCAGGACTTGGCCCAATAGTGTAACCAGCTGCTAAACTTGGGCTCACTCCACTTCGCTGGAGCTGTTGTTTGTGGGAGGAAAGGAAACACAACTTGTCGTTCGGGAACAAGGGACTGCCACCATCTTCCTTCTCCGGTTCCTCCAAGAATGCGGCAGTGGTGGTGGTGACAAACTCCATTGCAGTCTCAGCAGCGGAGTGCGGAGAAACCGTCGGCGATCTTAGCTCCGGCGACGACAATCTCGCCCAACGGCTCTGCAGATCACCCTCCTCGCCGGCCGATTCCTTTGCCTCATCATTCCACGGGGGCTTCTCCATCGTGTCCTTCCTTTCCAGTGTCGAGCAGAGGGTTTCACCATCCGTCGTCATGTCCGCTAGCAGCCGTGCCGCCTACTCGCCTTTGTCCACAGGTGCTGCTTCTGTTTGCTGCCCGGGCATCAGTGTCGCAGCTCTTCCCGGCATCACTGTACCTCCGACGGAGCTGTCGCTGTTGCGATCGGCTGAAACGCTGTCGCGACCTCGCGCCCTCTTTTGCAGACTTGCACTGCTCCACCACCGTCTTCTATTTGCACGATCGGCGACTCTTCGGACAGCCAACGACGTCCGATGCGGCGAGCCCGGTCACACAGCTCTGCCCATGACAGGGTTTCTAGGGTCACCGTCTCTGCTTGCACGGTCGGCGACTCTTCGGAGCACCAACGGCGTCCGATGCGGCGAGCCCGGTCACGCAGCTCTGCCCATGACAGGTTTGAGAGCTTTGAAGAGCTCATCGTCAAACCAGTTGTAGAACTCGTCCCCGGTTGAGAGTTGTGGTGAACTCAATTCTCGAACTGGGCTCTGATACCAAATGTTAGAAACCTATTTCTAGGGTTCTAACGATCGAGTAATAAGATTGGGAATTGATAGATATTTAGGGATCGAGATAGAATTGGGGAAGAACAGAATTGGGGATTAGGGATTAGAAGAGGAAATTGGGGATCAAGGAGAAGAATGGCCGACGACCTAGGGATAGGTGACGAATTTGAGAGAGATTAGGGTTTGAGATACTTTTCTAAATAATTTTTCTTGCCTGATTCTGAATAAAACGCAAAGTACATATTTATAACGAAAGATGTGAAAACCTAATACTAAACCTAATTCTACTAAAAGACTACTAACCATATTTAATAAAACCTAATAATAATGATAATATAGAAACTCGTTTTCCTTAGAAAACGTGAATGAGGTTTTTTATTAATTCGTATTATCGTCAGTTTTTATGATTCGGAATATTATTTGGGGTATTCGGGAATAAACAGGGAGTTGATTGTTATGTTTAATTAGTTGGGGTAGTAGATAGAGATTAGGCGGATTATATAATCTGTACTAGTGGCATTATTTTCATTAAGCAATGAATTAATCAAACCCTAAACCTAATCTCTCTCCCCCTTCCCTTCTGCCTAGCGCCGACCCTCTCCCTCTCTTCTTCCAACTTTGGCGGCAGCAGCAGCCTATTCCTCTTCCCCTTTATTCTCAATTTCGCAAATTCCCAACCCCTAGCAAGATCAATCCCTAATTGATCCAGCTAATTTCCCAATTCCCAATTCTCATTCAGAATTTGGGGAAGAACGAGAAAGAATGGCCGGCGGCCGGATTTGGGAAAGAAGAGAAATTGAGAGGATTTGGGAGAGAATAGGGTTTAGGAATTTTCTTAATCTGCTTCTTATTGATTCTGAATGGAAGCCCAAACTACATATATATAGGAAATAGTGGAAAACCCTAACAATAAACCTAATTCTATTAAATGACTACTAACCTTATTGATAATTACCCTAATAATAATTATATTAATAAATAGAGAAACCCTACAGAAATCGGTTTCTAACATCTCCTCTCCCTTCATACCAACCTTGCCCTCAAGGTTGAACCACTTGACCCAATTCTTCCAACCTTCTCGCCCAATCCGATCATCGCTTCTCCACTGCTTGCGCTTCCTTTTCTTCCAATCACGCTCCATCTTTTCAATTGGGCTTCTCACACCACTCTTCTTGTGTTGATTTAACTTTTCGAGCTTCACTCCTATGGGCCCACTAATTGCTTCTCTGACAAATTCTAACAACAGCTCCTCCTTCAAAATCGGCCCAACCACATATAATAGAGTCCTAGTCATATTGTAATTGGGCGGCCCATGGGTCAGGCCATGCGAAGCCCATCTTGGCTCCACCCTCCCGGCTTCCTCGACCCACTGTAGTCTAAACTCCAGCCCATCCTCCGATCTTCTCTTGGCCTGCTTCATCCTCCAGCGCAGCCCACATGCTCCCATTGGATTCAGCCCGTCAAGGTCGGCCCGAGATGACCCAAATCCTGCCCTGCCAGTCCCGGAATCCCAGGGTGGCGACCAAGGATTTGCGAGGGGTGGAACCAAGCCGCCACCAATCTCCTTCCTCGTCGTGTCGTCCTCCCTCAGTGGCATCTTCCTCCTCGTCTCTGCTGGCAAGCCTTCGACCAGACCAACATAAGGCAAATTCGACTAGTGGCACCCCACCTCCGCCTCTGCTTTGTGATGCCTAGGGTTGCCGCTACTGAGCTTTGCAATGACCACAACTGTGATCCCCACCTCCATCTCTCCATCTGCTGGAGCTGCTTCCTCAACATCCAACAATAACTCTTTCGCCTCCGCGGCGCTTGCTACTTGGTCTCCTCGACGTCGTAGTCCGCCACGGCTCTCGTCGCTGACGGCCGCTCGTCGGCCTTGCCAGCCTCTGCGGTTGGCGGCTATCTCGCCGTCACGTCGTCACCTCCATCCTTCAAGTCTGCCGTCCCGCGACGCAACTCGTAGGCCTTCCAATATTCCACGATATTCCATAGTTTTTCCTACGTTTGAGCCCACGACAGCTCTGAAGGTTTTGGTGACCATGTCGTCTCGGGTCGCTGCTCCCCAGCCTTCGCGTCGCTCTCGGCCAGCTGCGGAGGTAGTTCTCTGTCAGTCTCCTTGGGCATCACTTCCTCTTGTGTGATCGGTAGCTCCTCGGGGATCCAACGGCGTCCGATGCAGCGGGCCTGTTCCCGCAGTTCTGCCCATGACAAGTCCGAGAGTCTTGAAGAGCTCATCGTCGAACCAGTTGTAGAACTCGTCCCCGGTTGAGAGTTGTGAAAAAACTCAATTCTCGAAACCGGGCTCTGATACCAGATGTTAGAAACAAAGTTTCTAACGCGTTTGATAATTGGGATTTAGGGATTTGAAGAATAGAATTAGGGATTAAGAAGTAAAATTTGGGGAAGAACGAGAAAGAATGGCCGGCGGCCGGATTTGGGAAAGAAGAGAAATTGAGAGGATTTGGGAGAGAATAGGGTTTATGAATTTTCTTAATCTGCTTCTTATTGATTCTGAATGGAAGCCCAAAGTACATATATATAGGAAATAGTGGAAACCCTAACAATAAATCTAATTCTATTAAATGACTACTAACCTTATTGATAAGATGTTCGATTATGTATGCGTGTGAATGTATGGTTGTTTGTGTGCTTGGAGCCTAGTCCACTGTCCAAATTTTTAAATTTGAGGGTTCCAAGTACGTGTTTCCATGCAAATTGCCTGCTCAGTATGCTTTGAATTGACAGTCTCTATAGTAATGTGCAACCTAGGGAGGTAGTGTAGCACTATGGAGGATGTTGATGCATTTAAGAAGTCTCATTTCTTCTTCCTATTGTGTTGGTTGATTGTGTGAATTAGTGATCTTAGGACCCTTGAATTGTGTGTTGTGGACTCTCTACCTGTCATGGACTCCTGTATCATGTTTTGAAATAAAAGGTGCTCGAAAATGTGCTTTAAAATAACGTCTCCCGTGCGAATAGGGCGAAAGTGTGTAAGGGGAGACGGGAATCCGTTCCCAATTTCCACCTACTACCTCCATCCCCCTTACATTCCTTTTCCCCGCACGAGGCTCGAGACATTCGCTCCCGGCATGGCCGGTAAGAGCCAGGTTCCCGCAAAACCTTTGCTAGGTGGGAGCCCCGTTTTCTGAAAATCGGGTTGGAACCCTTGAAAAAAAAAAGAGAACAAAAGAAAAGGAAAAAAAGGGGTTCCAACTAGGGATGGCAATGAGTAGGGTTGGCTGCGGGTTTACCCTATACCAACTCCTAACCCGCCGGGTAGAGCCTTCTAAAATACCCGACCAAATAATCACCGGGTATGAAAATTATGTAACCATACCCTACCCACCGGGTAACCACGGGTATTCGGGTAACCATGGGTACAAATCCTGAACTATGAACTTATACACATATATGCGCATACATACTGTTGTCCATTAAAAATTCACAATACTTGTAACTGTTCTAGCTTCAACAATCCACACGAATAAAAACAACAAACACATAATAATTGTTCTTGCTTCTACAATCCACACAAACATAATAATCGTTTACATCTTCATCATCAATAATGGTAGCTAAACTCAATTTCTCAAGCTAAACTAAATTTCTAAAGGGAAATTGACCCTTTGATTAGCGGGCGGGTATAACGGGGCGGGTATTATCGATTACCATACCCATATCCTACCCTTTATTTTGAAACCGGGTATTACCCTTACCCGCCCCTTAACCTGTCAAAGCGGGTAATTACCCTCGTTGACCGGTTACGGTCGGGTAGGGTACCCATGGTTACGGGTTGGATTGACAACCCTAGTTCCAACCGTCTTCAGGAAGAAAATAGAGCACCTTAAAAATGCGAGTCCATGATCTTTTGTTTTTGAGAGTCCATTGGTCCACGATTCATTTGTCCTCTGATTACTATTTGCCATGATGTCGACTCGAGACTAGCGTTCTCGGCGAAGAAGCTATGAGATTACTTGTGCGTCGGTTGACCTCGTAAACTGCTAAATGATCTAGAAAATCCTCTATCAACGATCGAGGGTGCGTGTTGCTATAGAGTTCTGGAGAGTTTCATTAGGTTGAGTTAGATTTTCTTGGGGACAATCAAATGGTTAAGTGTGGGGGGATTTGATGACTCGATATTTGCACATGTTTTCCCCTTTGTTTCTTGATCGTTTAAGCTTGCATTATCACTTCTTTGGCCTATTTTACGCTAGTTTGTGTTCCTTTGTCACATTTCAGGTCCTAGCACATAAAGTGAAGCGTAGGGCAAGTTTCAAGTCAATCGGAGATCAATTGGCGACTCGGGAGAAGAAACTCGGGTATGACTTGAAGAAGAATGGATTTCTACCTCATTTTGTAACTATATAATCATGTAATCTTGTCATGATAAGAAAGAGGACGAGACTACGAGCGTCTGGGATCAAACGGCACCTTATTTGGAGTCCGAACGAGGGAGAAACAAAGGATCAAAGATAGGGGACCCGAAACTGCAAAATACCCGACCATAATACCCTACCTGGTATTTTTGGCCATCTAATAGGGGATTTTTGGCAGCATCAGAAGGCCCCCCGGTCATGAACCAAAAATACCCGACCGGGTATTTTCCCTTTTGCCCAGAAGAGTGACCCGGAGCATTTTGTTGATACCCGACCGGGTATTCTGACCGGGGATCGCGAACGCAGGCTGTTAAAAGCCTGTTTTGTGCGTTTTTGCAAGGGAGAGCTGGGTTTTGGATCCCAAACACCCAAGGGACGAAACAGAGAAAGAGAGGGCGATTTGAGGGCATTCTAAGAGTGGAATTGGAGGATTTCTTCGCCTTGGAAGCTCGAGGAACAAGCCCGGACTTGAAGACTGATCATCTGAAGATTCTTACTGCAGTCTCTCTATTCTCTATGGAGTAACTTCCCTTCACTTAGGTTTTGAGGAACCCTAGCTATGGTTGTTTGATTGGATTATTGTATGAGTACTCCTACTTGATAATCTTGAGTTCATATTCAATCTATACATGTTTTCATGATTCAATTCTGCTTTAGTCGAGATTATTGATTCTGCTTTGATCCTATGAGAGCGAATACCTGATTAGGTCAATAGAGCACCATAGATTGATAGTATTGGATCGATTGCTTTAGTCGAGGGTTGATTCAATGCTTTGTATCGATTGAGAACCTCATTCGATAGAGGGAATCTAGTTTAGAACACCTTGATCGGTTGTTCTAGAGAAGGATACGTCCCTCTAGGCAATTGACTCAAGAGTGCCTTGTTCCTTTAGTCGAGACTCAAGGTCTAGTCAAGGATTCTCCGCATTGTGAATGAAAGTGAAACAGGTTAGAGATCATCAATCATTAATCTGGCTAGTGGCTAGGGGGAATCATACCTAAGTGAGTTCTCAACCTGTAATTAGATTAACTTTAACTGTAGTTTGTTAGAGTAGTTTTAGTTCTTCCATCTTAATCTGGTTTGCTAGATAATGAACTGAAGCTGAGTAATAGTAACTCTAGAGACCCGTGGATTCGATATTTATTACTTGAGCCACTATAATGCAGTCCCTTTCATTGGTTACACTTGGCCATTGTTAGGAGTTGTGTCATAGCGAGTCAATGTTGCTTCAATGTTTTGATTTGAAAGCCATTGGCTCGTGTGCACCATGAGATATGTAGGGCAAATGGACAACCAGGATAAGTGCAAACCATCCTAATCCTTGTTGAATCACTCTTCTTGACCCTTAAATATTTCTTTGTCTTCAAGGAGTACTTGGTGATAGCATCCCTAGCCTTATCCATACTATTAAAGATCATACCTACTTCAAAGAAGGGTGTGTCCAAATTTGATTAAACTTGCGAAAATGGCTTTTTTCTACTTACTCCATAGTCAACTACTTCATCTTCCTTGTCTGTCTCATCATGGATTCCAATGTCATCGGATTTGAAACCATCCTCCTCTTCTGTAACCTTTTATTGTCGGTAAGCCAATCGGGGTGCACCTCAAACTCACTTTCGGATTCGCTCGCTTATTCATCAATCCACACATTGTCTTCCAAATTAGATGTGTTGCACCATCTACAACATTTTTTACCCCACTATGTGCTTCAAAAGTAGATGCATCCTCATGTCCAACCGGAACAGTACCTCCCCCATTTTGTTCAATCAACTCAGTAACTTTCATTGTAGACCCTCCAACTTATTTTGCTACGTCCTGCATAAAAATGAACCAAACTAATCTATTTATATATTAGTTGACCGCTGATAAGGGAAAAATCAAATTAAGATCTTATTACTAGATACAAGTGTGAAATCTCTTATTGACCCAAGCTCATAAATATATAAATAATCATAGAGTTACCTCTTCGTCGTCAAAGAGTTGGTGTCCTTTCGTGAAAGCATATCTTATGTAAACATTATAAACATTTTTGTCTTTGAACTCATCAACCAACGCTCTAATGACTGATTCATCACATAGTAGTGTCCAAGCATTATCTCCATTTTTCCCAAACTTTTTGAAGTACATCTCAAAATCGTCATTCAAATTTGCTTCTTGTTTTATGGCTTTGATTAGGTCCCAAGTGCATATTTAATCAGGATCAGTTTTAGGATATAATAATTCTTTCCCACAGTCGTATATTACATCACAACCGATCTTCCTAAATTTTCCACGAACATGAAAAACCATCGTTGGAGAACCCATTCTTGGTCCTAACAAAAAAATTCCAATTTTGCATTACACACCCACCAACACAGAGCAATAATATATTAATAATGATGCTGTTAAAGTAGGAGAAAATATGCCTACAGGTTACATGGAGAGCCCTGTAGGTTTGAGTTCAAAGTAGTCCTTTAAAGGACCTGCTATCACAAATAATAATAATAATAATAATTTATTTAATTTGTCTTATTCTACTTGTGAAATCATAAAAGTGTTGTTTGGTGTAGGATCCCTTACCTTCCAATTATTGAAAGTGAGTTCAAAATACCCTCAATGTTCTTCTCGCTGAAAGACAGACGTAACCAAGGTTTGAGTGATGGAGGTCTTAATAAGATTGCCGGATGGGGGAAATTAGGGTTGGGTTTGCTGTAAGATCCAAAGTAGGGATGCAGAGATTGGAGATTGACAATGGTGGTGCGGTGGAGGCGGCGTGAAGGGGAAACAAAGGGCGGGAGAGGTTAGGGTCGGGAGTTAGGGAGGGAATGGATGCAAGTCTATGAGGATGAAGGTGTTGAAGATTCTACAACTGCAAAGTGGTGGTGGCGGCAAAAATCATACATCGGGAGAATTGGGATGGTCAAAGTTGGGGTCTCGTCGTTAAAGGGGAAGGGCTTTGAATATAGGGTTTTTCATTCAACGAATGGTTATAAATAAGGCGGCATCAAAGTCATTTTGCCTTCCATTTTTATGAAATCCTGCTGACCGAATTCGGTTGGACCAATTTGGTGGTTCTTAAACGGAAAATTAATTGGGGGGGGGGTAGTTTTGAGCAGCATTTAATACTAGAAGGGTAGTTTTGATGTGATTCAAAGTAGAGGGGCATGTTTAAGAAAAATACAAAGTAGAGGAGCATGTTATACATATAACAAAAGGGAGCTTGGTTCTTCTTTAGGGTTTCAACCCAAAGCACCCAAAGAGCCATTTCTAGACATAGAGATAGTGATCTTGGAGCTTAATTGGAGGCTTGGATTGATTTTGGAGTCAAAGATTCAAGCCTAGAAGATGAAGATCTTGAGCTATTTTTGTAAACTCTCTCTTTTCTCTCTAGAATTAGCCTCTTCTATTAGGTTGAAGAACCCTAGTTCTAGCTTTTGGTTTGATGTTGATGTATGTGATGAATCCTATGTTTGATTTCTCATTTTATTTAGTTGATGCATGGTTTTCATGGATTGCATGAGTTTTACATGTCAATTGAGCTTTTGACTTAGGAGGGAGAAAATCCCCTTAAAGCCCATTATTGGCGTCTTAGGGTCGCTCCTATCATATGTCATTTGCATAACTATGATGGAGCCGGTAGAGTCAATTTCTTAATGGTATGTGAATCCCTAGGTTGAATAAAATACTACCCATTCATATCTATGTAGTTCCGGGTGAATTCCCGAGGGAGTCTTTCTCCTATTGGTAGATGAATTGAGTCGATTGAGCTAGGATGGTACGCAATATTGGTCCAAATGATAGAACTAGGGGGATTCAAACTAAGAGAGCTCTATAACTCGTAATTAGCTAGGGTAGTGGTTAGGTTAGTGTAGTTAGCTTAGTTTATTAATCACTATTCTAGATTGGCTAGATAACGAAACCTTAAGCCGAAGTAACGTACATCTAGAGACCCGTGGTTCGATAATTTTATTGTTTGCTTACCCTATGCTATACATGATCGTTGGTTATGTTTTGCCTTCGATTGGAAATGTGTAGTTAGAGTCGAGCCAACCTATCATGCATACTAGAGATGTGCTTCGATCAGAACGCGTGCAACTTCTCTAGCATTGTTTTAGGAAGGCAAGTTCACGGTCATGCTGGGATAGTTCGCGGCCGCGATCTGGGAAGGGAACCGCGATCTTGAGCTTGCTTTTTTGTGCATTGAAGGTTGGGAAGTTTACGGCCCAAGTTCATAGTCGCGATCCATGAATTGCGGACTCGATCTTCTTCGTGGGCTCAGATGAAGAAGGTCGTGAGTCGATTATCAAGACTTTGTGCTCCCTCCTTGTTGGCTTCTCCAAAAGTTCGCGCCTGATTCGATTATCAAGACTTTCTGCTACTTCCTTGTTGGTACTGTAGGCTGTGATTTCGGTCCTCAATCATGTGTCATTTGTCCCCGACAGTAATCATTAATGCTATGGCTGTGATTTTGATCATTTCTCTACACTTGTGCACATTTTTATACTTAAAAACATCCATATCATCCAATACACCCTAATATGCTAATATTTTCTCAAAGGAATGAATAAGGGTTATATTTAATGATATATTAACCATGAAAAACATAAAATGACTAAAAACAAACCTAAATATGGGCTCTAAATAACGACATTTTGGGTGATATCAACATTGTAACAAGAAAATTTTATTTTTGTCGTAAAAAAACAAAAAAGTAACTCAAAATTACCAAAGATTTAGCATGCACTTTTTTTAATGCCAACTTCTTAAATAGTAAATTAGCAAAAGAATGAAATGCATATTGTGGTGACAAAAACTCCCAATTCATGTGTGTGCACCCCAACTAGGGGTTTTGCTGCCCCAATTTGCTTTTAAATTTTGGATAAGCCTTATCTAGGCACGCACCTCAATTGGCTATACTCAAGATTGACAAATCCAATTGTCGCATGTGTGCCCCAACTCGAGTATATGTACAATAATATGAGAATTATATTTTCAAAAAAAGAGCAAATTATGAGTAATAATTTTTAAAAAATAATATTTAGAAAAAAAATTCGAAGAACAATGACCAGACTGAGAATTACCATGTTATACTTTGACGCGCTCATAGTAAAAAAAATGAGAATGGAGGGGAAGAGAATTTCAAGATGGTTTTTAAGACATTTTTTAGAACTCTTATAGAGAATCAACCGACCATAGCTCATTCATTTTAGATCGAATATAAAAAACTTGTGGATAGATATATTAATTTTTTTGTGCTTTGTAGATGATTCCCATTTCGATAATTTTTTAGACAAAAAATTCCAGGTCATCATACAATTGTCATATCACCATATTATCACTAATAGTGATATGATATCGTAGTGGTATGATGCTGATATGATAGTGGTATAATGTTGATATGATGTTTGTATGGTAATGATATGGTGTTGGTATGAGATTTTATGATTGACAAACTAATTGGACAATATTATATCAATGTCAAATCATGATATTATCAATATGGTATAGTGATACTATTTTGATATGACACTGATATGATGTTTGTTTGATGTCTTATTTGACAAAACATAATAAAATGAATATATTACATAAATATTAATTTATGATGGTGGTATGACAGTGATATGATGTTAGTATCATATTTTACGTTTGACAAAATAATTTGATGAGTTCATATTAGTGTCATACATATTTTGATATAATCAATATATGATATGACACTGATGTGATGTTGATATGAGGTATTATGTGTGACTTTCTATTTTTTTTAATTTTGAGTAAAAATAACAGTGGTAATACTACAATGGACACATGTTTTGAAAAGTCAATTTGTTCTTTGCTCAAATATAGCAAAATGAATATCATATGTTAGATCATAATTAGTGCTTTCTTTATGTGTAGAAAATTTCAAATTATGACTTAAAATGAATGCTAATACTTTTTCTGTGCAATTCATGACAGACTGTAAAAAAAGTTAGATCGGTGGCGTAATTACCAGTTCTAACTCTGTATTTTTTTTTTGTTGGAACCTTATCCGGAAGATAGATGAGGTTAGCGGTGGAAAACGGGACGGGAATGGGTATCCATTCCCATTTGGAGGGGATAATCCATCCCATATCCCAAACCCGTATGGGTTAACAGGTACCCATTACCCATACGGAACGGATAATGGATACCCGAATATCCCAATCTACCCATAAATTGTCGAACCATAGCTTGTCATTATAATTTGTCATAGTCGGCAAAGAACCATCAATTCAAACAAATGAATTGTAAATTAAGGAATGAGTCCAAAGGTTAAGCAGAAATGAACACAACTGAAGTCAAAAGAGAATCCCCCATCCCACAAAATACAAAAGAGCAAACAAGCAGAGACTCACACACCAACTTTCCTATTAAAATGAGATAACAATCTACACATTTCTTACCTTAAAGACAACAACTCATTGTCCTATTTCCTTCTGTATAAATAAGCAGGAGTCAATGCACTTGATGCGAAAGCCAGAGCGAAGAAGAAGAAATGGAATTTTCAGTTCTCCACTTTTCCTTTTCCAAAGACCAGAATTGAGAATTGGTTGCGGGTTGGGGCTGCATCAAATCAAAAGAGGATATAATTATTTATTTTGGACCCGTCTTCAATTTCTTACTCTATGGGCTCGTGGGATCCAAGTCCAACTCTAATGGGATGACAGATTTAATGGATATTACGGGTATTACGAGTACCAATTTAGAAATTGTTCATCCCAAGTTCCATCCCGTAGTAAATAATACGGGTATTACGAGTACCCGTAACCCTCAAAATATGGGACATGTATGGGTATTCCCAAATACCCGTTTCCCGTTTTCCATCCTTAGATGAGGTTTTCTAGAAGTTTTGTAGGATCCTTAAAAAAAGAAATAATTTTAGTCAAACTCTGCTTTTCCTATGCTTTAGCTATTAAAATGCAAAATCACATAAAACATTTTGGCATCATTTTATATTTAGAGAGAGAGGTGTGGAAGGAGGCATGGATAGATAGATAGGGACTAGGGAGGAAGATGAGAGAGATAGAGAGAGAAAATATTTAGGATTGGGAAGGGAGGGTTTTGCGTTTGAGATCTTGTTAGATCGGACCACGAATTGTTAGAAATCTTTACATTATTTCTTGCTCTTTTTGGGTTCTTCTGCTGCTCTCCCCTGTTTTTGTTTCCGGACCAGCAATGTGCCTCGATCTATGAAAGGTTCTTCCTTTCTTCTTCTTTATGTTTATTTCTTCGTTTCTTCTTCTGGTTTTCCTGCTTTCAACCTTCCTGCTACTCTCATTTTCTTATTTGTTAGCTTGGACCAACAGAAGCTGTATATAAACTTGCAGAGATTCTCATACATCTCCACATTTTCTAATCTCTGTTTCTTCTTCTTTTTGTTTTCTAATTGTTGACCGATTTAAATTTTAATGTTGGTTTAGCAAGCAACACCCTTCTTTCCTTTTGTTTTGTTTCTTTCTGGGCTGGGGAAGTTGGGTTCTTGTCTTTTTTCTGTTGTTTATGTTCTTGCAATATCTGAGCTTATGGCTGGAGGTTTACTTGCATGCAATTTATCCTCTATTGTCTGTGTGATTTCTTTTGATTTTAAGATGTTCACGAAAGCTTCTTTTTAGATTCTTAGTCTAATGTAGTAATTGAGCTGATGCCTTTATTTGCTCCTTTTTGAAGGTATTTCCTTGACTTGCATTCAACCTCATTTATTCAGGCCATTTTTAGTTGGTTCATTTGTTTCTCTTTTCCCACGATTAATGGGAGTTATCAATTATCCGAGATTCTTTCTTACTTACCCCTTTATCATGTTTCTTTCGTCCATAATGGCATGTGGAGGGAGAGCCCTCTAAAAGGAAATAACAAAATGGAGCTAGAAATGGAGTTTGACATTACGATCTGGGAAGGATCTGTTGCTGGTCTAGGACGGGGAAGATGTTCCCTCACCTGGGAGCTCACCTGTTACTAAATGAGCTTTATCCACATGCTTCATCAGGAGGGGAGGTTCTAGATCTTCTCTTCCTATGTTCAAGTGGACTTTTAATGTGGTCAATCGTGAAATTTTGTGGATGAACCTTGAATATAGTACCTTCCATGTCTCCCAAAATGTTTGTTTTTTAATGCTACATGAAGGAGAAAGGAAAAGATTATCTCCTTGAATGGACTTGTGTGCATTATCACATGACATTAAGTTTAACATGTTTGGTCGCTAGCATAATCATATTGTGTGGCGATTTAGAAATTTGGAAATCATTGTTGGTATGGATGTCGTCCTGCAATTGAGGAGCTCTGAATTGCATCAGAACATTTTAGAGGCTAAGACTAACATTTACCTTTTGGTGGCAGTTGGATGGGACGGAAACTTGTGAATGCAGACATGGATGAGAGGCGTAATGGTGTTGTAAGGAAGTCAAACAGCATGTCACAGGGTGGTGGTGCTCGTGTGTCTGCTAGAAGTACTTCGGCAGACCAATCTCAAGGGAAAAAAGGGGAGGAGTTGGAAGTTATTAAGAATCAGGAAGTTTTAGGTGTTAAGAACACAAATGATGGTATTGTAACTCCCATTTCTGAGCAGAAAAGTCAAAAACCAAGAAGTCAGAAGTCAATTGATGGTACTAAGACAACTTCCCTCACACTCAATTGGGGTGGTCCAGGAAACTCTGAAGCAGCACACCTACAGCCAGCTCCTTTGATGACCGAAAAGCATGAAGATGTGAACAGCTCAGCAAATGCGTACGATGTGTTGTCACCTATCAGTGGGAAGATCTCAAAGGTAACTATCTGAATCCTTGGTAGTAGTTTTGGTAATAGCCTAATAGGTGGATGCCTAATTTGAGTTCTCAACTTTCTTTTTGTTGCACAAAATGGGTTTTTCTTTTGTGTAATTGATTACACAGCAAATAATTGCTAATATATACTCACCTTCTGCTGATACTACAACTGATTTAAATTATAGGTAGCTCCCTCGTTTGGATATTTTTCTATAGAACATGGTGGTTGAAAGGTTTAAGAGAGGTCTCAAACTATTCGTATATTCTTCCTTTCTTTTGAAAACTCCTTTTTTTTATTCTTCTCACTCAGCTCTCCATCGTATATTATAAGCTATTTAATCATCAACTCCTCATCCTCACTTAACTTGATTAACATGTGCTCATTAAATGTGGTATGCTTTAGTTGTGGTAAGTCATACACCTTAATTTGCTTTGGCATTTGAAGTTTCTCTACAATTTGAAAGTGTATTTTCATCCTGCAAAGCATTATGGTCATTTACTTTGGGAGTGGTTTCCTCCCACTCTCTCTATGCTCTTCTTCAATGTGCTTGACATTTTTGTTTTGTCATTTTTCTCAGCATAGCTCACCTAAGTCAGTGAGAAAGGTCTTCCAACATGACGGCATGCATCTCGATGAAGACGACAAGTGCTCTGCTACTTCCCCGTATCCTCTTATTGAGTAAAAAAATCGTTTTTTACTAGTTAGCAGCATAATA
Organism: Linum tenue; assembly: GCA_946122785.1. Lineage (NCBI taxonomy): Eukaryota > Viridiplantae > Streptophyta > Magnoliopsida > Malpighiales > Linaceae > Linum > Linum tenue. The sequence goes on along the minus strand of CAMGYJ010000007.1, from coordinate 49,872,417 downwards.
AAGCTATGCAAATAACTTAGGGTCATGCTCACTCTTCAAAACCTTTATGTGAAATTCAGTTATTGTCTGTATTCCTTAGCCATGTCTAGAACTGCTGCATCTGTTCGGACTATTAAATCTATCACTGTTGGCACAGCTCCGACTTTTAAATCTGCTGAACGTGCCCAAAGGCGGAAGGAGGTACTTTCCTTCTGAAATCACCTTTTTTCTTTACCACAGTTCTATAACTTAAGTGAGAAGCTAATTAGCTAGAACTCTTTTTGTTTTTTTCTAATTCTGTTTCTAGTTCTATACAAAATTGGAGGAAAAACAAAAAGCTCTGGAGGCTGAGAAAAACCAGGCTGAGGCTAGGACCAAGGTATTCTCTCTACTCAATGTGATTGGTAGCCTATAAACTTAAGGTGCATCGTGTTGGGATACTGGGATTTGGTCTTATTCAAACATGCTTGAGCGAACTTTGCCTTTCTTTTGTTGTAGGAAGAGCAACAAGCAGCCATCAAGCAGATGAGAAAGAACATGATCTTTAGAGCAAACCCAGTACCCAATTTCTACTACGAGCCGCCTCCACCAAAGGTTGAACTGAAGAAGGTATCTACTTCTAACCATCATCTCGCTAATCAGATGGCACAAAAGTATATTTTGTTTGATGCGCACGAACCATAAGTTAAACAGATGATAGAATGTAATATTTGGAAGAACATGCAACTGAACAAACATCTAGTGATTGTTCTGTGATTGGACGTATTAACATATTTAAGTACATTTGAAATTGCACATGCAGTGTCAGAAAATATGCACAAAAACTACAATTTCCTAGCAAGCGCACTTAATGAATGAACTTTTTTTCTGAACAAAACCTCACATAGTAAGCATGCAATTTGTACAAATCACTATCATGTACAACCAAACATTCTGAACCGAACACCCCCAAAAAGTAATAAAGGAGTGTCCTCACTTCTTATCTTTAAAAAACTCTTTATATTTATGCACTTCACTTTCCTTTATTACTGAACAAGTGATGCTGCTGCAAATTACTTTCTTTCTTCTTCATATGTAAGCACAACATAGATTCTACGTAAGAAAGAAGCAGTTTTGCCAACTCTAACATGTGGGAGTTCTGTATTCTGTTTTTCTATTTTGTCAGTTGCCATTAACACGACCAGTATCACCGAAGCTAAACCGGAGAAAGAGCTGTGGAGATGCTACAGTGAACACATATCAGGAGCAACAACAGGTCAACAAGCATTGTGTCACGCAACGCCACAGCCTCGGCAACCATGCCCATAAAGAATCCACATCTGGTGCCAGAGCCAGGACTCGTACCAGCAGCAGTGGACAGGCGACAAATGGTAGCAGCCACAACAACAAGGCAAATAGTCATTCCGGGTCAGAACAACATCATGTAATTACTACTTCTACCACCACTACCACAAATGCTACTCAGCATATGGCTGGAGAGCAGCCAAGCGCCAACATCTCTGTTGAGTCATGAACCTGTTCTGCTGCTGGGTTTTTTTTTTAAGTTTCACTAACCTGTTTGAAGAAAATGTTAAAAAGGAGAAGGGGGAAGGAGAGACAGATTGTTGCGATTTCAGTATCAGGGGTTATGATGATATTGGGATGTTTTCAGTAGGAATAGCCTATTGTTTGCATTTCCCAGAACTGATGACTTTTGATATTTTTCTGAAGTGAATTTTGTCTTTTAACAGTGAATTTGTATATGGGTCTGTAAAGAAGAATTATGAGTACATATTAATCTCTGGGTTGTTGTATAAAGAGAACCTCGCTAACTCTGTTAATTGTTGATCCAAGTCCTACCATTTTCTGTCTTTGCTATAGTTAGTTACTTTCAATGTTTGCTCATAATTTGCAGGGCGGTTTGCTTCGTATTTGTAATACGGTCTCCTTCGTTGTTAATTGTTTGCTTTTGTGACTTTGTATCATCTATTGAAGCTAGCTACATTTTTATGTTTTTGTACTAGTATTATGCTTTCCGCTCTGTGTTTGAGATGACTTCTTAAGAATTGAGATGACTTCATCTTGAATTTTTCTTACATTTATTTTGAGCTTACATGAGTAGTTAGAAATACATTGAAAATGTCAACAAAAATGGACAATAGTTTATCTGGTTTGAACTTTGACCCGAAAGATAATTATAATTCAAGCTTTTATCAAATCAAATTATTAAACACTTACATTATGGGCTTTACCCTTTACCAAATTTGCCATGTATGCACTTCTTGTTTCAACATTTTTCACGGAAGGACATTTTTGGCCAATTGCCAAACGCTTTCGTTATGTGTTCTTTTTTTTATTGGGTTATGTGTCCCCTTCCATTTCCCTCAAATTTGGATTATGAGTCCCTTAAACTCAGGTGAGTCAATCATTTTTTTCCCCTTTGTATTGAACTACTTGGTTGAAAATTTCTTCACAGGGGATTACATCAATGGATTCCATAAGAGGAAGAAACTCATTTTCGCCCAAGCTCCCCATGCTTTGGAAAGTGTTTTCCCATTGTGTCAGAATTTCAATTTAGTCATCATACCCGTTCCCATTTATGGGGTTTGTTATTTGTAAATGTGTTTAAGCCTTAAGGTATATTCGTATTCCATTTATTGATTAAAGTTCAAAATTTTCATTTCCCCGTGTTTCACATTCTAATGTACGGTCCTGAAATACATGATGCTCAGTTTTGGTAATCACTAAGTGCTCCTGTATGTATTTGTAGGAAGTGTTCCTTCTTCGCAATGCCACATAAGTCTAGCATGTTGTAGCTAGGATTTCACTTAACACGAGTCCAATGTAAAAATATGAATATATAGAATACATTTAAGTAATACTTAAATGACCCACAATATATATGATAGTTTGTCAATGAATTTTCATTTGATGGTAGAGAGTTCAACACTAAATTAGGAATTAGTAAAATTAAAATAATTAATTTGAGACAAAAATTTATGTAAAATCTATATTTATTCATATAATATGCAATCATAATTTGTGTCTCAATTTATCTACACTGTGCAGGAAGACAAGTGAAACTGATAAACATGAGATGTTGGGTTTGAGACTTTGAGTATTAAGAATTTCATACAAATATTGTTATTTTTTATGCCCTTATCTCGAACCTTTTACAATGTGACTTCGCCACTGGAAACATAGGGAAGAGAAAAGCGATTTTGCGGCTACCTCACTCACCAACGAGAGATCAAATTTTCAATGAACGTAAAGGACTTTCTATTGCAAAAAAAATTGATGTGATTCTGTCAAATTAATCGAACAATTCCTTCATTCATTCCTATAATATTATGTCTATTGAATGTTGAACTTATGAAATCTCCGAATGTTGAACTGCTAGAAGTTGCTATGCTTGATAGTTACCTACCTGCATGTTGTATGGGTAAAATATATCGGGTACCACTAAAGTATGATAATGGGGGGAGCTATATCACATAAATAAGAACAGGGCATCATGTGCCACTGCCCACTGAACTCTATTATATGTGCATCTGGTACCACTTAAGTTTACTGTCAAGTGCATTCTATTAAAGTTGAAAGAATATTCTTGGAATATTCTGTTTTCTAAATTTCAGAATTGGTCCTTCTACTTTTTGTTATTGTAAAACATCCTTTGAACTTATGAAAAAAAAAATCATTTTTTAATTGTTTAGTTGGAATAATCTTTTGAAGACTCTATTTTATACCAGACCAAGTCAAGAAGAAATCAAGTCAAGAAAAGAAGTAGCTGGGAATTTTGCTAAGTCTGGGAAACAGTCTGTGGTACCTACTTTGGAGGCTTACTCGTTTTGTTTGGCAGACATTCGAGGGCAGTTTGGAGTTGGACATCAAACTATAAGTCCAATTAAAGGTCGTGAAGGTGTTGGGTGAGAAGATTGAAACTTCCTGAACACCAAATGAGCACCCTAAAGATAGTATGGTGATTAGGAAAAATCATGTGGGTTAAAATCCCCTATTAGGGATCTGAGGTTGCCGATATGGGAATGGTATGAGAAGGATCCCCAGTCATGAGGATACTAATCCCCGATAGGGGATTTGGCCTCGATGAGTATTATTTACATTTTTTGTTTAGGAATCTTTTTTCTTTTCTGTACTTTCATTAGTTTTATTTTCCAAACCTATTTAAAGGGTTGTAAACTCTGGTTTGAGGGAGACGGATGTTGAATAGAAAACCCTTTTTTGGTTAATTGAGTTTTTATTCTTGAATTTCCTCTTGTGAATTATTGGACTCCAATATCCTGAGTGTTTGCTTCGTACAATTCAGGTAATCACCTTAATTGTGGCCAAGCCTCTACCCTTATATTGATAGACTCTTCTCCCAGTGTGAGATCGCACTTCAATCCACCCTATTCTTTACTTTTCTTGTTGTTGAGAGAACCATAAAAAGATTATGACTGCGCGACTTTGCTCAAAGAACCTAAGCTTTCACGAGCTCGGGATCTTATAATGTGGTATCAGAGCCTAGTTCAAACTCAAGGCGAAGAGAAGTGGCAAGGAGAAGAAGACTGCGAAGAACAAGCTATGGAGCCAAACCTTGAAGACGCCAAGAAACAGCTTGCAGCACAGAAGGTTCAGCTGGGAGCTACGCTTCAAACCGTGGCTGAGCAGGAATTAAGTTCGAGGTTGAGTTCTCCGGTGCAACAGAGTTCGAATTTTTTAGGAAATCAGTGTAGAGCTAGAGGACAAGTTGAAGGAAACCACCGATTCTAACGTGTTCCTTGAAGACAATGGGGTGGTTTCTCCAACACCAGGCACTTCAGAATCACAAAAGGAAGATGGAGATTTTTACAAGATGGTCACGGTGGACAAAGAGCATATGGCTTATCTAGATCCTTTTACAACTATTATGATGATGATTTCTTGTGCAGAAACAGACAAGCTTTGACGGCAAAGCTTTGCCAACAGGGAGGGACTGATGTGATCCAGGATTGTGACCCAAAACCAATTCCATTGATATTCAAAGAAGAAACCAAGTCAAGGAAATAAGAAGTTGGGAATTTGGCTAAGTCTGGGAAACAGTCTGTGGTACCTACTTTGGAGGCTTACTCGTTTTGTTTGGGAGGCATTCGAGGGAATTTTGGAGTTAGACATCATATTATAAGTCCAATTAAAGTTCGTGAAGGCATTGGGTGAGAAGATTGAAGCTTCTTGGACACAAAATGAGCACCCTAAAGATAGTATGGTGATCAGGAAAAATCTCCTATCATGTGGGTTAAAATCCTCGGTAGGAATTTGAGGTTCGCGATATGAGAATGAGATCAAAAGGACCCATGGTCATGAGGTGCTAATCCCGGATAGGGTATTTGCCCCTGACGAGTATTAGTTACTTTTTTCGTTTATGATTCTTTTTCCTTTTTTTGTACTTTCATTAGCTTTGTTTCCCAAACCTATTTAAATGGTTGTAAACTCTGGTTTGAGGGAGATGGATGTTGAATAGAAAATCCTTTTTTGGTTCATTGAGTTTTTACTCTGGAATTTTCTCTTGTGAATCGCTAGAATCCAATTTCCCGAGTGTTTGCTTTGTATCAATCAGGTAATCACCTTGATTGTGGCCGAGACTCTACCCTTATATTGATAGAGCCTTCTCGCATGTGTGAGATTGCACTTCAATCCGCCCTATCCTTTACTTTACAAGTTGGATCATATAAGTTACGAGCCCGAATTGGTCAGATGTAATATCCGGTTGAATGATACTAGGTGAGATCGTAACCGCCTTAGGGCGAAACAATTCAAACAAAGTTTGTGTGATTTTTCCCTCATGGTTCAGAACTGTAAAGCTTCCAAATAGTGGAGAGTTTCACTCGTCAGCTTAAAATGGTGGCTTGTGCCGCCAATTCAAAATGGTTGCACCTTGTGAGTTTCTCAAAGAGAAACAACCCAAAAGAGACCGAGGTTGTCTTTTTCTGAATTTTTCGATCAAGATTCTATAACTATCTAGCTTTAAGAGAGTAAAGCAAATTCTATTACCCTTATGAGGACCTTAAATGTTGGTATTTTCTTATGGATTTCATATGAGTGGTTACTAAATGACCTGAAATTCAGAACTACATTGATAGAAGAAAAAACCTCATAAATGGCGCTTAGGACATCAATTTTGAGTAAAAAATGGAGCATGGGCCATCGATTCTGATACTTTTGGACTTCTGCCTCTTCGAGGTCCCTGCAAACTCACAAGTAGAATACTCCATGAAAAGTAACAAGTGTTCTAAAACTCTTGAAATAAATGAAATCAACAAAACCTTAAAACAATAAGGGTACAACTAAATTCCTACAAATGATTAGACAAGTAAAAAATTATGCCAAAATTTGATCAATTATAGCATAGAGGCGAATTTAACTGACTAGATAAAAGGCTACTTAGGTCATATACTCACGAGGGATTTAAAAAAAAATTTACTCAAATTCATGAGTTGTGTCGAGGTTTTACAGTGGTAACCAAATTGTAAGACAATAAGATTAAACCGATGTAAAGGAAAAATCTTACAAACAAACTAGAAGTAGAATTAAAACTATGAAGGATTTTTAGGCACTTGCAGTTCATTCTTAGATCTATCATTCTACATGCGATTGGCAGTGACAAGGCAAGAGGATTGGTTAAGACAGTTAGTGTCATGTTTCCATCATCTAGGCATTTGCTATGTCTTTGGCACATAAACAAGAATATTCGGGCTATATGTTTTGTTGACGAGCGGAAGAAGAAAGGTCTTGACATACCCGGAGCCCAACTAATCTTGGATCAGGTCATACATTGTTGGAAAGATGTGGTACCAACACTCCAAACGTACCCCACCACATCATGGTACTTCTATAGATATAAGTTGACTACAGGACAAATGTGAGCCTGACTTTTGTCCACGAACAATGTGGACCCTAGCATCAGAAACAAGTAACACTACACCTCAACCCCGTAATCTGAAGCTCACTAGCACGAAACAATGCACCCTCTCCATGCATGCCACCATTCTTATACCAAATAATACTCCACTTACCACCAACAACACCTTCCAAGTCGCCGACTCGAACAAGACCACACATGTCAGCCTTCATTGCATCCGTCAAAAGGACATAATCCAAATGGGGCATCATGCACTCCATCAAGTGAGACAACCCCGTGACCTTAAGGACGGGTACACGAGAAAAATTTATCTTTGTTCCAGATGGGGAAACATGTATAAATTGTCGGTTGGAAGGACGGGTACGTGAAGAAAAAATCTGTGTGCGTCGGACTGTGAACAAAGCAAAATGGTCGGTTGGAAGGATGGGTAAAAGAGTACAACTGGTCGATTGAATGGAAGGCCAAATGAGAACAAAATTTTGGTTGACCGATAGTCAAAATAGGGGTTGGGAGGACGTGCCTCTGCTTCGGATGATCTTATTCTCTGACGCATGCGCATGATTTCCGACCCATGTATCTTGCCTGAAAGACCACACACAAAGGCAAAATCAAGTAAGATCCATGAGACACCACTTTATTTCGAAGTCTCTCTCTCTCTCTCTCTCTCTCTCATTATCTCCCATGTTTATTCCTCCCCTGAATTTTTCAAATTGACGCGAAGCCAGAGCTATTGAGAATCACCAGCAACACTTTCATCACATTAGGGCACGAGATCTGGCAAAAGACAATGACTTTTTCCTCCATTCCTCTCCTGTGACAGGATGGGCTATTGGGCTAACGAAGAGGCAGTGAGAATTAGGGGCAGTTGCGGACTGGAGGTCAGGGAAGAACTGGATCGATGGTGGAATGAGATGGTCGTCGGCGACTGGGATTGACAGAGGAGTTGCAGAGGGCTGATGTAGGGGTGGTTGCGGAGCGGCGGTCAAGCATGAACCAGATCGATGATGGGACGAGATGGCCAGCGAAGGATGGGATTGACAGAGGAGTTGCAGAGTATTAACGTGAGAAGTTAACGACGGGGATGATTTGGCCGGCACATGGATGAGGGTTGCGGAGCTTCATGGAGATTCAGGAAAGGATCGGGTCGATGGTGGAACGAGATGGTCAGCGACGGCTGAGATAGACAGAGGATATCCAGAGGGTTGGGTAGGGACTTGGAAGAGAGAACGTGAGGGCCTGGGGGAGGAGAGAGGATCATTAATGTGTTGCTTGTTAGGGATGAGAGAGAAGGAGCTTGTTTATTTATGCTTTAATTTGAAACTTGAAATTGGACTAATTGGTAAATTGAATATTAAATTTAGTACATCAAATAGTAAATTTAGGATGACATTTAGCATTTCAGATTTTTTACTGTGTTTGAATAAAGTGACCGATTCTAGACTCTACTACTATTCTTTCTGGACAAATTATTATTACCGTTTTTGTTTTTGAATTGCTAGATGTTTTTGAACTTTATTATGATTACTCTTTACAAATCAGTCGAGAGTCGAGACAAGGGAAGCAACATAGACGACAGACGGGACTGATGATTGCTGAGAGAGAGAAGTTAGCAGAGGATTTAGAGAAAAAAAATGGAAAAGAAATAAAAATAGTAGAGGGGTAAATTGGGCATTTTTCTGCCTCGTAATTGTTATCTAACGATGAACTGACAAAATGGAAAATTTGTTACGATTGCATAGTAGAAGGGTACAAAAGTGCAATATATTAATAGAGTGATATGTTTGTTAATTTGCAATAATACAAGGGTATAAAATGCTATTAACCCTTGACATTATTGTTGATCCGCATTAAGCACACACTAAGTGCAACGATCATCCTATTAGATGATATTCTGATAATAGATAATATAAATAAATAAAAGAATTAAAAGACTGTCTCAATTGAAAAAAAGAATATCATATAATAAAAGAAAATACAAACAAATTAAAACATCAAGCAAGCAGAAAACAAGCTATTAATATATTACTATATCAACAGAAAAGAAATATGAATGACACTTTGGCCGAGTGGTTAAGGCGTGTGCCTGCTAAGTACATGGGGTTTCCCCGCGAGAGTTCGAATCTCTCAGGTGTCGAAATTTTTTTGCAGTGTTTTAATTTTTTAGTTCTTGCTTTAGATTTTGGAATTAGGTTGGCGGGTCGTTGTCTCCCCCAGATGGAAAAGCGACAAAGGGGATGAGATGGGAACAAGCCCTTCAAAGAGGTTTGAATTATTATGCTAAGCAAATTGTTCATTTTAGCATCTTTCAGTTTCTGTAGCTTCTTCAGTTGTTGGTTTGATAGTCCATGGCAGTAAAGTGGTTCCTGGCCCGGGTGTGCTATCTATGGTGTCCATTTTTATCTGAGACTGTTGGTCCTTCACTAGAATCCGGCTACAGGGAAATCTGATGGTTTGTCGAACCCAGACTTCCCTCCCGCTAGATTTGATCAAATTAGACTGTGTATATATAACACATGCATGTTACACTATTCCTGGATTTGGTCCAAATCTCACCTATAGACCAGGTTTTTGCAAATCCATGAACCCTACAGATTGACATTGGGTGTCTCAAAAATTATCAAACAAACATGGGTTTTGTACCAAATCCATGATGATCACAGAGTGAGACCCAAATCCATGATGCAAACCACCCAACGTGATGTGGCATATGTAGCTGATTCTGCTTATCTTCCCTATTTTGAAGATGAAAATTCTACTTTATTTACATAGCAACAATTTTATTCATCAAAAGTAGTTGCTTGGTGTTCTATTAGAATAAAAAAACATATGTTTGCTTCATGCCTTAACTTTGAATGCAAGCTTACTGTGAATATTTTATATGACAAACAAATAAATTGCTTAGGGATGATGTCGTGCGTATGGTGCTTCAGTCTCGTGGCCATATATCAGACCTCTTCTTTTTAGATTCATTTATGTTCAAAGACAGCTTCCTTGATATAATATAAATTCAACAGGGGCTGAGCATAAACTGCATTTCAAGGTGGATTTTTGGCTTGAAATCTTTCTCATGCTTCACAATCGAACTACACCTAGTTCATTATCCTCACAGCCTTCTATTTCGACCATTAATGGCGATTCGTGTAGAAGATTATATTCTGGTTTGATGGATGGGACGATCAAGGCGTGGTGGGATTTGAACACCGAGGAGTGCATTCAAACAGTACTCAAGGCACACGATGGTGCTGTGACATCTGTTATCTGCTGGAATACATTCCTGTGTGTCTTGCTCACTGGGTCACAAGGTCAAGTTTTGGGGTTGCACTGAAGATGACAGTGATGAGATAAGCCCTATGCACACTCATGAAGAGCAATGTGCTGCACTGTTGGGTTCTACGAGCTGTCATCACTCGACGAGCGAGGAAGGATATACATATGCTCAGAGAAAGAAGTCAGCAATTCGAAGTGTGCCTGATTGCTTGTTTTTCACAGGGGACGCAAGTAAAGTCATAAACATGGGATTCCAATTCATTGTTGGAAAGTTGGAATCCAAAATAGTCTGCTGCACTAAATCCAGAATACAGCAACAATCAGGTGCTTTTGGTTCTTTTATATCTATCTACCCGTAGACATCGTTCTACAACAACGAGTACGTAAGCTATCAATGAATGTTACTCAATAGATTGATTTATTCATTACTATTTGATTGTTCCTTAGCTGTGTGTTGTTTACAATGCCTAGGTTTCATGTTGCATAAACTTATTCAACAGTAAAGCATTACTTGAAGAACTGAAGTTGCTAACCAATATAATGAATTTAATCATATACCTTCATACATTTGTATACTCGATAACCTATGGAAAAAAATAAAGGGAGAAGGGATGAGAGTAAGTAAAGCAAGATTAACAGAAGGGATAAAGGCACTAAAACTATGAGGGGGGTACGTTCTAAGAAGCCTGCTGCTGTAGTTTACGACAGTAAGACAAGACCATTACAAAGTCCCTGGCAGAAGAACCCACAGGTACTTCCACTCTCTTGGTCGATGCATTCCGGAACCATAAGTCCACCAAGTTGCGCAGTTGCAGAGTTGGAACCACCGGCTGCCCTTGGCACATTATCTCCACCTGTCACCACCACTGTCACGTCAGCCTTAGTCGGACCAACTAACTAACTAACACGAACCAACCACATGGCGACTCTTTCCAAGGAGAAGCATAATCAGACAAGACATAATATAAACTTACTTCAGTGTCACTGCTGAGCTCGAGTTTCTTCACAATGTACTTCTGAATGAATGACACAGGCATCTTACCATCCCTGCCATTGTTCCCACACAACCCCAACAGAAAGTCAACATCTAATGTCAAACTTCACAATTTGTTCAAATTTTGGAGAAGTTGCCAACTGAAGCAGCTAGTAAAAATTTAAAGTGTGAGCAAGAAATAAATATTAAAACAAGTAAATGATTCTAAAACGATGATTTGGTGGCATCACAATTTGTTCAAAATTTTAAGGATAGCAGAGAAATACTAGAAATTTGTGAGTGGTGTGAAATAACAGAACTGAAACCATAAACTTCGGAGTTCTATAGAATTAAAAGGACAAAATTTAATGAAAATGTATAAAGGATACCGTAAAGCCGGGTCCTACTACTTGAAAATTAGAAAGTAGATATCGAACTGGGTGTATTTGATTATTGATCCACTAAAAGGTAGTGAATCAAGCAATGGGATTTTGAAACTCACTTGATCCTCAAGTAACAAGCAGGAATCTGTGGTAGTGAAGCATCTCCCCTCCTGAAGCCATGAAAGAGAAGGAAAAAGAAAAAGTTAAACATCCAAGTGGGCTGCAGCTGCTGCTGCTTCTTTTGGTTTCTACAGTTAGAGAAACTTACTTCTCTGAGGCAACCAACGAGAACCAAACTGGGCAGTTTCTCCGGTTGACCTTGTTTATTGCAGAATCCAGTACAGCCTGTGCCGAGGCACTGAGCTCTTCTAACAAAGCTTCCCTCCTTCTTGCTGCAGTTAACCTTCTACGCTTCATCGGTGGTGCAACCAGATTATTTGACCCCTTACCATCATCTTCACTGTTGAGTCCCTGATCAGGTTCTTTATTTTGCCTTTCGGGGAGGATGTATGTTTCTCCACCCTGACCAACAGTAGGAGACTCTACATTCAATTGCGTATCTACGTTTCTCGATTTGAGGTCAGGCCCAGTGGACAAAATTTCTGAGTTGGCAACGGACTGCACCTGTTGTGAGTTCGACGTCAATGACTTAGTTGTGTTAGCAGCTTCAACTAGACAGTTTAAGGGTGTCCATAGATCAGCTTTCCCTTCCACCACTTCACCATCATCATCCTCGCTATTTACATCCATTTGTTTCTGTTCATTAGAAGGTTCAGCAGCAGAGGAATGCTGCCACCACCAGTTAAAGAAACATTCAAAATGACATAAACAAGTAGCAAAGTGTGGCACTTAGCTTGAAGAACAGAAACATTCAGGTAGTAGAACTAGTAGTCCTTTGTACCTGCCTTTTCCGTTGTGGAATTTTATTCTGGGACTCGGGGGAGCTTGAGCTGATTGGATGATGATCTTCTTCTGCAGAGTCTTCTTCTTCATCTTTGTTTGATTCTTCGGTAGTAAAACTACATCCTCGTAATCCAGGATTTTTTCTTGGACCAGCTTTGGATCTTCGCCCGGTCGAATTGGTTTGTACAGGCACTTTGGGAGCGCTAACAACCAGAGATGATAATGATCTCTCTTTTCTCTTTGCTGGCAATGCAACTGAAGTGACAACCTCGGTAGTAGGATGAACTTTTCTTCTTTTGGATGGAAACATTTTGGATCTTAAATCTTGCAAATTGTGATCCGGCCTGCAAAAAAATCATCAAATGTATACCGAGTATAGCCACCTCCCCGGATAGAAATCAGATATTCTTATTTTTGTTCATGTTCATTATATTTTTGTAAGAAAAAAAAAATAATCATGTTTCCAATGCAGTGGCTGCAGAGACATCAGTAGTAAGCTAACTAATTCCCCGAGTATGTCAAGAGATGCCAAGAAATAACAGTGCACATTGGTCTAAAAGTCCATATGAACTTTGGAACGCACAAGAAAAGAAAAATAGGAAAAGTAAGCTAACTCATCTTTCAGAGAAGATCAACAATTAGCAACTGCATGACCATCTTTCTAAATTACGTGAACATATTACACCATAATTTACTTTACATCTTCAACATTTTCTTGTATGGTTATCAGAAAAGACTAAAGTTGGTACATCACATTCTCTCTTCAGTTTAAACAGAGTATACTCAAGCCCTCAAAATAAATCTTCTTCAGCGAAAACCACCTTCCATGAGGAGATATTCAGATGATCATGTATGGAAAATTTTCAGCTTAGATAGGAAAGCAAACACTCATCCATCTGCAGCCAGAGCTCAGATTGTTTATTCAGATAATTGAACGTAATCATAAGGTTTTAGTCTCACTTGGACACATGAAAAATGTTCAATAGTAGGCGATGGTGACATAAGCTGTCTCAATCATAGGTCCTTATTGTCCAAACTGATCAAGAATGTCATTGCAATAACGTAATACATGCATGCTTCCATCCATATGCAATCCAGGGATAACAGAAATTTCAAAGACACATCAACTACAGTATGTTAACTAACCTGAGTTTCTCCACTGGCAGACAACCCAAGTCGATATCACACACAGGACAGGTATCAACTTCATCATCTGAGAATCTGTCATATATACATTTTCTGCAGACTGTTTGAATAAATGTAAAACACATTAGAAAACTGGTGAATGGAATTAGACCCGAATAACCGAGAGAAAGGTCAATCAACAGTTATAACAGCAGACGATGCATGTCTCCTGATAGAGCTCATGTTGGTTTGTCAACCATAGCTTATTCAAGACAGGGAAGAAAAAAGAATTTTGGGATCCCAAAATTGAAGGGACCAAGGACTAGCAAACAACAAGCAACTAGAACCTCCACACCAGTCAAAATGACATGAAATCTATCGTCCTATACTCCTATTAAACCAATGGGCTGAGAAGACACCCATGTAGAAAGAATCAACGAGACGTGCTCGCTTTATCATGAAACTCAAAGCCAAAGAGCAACGAATCAGCCAGCATCACGACAGTGTTCCTTTTCTTTCGACCCACGAAGGTTGAAGCAGCAAGCAAAATCGTGACACATTAATCTGCAGTCGAGCAGTGGCAGGTGTAGCAGTATCAGCCGTTTGGTAAGCTCAAAGCCTACCATACAACTTCAAGCTCGCATTATCACCAATCTATAACACCAAAAATCCATAAGGAAGAAGAAAAAAAGGAAAGGAAGTACACATCTCGTAGGGTCATCATCGCACGTTCCACACAGAATCAAAGTTATAGCTAAAAGAGAAAACCGCATCGAGAGTCAAGAGCCCAAATGCAAACATTCTAACCAGAACACAACCCATTTCAGGAATTGCAGCAAAGCAACAGCCTTCACCTTCCACCCATCTTCATAACCGGGCAGCATTCAATTCACGCACGCCAAAAAGTAAGTAGAAATATACCCAAAAAAACCATTCAAGGAAAACGTAGAAGCAGAAGAACGAAAAATGCTGCGAAAGTAAGTAAGCCCTTGAGGGAAACAAGAAACAATTATACGAAACATAAATCGCATCCACCAAACACAGATCAAAAGGAGACGACTCCCGTCCATATAACATCTTAGGAAGAGAAGAATGGGGAGTCGGGGAGAAAAGGAGAACTTACACGTATGGAGGCAGAGAGAGACGGTGGTAGCTTCTCTGAGCAGCTTGTTGCAGAGAGGGCATGTCATGCATGCCTCTAGTGCCGCCCGCTTCAGTTTAACCACCTCACCCGCCATGCCCATCTCGGTTTTTCCCTTCCTCGACAAGAAGAAACAGCAACGGAGAAGAATCACAGAACGGTTAAGGTGCAATTGGAAGGAGGGAGGGGGCAATGGGGAAATCGAGAGGAGATGCGAACAATTAGGGGAAGAGGAAGGAAGGCTTCAGCGAAAAGCCCAACCCCGAAGAAAGAAAGAAAGAAAGAATAAAAGAAGAAGAAGCAACTACGTGTTGGGCAGTGTTAGAATTTCGGACAGAAAAAAGAGTAGAGGAGAGGAGAGAAGGGTGGCTTAAATTTATTGCCTCTTTCTTTTCCCTTTCTCCGTTGGTGTTGTATATATATCGCGTTTGAAACGCGGGGAAGAAGAAATGGGTAGGAAAGGAAAACTCTTTTTGCTGTCCTGCCTTCTTTTGTTTATGCGTCTTCTTTTGTTGGTCTTGAGCTTTGGTGTGGTTTTGTTGGAGTTGAGTACTGAGTTGGTCAGTTGAGGATAAAACTAAGATAGGCCCTGTGAACAGTGCTTCGTACGAGTGTTAGATTCCGGCATTGGATCAAAGATGAACCAAACAGTATTATCAAGGATAAACCGAAACGAGAAAACAACCAAATCGTTTGGTTTTGGTGATAGCTTCATTGGAATACTTACAATGAATTGTACACAATGTATTGTTTTATTTTTAATTTTTTTACAAGAAAAATCAATCAACAATACTTAGTTGTAGGGCTGGGCATTGGGTGGGTCGGGCGGATTTTGACCATAAAATGCACCCATCCGCACTTAAACGGATTGATAATTTTTAACCCACTACCCACCCACATTTAGTCTCGGGTTGGGTCGGGTAGTTGGTGGATGATGTGGGTGGGTTTGCGGATTCACCCATATCACATCGTACATAATACAAAGGAGTCAATTTGACAAGATAATCGGTGGAGAGAGTTATCTGGCAGAAACAAGAAGATGGAATAGGGGGAAATGTTGAATTAGTTCTGAAATTTGATAGAAATTCTATCATGGAGAAGTTTTCTACAAATGAAGATGATTATCAAATGCAGGGAACTAAGTAAAATAATTCAACGGAGGAAAGAGAGGTGATCTAGGCACTAGAATCCGAGGAAAAAATAAAGGGAAGAAGAGGGGATCACAGTTTGGAAGATTGACTTTGAGGTTCAATCCAGGAGCAACCCTAGTTTTCGTCTAACGTCTCCACTCTCCCCTCTCCATCGCCATTCCAACGACTTTGTTCTTTTTGTTGTTGGGTTGAACGGGTCACCCGTGCACCCGCCCACAACCCACCCACCACAAGGCGGATGGCTCCTAGTGCAACCTGTCACCCACCCACAAACAAAATTCTGAGTCAAATGTGAATGGGTCAGCCCAAACCCACGGGTGATTCACATTCCACCCACATGCCCAGCCCTACTTAGTTGGGCATGTTCACATTTGATGCACGTTTCAAGAGAGCCACCAATAGTTTCTCCATTTACTAGCCCACACGGCCGGGAACACAACCGTGTTCACCGATCACGTTGAGTGAGGAAATCAATCAATCTCTGCAATGCTGACAAATCGATCAAGCGACCAGCTGTGAACACTGCCTGGAACACGGTCGTGTTGTTAGGCCATGTCAAACCTGCTGTTACCTATAAATAGAAGCTTTCAAGAGAAGAAAAGGGATACACAACCCCCTACTACACTTAGACTTTGTTATTTCTTTCTCGTGTTAGAAGTTAGCTGATATTTTGTCCCTTTCCATTTTAAACTCTTGTTTCTCCCTTTTCGTTTCGTTAATCATATCTCGTATTTCTTACATCGTGGTTCTCATGTTTGTATTCGTGTTTCAGAATATCGTAGTATATTGTGTTATTGAGATTGCCGAAGTGAACATCTGTTCTGTGGGATTGATAATCATTGGGGTAGTAAATTGGTCTGATTGTCATCGTCTTCGCCTAATGATTATTCCCCCATTAGAAGTTTCATATGTGTTCCCAACCCCATTGTTCTTCCTCGTCATCATTATGGTGCTTTAGACGATACATCTGAATTAGGTACGAAAAAGGATACAAGTGTAGAGTTTTGGGCGACAAGCTGAAGATAACGGTCTATAAAAGGAAGATCGCGACCGGGAACAGAAGACGCGAAGAAAGAACTATGATCGCGGCCTCTAACCTAAAGATCGCGATTGAGATCTCTGGAGCTATGGGCACAAACTTGGAGAGGCAACCAACGAATGAGAAACAGAAGTTTTCGGTAGTCAACTCACAGCCACCTTCTTACGAGACCGCGAGAAAGATCACAGCCGCGACATCAAGGATCGCGACTGAGAATCGCCTAAAACCATGCCTCGTTCTGCTTGAGCTTAATTATTCAAATGGCATGGAACCGCAGTGGAAACATCATACCGCAAACTTCTGCCCTTGCCCGTGAACTTGCCCAAAATCTCAGAATTCTATAAATAGGGGTCTCCTATCCTTGAGAAGATGGCTTTTAGATATTCATATTTAAGAGAGAGATTAGAGAGAGAAGCTGAAGGAAGGATAAAAAGAGGAGGAGAAGAAATGGAGGAGGATTTCCATCACTTGAAGACCCCTTTCTTCATGATTTCTTCCCCTCTTTGTATGTCTTTTCTCTCCCCCCCCCCCCCCCCATTGGGGTGATCTCCCAAGGTACCATAGCCTTTGGGATTTGCTTAGAGAAAAAATGTCACACCAATACCACATTTGCCCAATATGCACTCCCAGACAATCTAATGAACACCATGCAATTAATTTGAGAAAACGAAATAAACTACAGTAACTACATAAAACAGTACTACTAGTTAACAAAAAACCAATGCTTATTAAAATAAAAATCGCTAGTAATACATAGCTACTAGAGAATGTCTAAAATATGAAATACTACTACAAAACCACTAATAATCAAATCAATACACTCCTAGTTCATCAGAAATATTACGCACCCTCCATATAACCTGAATAAGAAGTCCTAATGTTGCCCTCCCCAAACCTTGGCAGCTACACTACCCTCTACTAAATATGGTTTCAACATTGAAGTGTGTTACCGATGATGTCGTAGAGTGCAACAAATATGGATTTCGCCACTATTTTTCTTCATCGTTGCTTCAGAATACGACTAATCTAAATGTGAGCTCATATCTTGATACTCCTCATTCCTTCATATCATCATCATAGGTAATGGTGAGACGCATGTTGACTTCCAATACGGTGAATCTGATGGGGACCTTCATCTCACAAGTTATTGTAGTCACCACCGCTAAATGCTTCCTCCATCGCATTCAACGCCCTAGCCACATGCCTCCTTAATCACCAACTACAACCAGTGACCATGATACTGCTGGAGAAGAAAGAGATCCTCCATATTTGACCCTTCCTTCGACAACTTCATTGACGCCTTCGCCGCCTGCGTCCTACATCATTTTCGATGCCAACTGACCACATTGCTGCTGGAGAAAAAATAGAGTCTCCAGATCTTACCCTCCTCCGCCGACTCCATCCAATCAACGCCCTCGCTGCATGCCTCCTCCATCACCATCGACAACTAGTGACCATGCTGTCGATGGAGGGGAAAAAGAGAATATAGTTGGGAACTTGGGAGCAGGGCGGACCTAGGGGACTTTGGGGGTGTCCCGGAACACCCCTAAAATTTGGGAAAACGATTATCCAACCCCCGGTAGTAATTTACCTATGGACCAAAATATATATATAATTGATAGTGGGGGGCACCCCTGAAATTAGAAACCATGATTATCATACTCTCATAAGCAAGAATATGTTAACAATAAGATACTTTTACTAATGTACCCAATAACATACCATAAGTATTGCATGTGCATCTCGATTTATGTATGATAAAGAAATTAGGACTAGGACTGACCCCATCGCCCGCACTCAGGAGCTGCAAGGAAACGGAAGTAATCGATCACTCGTCAGGAGGAAGATGCTGCTCAAAATGTCATCTTCACGAGGGTTAGTGATGACAAAAATTTTCAAGTGAACCCACGTACTTTTATTAGTAGGCTTGAGACTGATGCTCATTGATGATTTGTTAAGACTCTTAAGAGGAATTTCCTATAGTGACTTGAAATTATTTATGTTGTTCTTTTCATTTCGAGTTATTTTGATTACTCAAGGGCATTCTGGTAAAAGTAGTGCTCGGCCGAGTTAGGGTGTTACATTTTGGTATCAGAGTCGGTCTCCCTCTGTCTCCACTTTGTAAGTGAGATACTGGGAATTCGGTCTCCATGTTTCCTACGAGTATTAAAGGTTTTAAGAAGTTTTCAAGCAAGTTTTCAAGAAAACCGAAAAATCGTTTTAGAGCACCCAGTCTCGTCTACTAACAAGTGCAATGTTTCCAAGGTTTTGACACAATGTCATTGAACTTGTGTAGGAGTATGAATAGCGAGAGCTCTCATCAGGGTGATGGTCGGCAGCCACCCCCAAACTATACCCTTCTTAGGAAAATGGGGGTGGTTGACTTCGAGGGGTCCTCTGACCCCGACATGGTCGATGCATGGCTATTGAAGCTCACTCGAACTTTGGATGAGCTTTGTATTGATAATGATGAGGATAGGATCGCCATGGCTGTCCATGTGCTCCAGGGAACTGCTAGGGATTGGTGGCATCTCCAGCAGGAGAGTGAAATGGTACCTCTCGAGATCACCTGGAACCAGTTTGTGAAGATGTTCCTCGATGAATACATCCCCCAAACAGTCCGGGACAATAAGAGGGAGGATTTCATGAAGTTGGAGAAGCAGTGGGGGCAGAGTGTCATAGAATACGCAGAGTTATTCAAGAAGTTGTGCAAGTATGCTGATCCCGTGTACCGGACTGCAGCAGAGATGCGAGATCGTTATGTTTGGGGTTTGAGAGCAGAACTAAGAAAATGTATGGGAGAAGCAGAGAGGGCATCTCAAGCCACTACATACCGAGCTTCCCTTCGCATTGAGAGGGATGAGAAGATGGCTGAACAGGAGAGGGATGCGAGGCTTGGTACGAAGAAGAGGAAGGAGCCAACCAACTCTGGGGCCACGACTTACTCGACCCAACCTTTCAAGAGGGGATCTGGTTTATCTAGCCAACAGCAGTCCTGGAACCAGGAGATTTTTACGAGGTATGCACCAACACAACAACTATATCCACTATGCCCAAAATGTGACAAGCGTCATCTGGGTGAGTGCAGGCGTAATATGGGTGTCTGTTTTGAGTGCGGTGAGCCGGGACATATAAAGTGGAATTGCCCACGACTTGCAGACCATAAGGGTTATTTCTGAGCCATCAGTAGCTGGGGGTAGGGCACAGTCAGGAAGTAGGGTCAGTGGTCAGACTAACAACTTCGACAGCAACAACAATGGTGGACATTTCAATGGCACCAATACCCACAATGTCAGTCGTGATCAGAGCCAGATGTCCAGAGCTGGTGGACGACCAAGAGTCTTTGCTGTGGAAAAGATGGCCAGTAGTTGTGGAGAAGATGGAAGGGATGAACCAACGCTTTGAAGTGACTTTGTTGGTGATTGAAAGACTTTGAGATGGAACTATTGTTCTTGATTATTTGAATTGGTTATTAGTTTAATATGGTCGGTTAGTAGTATTATGATGTCGGTAGTATTAAGAGTGAAGACTCAACTTTTTATGTTAGCATGATTTTAATTTCGGGGACGAAATTTTCTTAAGGGGAGGGAAATGTCACACCCGTACCCAGAATTTTAGGAAATTCCTAAATTACCCCTATCAGTTATTAAACCTAAACGAATATAATTGTTGACCCTAACCTAAATTCAAAGGGGAGAAGCCGCTCACCCCACAAGCTTCTTAACCCTCCAACTATAAATATATAGCTACACAAAACCTAGTACGAGGGCAGCCTAGTTATTCTGCTAACTTGAAATTTCGTTAGTATATACTAACTAATATCTAAAATGTATGAACTAATATCCAAGTCTGCTAAGTATCTAAATTGCACAGACTAGTATTCAAAACATCACAAACTAGTATCCAGATAGCAGATACCAACTAATATCTACAATCAACCAACTAGTATTCAATATGGATACTCTTATGGGTTATCTGGATACTCTTATGTGTTATCTGGATACTAATTATGTGCTGTTTGTATACTATTCTGTGTTGTCTAGATATTAGTTTGTGAATTTGGGATAATAGTTGATTCATGGTGAATATCAGTTTGTAAAATTTGAATACTAGTCTGTGCTCTCTAGATACTTTAGTACTTGGATATTAATTCATGTATTTTGGATATCAGTTAGTATCTGCTAACGAATCTTCAAGTTAGCAGATTAACTTTTCCCGAGGGAGCCGCAAATTAGCAGCCTAGTTATTCTGCTAACTTGAAAATTCGTTAGTATATACTAACTAATATCCAAAATATATGAACTAATATCCAAGTCTGTTGAGTATCTAGATAACACATACTAGTATTCAAAACATCACAAACTAGTATCGAGATAGCAGATACCAACTAATATCCACAATCAACCAACTAGTATTCAATATGGATACCCTTATGTGTTATCTGGATACTCTTAAGTGTTATCGGGATACTAATTATGTGTTATATGGATACTATTCAGTGTTGTCTAGATATTAGTTTGTGAATTTGGGATAATAGTTGATTCATGGTGGATATCAGTTAGCAAACTTTGAATACTAGTCTGTGCTCTCTAGATACTTTAGTACTTGGATACTAGTTCATGTATTTTGGATATCAGTTAGTATCTGCTAACGAATTTTCAAGTTAGCAGATTAACTTTTCCCCAAATTAGAACCCAATTATTTTCCTCCGCACAAGACACAGCCACCATCCCGTGAGCTCCCGCCGACCAGAACACATCACCACCGTCGAACCTCCTCATCCCTTCGGCCAAGACACCACTACCGGGAGAAGCGACCGGCTAATGGAAGAAGCGGCTGGCTAACCAGAACGAAGGATCGCACGATCTCTCCCGCCGCGAGCCATTGCCAAATCCCACAGCTCCGATCCGTTCTTGGAGCTCTAATAGCAACGACAAGGTTGCGGAGGACGCAAACGACCATCGATCAGGAAGTCACGTATTAGAGGCAATGGATTTGTCCTCGTCCATTTTATTGTAGACTCGGTGATAATTGGAGACGGTGGTAGTTGTAGTAGGTCATTATTTAAAGGGACGAGCTACGAATGCTTTTATATATATGTATGGACGAGTGCAATGGAAATATATTGTGATGGATTAGTAACTAAGTTTAGTTACGTGGATGGTATGTATGGCAGTTTAATTATATTAAGGGGGTTGAATTAATGAAATCGAAAATGGATTATTGATGTAAAACTACTATACGGGTATATAATCAGGTGAGCTGAACGTGTTCTATCCTGAGGGGAAAGGTAAAGGAAGAAGAAAAACGGTGCATGGACACGTACAAGGCCTATAAGAACGTTTGTCATCACCGGGGCAAGATATAAATTGATAATCGACTTGAAATTAAGGCGCGTGGTTAAAGGGGGCTAGAGTAGTTTTCGTTATCATGCATTTCAGTTCTTGCTTTAACTTTCTTATTAAGTTAATTTATTTACGTTCAGTCTTTACATTAGGTATGCATATCATCATGAAGTATAAGTAAACTACGTTATGAGTCAAGAAAATACACGTTCAATTATAAGTTAATTAAGTGCAAGTTAATAAGCTTGTATCTTCCCATTGTGCGGGAGATCATCTATGTAAGCTCCACTTCTCAAGTCAAGTAAGCAAGTACAAGATTAACTATGTCTCTCCATCGTGTGAGAGGTTGTTTCAAGCAAGCACGTATAAGATATCAAGTTAACAAGTAAGAATAAGACCCTCTCTTAACTAGTCGCATACGGTCACCTTACTCCTTGTAGATGAGGAGCACCTTGTAGATGAGGGGTCATGATATGTACGTCACGATCGGTGTCGGACGCGGTCATCACTACTCCCTGTAGATGGGGAGGTATGCTATGTTACTCCTTGTAGATGAGGAGGTTATGTTCATGATACGTTGGTGCCGGACGGATGTGCTAGTTAGGTCGAGGGCTAGATCCCATATCAATTTAAGTAAGAAGAAAAGATTATAAGCAAGAATATGTTAATAATAAGATACTTTTACTAATGTACCCAATAACATACCATAAGTATTGCATGTGCATCTCGATTTATGTGTGATAACGAAATTAGGACTAGGACTGACCCCATCGCCCGCACTCAGGAGCTGCAAGGAAACGGAAGTAATCGATCACTCGTCAGGAGGAAGCTGCTGCTCAAAATGTCATCTTCACAAGGGTTAGTGATGAAAAAAGATTTCAAGTGAACCCTTTTCACTCACGTACTTTTATTAGTAGGCTTGAGAGATGTTCATTTATGATTTGTTAAGAGGAATTCTCTATAGTGACTTGAAATTATTTATGTTGTTCTTTTCATTTCGAGTTATTTTGATTACTCAAGGGCATTCTGGTAAAAGTAGTGCTCGACCGAGCTAGGATGTTACAGTATTAGCTTACCAAGCAATAAAAATGATGTCTACGTACTTGATTACACTAACGGGTTTAATGAATTTGACAATGATATGATTGTTGTTTTTGGCTTCGCTTAACTAACTATTTGGGTTTAAATTAGAATTCAAACAAAAATACAATTCTAGCTATACAACTTAGCCCTTCATTCCTTTCTCATTATATCATTCTTTTATTCCACATGATTTAAATCAAACCATATTAGGTCAACGATTGATATTCCGTAGATTGAAAATGATTGGAAATCTCAATCGAGTGCATAACCTAAATTTTAAACAACTTCAATGTGACTAATTAATACTAACTATTAATTCATTATACAAACCTTTATTAGTATAGCTTAAGATCAAATAATAATTTTAAATATTCTGATCGGGTACAAGCTAGTAATGTAAATAGATATCTTCTATATAATCTACATGTCCACCTCATCCATGTAAAACTGATACTACTTCCACTATTTTTCAGAGTACTAACCGTTTATACGAAATCCCACTAACTTTTCTCAATAACATTGTTATAAGAATCGAACCGAATTTATGGTTGGGCCAATAGAACCACTTAACCCGTTACAATAGTGGTTCGTTTCATTTGATTGGACGATTAGTGATGGACCAACGGTAGTTACAGTTTGATGTGATCAAATGAACCAATCAGGTTTAACTGGTCCATTAGTTCATTGTTTAAACCACAAAATATTAAGAAAAAATACTTTACTGTAAACTATGACCATCCAGCCTTAATCACTAAATTTATTTACGCTTCTTTCCGAAGTTTAATGGAGGGTCTTGCCTCTAACACAAGTCTTTGGGAAATTGGAACGTCCCTCCCCCTACCTTCGTGCAAATACCGAGAGCGGATCCCCTTAGTAACTTATGGTGTACAACCATGCATAACAGGTCACATAAGTGCCACATCATCATTAATGGAAGATTTCTAACATTTTCTCCTCTAAAGTTTAAAGGGCTATAACTTTTCGTTTTAAGTTCGAATTTAAATGATTTTTTTGCACACATAAACCAAATTAATTGTACTCTCCAAAATGATATACACTTTGATATATTTTTGGAATAAAAAATTGAGACATTTAGTACCAATCTATACCATAGTGATATTGTTTGGTATTAGATAAGAGCATGACACGCGATAGGGAAGTGTACCATGGTGATAAGAACATACCTGACTGTAGAATGACTGAATACATGATAGTAGAAATATTCTAACTGTCTTTTACAACTTTCAACATTGTGTATCACAAGAGACTACTCACGTACTAAGGTGGTATGGGGTGATATTTTTTGGTCATAGTGAAATGCAAGTTAGAATGAATAAGATATAAGCCCATTAAAAAAATTAGAGAATAAAAAACTTTTAATTCCAACTCTTAGATTTGGAACCCACGAAAAGTCCACGTCTTATCTAGAGGGGTTACTGACCTTATCCGGCAACCGCCAGAAGAACCCTAGCTGATGGTTTGAAGCAAGGGCTTCTAAGGAAAGAAAAGAAACAAATGACTGATACAAGCACATAAAACAGAAGACGAGGTCAATTGAATTGAATCAAAATTCAGATAAATGGTATAACAAATCACGATGTTCACCAACCTAGTTACAGAATGAAGATAACAGGAACAACAATATGTAATAGTAAAAAAAATGGGAGCTCGGCGTCTAATGAATTATGCCATAGGCACAAGCCAAACAATAATCAAAATGTAGCACTTCTCTACCTCTTCTTTCCCCGTATCTGAATCAAAATCATAACGCTGAGACAGCCTCAATGGCGCTACCTAATGGCCAAGCCGCTTCAACATACGAATCTCGGTATTTAACCTGCTTCACCAGCGTGATGTCTTGCCAGGGGCTCAGACCTATATAAAGAGTTAAGTGTGCAGGTGAACAATACATTACGAAGTAGGGAAAGTTCATCTTAGCAACTTGCGTCGCTCATCCAACAAAGTGAGAGAGAAACCAAAAGCAAAAGTTTATGCCGCTTACCAAATCCATCAACAAGCAATGTGTACTGGTAGACAAGATCCATGCAGAGATATGGCAGGTTACCCTCTTCGACACCAGGGTAAGTAGCTTTGGCAGTATCAAGCTTAGATTCGCAAGCGCGCTTAGCTGCTTCCTCGAAATCCGATGGACGAACCTTGGCAACAGGTATTTTGGGATTAATGAAACCTGCCTGCACTCATATTTGATATTTCACACTCTTAGCAACTGGAGCAAGGTGGAGAAAAGGGTATATATAATCCCTTCTGATTCCACAATCAGCAATAAAGAAGAGGGAATACGGGATATGTACCTCAGCAGCCCTGTCAAAGAAGAATGAAGCAACGAATAGGTTCTTTTGGCCATCCCCCCCACCACCATTCCATATTCCACCAAAGGTGCACTTCATGTGCACACATGTCGTCTCATTAATTTTCAGTGCCCTCGTGGCTACCCTTCTGCACTCTTCCAAGTTAGAACCGCTAGGAGATGAGGAAGCCTTGAAGTTCTCTCCTCCGTACGAGTATGAACCTGCAAGGAAAAGCAGATAAGATCCCAGTAAGCACTCGGTGACCTGTTTGCAAACGAGTTGAGACTCTGCCAGAAAGACGAAAAGAATTAAACTTTTGATTCGCACACCTTTTAGTGATCATTGGAAAGCACGGATAATTATATTACGGAAACTAATTTTATTTACAAATGTGTTGCTATGACATGAAAATAATGATGTTTCTCCAATGAAAAAGCAATTAACCGTACCATCATAACCACCCAAAACACATGGATTGGAAGAGCCATCAGAAACCTTTAAAATCTCTGCTCTAGCAGCTAATAGTCCATAGTGCAAATAGCTGCATGTGTCACATTCCACACAAATTTGGTTATAAGAATGGATGTTTCTAATGTATCAGAAGAAGAATGGATGGGTAAAATTATGTTAGATATGAAGCTTGAGGAAGAGGACCTGTGAACATAGAGGTAATATGTTGTTCCCTTCAGAAGCATTTTGTGTACATAGGTATCTTCTCCATCTTTCACCCTTGGAGCTTTTGCTGCATCAGCCTCAGATATGGCATATGCCATTTGAACAGATCCACCACCAAGATCAACTACGCCAACTGTACTGGCATAAGACCTCCCCAACTTTCCTGAGAGATAATTAATTGTGACCTGGGAGGGGGGAAATTTGAAGAAAGGAGATGAAAGACTGAGTGAACAACACTCCAATCGAACTCCCTTGTCAGAAGGGAAAATAAAAATGTTCAATTCTGTTCCCATGTGCTACAACCCATATTCAAAACTTGGGGCAACATCAACTCATCAAGAAATCATGTTACTGGCATGTTTTCCTGACTTTCTTTGAGCAACACTAGATGAGGTAGTATCATAATTTCAGTATCGTTCAAGTCAGAGTGTTAGAAACAAAGTTTCTAACGGGTTTGATGTTTGGGAATTAGGGATTTGGAAAATAGAATTAGGGATTTGAGAAGAGAATTGAGGAAGAACAAGAAAGAATGGCCGACGGCCGGATTAGGGATAGAGGAGAATTGAGAGGATTTGGGAGAGAATAGGATTTAGGGATTTTCTTAATATTCTTCTTATTGATTATGAAGAAAACAATCACCAGTGGATACTTTAGCAAACAATCACCAGTGGATGCTGAAGAAAACAAGATGAGCAAGAAACCAATTGTTGCTTAAACACCGCTGTCTGCCCCCTTCAATGCAAATAGACAGTCGAAGTTTTTTTTTACCAACATGAAGTTCTTTAGACTTAACAATGGCAATAACTTTGGAATTTGAACCCCTGGTTGGCAGATCAGGTTAAACCTAAGTGAACTAATCCTTGTCACATAGAAGGAAACTCCACTTAAATGGCAAACTACTGGATACAGCTCTAACATGGAGTAAACGTTCAAGTATTTTACACAGCTAATACAGAGTCACCAAACTGATTTTTTTTAAGGTATTGTGGCTTATTAGTCATTGTACAATGAAACATAGGAAAAAGATCTATGAGGTTAGTACCAGAGAGTAAACATACAAGACAGAACAACATACCCACTGATAAGAACCTTCTTGAGACCCATCCAAGACAGTGACTGAATCTGCATCAGATTTCAAGGAGCTTCGATCTTTCAGAAGATCCCTAACCTTAAAGCACAAGTCACAATGAACATAGTAATGAGATTGCAGCCCAACAAGGTAGAAAAAGTGACATAATATTGAAATGAAAGACCTCATTACCGCTTGCAAAATTCGGTCAGATGCATCACCTTCTAATGCCCTCAAGCCTGCAGTCGCCTACAGTGAAGCAATTTCAGAATCCAACATTGCGCACCAGCATTTGCTTGACATTATCCATAACAATGATACTACAACAGAAGAGAAACATGAAAGATTGCTCACCCCGACTCTAACTGGGGTCTTGGATCGCAATTCCTTGGGCACAGCAGCTTCTGCCTTATCGAGAAGAGAAGTTAGGGACTCCGCTGCCGCTCGTGGGTCCTTGGCATAGTAGCTCAGACCAGGCTTAAGCTAAAACAAGACAAAACAGAGCAATGTCAGCCATCACAATTCGGTAATTCACAAAGCAAGTCCACAAGGGAGAACTAGAATCAAACAGGAATCGGAATTCTATGACCGAATTGCAGCCAAAGATCGAGAAAAATTACCTGGACGAAAAGCTCTAGCTCTCCGCCGATTGGAATGAGATCCATACGGGGATCGAAGCAGAAGACATGAACTCGACTCCCGGAACTACCGGCATCAAATATAACAGCGTAGTTCCTAGAGTTCTTCAAATTGGGGGACAATTTACGGTTAGTGATCTCGTACTCCTCCCGGCCGGGCATGACGAACAAGACGAATCCGATCAGAAGCAGAGGGATGGAGATCACTAAGAGAACGCTCCGATGCCGGTGGATCTTATCGGAGAAATTCTCGTGGCGGAGGGCGTTGCGCTTGTTCATCTTGTCGGAGGAGGGATGGTCGGAATGAGTCGGGGAAGTGGCTCCGATCTCCAGTAGCTCGGCGGAGGAAGGCGAGCGGTAGCGGATCTGACCGTTACTGCTAGTGGCAGTGGCAGTGGCAGCGGCTGCGGCGGCGGCTGGTGCCTTCAAGGACTGCGCTGGTTCCTGAGACGGATCCAGCTCTCCTCCCTCGTGTTAGCCTCCGTCTCTTTTATAAAGAAGATGATTGGCAAGGAAGGACGGGGCAATTGATTTACTCGCGGGGACAGTCGCAATCACGATCTAACCATGTGCGATCTACTGAGTTTTGGATCTTTACTCGGAAGAGTGCAATGTCGTCGTCGTCGTCGGCTTGCTTCACTTTCTCGGAAATGGATTTGCTTTCCCGGGAAACATACAGAAAGAGAGAAGCGTGAACCAGAAATGAAGGGAAGAAACGGGGATTGTGCTCTGGCCGGGTGCCGTCGGTTTCTCGGCGTCAATCGAATGGGTTTTTGTGTCGTTAGTGTTTTTGGGCTTTAATTACTAACTCACGGGAGGAACCAAAGTTACTCTTATGACTTATGAGTATAGGTCAATCGGGCGGGTTCGGGCTTGGTTCAATTGGATTCGGACTCAAACTGGTTACGATTTAGTCGGTAGTAGGTTCATCAGGTTTGGGTTAGTCGGATTGCGGGTTTATCAGGTTCGGGTTCAATTGGGTTCAGGTTCCAATCGGGTTGTGGGTACATCGGGTTTTGTGTCGGGCGGGTTGCGGGCGGATCGGGTTTCGAGTTGTTCAGGCCAGCGCATCGAGTAACTTACTCATTACTCGTTACCAACTTAAACATTTTATTACACTAATTTAAAATATTTTTCTCAACTTTTTAACCAATTTATTTCTACCTCGTATATATATACTTTTTTTGTTAAAGAACTTAGTGTTCAAGTGACTAGGGGGTGCTTAGTCACTTGGCTAAGCCCCTCCCAGCCCTTAGATCTGGACACAAAAATCTGACGGTTAAAAAGTGGGAAGGACTATTTAATTATTGACAGTAGGGGTGTACATGGGTCGGGTGGTCCGGGTTTAGCCATTTTAATCACCCGACCCATGCATTACGGTTTGTGAAATATTACACCCAAACTCACCAAAAAAATTAAAACCCTACGGTTTGTTTCTAATTGGGTTGGGTCGGGTCGGGTTGATGATATTTTTAAGTAAAAACCCAACCCAACACAAAAATGTAATTATTCTACACCATAAAAATATTTTATAACTAATTAAAATTTCAAACGAATAAAATGTGATTTACGTCAACATATATCTAGTTTTTTTTCACGACATTTGTTGAAATAGGATAAAAATGTTATAAACGAACGCATCCACAATATATAGTTCTATTAAAATCGTACACAAGAAAAATGATTACGTGAATCATAGCTATATTAAATCTATGTCTAAACTTCAACCCGAAAAATGCATTAGATTAATGAGACCATGAGAGAAAAATATGGCGAAATATCTTAATTTTCTAATAAGTATGGTTATATAAGACATAAATATTTTTTGGATACGAACTCATATCAATAGTTGGAACACGGGTTGGGTTGGGTTCTACGGGTTGTGTAATCCAAAACCCAAACCCAACCCAAAAGAGGCGGGTTGTAGAAAAGAAAACCCTCACCCAACCCAAAACCTTAGTTTTAGCGATAAATACGGGTGAGTTGGATCGGGTTGGACGGGTGGGTCGGTTTGCGGGTGTGTTTGTTCACCCCTAATTGACAGGGGTAGTTTGGGTATTATGGAAAATTACGAAATATACAAACCAGACTTACAATCAGTACAAACCATACAAACATACAAACCGTACAAACTACAACGACAAAACATACAAACAGATTTACAAACATTACAGACATATGACTGTACAAACAATACAAACTAGACCAACAAACAATACAAATCATACAAAAAATAAAAACAACCGGTTTGACTTTAGAGGCTCCATCCCTATATAGAGGGCTCCATCTCAAAGTCAACCCGGTTGTTTTTTAGACATACAAACATTACAAACATGGTGAACAAAAAAGACAAACTAGACCGACAATCCATACAAACTCGAAAAAACACTCGGGTTGACTTTGGAGGCTTCATCCCTATATAGAGGAGTTTATCCAAAAGTCAAATTTGTAATGTTTTTTATACATAAAAAACATTACAAACATGGTTGACAAAAATGATAAACATGGTGCACAAAAATAACAAAGTTTACAAACATTAAAAAAGAAAACCGACAAACTTTAGTAAATAACAAAGCGTACAAACATTACAAAATAAACCGACAAATAGTACAAAGCATACTAACCGTACAAAATGTCACTAAAAAATAACAAACAAGAATGATGAACAATACAAGCCGAATCGATACAAACATTACAAAATAGATCAACAAACATCACAAATCTAACACTGTCGTCGGAAATCCTTCTCCGTCGTCGCTGGTCGCCGAAAAAATCTCCTCCGATCAGCAAAAATCTCTCTCTCTCCTGGGAAAAATCCCCAGTAAACGAAGAATGGCCAGAAGGCCATGGCAATAATCCCCAGGAAAGAAAGAATGGCCAGAAGGCCATGTCAATAATTCCGGCGAGGGGTTCCGACAAAAATGATCTCAACGAGGGACCGTCAGATGGTCACCGGCAAAAATAATACCGGCGAGGGGCGGGAGATACCACGTCGGATGTGATTTTTTTATTTTAATTGTTAAATAAATTAAATGTGTAATTGCCATCTTATCCTTCATTAAACTGAATAAATTAGGACCATTAGATTTTAATGAGGTCGAATGGTTGAGATTAGCTTAGTCATGTGACTAAGGGACCCCCTTGTCACCTGATCTTATCCCTTACTGTTCTAGTCCGAGTAACAATTTATTTGGTAAAGGTCTAGAGAATGGGACACTATGAGAGATGGCAACGAGTAACAATTTATTTAATAGAGCAGATCAGGTCAGTAACTCTCCCATCAGTAATCATCAGTAACCCCTTCCCCTGACCCCACGTGTCGGTCTTTTCTTTTTATTTAAATTAAATACGGAGGGGCATTAGGGTAAATTGCCCACACCCCATTTAATGCTGATGCTGATTATTGACCAGACGCGGACCCCACTCCCTCGTCTCACGCGTGTTCCCCTCTCTCTCTCACTCTGTTTTATTATTAAAAGAAAAATTATATTATTTCTTCTCTCTCCCATCTACAACTAAAAGAAGAAGAGAAATGCATCTGCTGTCTGCACTCTAACTCTATCTCTACAACAAAAATGAATCTGACCATCCCAACTATCTCTCCTTTAATTCCAACTAAAAGAATTGAATAATTATTTTTTTGTTAAATAATTCAGTGCTATGGACA
This sequence comes from Linum tenue, assembly GCA_946122785.1. NCBI lineage: Eukaryota > Viridiplantae > Streptophyta > Magnoliopsida > Malpighiales > Linaceae > Linum > Linum tenue. The sequence goes on along the minus strand of CAMGYJ010000007.1, from coordinate 49,840,796 downwards.
ACAATTACAAATATGAATATGATTATCACTTGCTAAAAAAAATTACCATACACTACCATACAAATATCACGTGGTATTACCTGGTAAAACAAGCTACTGAAAAATACAAATCTAATTACATATCATATGGTAGAACATGTTAAAAGTAAAATTTCAAATTTAAAAACCATCAATACCATGTGGTATTATGTGGTAAAACATGATATCCATAAAAATATATTTCGTTACCACACAATACTATATTGTATAGTGTGTTAATCTTAATATATATATACAATTACGACTTTCATCTGCTAATCATATGGTATAGTGTGGTAATATCAATATACATTTCGTACCACACAATACCATACAATACCATATGGTATATTGCGGTAATATCAATATATATTTCGTTAAACACAATACCATATGGTATAGTGTGGTAATATCAATATATATTTCGTTACCACACAATACCGTATGGTATAGTATGGTAATATTAATATATATTACCTAAAAAAACAGAAGGAGGGAGATGGGAAAAAACTCGTCTTCTGTCTCGTCTCATTTCCTCCGCAATCAAGAACACCAAATGCCACAAAAAGGAGAAAGATCGGAATTGAGGCCAGCGAGTTGATGAAGAGAATAAACGCAATGAAAGAGGGTGGCTGCAATTTTTCTTCGTCGATTGATGGAGAGAATAAAAACGGGTTAAAGACACATTTGGTCACTGAGATTACAAAATCGGGACATGTTTAGTCACTAGAAAAAGTTAATATCAAATTTGGTCACTACAATTACTAAAACTGGACGCATTTAGTCACTCGCCGTTAGTCTCCGTCCAACTCTGTTAATAAAGTCCATTAAGTGCTGATGTGGCAAACAGAATTGCCTAATCAGCCGGATATAACCCAACAAAAATAAAACCCGACCCGCCACGTCATTATAACCCGCCACCTCATTAAAACCAACCCATGACCCAACCCTACCCAACCCTTCTTCCTCCTTCCTCCCCAACCCAATTTAGGGTTTTCCCCATCCCATCCAACTGGAGAAAAAATGGCGGAATTCCTGGAGCTGGAGACTCAGGACGGCGTAAGGATGCCGTGGAATGTGCTTCCGGGAACCAAATAGGAAGCGGCCAACTGCGTCGTTCCGATCGCCGCGATCTACACTCCGATCAAGCCCTTCCCCAACATGCCGGTCCTGCCCTACGCTCCTCTCCGCTGCCGCACCTGCCGCTCCGTGCTCAACCCTTTCGCAATCGTCGATTTCGCGGCCAAGATCTGGATCTGCCCCTTCTGTTTCCAGCGCAACCACTTCCCCCCGCAGTACGATTCCATCAGCGAAGAGCATCTCCCCGCCGAGCTCTTCCCGCAGTACACATCGATCGAGTATGAATCTCCGGGAGAAAACCCTTCTTCTTGTTCCACCAGTGCCGTACCCGGGGGAGGGGAGAGGATGGTGAAAGCGGGAGAGGATGGGATGGGGAAAACCCTAAATTGGGTTGGGGAGGAAGGAGGAAGAAGGGTTGGGTAGGGTTGGGTCATGGGTTGGGTTGGTTTTAATGAGGTGGCGGGTTATAATGACGTGGCGGGTCGGATTTTATTTTTGTTGGGTTATATCCGGCTGATTAGGCAATTCTGTTTGCCACATCAGTACTTAACGGACTTCATTAACGGAGTTGGACGGAGACTAACGGCGAGTGACTAAATGCGTCCAGTTTTAGTAATTGTAGTGACCAAATTTGATATTAACTTTTTCTAGTGACTAAACATGTCCCGATTTTGTAATCTCAGTGACCAAATGTGTCTTTAACCCGAATAAAAACGAAGAAGAAGAGAATGAAGCAGATCTAGATATGGAGAAGGAGATTGGGAGAGAAAAAGAAAGAGAGAAAGAGAAAGGATCTGGAAATGAGATTGGGAGAGAAAAAGTAATAGAAGGAAGGGAGAAAGAAAGAAAAAGGAGACTTGCAGAGAGAAATGATTATTTCTCTCTCCTCCTTTCAAAAGACAGCCATTAAAAGTGGTCTCCTCCTTTAAAAAAACATCCATTAAAAACGGGATATAATAAAAAAAATTAAAATTTATAAATGGATAAAAATGCCCTTCCGGATCCCGCATTCAGCCTAGCCTATAGAGGAGGGATCCGCCCCTAGATCTACGGTGTGCGTGTAGTTACTGACTGTATCCCGTGCCTAGAGGAGGGATCTCTTTGTTTTAGAGATGACAACATATCCGAACATATATTGACTGTCCATTACTCTATCCTATTCCTAACTAGTTCGAGTTTTATTCATATTTATATTTGTGCAAGACTTGAGTAGAACATTAAAATTATATTATATTTTTATTAGGTTTCAGGTATTCATGAATATTCATAGATAATATTTCAATTATTTTTTCAACTACTTCGTTACTAATCACTAATCACAAATATATTAACAATCACTAATCACAAATATATTAACAGTTCACAAGTGAAAAAATATATATAAAAAACACCAATACTAAGAGATATAATAAAAATTGACGATCTATACAAATATTGTGTGTATGTATAATCGGGCCGCTTCGGATTGGATAGTGAGAAAACCATACACGCTCATTACTCGTGATATTCGGGTTCGGATTTTACGCATACCACCGTGTTCTCTTTTTATTATTATTGTGGTTTACCCTACCCATTCGGGTTAGATCAGGCGGATGCCCAAAATTCTGAGTAAATTTCTTTCCCTAGTTTGTTTGTTGTTTACTGACACTAGGGGTGGACAACGGGCGGATCGGGTGGATTTTAGCTGTAAAATTAATCCACCCACACGTTAACGGATTGACAATTTCTTATCCGTCACCCACCCACATTTACTATCGGGTTGGGTTGGGCGGATGACGGATTATGCGGTTGGATCGTCGGGTTAACCCACAAATCAACACAAACAAAATGAACTTGCATTTCGTTCCCAAGAAAGTTGCATACATTTTGGACAGATTCCTATTCAGGAGGCAAATGTACCAATTTTAGAATTTAACACAGCAAATTACATGTCCAATCCAGCCTATATACTACAATATTTCAATGCACCACCCAGCCTTCCCCAAGCTCTGCCAATGCTCGAAGTGACATCACAGGAGGTCTCTTGTGTTCCTATCCTTTCTCTATTACAGACTTTCTAGCAAGAAGTCTCTTGTGTTCCTTATAAACAGCTCCTTTGAGTGGAGGTAAAATGCTGGTTAGCTTTGATGATGTATTAGCAGAAGCATACATCATGGCCTTTGCTTTGTGTAGGGACTCGACAAAAGCAGCCAAATGATCTTGAATGACATCAAATTCCAGAAGCTGAAAGAAGTTTGCACTTGATCAAAACTAAAACATATATACACACTATATTTCTGGATACTTTAACAGGACAAACAATATAAATCAATAAGAGAGTAGCTAGCTTTTTAAGGGCATGGATGTATTGGGATAGCTTATACTCTTGCATAGAAGCAGTTGAAGCAAGTTTTACCTCAATGAAAACTTGTATTGGGATAGCTTATATCCTGCACTTCTTGAGTCACACAACCCAGCACATCCTTGGTCACCTGTTCATCATTCAAAACAAGATACTTATATGCAAGAGAAAGGCTTGGCAACAATGCAATTCATCAATGAAAACAAACAAAGATGAAGTGTTAACAATAATGCCACTTTTCTGCTCTCAGCTTGACATCCAGATTATTCACCTGCCCGTTTTCCATTTCCACATGAGATGCACGACGAGTGCCATATGGATCCTCCAGGTGAAGGCAGCCTGTAGGTGAATCAACATGCTTCTAGTTTTTGCGTGAACACATTCTGCAGATGCAGCTTTCACCCATGTTCTTCTTGCAAATCAAGCACTTCCACTGTCTGCAAAAGATGTTGCTGCCAACAACATTTATAGAACAACAAATCTGCTCTACAATCATCACACCCCAAAGAAAAAAACACAAAAATATAACAAATCCAATAAACCAACCGTCTGATTATAAAACAACCAGACAAGAATCCAATACGACATTTACCAAATATCCAAGAACAAAAAAGAATTATAGAACACTTGAATAAATGCTAGTTCTCATGTTCATACTCAAGAAACTAAAAAAACTAAAAAGGTAGAATCTGAATGACACTTTTCAGCAGAGCAACCTAGTTCAATGGTGATCACGCCATAGAGTTCAACCAACCATCGCATGCTCCTGAAAGTTAGATGACCAAGCAATCAGATTCATGCCATAATGGTAAGCTGTGTAGACATATTAGAACCTTAAAATTACTCTTACATGATGAAATCTGGCAGGACAGTGATCATTTTCCAGCATTTGCTTCACTAGGTTCAGGAGCTGGACCGACAACTTCTAGAGACTCTACATGGTTTGATTGCACAAGAAAACATATTAGTAATGAAGTATAAAAAGTTGACATCAAAGAAATGAACCAAAAATAGATACCAAAATCATCATTCTTAGGTTCAACAGTTTTTGGCGTTGCTCTTAACCAATCTTCGCAGCATACCAACGCCTCGACGGTATTTGGACTCAATGAACTCCGATAAGGATCCAAAACACGACCACTGGTGCTAAAGGTAGATTCCGAGGCCACTGTTGATATTGGAACAGCCAACACATCTCTCGCCATTTTTGAAATAATTGGATACTTGGTTGAGTGAACCTTCCACCACATAAGAATATCAAAGTCTTCTGTTTCAGGTTCCGCCACATCTGCTAGGTATCGTTGAGCTTCAGATTTCCCTCCAGAAATTATTGGAGATGCAGTTTTCTTTGCAAATTTCAGGCGTAATGCTTTTGCTGGATCAACCTTTGCCAAATCATGAGAAATAGTAGGAGCTGAAAAAATTCCAGAATCCAAGTTTTCCTTCAAATAAAATGCATATAACTCCAAAAACTTGCTCTCTAGAGTTTCAGCAAAGCTGGCAGCAACTTTGGCATCATAAATCATCTCCATACAAAACTCTACATATCTTAGTTTATATCGCGGGTCAAGAACTACAGCGATATGCAATAAGGAATTCAAGTTATCAACTTGCACCCAATACTTGGAAAATTTTCCTAGCATCCTAAATGCCATTCCACTTAAAATGCTATCCTCACTCCTTGTCATGTTTAGAATCCCTTGTTGCACAGCCACAAGCTCATGAAAAAAGTTATTTGAAGTGACATGAGCAGTGCCAGAAAATTTCAATGTAGCATTATAGAATAACCTCAAAAATTCAACCAAGCACCTGGCATTTTTCCAATCTTCACATGCTGGGGGACCCATCAATTTCTGTCTCTTTTTTCCTCTTCCTCTTGTGGTAGCAAATAACTCATTCTGCTGGCTAATGATATCAGATTGTTCTACTTCTTCATCAGCACCACGAAAGTATAAAGAATAGCGAGAATCTTCACAATCCAACTTATCAAAAGCCTTTTCATATTTTTCAGCCACAACCAACATATGATAAGTTGAGTTCCACCTAGTTTCAACATCCAAGCATACACGATTTGTGCAATTGATCTTTTCCTCCTCAACACACTTCAAAATGCTCTGCATTCTAGCAGGAGAGCTCCTAACATATCTAACAGCATTCCTAATCTTGATAATAGCATCATCCACCTCTTTCAAACCTTCTTGAACAATAATATTAAGAATATGTGCACAACATCTCATATGAATGTATTCATGATGCAAGACTGTGCCTAATGTTTCTTTTGTTCGTCGAATGATATGCTTAATGGCACCATCATTGGTACTAGCATTATCTACGGTCACAGTGAAGATCTTCTCTATTGCCCAATCTTTCAAACAATTCATGACAGATAGCCCTATTGTCTCCCCCTTATGATTAGCTATGGTTGGAAAACTGAGAACCCTCTTATGCAACTTCCACTTATCATCAATCCAATGTGATGTCAAACACATATAGTTGAGATTTTGCACTGAAGTCCAAGTATCAGTGGTAAGACAAACACGCTGAGAATGCAACATAGACTTCAATTTTGCCTTTTCTTCTTCATATATCTTAAAAAAATCTCTTTGCACAGTTTTTCTAGAAGGCAAACTGAATTTAGGTTGGAAAGTCATGCTGTAATTTCGAAAACCTTCACCATCTACTGTTCGAAAAGGCATTTCATCAATCACAATCATTCTGGCTAGTGCTTTCCTAGCTTCAGAAGTACTAAAGGAAGCTAACCGAAGTCCATCCCCCACATTTTGATGAGATTTGTCAATGACAATCATACTTTGCTTATGACTTTTAGACTTCCGAAGTTTTTCATATTCTTTGCACTTCTTCCCATCGATATGATTCAAAAGATTGCTAGTTCCATGTGCCCTAGATCCAGCCAAATACTTCTTTTTGCAGTAATTACATGCAGCCTTAGGCTTATCAGTTCCAACTGTCTCAGGTATCATAGTAAAGTGCTGCCATGCTCTAGAAATTTTTTTGGAATCCTGAGGATTACCTGTTTTCGCAGCATTTTCTACTTCTAGAGGCTGGGATGCAGAAACAGGAGGTTGGGCAGCCGAGACTGGAGTGCCCTGAACTTCAGTTGCAGCACCTTGTGACACTCCAGTAGGAGCCATTGGAGAATTAACAACCTGTGAAGAGCATATGGAAAGTTATAGTCAATTATCCAAGCTAAAACCACATGATTCTAAAGCTGGCAGCATAAGTTTCAGTGCAATAGGATGAACAAATAGTAGTAATATTATTTTTGATGAAAGCATAGGTTTTAGTAATGATGGTTGATGAACATGAAGATGTCAGCAAAGGTTTTAGTGACATATTTGTCGATAAACAGAAAGTAGAGGTCACGTTCGATGATGTTTTACTGTAATAGGTGTCGCTTTACAACTTTGAAGATGCTGGCCCCCTCTTAAATTTTGGCTTTCGATAAACCAGAAGAGACAGAAGTACTTTTATACTGCTTCGGGGAACCCAAGTACAATCCTACAAACCCATATACATCAGTAAAGCCCTACAGCAGCAATTACTCCTTGTGTATTCTTTCTCACGTAGTAGCCAGTAGGGGTGAACCCGTTTCCTTTGGATTATACCAGAAAATGACGAGAATAAAACAGAACATGAACACTTGAAATTACCTCTTGCCCAACATCCACCATCGATACAAAAGAGAGGAGAATAAGCTGCGAAAACTGGAAGCTTCAAAAACCTAAAGTTGCTGCGAAGGATAGGAGACCAGAAGGCTGCAAAAACTTTATTCAAAAGCTGCAATAAGCGTTTTTGGATTTGAGAAGCTTTGGATTGAAAAATGGAGTGCTCTTACCTTACCTTTATATAGCTGATCGTAGGATGAATAGAGACTTGGAGTGATGAAACCCCGACGAATTCGATATTGCCTTCCATAAGCATGATTATCGGATAAAGAATTGAAAGGGAAGAAACGTTGAAATTCTACTGCTGTTCGGCAAGTCAATTGGATAGAGATTGTTGGTTGAAGAAATTTCCCCGGGTGAAGAGGATATTCGATCGAAAAGTTTTGGAATAGTGGAAAGAATCAGATATCGGCTTGGGATAAAGGAAAGAATAGAAGAATTAGGGATGCTTTGGAGGCATAATCGCAGTGGGGGTGATGGAGACGGGTTTGCGGGTGACCCGCGCACCCGCCCGTCACCCATCCACCCCCTGCGGGTTTCCAAGGAGTTCATCCGTGACCCGCCCAACAAACCACCCACACACAGCAAATCCGGTCATTTTGCGGGTGGGTTGGGTTAAATCCGCGGGTTAGCAGCCCGCTGTCCAGCCCTAACTGACACTGGAAATCACTATCGGTCTCAGTGTGATTATCACTTTATACCGTATCACTACACTATACTTGTTATTAAAAATGTAATCATGCAATGAAATCAACGAAGGAACAAAGGAAGAAGATATTATCTCTATTTTCTCTGGCATACTACCACGAAGGGGCACATATAACTTGTAGTTGGATATCATTTCCTAATTCTTTCAAGCGTAGGTACTCAATCCGGAGTTATCAACCAAATCAGAAGTTTGTCTCGAGTAAGTGTCATATGATTTTCAAACCAGATTATACCACTTCACTTTATGTTATTTTGGTCTAATTTTTGTCCGAAACTCTCTTGACTGAGCACTGTTTTCACATCACTATCTTTGATTGGCTTGGATTGAGATGTACTGGTTGAATTGGTTGTGTCATAATTTCGTTCCTCTTCCAATAAAAAAAGTTGTTATGGGTAGAACCGTATGGTCTGCGGTCGTTAGTTAGCCATGGAGGGAGAGATGCAGGTGTCTCTCTATGCTGACAGAAACTCTCCAAGGAACATGTGATTGGTAAAATACAGGAGATAGTGCAATTAATGATTTATGGATCCTCGTAGGTTTCATTCGTGAGATGTCTTGTTATGAGCTAGCTAATGCTATGGGGTTGGACCCTAGAGGTATGATGAGATCGATTTAATCACCGACCTCGACGTGCATTTTCTAGGAGGTCTCCCTACCCCAGCACTAGGGCTGGCTATTTGGTCCCGGACTGTTTGGTTTTACCCGAAACCGGTCCGTATAACCCGGACCGGACCGGACTGGGACCGGATAGCATACAATGCAATCTCATATTCGGGCTTAGATTTGAGGTAAAAAAATCGGATAAAGACCGGATAAGAGACCCCCAACACCTAAAATCAAGATAAAATTGGGACCGGACCGGGTCAAAACCGGACTGTATCCAATTCAATCTTTGGTCCTTATATTCCCGAAAAGACCGGACTGAGACCGGATCAATTCGGTCCAATTTAACCGGACCGGACCGTATAGCCACCCCTACCCAGCACCAACGAGTCAGATATGATCTCGCAAGGACCACGACGACTTTGCTCCAATCTCAGTGGCGCGTCATCATTGCATTAATTGCTCATAATATCCATTTCCCCGAGTGACTGACCATCCAACAAGGTCACCAAATGGGTCATGCTCGCTTTTGTCACCATGTCTCATGTCACTCGAAGATTGCACCTTGGGTCAGTGCTAGCAACTTTTTTTCCAAGGCGACAAACAACCTTTGTAATTGCATCATGCACTTGGAGCCATACATATCACTAGGTTTGCGAGATACCTCCGCATTGATCTCAGCATTTGCACTAAAGCGGGCCGCACTACCAACTTTCCAGAGGAGATATTGAGTTTCATGCATCTGCTAAGGTTTATGGCTCCCTTTTGGTGGAATGAGGCCATGAGGGTGACATGATCTCTTTTATGTCGGACTCTCTTAATCATATGGATATCAAGGTGTGGAAAAGGCGATTGTGAACCGCTAGGAGGAGCAACAATGATTAGAAACCACACTCTCAATTGATAGGCCAAGGAATGCATTATAGGCTACAATTGTAACCCTCTTGACCCAAGCAATTGGGGGTTGGCCATCCTTCTCCCTCAAACCAGGGTTTGGATGGCTTAATCACAATTAACCTAGGTGTTCAATTTGAGTTTATAGATTTTCCCTACATTAACCTAGATAGGAGGCATGGAATGCCCAATAAAACCCAACTCAATTTGAGCCTCTTAAGATAAGGGGGTTTCCCTCTAATCTATGTTAGAATAGCTCAATAGATTGCCAAGCACACACAATGCCTAATCAGCATGAAAAATATCTTAAATTTCAAATTAAACACCACCCACACACAGTCATTCAATCCACACAGTTAGCTGCATGGTAGAAGTTAGGGTTCTACAGCACCCAAGTGAAAAGGAGACTACTACATGCTAGAAGAAGGAAGAACACAAAGGAAAGGGGGAAAACCATCATTGTGATGCCTCAATCCTCTCTTGTGCTTGTAGTAATCCTCTCTTGAAGAGAAACTTCCCAAATCTTTACTTGGAGCAAACCCTGGCTTCTTCTCCCTCTTGGTTCGTGCCTTTCTCTCTCTAGATTCTTGAAGAAGAAGAAGGTTTCTCTCACTTTGGCCTTTCTTCCTTTCAGCTCTCCTTTTATACACAGATCGCGCCCAGTTCATGGTCGTGAACTAATGGCGGAGACCGTGAACTCGAACTAATTCGCACCGTTTCATTTAGCTGGTTCACGGTCCATGATTTCAGTTCACTGTCTTGTGACCGTGAACTAACTTGATGCCAGTAACCTGTTGAATCCCTCTAGAACCTGCCATTTCATGGTTTATGTCTCCAGTTCACGGTCCTGATGATCGTGAACTTTCTGCTTGGACCGTGATCTTCGACTGCTTCTTCCTTTGATTCGATCTTCGCGCCATTTCTTCCAACAATCGACTTCGGGGTTGGTTCCACCTGTTAGATTCCGAAACACACTGAAACATGACATACCTGGCGTAAAACCACAAACGCTAAAAATAAATGGGAATCAAAAGTGTACATTTGGGGTCGAATCACTCGTTTTAACTTAGATACTTGAAAATAATTGATGTAAAGAAATAAAATAACTACTAAATCAGTTGAGAACAAGTCATTATTTTATAAAGAACAAAAGATCCACCGATTTTTTATTTTTCTTTATCTTCTTTTTTGTGCAAGATCCACCGATTCGAAACTTGATCTTCGACCGGGACGGGATACGGTGACAACCCCTAAGGGGTTGTCAGATTCACAACTAAGGGTATTTTGGATATGAAAAAAAAGAAATATATTAATTACCTCTTTTGTATTAATTATATTGGGAATTAAAAACCCATATTAAATACATTTTTTTCTAAAATTTAAATCATATACATTAATATCTCTATTTATCTCTCTCTCTCTCTTCCTTTCTCCAGCAGCCACTCCGCATCGACCGGCAAACTTTTTCTCCGGCGAATTCTCTCCGGCAGACTCCCTCCGGCAACCTGAAAAAATGTACCAATGCGTTAAAAAGTGTATCAATCTATTAGTCTACTGGTAATTAATATACCAGTGCTAGTGGTACGCTACCAGTACGTTAAAAAATGTACCAGTACTAGCGGTACCAGTAAAAATGTACCAGTACTAGTGGTACGCTACCAGTACAACGCTACCAGTAGAGAATAACACAACGCTACTAACACTGGTAGCTATACCACTAGCATTGTTAGCGGTACCAGTAGAGAATAACACCAAAAAAAAAAACAGATGATAATGGTACCAGATGATAGGGAGCCACTGGTATTGGTACCAGTGAGTAGTGGTAGCGCTACCAGTGAGTAGTGGTAGCGTACCAATAGCGCTACCAGTGGTATTGGTACCAATAGTGCTACCAGTGGTATTGGTACCAGTAGAGACTATCAGATCTGGAAAAAAAAATAGGGATGAGGAAAGAGGGAGGCAGGGAAGAGTCTTGACCTCGCGGCGGCGGGGCAGGGGAGGACAGGGGCGCGGCGGGGCACGGGGGGAGGACAGCGGCTCGCCGGCAGGGGAGAGGGAGCAGTTCCCTTCCTGTCGCCTGCTGCAGTGGTGATCATCAACCTCTAATTAATGGCGTGGTGGGCATGGGATGGCGAGGAAGAGGGAGCTGCGGCGCGGAAGAAAGGCGAGGAAGAGGGAGCTGCGGCGCGGAAGAAAGGGAGGAAAGGAAGAAGGAGGTGAACGGCATGGGAGGGTTAGATTAGGGTTTTATTATTTTATATAGAAGGAAAAATGATTGGGTGTGGTAAGTTTTTTGCATCCCAAAAACACCCTTCTTTTCATCTCAACCTTCAATTTAAAAATGACAGGAGAGAGACAAGAGAGAGAATACATCTAATGGCTATAAAGTGGGTTGTCAAACCCACAACCCCCTTAAGGGTTGTCACCATAACTCATCCCTCTTCGACCTCTTAAAAAAAAAAGAACACTGACAAAACAATTCAAAAGAGAATGACGAGAAGTCGTCGCTTAAATAGGAAAGCATCCGAAAAGTCCGACGCAACTACGCGTACGGGCGCCTACGTCGACTTTAATGCAAGAAAAACAATTTTAAACAAGTTAAAAAGAGAAGAACAAAAACAGCTGTATATATATATATGTGTGGAGTTCCCCGGAAAGAACAAGGCGGTTGACTGAATGCATAAGCAGTTAGGTAGCAGGCTAAGCTAAAAATCATGAAGGCGGCCCAGAGAAGCGTCATTATGCTTCTAATTCTCCGTGGTCTTGTGGTGGCTGTAGTACTGATATTGGCTCTTGGAGTTGAGTCGGCATATTCCTGCCGGAGCCTTCTCGAACCTCTCCTCAACACCGCCACCACTACTACTCCTGCAGGTCGGTCACTCTTTTTATCACCGGTTCGGATAATGTAACGCTTTATAGGATTAGTCTTGTAATATTCTCTTGTTTTGTTTTGCAGTACGCAAGTTTTTGACGCCGCCGTCACCGCCACCGGAAGGAACCCCGACGATTAGCCTTTGCCGCAGCTTCTCACCGCCGGGAAGGCATGGATGATGATGATGATAGTGCGCCGGCGGGGAATGGCCGCGGGGTATTTCTTTTTTTGGTCAACGTACATGTGAACTCCGTTAGTATTGTTTTGGATATTGTGTCTTTTGTTGACCTGCATGTACGTCCCAGTGTCCCACTACTTCTCTTTCCTTATCACACGGGTTTTTCCATCCCTACTTCGATTAATTAATTCCAAGCGCACAAACAAGAACTGTAGTCATTGAGCATTATATTTATATTGCATTAGTGGATAAGGTTGATTAGAGGAGAGCTTTCAATATGAGGCTTTTGTTTGAGTGAGATTGTTACTGTATTTGTATTGTTAATAATTTTTTATTTTTTATTTTTTATGCATAAAATAATAGCACCTGCATTTTCTTATTGACGTGACAGAAAGAATCATTCGGATTGAAATTATGGTTCCTTGTTTAATATCTATAGTTATGGTCCTAACATTTTATATTGTCTTTTTTATATTAAAAATAAGGGTTAAAACTGATATTTCTTTCATAAAATGGCATAACATTATTTTTTTTTTTGTTAAGGATGATATATATTAAAAATAAACAGACAGAGATTACAAGATCCAACAGGGCAACGTAAGCCAAGGGACAAGAAAAAACAACAGCAAGGGAATAACAAATGAAAGAGGCAGTGAAAACACCATAAACAGAAGCGGAGAGGGACAAGAAGGCCCCGAAGAGAAAAGGAAAAGACAGCAAAGGACTACTGGATCAGATGTCACTGGAGAGCTCGCCTAATCCTGGGAAGCAATCTGTTCTTGAGAGTCAATACCCAAGCCTCGGCCACATGCTTGTCGACTTTTCCTGCCGTGGACACCCAGCTTGCAATAAGGCACCCAATTCGGAAAGATGCGGCGAGAGGGGAAGCAGCTTCCCCCTTGAAGACTCTGGAATTTCTTTCCAGCCATACTGTCCAACAAAACGCGTGTAAGAAGACTTTAGTACACCACTGCCAAGGGCTGGATGGCTTATGACAATACCATCGTATGATCCTTGTTGAAATATCGTCGTTATCAATGATACTGCTTTCAATCCTGACGAAAGAGCGCATCCTCCACCAAATTTCCTTTGAGAAACTGCAATGAACGAACAAGTGGTTTGGGTTCTCCTCCTCCTTTTCACAGAGGGCGCATCTGCTTGGTAGCTGGTATCCTCGCTTCTTGAGGTTGTCATGGGTGAGAAGTCTTTTGTGGAACACGATCCATAGGAAGATGCAGATTTTGCTTGGGATTATACTCTGCCACACGACCTTGACGGGGAAATCAGCGACTCCGATTTGTCTATCTGTCATCAAGTGATTGTACGCCGACTTCACGCTAAAGCCTGCAGACGCGTCGGGCAGCCAAGTCACTCTCTCAGGACCTGCAGTAAAACTAGAAGAAGGGATATTTTCAAGTAAATTCATTAAGCACTCTCTCTCCCTCTCTGCCCCCCCCCCCCCCCCCCACGAAGAGAAAATTTAAGAGGAATTTCCCACAATAGATTTCCGCCCACGATGGACAGGTGATCAGCGACACGGGAACTCGGGTGGACAGCAGCAGCCATCACTCTCGGAAATTTCTCCGCCAAGCAAGAACCTTCGACCCAATGATCATGCCAAAAGGAAGTCCAACAACCACTACCTTGTTCAATGCGCGCCATTCTCCAAAATGTATGCTTCAATTTCATGATCTGCGACCACAGACTACAACCGACACTTCCGGTACAATCCCCCGACGACCATTCAGACGAGGCACTAGGGAACTTTAAACAAATGAGCTCTCTCCACCAAGATTCCCTTTCAGTAGAAAATCTCCATAACCATTTCATGAGGAGAGACTGGTTTTGTGTTTCTAAGCTACGGATGCCAAGTCCGCCTTTCTGCTTCGGAATCTTGCACAGGTCCCATGAAATTAGATGAAACTTTTCCTTGCCCATCGATCCAGACCAGAGGAAATACCTTTGGATTTTTTCCATTGCATTCACAACGCCTTTAGGAGCAGGGAAGAGGGAGCAGGGATAAATGCTTTGGCTGGACAATACAGCATTGATCAATACCACTCTGCCACCAAGGGAAAGAAAGCTTCCCTTCCAACTTTCGAGCCTATTACGCAATTTATTGATGACCGGGTTCCAGATAGCCGAGGAGAAAATGGAGGCTCCCAGAGGTAGACCAAGGTAAGTCGTTGGAAGAAATTCCCAATCACAGCCGAGAAGTTGACTAAGTCTGCTGAGATTCGGAACATCACCAACAGGGTGAATCCTTGACTTACTAAGGTTTACTCTGAGTCCTGTAATACACTGAAAACATACTAGAGCAGCCAAAATGTTCAGGACTTCCTCTTCCTTATTATCACAGAAGATTATTGCGTCGTCAGCGTACAAGAGATGAGTAACAGCCCCCCGTCGATTCTTCTCATCGATGCAAAAACCGGAGAGAAAGCCAGCTTCCTTCAAGCTGTCAAAAATGAAGGAGAGGATATCCATACCCAGGTTAAAGAGAAAAGGTGAGAGGGGGTCACCTTGCTTCACACCTTTTTGCATACCAAAAAATCCCACAGCCTCTCCATTAATCAACACAGAAACTCTAGCTGACGAGACGACACCCTCGATCCATTTACGAAAACGTGGGTGGAGATCCATGGCCTTCAGAATACCGAATAAACAGCCCCAATTAATTGAGTCAAACGCCTTTTCAATGTCGAGTTTAATTACCAACCCGGGTTTGCCGCTTTTCCTTCGGCTGTCTATAATTTCATTCGCGATGAAACTGGCTTCATGAATAACCCGATTCCTGGATCCAGCAAATTGAAACTTAGAGACTGTTTTTCCCATGAACGGCTGTAAACGGTTAAAGAGGATCTTAGAGATGATTTTGTTGAGACTTCCCAGTAAGCTAATTGGCCGGAAATCAGAGAGATCCTCCACCGCTTCCTTCTTGGGGAGAAGACAAATAAATGAGTGCGCAATTGAGTTTGGGAGAGAACCAGATAGATAGAAGTCATCAAGAGCTTTAATAAGATCCTGCCTAATGATATTCCAGGCCTTTTTGTAAAACTCTAGAGTGTACCCATCCGGACCCGGTGCCTTATCCCCATTGCACTGGTTGACAGCTAACCTGATTTCCGTCTCTGTGAAAGGCTTGATTAGAGCTTCATTCTGTTCCTCCAAGAAAGTAAAAGGCTTGTAGTGTTTAGGGAAGGGTCTTGCTGTCTCCCCTTCAATAAACTTGCCTTGGAAATAGGACACGAAAGCAGCTTTTATCGTGCTCTCATCCTCCGTGAAAACTCCATTATGGTGAATAGATGTATAATAGTATACATGTATTGATGAATTTCATGCACTCTAAAATACACCGTTAGGTATGTCATATGTGTGATTGTGTATGTAGCATAAGCTAAAAGGTTAGGTATAACAATTTCAATTAGTGGTGATAGACGAATCGTTTAGCGGTTAAACGTTAATCGCTAATGTGATTAGCGGTTACTGCCAACCAAAAATTCATTGTCGTTAGTCTAGTCTACCCACAAAGAGTTAGAGGGTAACCGTTAACCATCGATGTGGCTAGCAGTTATCTTAGCGGTTAACCTCCTACTCGCTTGAAAGAGAGGAAGGTGTGAGATTTGTGGATGTGGTGTAAGGAAAAGTACATAATTATCTTTTTAGAGAATGTATAAAAGGAAAGTGCGAAATAAAAAACTACAACCACACTCCCTTCTGCTTTTCACACTCTCGTCTTCTCACCTCCCCCCACTCTAGAGATGAAAAAATGAATCCACTCCCTCTCGTCTTCTCACCTATCCCCCCCACCCACCCACCCACCCCCCCACCCCCCCACCCCCCCACGCCAGATGAAAAAATGAATCCACTCCCTCAATGAACCAGAGGAATTTCACAATGCTATATAGCATTGGTGCTATAAGGTTTTGCCTTTATGGTACAACTTGAAATTGTACATTTAACGTTATGGTACAACTTCAGATTGTACCTATATTTTTTATACAAATTTTTTATGTGTACAACTTGAACTTGTACCTTAATGTGATGGTACAACTTCAAGTTGTAAAGTTGTGTCATAACATAATAGTACAAATTCTTTTATGGTACAACCTGAACTTATACATTTAACATTATGATACAACTTGAAATTGTACATTAAAGCACCAATACTTTATAGCATAGTAGAAGTGTTCCAATGAACCATCGAACAGAAGAAACACACATCTAATTCTCCTAGCTAACTTGTTCAAAAAAAAAAAATTCTCCTAGCTAAAAAAACCAATTCATTCTACCTCCCATGAAACCCCCACCGCAAAAAAGGCAACCCCAACTCCTAATCATATTGCTATTTACTAAAATTGTAGCCTTAAAGCATACTCTTGGAGCAGTACAGGGGTTTCGCACTTTCGCTGCTGAGTTGCTCCAGTACCTGCTCATAAAATCAGTGAAAATATATGATCAAGCAGGAACAGAAGAGGAAGTTGCTAAGAGTCTAACTCCAGAGCAAGCACAAAGTAGCAGAGAGAAAGCAAACCTTGGCGGCAAGGGTGAGACGATCGCCGATTTCTTCAATGAAGATGTTAATTACCAAATTCTGGACTTTGATTTCCCTCATAGGTTCTTGTCGTCAACCTAAAACTAAGTAACCAAGCATTTCCTTCGTTGATGAGTGTGGTGTTTTGCCTATTAAGGTGGTTAACAATCCTTGTCGGTTATTAATCTATTAATGACTTGACAACTCGATAAGAAATTTTCACTTCCATTAAGCGACTCTGTGAGAAACACGGCTGCTAGAGGAGGCTCGACCGGTTCGGCCTAATGGGGGTATTTTGTTATTTCGATAGAGAACTATTTAAGTCACAAACTTTCATTATTCAAAGTATGTAAAGATAATATTGAATCCCTAATTCCCGATCTTCTTCTCTCAATTCTCTTAAATTCTTTCCCAATTCTTCTACATTCTCAATCCCTAGTGCTAATTATCTTCTCAACCCTTCCTCAAATTGGTTGATTGGTCGCTTTGAGAGTATTTGGAGAGGAGAGGTACATGAATCTTGAGAACATAGACCATTAGAGAAGATGATATTTTTTTTTATATGCTAGTCTTCTAGGTGGTATGAAGGAGTATAATCATTTGATTTGGGGACAAAAAAGAAGAGCTTTGGAGACGACAAAAGTCGTCCCGGAAAAAAGACAAAATCATCTCCATAGTTTTTGGAGATAATTTAATCGTCCCTAATGTTTCATCCCTTATACGCTTGTCTTCTATTTTTTAGGGGATGACAAAAATCTAGGTCGTCCTCAATACTAGGAACGAGACTCGTTCCCAATACTTAGGAGGTGTCGTCTTTATTTTGTCCATTAAGGACAATATATCATCCCTATAGCCATGTTTTTGGCGACAATAAGTCGTCTCCTAAATATTGTTTCTATTTTAGCGACAAATACGAAAATTTTCACCTATACGAATTTTTAGGAACAACAGTTGTCATAATTTTTAGTTAAATTTTATATTCAATATCAAATTGGTTTTCTCCACAATTTATTTATTATTTTGTGAATAAACATATAGATAAATGGAAGTTCCTTACTCCATTGATCTTCATATATATTATTATATATTATTTTGTATATATAGATACATAGAAGCTCATATTTTTCTCTCATGGTTTGTCTAATCTAATTCATTCTTTGACTTAAAATTTAAACGTGATTTAATATGTTATGCTTCACGTAATATTTTTGTTACAAGTTTAGAATAATAACATACTATGTTGAAAAAAACTAGATATATATATATCGAAGCAAATTGCATTTTTTTAAAAATCCAAATAAGATTTATGCATTTGATAATTTTCACCTTGGTTCATTTTTTTGAAATTTTAATTAATTATATCATATTTTTTGTGGCGTAAAATAGTTGCATTTTTTGTGTTTGGTTGAGTTTTTACTTAAAAGTATCATCAACCCGAGCCAACCCAATTATAGACAAACCGTAGGGTTCTTATTTTTTTGGGTGGGTTTGGGTTTAGCATTTTTTAGATCTATAGTGTATGGGTCAAGTGATTAAAATGAGTAAACTAGGATCATTCGACCCATGTACGCCCCTATTGAGGCTTCATCTCAGATTTGTGTGTGGTATGATCATCACCAAGGAGGCAATTTATTGTCCAACTTAGTATTATTGATAACTCTGCATAGTGTAACATCTCATTTATATTCATCAATTTTAGAGCTATATCCTATAGTTCATGCTTAGACTTCACTATACATGATATGTGGGAATCAAGTCACATGTACTTCTTACTACAATTTTAGCATAACAAGTAATTAGTATATAAGGACCTTCAATCTATTATCCTTATGTGAGCACTTGATATTTTCGAATTTTGGATTCTACTTTTATCATAATTCTACCTAACAAGTTAACTTGCACCAAATGATATGGTCATGCTAAGGTTACTCGACTAACGGGTTGAGCCCAATGTTAGTATATGTAGGAGGATTGATGACCAATTAACTATCATTATCATGAGTGGGAGTAATTTCACAAAATCAACCATTTGCATCGAGAAAGGGGAGGATAACCATCCGGGTAAGCAGGATAATCACTTTGGTGCGATTTTGGAAGAAGTTTGTTTTTTGCTAGTAAATCATATTGGTCTCACTTTACGATTCGTAGGTTGGAATAGCAATATGGTAGTCAACTTGATCACTAGAAAAACTCTTTTTTTGTACTCTGCTACATGTCATTTTTTTTATTTCCATCCATAGTTGTATACCAGATTGTAATTTGTTGTATCTCTTTTTCAATCAATAGAAGATTATTTTTTGTAAAAAAAAATCGAGAAAGGGGAGAATTTAAAAGAATTTAAATGAACCGAATTCTACAGCAAAATTCCTTGATCTCAATTCTCTGCCAATTTATCTATTCCATTGTTGAACAGACGAAATCGACGCCATTCATTCTCTAAATTTATCAATCCAAAAAACATTTTAATGATTATATATATTTAAATTTTTATTTCAAAATTTCGTCATATTTAAAAGTTCCTTCATCCATGAGAAAACATGACACATCATTGAGAAATTAGAATTTGGGTTAATACCTTATTCTGACCCGAACTATGACCATATAATCAATTTTGGCCCGTGGTTTCATAAATTAACATTTTTGCCTCAATTATGCAGCATATAGACTCAATTGGCCCGACGCGTGGTTTGACCATCTATTTGGACGGTCAATGGTGTTGACCGTTAGTCAACTATCCAACTCACTGCCATGTGAGCACCAAACCAGAAAAAATTCAAAATACAAATTATTTTATTATTTCCTTTATATAATTAACAAAAATAAATAATGAAAAATTCAAACCCAAAATAAACTCTGGCCACCCATTGGAATCCTAACCATCCTTCTTCCCCTTCTTCCCCATCGCCAGCTCTGTTCTTCGAAAACTATTGGAACCAAATGCATAAGCGGAAAACATTAAAACCCCAAGCTTGAAGATCTAAATTTCGATTGAAGTACCCAACAGTTCATTCGTTCGAGGAATTTCATCGATTTCTCATGGCTGGGCAAAAATCAATGGTACCCTAGAAAATGGAATTTGAGAGAGACGTGGCAAGCCACCTGAAAATGGTTGCTTCACTGAACTCATATCCCTCTCTCTCCTCACTTCCTCCACCGTGTTGCGTCTCCCCCAATCCCCTACTGATCGATTCAATTCCAGATCTTCAAGCTCTGGTTCCAGGAGACAGAGTAAATCATGCCGTTAATGCGATGTCGATAGCAGCGATGGCATCAGCGTGTTGGATCTGAGGATCTTCTTGTGGCAACGTATAGTGATGAAGATGCTCGGGAAAGTGAAGCATCGAAGCTTGTCGGTGACAATCGAGAGCGCGACGAGATATTTCTGCGGCGTTCCGACGAAGATGGTTTCCCGGCTCAGATCTTTCCGCCTTCATGGACGGGGAAAGATGCAACGGGTGAGGGTTCTGGGTAGTGATTCGATCTTCAAAGCGTGCGAGGGCGGCGGCGGATGGATGGCGTCGTCTTTAAACGACCGGCCTCTGCATTTGAATCGGAGAGAATGGAGGCGTTGGGTCGTCGGGGAAGGAGGAGGAAGAATAATGGTGTTAGGATTTTTTTTATTTTTATTTTTGGTTCTGATCGAAAAAGGAAAGAAGACAGAGGGTCGGGGAAGGAGGAGGAAGAATAATGGTGTTAGGGTTTTTTTTTTTTTGGTTCTGATCGAAAAGGAAAGAAGACAGAGGATAAGGTGGGGATGGGTGGCCGAAATTTTTTTTCCCGTTATTATTCAATTTTATAAAGGAAATTAAAAATAAAAATATAATTTTTTTCCTAGTGACATGGACAGTTGACTAACGATCAACTCTAAACAAATGGTCAAACCACGCTCCAGGCCAATTCTGTCTATATGCTGCATAGTTAGGGCCAGAATGTTAATTTCTCAAACCACGGGCCAAAGTTGATTACATGGTCATCGTTCAGGCCATAATAAGGTATTAACCCTTAGAATTTCCTAGTCTCAGTATAGTACTTCTCCCGGGCAAGATAATGATCAATGATCTAGAATCAACACAATCTGCATTCTAAAAAAAAACCATTCTAGCATAAACTGCATAAACTAAACAATGATTACAGCGATCCAACCTTCTCTGGCTTATCAAACATGAAGTTTGGGGACAGTTGATCTCATCGAGACTTCGCCAGGAATCCAATCAGTACAAGTTGCTCTCATCCAAATCACCACCACCACCACCACCATCTTCCCGCGATAAGCTAACAAAGAGTGTTGCTGGACTGCATTAAGAGAAAAGTTCCTCATGTATGTTTGTCACTGTTCTGACTAAAAGATGCCACCAATTACCGTGGAAACAAATGCACCAAAGGAGACTTACGTCTACATCTGGAAATTCCTGAGTTTCTTTCCAAACAAATCCACCAAAAGATCAAAAAGCTTGATTGATGGATGATAGGAAATGCCACTGTGATAATAGAGCGAAACCCACTGACGTCCTATTTTATGGAGGAAGTAGTTCCATATGCTTCCATAGAGAACTTCAACGAGCCAAGAGGTTGTTGCAGAGCTTTGAGGACTCCCATAACATGATTCATAGGCAAAGAGTGTTTGCATTGCCTTTGAGTCTTTGACCATGTTCTTTTTGTATGCTACGAAAGGTCCTGCTGAAGTGGATATCCCATTGTACAAATTCAAATTGATGTGTCATTTCAGTATGAACTCAGTACTGAACCAGAGTGGTGCATTCTTCTACTGGAAAGCAAACAGGGTTAGTCTCCTGAGCTTATGAAAATCAATGCGTGCTTTCTACATCAATTAGTTATTCTCACGTATTTGGTGAGTTCACAAATGAAACCAAGAAATACAATGGATAAATAACGCAAGGAAACCAACAGC
Source organism: Linum tenue (assembly GCA_946122785.1). Classification (NCBI taxonomy): domain Eukaryota; kingdom Viridiplantae; phylum Streptophyta; class Magnoliopsida; order Malpighiales; family Linaceae; genus Linum; species Linum tenue. The sequence continues at coordinate 49,818,972 of CAMGYJ010000007.1, read as the reverse complement.
CTAAACCCAGATGGCTTTGTACAATATACTAACATTACCCCGTATGATTTGTGTAGCAAAGGGTTTTCAGGAAACATAATAATCTCCATGTTTACCATGTATCTAAGTACTGAAAGAAGCACAGGTATCCGGATAAGTCATCATCAAAAGACAATAGCAAAGAGAGTCAAATTCAAAGCAAAAAAAATAAACAAAAGGCATACAGTTCCAACTCTGTGCTACTTGATAACAGAGCTGTCAAGCAAAAGAACAAATATCAGAGCAAGAAAATCAAATCCACCTCCTACCAGATCAAAGGCTTAATTGATTTGGCAGTCAGACACTCAAACAAGCATAGTTGAAACTTTCAGAAAGCCTTCCCAATTCTTGCATTACGAAACATCGAACCAGGGTTCCCCAAAACTTTTAATAGTCAAAACAAAATTTACAAGCGCAGCATAGAAAAGCATGCAGCATTACCTTGGCTCTTATCGAATCTACAAGCCGAATTGTCCAACCAGCTCCTTGTCCTCAAACTTCTTCATATGCTCAATTATTTCACCAACGTAAGTAGGTTGTAGACGCACTTTTTTCCCAAGCATTGACCTTGCAAGTTTTGCAGCTTCCACAAGATAACCTTGCTGACAAAGCCCAAGCAGCAAAATAGAGTATATATCAGAGTCCAAGGTAACCAAACAGCCCATCTTTTCAATTTCACCACACAAGTGAAACCCATCAAGCACCCTTGTCTTGGAGCAAAGCTCCCTAATCATAAGACTGGATGCCAGGCTATCCGGTTTTGCTCCACTAGCTAAAAGGCTCCTGAAGACCTTCTCTGCCTCCTCAGGTTTCTTTGCCCTCAGTAGACATACAACAAGAGAGCTGTAACACTCACCAAAAGATACACTTCTTCCCACAATAACCCTATCAATCAACTTATAAGCCTCCTCCAAAAGATTGTCAGCACAAAGACCGTTGATCAAAGTGCTAACTGTCACCCTATTTGGAGACACACCAGAATCCTCCATTTTATCAAAAATGAAAACTGCATCAACTGTCTTGCCCTTCTCACACAAACCTTGAATCAAAGAGGTATATGTGATCACATTTGGGCTACAGTCCCCACCTTTCTCCATTTCACTCAACAACTCTAAAGCCTGCTCTACACTCCCATGTTTACAAACCCCATCAAGAAGGGTCGAATACACCACAACATTAGGAGCAGAACCAGTTCTCTTCATCGCCTTCAACAAACGAGTAGCTTCTGCCAGTTTACCAATACGAACAAAACCTTTAATCATTGATACATAAGTGATCATGTCAGGATAAAGGTCAATCAACCCCATCTCTCCCATTAACTTGTCAGCCATAACCAAGTCACCATTCTCACATAACAAGCTAATAACTAAATTATATGCATTGGTGTCCGCACGTATACCAAACACAGACATTTTCCTCAACACAGAAAGAGCCTCATTGACAAGCTTAGCCTCTCTGCACAAATGAAGTACTACTTTAAACATCTTGACATTAACGGCGCATTTCTCTGCCTTATAAGCCTCGATTAAATCCAACACAACTTGCGGATTTTCCCTGACCTTCAACAACTGACAAACCCTATCGTACATGTAAGGACTGTGTCTATTATTTGACTGACAGCCAGCCCAAACGAAAAATCTAAGACCCAGCTGAGATTCGTTCTGGGAGCACCTCTGCAAAACTTCATTGATACACGAAGCATCAAGTTTAGGCTTGACTAAACTCAGAGCTCTTTCCGGATTCTTGGGGTTGTTATGCAAGTGAGTGTAGAGCTTGTCAGCCAGTGAAGAGAGAAGTCTTAGATTAGAGATTTTGGAAATCCGGGGAGAGATTGACAATGAAAGCGAACGAGAAAACAAGAACAGGACCATGGATTTAGTTCTGAGACAAAGGTTCTTCAATTGATACCCCTAATTTGTATGACTAAAGGATGGAGAAGATGCGAGTAGTGGTATTATCCTGACCTGCAGACGAGACTAACAAGCGGTTGTTGCAGAGTGCTTCGTCAGGCCAATTTCTCTGTCAGAAGGGTTAACAGAGAGGGTGAATTCTTCGATTCCTTCTCTTCTCAAAATGAGAAAGCAGGTGTGATTGGAGTTGGAGAAACCCAGAAATCACGGTCCTTCATTCCTTCTCCGAGACATTTCAGCGCCGGTAAGCACAAACGAAGAAACATTTGGAGGATGACCACAGTGATGCGGACGGAAGTTGGACATGAAGGAAACGCTGGCTTCGGGAAAATCCAGTACGAGCGGCGACCGAGAAAAGCAGAGACGCGGTGGCGTCAAAGAAACGAGGGACGATCTCAGAGCTCAGACAACTGCACAGACATCTACGTTGGGGCGGTATCGGTAGCCGAGCGGGAAGTTGGGGGAGTCGGTTTACCGAAAACGGTATCGGTAAATACCGACGGTAAATCGGTATTACCGATACCGAATCCCCCCTCCCTACTCCCTAGTGTTGCGCCTCAAAAATATTGTAAATAAGAGTTAATATAAAATATTACATACATGAATGTAAGTATAGGCCTCAAAAATATTGTAAATAAGAGTTAATAATAAATTATTAATTACTAAAATGATGAAAAAAACTCAAAAAAATCGAAATATTACAACATCACCCCACTTCCAGAGATTCGGTTCGGTAAATATTCGGTAAACCGACCGAAAATATCGCCCGAAATCGCTTCTCACGGTATTTCGGTAATACCGGTTTGTTACCGTTTACCGGTAATTCGGTAATCGGTAAACCGGTTACAAATCGGTATCGGTAATCGGTAACCAGTTTGGCCAACTTCGGTATACCGAAACCGGTAAATTCGGTAAACGGTAAATTGTTTACCGACCGAATCCTACCCCTAGTTGTGGTTGCGGCCCTATGGCGTATTTAGAAGTCCAGAAATTGGGTTGTCTTTAAGGGGAAACAGTTATGTGTTATGTCTTTGATGCGACAATATCATCAACAAGTCCAAGAATGGGTGGGGGTACCGATGGACAGAGTGATTTCGTTTCCTGTGTCCCCGGTGGCAAATGTGGATGTGTCAGCCCCGACCATGGTCACCTGCATGTGGGATGGTGCCACGAAGAGAGGTTCACATTCGACAGGGGGAATAATTATCAAGGATCAAAGTGGTTCGATTATCTTGGCTCGAGTTCTTCCTATTGCGGATATCAATGACCCGCTTACATTTGAATTTTTAGTGCTCTGCGAGGTCATCCAGTGGTGTCTGGATTGTGGTCTCTCGCAAGTTCAGTTTGAAGGAGACGCAAATTTGGTCATTGATAAGGTAAATTTGATTGGAGCTCAAGATAATCATTTCGGAGCCATTCTTGTGGAAGTCTGTGGTCTGCTGGGAAATTTTCATGTATTTAATGTACGATTTGTAGGTCGGAATAGCAATCGGGTAGCCCACTTAGTGGCTAGAAATGCCCTTTTTGTATCTGACCACATATCACTTTTTTATTTCCTTTCTTGGTTGTATTTGTTCGATCTCTTTCTAATCAATATAAGATTATCTTTTTGTCAAAAAAAATCAAAGAAAAAAAAAACAAAAAGAGGAGCAAGAGCGGAATACAGGTTAAATGCCAAACCCAATACTAGAGAACTGCACAAATCCTGCTACTCAAATGATGACTTAATCCAACAACATAGACAACAAGTGTAGAAATAATGAGCGCCCAAAATCCTTCTCCTAACCATCTCCCAGCTTTATTTTAGACTATTGCAAAGACTTCATCTTTATACGAAACAACAAGAACTGAAAATAGATTGCTCTGTTTCGGCCAAACCAAACTGAACTCAACCTAAAACCGAATCGAGCCTTCTCTTATTATCGATTTCAAATTGAACTTTCTTTCGGTTGGTCCGAATCCAAAAAATTAGTTCGGCTCGATGTTGGCTGAAAATACCGTGACAAAACAACTACTTATCGGTCACTAGTAGATAAATTTCATTTATATTTTTTTCCCTCTCTGCCATTTTATGATCGATTTCTGGCTTCTAACATTGTTCGAGAAAAAGAGATAAAGATACAACGATTCAAAGTAAGTGATCACACGACATGCTAAAGGGCTTACTTGGAACCTTCAAATTTGAAAAAAAATGGGCATACAATAAGGTTCCAAGTAAGTCTTATATGCCTTTCAACTACATCAAATCATTCAATCAATCAACCACATTCCACATGCAATCATAAACCTCCTTCATTCATCATCAAGGAAGTGATCAATAGAGTTGGTTAACATTCATGAACTCATTCAAAACATGCAATGCATCCCCCCACACTATAGAGACACATTTTCCTTAATGTGGGAATTCTAGGTTAGGTTTGCGAATTGTTATCATTGGGGGTTGATGTAGTCGAGGGGAAAATGGAACTCAATGTGTAGGTCTTCATTGATCTAGAGATTTGACATTCAAGCACAAACACAAGAGAGGAAGAAAGGGTTATTGACTCGTTCCTAACTACACAATTAATTTACGACTAAAGCCCAAGTGCAAACTCTAGAAGGGTGTAATAGAAGGGCAAGCGTTTTAATTGTCAACCCGAGGCGGTCCATGTACTCCTACTTCAATTGCTTGAATTGTTATCTACCTAATCCATGGTTTGCAGTTTAAAAGCTAAAAAACTACAGATGTAAATAGCAAAACGGTAAAATTTGGTTTGTTTCAATGAAAGAAGAATTTATACGGGTATTGCTCCGCCTAGACGTATATCAAGATTGACCGAAAGGAATGCAAATGTGTAAAAGCGTGCTCATACACCGTAAGGAGGTTGAGGTTGCAACAGGTGGAGAAACTCCACTATCTAAGACGATAGGCCAAGGAATGTCGAATTAAACTAGGAAACTAGCTATCTTGGCCAAATAACTAAGAGTTGCTAAGTATTCTGTGGCAAGGAAAGTGAAATCAAACATGACACAAAGATCAAAGGCCTTACAAAAAAGAAACATAAATGTTACCCTGGCCAAAGGCTAGCACCAAAAGGGAAAAGTGCACAAACTCTAAGTCTAGTTTAAAGATACATAAGGCTATCTTCATCCATGTGTTCCCTAAAGTCACATCATCAATTTTAACAATTTTAACAATTTATCACTTAACAATTTTTAGTCATCCACGTCCCTATCAGTTGCTAGCAAAATGCCCCATAGGATGGAGATGGTAACGGACATAACCATCTGAGCAATTGCTAAGCCAACAAATTCCCCTGACAAAATTGAAGATTAGAAGACTACGAAAGAATGACAAGTAGGCCATCTATTAGCAGATCAATGTAATTAAAGCGAAATGGAACGACTGAAGAGCACAACTGCACAACAAAGGGGCATATTTTCAGGTTCACCACCAGCAGAACGAATATCCCACACCATCAACGGGCATCAAGCTAGAAAGAGAAAACACAAGTCTGGCAGAGAACCCAACATGTTTTCAGTTCATATTCATCCGAAAGTGAAAGCGAGCGAAAGGCGGGGCAATGAAAAATATTCATTCCACCACCAAAAGCGGGCAAGAAACACCAGTAGAAAGTACTACTACTGTTGACTCATTTCAGAAGGGTCTTAACAATGGTTTTCACGTTCAACTTTTTCAGGTCTGTGTAAGACTGTCCGCAACCCACAAACATCACTGGTGCTCCAGAGATGTAAACCATGGAAAGCGCAGCTCCAACCTGTTGGTGAAAAGCAAGAACATGTTACCAAGGATTCGGGGTCCACAAGACGCAGTTACTGGTGGAAAGTAAACGATTGCGAAAGGATATATGAGATTTACTAATATATGTGAATTTGAAAATATAGAAAAGATAAAGTAAGGTGGTATATGGATTTTGATGCGTATGTGATTGAGAAGTTGGTTATTTGATCAATGGGAGGAGCTGATTGGCATCAAATCAAGAGGGTTTTCTGACCTTATCGTCAATGGTGTCAAACTTAGTAAGCAGGATCCCATCAATTAGTCTCGGATTGGGGGAAGTGGAGAGATCAGCCAGTTTCTGGAAAAGAGCAAGAATTGTTGGTTAGTCATATTGTCATGGAGAAAAAAGGGATTTGTACAAAAACAGTTGACCGAGGCAGGTAACTGAACCTGGTTGAACTTTGACAGTTGATCAACTGCATCATTTCCAACTAATGCCTCCCCAACAAAGAGCACAAGATCAGGATTGTTGAGGTTAACGAGCTTTGACAGTGCCCTCATCAATGGTTCATTGTCCTGAAAATGTGTGCAAACCTTTTAAAATAGTATCCCAACTCCCAAGGATGCTTTTGTTTCAGATTAAAACTAAACGCCCAAAGTGTATTTTACCAAAACAATCCAAACACACTTCAGTTCTACTCAAAGTTATAAATAAACGACTCTTATTTTCCAGTAAAGGCTAAAATAAAACATCTATACTATCTTAGCAATGGAATTTGTGAAGAAAAGATCAACCTCAAGATTTCCCTTCGTAGTAGAACAAGAAACAAAGTGCAAACTGAAAGCTAGCTCATCGGCCAACATCACAGGAACCGAAGCATCCTTCTCTTATTAATTTATTTTCTCAAGTCACCTGTTCTGTGAAACCTACCCTAAAAGCTTCCACACTATGCTCTAGCCAGGGATTCCTATTGTATAAGTGCTAGGCTTTGCATAGGTGAGAAGCACAACACCATGTTCCTTCTTTCCTGTCGCAACTAGTCCCCTTCTACTGTGAAGGGAGACGATCTAGCTAAGTGAGGAAATTTCTGCATATCATTAGTTACCTGCATCCGGCCAGCTGTGTCCACAAGAACCACATCAGAACCATTGCGAGTTGCCTCCTGAATTGCTTCCTTCGCCACCATAGCAGGATCCTTTTCATAGCCCTTCTCAAATATAGGAATCTAGAAAGACAGAAGTGAGATTGGACTTGGCAAAAACCAATTTATCTATGACAAAGCAAAAAATGCGCAATCAATTCTCCACCTGAAGTCTGCGTGCATGAGTTCTCAGCTGTTCAACAGCTCCAGACCGAAATGTATCACAAGCAGCCATCATAACACTGACATTATGTTGCTGAAGCCAATATGCAACCTGCAAGATTACACATAACAGCTGTAAGGAGAGAGAGAGAGAGCAGCACCTCATGAGATAAATATGCCGAGTGGCGTTATCAAGCCATACCTTAGCTAGGTTGGTTGATTTTCCAACCCCATTGACACCCACAAAGACAACAACATATGGCTTCCTTTGTTCCTTAGCAGCATGTACATCCCTCAGTATGTCAATAGACCGCTTAGGAGTCAGAATCCGAACAAGTGCATCTTCCATAGCTGCCTGTAAATCATAAATTCCCACATCAAGACTTGAAGATTTCTAAACCAATGTATCTGTAAAATAAAAGTACAAATGTTGCAAGGAAGCACACCTGGACAGTTGAAGATATCCTTGTGAAAGATGCAAGCTTTTTACCTTCCAGGCTTGCTGCAACTGATTCACAAAGCTTCTCAGCTATCTCTTCCGCCTTGATACCAAGTAGGTAGAAATCCATAAGAACAGAGGATATGGTTTCAAGTAATCATCCACAAGACGACATACAATAAATAAAGAGAATTTCTTCTTGGTCAAGTAACATACCACATTCTTGGTCATGAGCCTGTCCTTGAGAGCCTTTAGAGCTGGTTCCAGATCTGACTTCTCTAAATTTGCTTTTCCGGCGATGCTGAAAGAAAATACATGAACCGAATTGCTTAGTACCAATTTTCAAGGTTTCACCTTTTTAGCATCTCTATACAGAGAAAACGCTTCTAACAGATGACACCACATAGCGATGCAGTCATGTGTTCAAGCTTTGGTGAAACTGTAACTACCAAATACGAACAATTAAGTTGACTGAAATTCCCCAGACATTAAAATTATGGGGCTGAAATACTTTCAAAGATATTGGGAGGGGTATAGCTAAATCGTTCCATGATAGGGCATAAGAAAGGTTTATATACCATGCCCTAATTATACTTCAATAGATCAACTTCGAATGACACACGTGGTTTAATTATAAAACATTGAACCACGCCAACTTACCTCTGGAACATAGATGAAAACCATCCCTTCTTCTTAGAGTTAGGTGCACTCCCCTTGCCAACCTCATCTTCGTCATCCTCACTATCGCTGCTAACAACCTCCTCTTTGTCCATCATGCTTTCTCCCTGGTTAGCTGCCACAACATCTATATTCTCATTTCCATTTTCCACGGGATCAGTGAAGTCCAGTTTCGACTGTGAAGGTGAATCATCCCAAACCCTATTCTTTTTTGTTGCCTTTTTCTTTGGGTCCGCTTTGGCACCCTTACTATCACTAACAGCAGTATCATTTTTCTTCCCTCCTTTGTTCTTAAGCTTCTGCAGCTTACTGACATCAAAAGCTCCAACATTGACACTAGCATTTTCTTTACCGTTACCAATAGCTAATCCCCTAGAACCATCAGTTTCAATATGATGGCCATTAGAATGTCCATTCTCTAACTTATTATGACCTGCCCTATTATCATCATCATCATCACTGCCACCTTTAGCCTCGCTTTTTTTCTTGTTTCCTCCATCAGCCCCACCCTTCTTCACATGTCCCTGTTTCTTAGAATCATTCACAGGCCTACCCACCTGCTTCGATTTCTTCAAATCCTCAGTCCTAGCCTCTGCCTCTTTCCTCAGCTGCCTAAAAGTTTCGTCGAAATCATTATAATCTATCCGCTTGGGATCGTATATCTCACAGAATTCACGCTTCACCATGGAAAGCAGTTCATCCACATACAGCAGCCGGAGTATCCGCTGATATACGGCGACAAACACAAGGCCAAGTTCGTTGTGGAAGGTCCATTTGAGGGTATAGGCAGCACCCGGAGCATCATAGTTATACGAGTTGGAGCCAGATCGCTCCTCCAGAAGGCAGAACCTAATGAGGGTGTCAATTGGTGATCCCTTGAGAGCGTTTCCAAGCTCTTTACACGTCCATAGGATCAATCCTCCTCTAGTAAATATGAGCAACTGCTCCAACATCCTTCAGCCTTCCCTGAACGCTCTGGAGGTATTAAAAAAAAAAGGAACAAAATAAGATAGGAGACAAGAACAGAAGACCACCGATGATGATCATCTGCACACAAATGATCAATGCATGTATCAATCAGAAGAAAAGCCTCAAAATTGATTAAGAAAAATCCAGAAGAATCGGCTCAGGATTATATTTCATCAATCAGAAATTGTAATGTAAAGCTGGCGATAAAGCCTCGATTTCCTACAGCCGGAATGAATTCAGAACAATATAAAGGGTTTATCAAATCACAGAAGGAGAACTCCACAAACAAGCAATCATCGTAAAGGGATCCTCTCAAATCGGTTCTGGTTCAAAAATTCGATATCCGATCTATGAAAATTTATGAACTTGCAAAGATCGACCCAGAAAAAGATAAGAGGAATTGTCAGATAGCCGAGAAATCAAACAACTATACCTGGTGCCGTTTTTTCTTTCGATTCCGATGGCGACTGTAAAGCAAAATGAAAAAGGGAAAAAAGAAAATTTTATGGAGAGAAAGAAGAAGCAGGAATCCGGATCTGAATTTATGTTCCTCGGTGTTATGATATGGCATCTTGGTCCTGGTAACAGGATGGCAATGGGTCGGGTTAGATCGGGTTTTACCAAACCCAAATCTATGGGTTTTATCCGTAAAAAAAATTCGGAGTAGAACTTACTCAAATCCAACCCAACTCGCTGGGTATCCGCAGGTTCATGGATACCCACGGGTTTTTGTCGTAAAAAATTTACAATAACAAGTTTTTATCAAAATTAAAGTCAAATATCAATCTCTCAATACAAATTATCCATATATAAAACACCATTCTAGAATATTCAAGCAAATCACAAATTAACTATACAAATTGTTCAACGCCAACCTAGAAAACTCAAGAAAATTGAAGCAAATCACAAATAATCTATTAATAACATGATTAATTGAAAGCTTCTTCCTTTCAATTAAATTTCTTCACTCTCCACTCGATAACATCAACTTCATTCTGCACAATTAGAAAGAAAAAATTAGACATGTCTCCACAAACATAAATAAGATTAGTTGTTTAGTACTAAATATACCGAAAAATTAATTATATGGGTGTGGGCGGGTACCCATGGGTCGGGTTTACCTAAACCCAAACCCAACTCAACCCGGTAAATAGTGAACGGGTTTAAACCCAAACCCGGCCCAAAACCTATCAACACGGATTTTATCCGCGTTGACCGGGTTGGGTCAGGTGGGTACCCGTGGGTTTGGATTTTGTTGCCATCCCTAGTCTTGGGCTTTGACTTCAGGCGGTTTTAATTGGACAGTAAATGAAACCACGCCCGCCACACTCCAATAAGGCTTCCGGTCCCAGCCGCTCAGCCCAAGCGGATTAGCCTTGGAGAGTTTAGGCCGGCGACATGGACATGAATAAGACAAATGGGTTAAGGGTCAAAAGTTCAACCAGAGTACTCATCAAATCAAATCCACTTATTAGTCTTACTCACTTAAACCTGACTCTCCTCGGAGAGTCTCACATGGGTTTGACCACCGCAAAACATATCACCATCCAGTGTCAAACTAGGGTATGTCTGCTGCGAAACATATCACCACCCGGTAGTACACATAAACCTAGGCAATAGAAATCACAGAACTCATCATTGTCTGGTATCATGTCTCACCCACTAGCGTAAAATGTATCACCATCTGATAGGGATCCATCTAACTAGTGGCTAGCTAAGCGAGGTTACATAATACATATCATTCCTTGAGACTTTCTCTTACTCTTATCGCCTTAATTTATTTAATGGTGAAGTATGACTAATCGTCAAACAAATACGTAAAAGGTTTAATCAAATACTCTTTTTTTTTTTTTGAAAGAGTTGTTCATTAAGAAAGCGATCGGGCCAAGCCCATATGGAAAAGCACAAGCAGAAAAAAAACAACAAGAATCAGAAAACCAAACAAAAGGCCCGAAAAACACAAATGGGCCGGCACCCAATAGGGCCCAGACCCGGACCCAAGAACAAGTGAGGTTTTCCAAACCCTAGTTGCTCCATCTGCCTCCTCTGAAGCCTCCATCGCCGCAGCCAAAAGACACCCTCGCCACAGCCGTCGCGCCACCCAGCACCACCGCCGCCACCAGCAACCGCCGCCGCGCTCCAACTCCGAGGAACCCTTTTCGCTAAACCCGGATGGAAGGACGAGGAAGAGAGATCTCCACCATCCCACCCCGGGCCAGTCATCATTGTCGCCCACCGAACAGGACTAGAGGACCACAAAAGACGACCGGTCGCCGACAAAAGCACCAGAGGAAGAAGGACTTTTGTCTTCAAGCTCTCCACCCTGAGTCCGACGCCAAAGGCTGCATCTCCGAAACACCTAGATCTGCAAGGTGAGACAAGGAGGTAGACTAGAGAGAGGAGAGGAAAAGACAAGCCAGATCTGAAACAAATCCGGCCTCCATCGCTTCTTAGATCGGACCATCATCTCCAAATCTGAGCCAACAAATCGGAGGGCAAAAGAACCATCCCAACACAGGGGAAGAAGAGGAACCCAACAACGGGGAAGACAACCACCCAACACAGGCGAAAACCGAGCCCAAAGGCAAAAGAAAATCAAAAGGCGTTGAAAGAAGAAAAAATACAGGAATCAACAGAAGAAAAACAACGAAAAGAAGGGGTGGAGGGCTGCCGCCGGTCGTCGGAGAAACGCCGGCAGCAGGCCCCAAACTCATAATGAGAGGGAGCCTCTAGAGAGAAGGCAGAGTGAACAAAAGTGGAGAGAGAAAGTTATCTACAAGAAGTTAACTGTTAATGTGGATACACTAATTGTCGTCATCAAATACTCAATGCTCATAAACATATTCTTCAACTATCATGAAATCTCATAACAATCCTCATAAATTTTTTAAAAAGTCTCTTCATTTCTAAAACTCCACATTAATCTTTTAAATAACTCAAAATATTTGTCAAAACTATTAACCATAAATTGCAAATTAATGTTCCCCTTTTTCCTATTTAATTTAGCATACATACATGACTCTAGTTCTATTTCTCAATTTTCTAACTTACATCCATGACTCTAGTTACAAAAAAAATCAAATTAAATAAAAATCAGCGTACAGTACTCTAATTAATTAAAGCAGACTATATATTTTTATAATGAGTAAATTGACTCTAAAAATCTCAATATAAATTCTGCATAATCATACAACTATCTAGTTTCTATAAAAATTATCGAATCTAACTAAATAGCTCAAATAGCATTTTTAATCAATTAAATACGTTGTTTTATCAATTTTTGAAATTAATAATACAACCCAAAAATTCTCAAATTAATAACCAAATATCTTATGAATTTTCTCCAATTATAAATTATCCAAATATCCTAGTCATCATCAGCTCGGAACTGACCCCTGAGCAAAAGAGCAGTCTTGTGGCTCTGTTGAAGAAGTACGCCCGGGCCATGGCGTGGAAGATCATGAATATCAGAGGCATTAGCCCATTCTGATGGAAGTTGAGGTTAAGCCAGTCCAGCGGCCGCAGCGGAGGTTGACTCCTAACTTGGAGGCAGTGGTCAGGGCAGAGATTGTGAAGTTGATGGATGCATGGATCATCTTCGCTATATATGATAGCAAGTTGATCATTCCTACTCAGGTGGTTCCGAAGAAAGGCGGGATGTATGTGGTCGCGAACAAGAAGAACGAGTTGATCCTGATGCGGACGGTGACTGGATGGCGTGTATGCATTGACTAGAGACGATCAGCAAGCTACCTCCTCCTATTTCTGTTAAGTGGATCCGCAATTTTCTAGCTCATGCAGGTTTCTACCGATGCTTCATCAAATATTTCTCGAAGATAGCTTTGTCATTGACCAAGCTGCTAAATAAAGACGCACCGTTCCACTTCACTCCAGAGTGCACAACTGCGTTCGAGACATTGAAGGAGAAGCTAACCCATGCACCCATCATGGTGACTCCGGATTGATTTCTTCCATTTGAGCTGATGTGCAATGTGAGTGATTACGCGGTCAAAGTTGTTCTTGGTCAAAGACGCGCTAAGCATTTCCAGCCTATCTACTATTAGTCGAAGACTTTGAACGATGCACAGGAGAACTACAACAAAAAAGAAGTTGCTTGCAGTTGTGTATGCTTTCAACAAGTTTCGACCGTACCTGGTGCTCTCTCATGTCGTGGTCTATACAGTACTACACTGCCATCCACTACTTGATGACCAAGACTGACGCTAAGCCTCGACACATCCGCTGGATCCTGCTACTGCAGGAGTTTGATATCTAGATCTGGGACAAGAAATGAGTCGAGAACGTTGCTGCAGATCATCTTTCATTGTTGGAAGCCTCTCCGGTGGACAACTTCATGGAAGAGACCAATGACTCTTTCCCAGATGAACGATTGTTGGCGTTGTGCTTGGTGGAGAGTGTCGCCCCATGGTACTCTCATCTTGCCAATTATCTAGTGGGCAAGCAGTTACCTAAGCTTATGGCTACTCAAGCTAAGCGCAAATTCTTCTTCGACCTCAAGTTCTATTTCTGGGAGGATCCATACCTATTCAGGATCGGAGCAGATGGCGAGATTCGACGATGTGTGATGGAGCATGAGATGGGAGATATCTTGTGTCACTGTCACGAGGGACCACGCTCTTCAATGATGCTGATACATTCGCATGCCAGTGCGATCGCTGTCAGCGGTCAGGTAACATCTCTGTTTGTGATGAGATGCCCCAGAAGTCATTTGTGACTTGTGAGATTTTTTATGTCTGGGGCATCGACTTCATGAGTCATTTTCCTCCTTCATTCAGTAAACTCTATATCTTGGTTGATGTGGACTACGTCTCGAGGTAAACAGAAGCTCAAGCCATGCCCACCAATGATGCAAGACGTGTCTATTCAATTCTTAACCAGCTCTATTCCCGGTTCGGGACACCTCGAGCCATCATTAGTGATAGAGGCTCAAGGGAAATTCACTAAAATCCTCTCTCGCCATGATGTCAAGTACAAGGTGTCGGTGGCTTAGCATCCCCAAACAAATGGTCAAGCCGAGCTGACGAACTGCGAACTAAAATGGATCATTGAAAAGACGGTGGATCAATCCTGCAAGGATTGGTCCAGCAAGCTTGATGATGCTATGTGGGCGTATAGGAAAGCCTACAAGACGTCGATTGGTACTACTCCATATCGTCCTGTCACTTGCCCGTCGAACTAGAGCACAAGGCCTTCTAGGCCTTTAATTTGTTAAACCTTGATCTGAGTCTTGCAGGTACTGAGCGGAAAATGCAGCTGGTGGAGCTGGAAGAGTGGCGTTATCACGCCTATGAGAACACCATATTGTAAGGAGCAAACCAAGCGTCTCCACAATGCTCGTCTTAAATGAGTTTCAGGTGGGCGATCGTGTTCTTCTATACAACTCCCGCATGCGACTCTTTCTAGGAAAGCTGCGATCCCGGTGGTCTGGACCATTCATGGTCACTCAGATGTTTCCCTATGGCACCATTGAGATTGCACATCCGCAGATTGAGCCCTTCAAGGTGAATGGGCATCGCCTCAAGTTGTACTTGGGAGGCGATGTCGAACGAGCAGAGATGGTGGTCAATCTTGCGGACCCTTATTTTTGCCATCTGCATCCAGTTACACGATGGTGAAGAAGCGCTTGTGGGGAGGCAAACCCCATCTCGGTTTGCATTTTCTTCCCTTTCTCTTTGTTTTTGTGATTTTGTGAGTGACGGGAGCCATGTTTTGTGTTTTTGTTTCGGTGTGTTGAACTGGATAATTTGTGTGTTTTGTTTTTCTTTTCTTCTTTTTGAAGCCATGGGACTGCCAACTATTATCGCAACTCTTACCTAATGTGAGTGGTTGTGTTTTGTCTTGCATTCGTTCTCAGAATCGGGTCCTTCTTCCATTCTACTCATTATGGCTGGTCTCATCTCAATTCCACTGCAGTCCATTTTTTCCGGTAACTGACTCGCTAAAACACAACTCCTAACAATGGCCAAGTGTAACCAACGAAAGGGACTGCAGTATAGTGGCACAAGTAATAAATATCGAATCCACGAGTTTCTAGAGTTACTATTACTCAGCTTCAGTTCATTATCTAGCAAACCAGACTAATGATTGATTTACCAAACTACTCTATAAGCTAGATAAAAACTACTAATTACAGGTTGGGAACTCACTTAGGTATGATTCCCCCTAGCTTCTCAATTATATCCAAGTTATAATTCATTTTGGTTGCTTTACTGCTGCTTAAACTGCGGAAGATCCGAAAATAGTTTGGAATCTCTTAAGCTGACCAAGCCCTCTTAGACAGAGTACCCGGCAGGCGACTAGCCTTCACCGGGATAGACTCCTAAGGCGATTCGCACAGATCTCCACTACTTGGAACAAATTCCAGTACAAAGGAGTGAATTGACTGACTCTCATACAATCGGTTCACTCCTATCAATTGAAGAAGCTCTATCAACCTAATCAGATTCTATATATCATATGTTAAAGTAGAAATCAATAGTATGTGATCAAGATCCAATTGACTGAACAATACATGCCTCAATAGATTATAACCAAACAATATAGCATCCAAAGATTCAAACAACCAAGATCCTAACACATGGAACTAGGGTTCCTCAAAACCGAAGTGAAGGGAAGTTACTCTATAGAGAAAAGAGAGAATGCAGAAATCTTATCTAGATCTTCAATCTCCATCTCCAAGCTTGATTCCCGAGCTCCAATGGTGAAGAAATTCTCCAAAATAGCTCCAAGAATGCTCCCAAGTCTCTCTCTCTAGGGTTCATCCTTTGGCTTGTTTGGGAACCAAAACCCAGTTCTCCCCACAAAAATTGCAGAAAAGAGACTTATACCCGAGCTCGGGGCAGAAACATGGTCGGGAACACGAACGTGTTAAGTCCTGCCCGTGTTTAGTACCGCCCGTGTTTGGAATCCCTTTAGCAGTCTTCAAAAGAGATGCTCGACATAAAAACACTAATAGGTGCCAGATGAAACATGATCGTGCTTTGTGGAGAGCCTGCCCGTGTTTCTTTATCCGAATGGCTAAATTGCAAGTTTGGTCACTCGAATTGCTACAAAATTTCACGTTTGGTCACTCGAATTCGTTTATTCCATTCGTAGTCACTTAAATTAGTTGAACAGTCCAAGTTTGGTCACTCTCCGTTAACCTCCGTCAGACTCTGTTAGTGCCGTCAGTTAACTGCTGACGTGGCTAACAAAGATGCCTAGTCACCCAATTTTAACCCAAGAAAAAATAGAAATTGACCCGCCACGTCAGAAAAACATGCCACCTCATATAAACACAACCCAACCCACCCAACCTAAAAAAATCATTAACCCACCCAGAAATCGAACCCGTGACCCATCCACCCTTCTTCTTCCTCTATACCCTGCTTCCGCCGCCGCCAGGGGGAATTCCCCTCGATCTCCCTGCTGCAACCCCCGCCGCCGGATCCAAATTCGCCAGGAAGAAGAAAGACGAAGGTTGTTAGGGTCGATTCAATCAATCTCTCTTCCTCTTTCATCTCTTCCGTTGAACCCTAGAAATCCAGATCGATTCCTTTTACACAGTACAGCTAATCATATCTTAAAACTCACCAGTCACCACACTTCCTCTTCACACTCCTTCGATTCCATTTCCCCGTGGCCGATTCGTTGACAAAAATTCACTAGATGGGTAGCGAAGTTTCACCCGAATCGGAGTCTTCATCGTCGCCGTCAACGAGGGCGACCAAGACGCCTTCTTACTATAGGATTAATCATGCTGGAGCTGGTGGACTATGGGCAGAACTTGTGAGCAACAGAGGTATGGTTTTCGCTCTGAGCTTGTTGAAATGCTTGAAGAATAAAACCTCGATTTATCAGATTCCCAGGTTTGCATAAATTCTGTAAACTCATACCGTAAATCTGACATATTGCTTCCCTCGAAGATGATACAGTGCCCATATGGGTGTTTAATAATGGTATGTTTGCATATCCTTACTTCCCTAGATTTTCTTTTATTGTCCCGGTGAGTCTGTGTGGTTGATAAAACTCTCTGTCCTGTGATGGATACTTGAAAATTTTCAGGTATTAGCCACCAGGATCAAGTTGATACTTCAAGCGTCTTACCTTTTGTTCAAGCTGCATATACCTTTTGCTCACCAGGTTGAAAATCGGCGACGGCGAGATGAAGCGCTAGGCTCTGGTCAATCTGAGCTCGATGGTGGATGAAGACGAGAGGTACGTGAGAGTGGTTGTGGAATTGGGGGAAATCGTTGCCATCTTGGTCAATCTCCTCGACTGGCCGGAGATCGAGATTCGAGAAGAGGCAGCGAGATTGGCGATTCTGGATCTGGCGGCGGGGGCTGCAACAGGGAGATCGATTTCTGGATCCGGCGGCGGAAGCATGGTATAGAGGAAGAAGAAGGGTGGATGGGTCACGGGTTCGATTTCTGGGTGGGTTAATGATTTTTTTTAGGTTGGGTGGGTTGAGTTGTGTTTATATGAGGTGGCATGTTTTCTGACGTGGCGGGTCAATTTCTGTTTTTTCTTGGGTTAAAATTGGGTGACTAGGTATCTTTGTTAGCCACGTCAGCAGTTAACTAACGGCACTAACGGAGTCTGGTGGAGGTTAACGGAGAGTGACCGAACTTGGACTGTTCAACTAATTTAAGTGACTACGAATGGAATAAACGAATTCGAGTGACTAAACGTGAAATTTTGTATCAATTCGAGTGACCAAACTTGCAATTTAGCCTTATCCGAACCTATTCCACTACCTTCGATGCTTCGTTTCTCCCTCGTCCGGACTCTGAATCAGTCGCCATTTTATCCCAGACGCTCGTAGTCTCATCCTCTTTGTTTTCATGACAAGCTTAAATGATTTTTTCCCCATAAAATGAGGTATAAATCCATTCTTCTTCAGGTCATGCCTGAGTTTTTTCTCCTGAATTATCAATTGATCTCTGATTGACTTGAAACTTGCGCCTATGCTTCACTTTACATGCTAGGACCTGAAATGTGACAAAGGAATACAACCTAGCGTAAAATAGGCCAAGAAAGCACAAACTCAAGCCAAAACGATCAAGAAACGAGGGTGCAAACTTGTTCAAATACGACATTATCAAATTCCCCCACACTTAACCGTTTGTTGGTCCCCAAGCAAACCTCACTCAAACCAATGCAACTCTCCAGACCTCCATAACAACATACAACCCTGATCGTTGGTAGAGGACTTCCTAGATCAATTAGCAACTTATGAGGTCAACCAACTTACAAGACACCGCCTAACTTCTTCGGCGAGTTAGGGTCATGCCAAGTAGTGATCGGAGGACAAATGATTCGTGGACAAAAGGACTCTCAAAAATAGAAAATCATGGGCTCAACTTTTTAGGTGCTCTTTATTTCTTTAAACATGGTTGGAACCCCCTTTCTTATTTCTTTTCATTTTCTTGTTTCTTTTTTTTTCTTTTTGCAAGGGTTCCAACCTATTATTTCCAGAAAACGGGGCTCCCACACAACAAAGGTTTTGCGAGAGCCCAGCTCTTACCAGCCATGCCGGGAGTAGATGTCTCAAGCCTCGTGCGGGGAAAGAAATGTAAGGGGGCTGGAGGTAGTAGGTGGAAATTGGGAACGGATTCCCGTCTCCCCTTACACACTTTAACCGATTTCCACACGGGAGACATTGTTTTAAAAAACACAATTTAGAGCAACTTTTCCGTAACATGATACAGGAGTCCATGACAGGTAGAAAGTCAACGAGTAACACACTTTCATATAAAACATTGACTTTTTCAGAAAATAAGGGGTAAAATATGTGTAAATAAGCTCGAATCAAACAACAGTCAAAGAGTCAATGTTGTATATGAAAAAAAAATGCAATGCAAAGCATGCGATAGATCCACACTTAGCGAGGCAGTGAATTGAGGAGGAGAAACCGACCTAGTGTAAGTATCGAGCCATGGGATTTCGATGTGGAAGTGGGTTAAGATTCGGTTGGTGGCATAGTCTTTTGAGAGCAATAGGATTAGTGATTTGGGCTTGAATTGTTGCTCCTGTTGGACTAAGAAAGAACACAAAGAGAGGAAGGAGAAGAGTGATGAGTGCAAATTGGTGATGGAAGTCATTGATGAAAGAAATTGAGGCTCGGTCTTTGCTATCTTTCCTCGAGCAGAAGCCATATGATCTTTACATCCCAACCTTGATGCCTATAATTCAATCGCAGAGTGAGTGGTCCTTTCTGCGTCTTTCAATTTTAGGGTTCACAATGAGAAGAAATTGGAGAATGATGAAAAAGGTCGATGCATGGAGAAGATGTTTGTTCAAAGTTTATTTGGTAGGGACGTAGTTCTTTGGGGGAGAGAAATAGAGATATTTATACTTAAATAGCTATCGGTTAACTAATTATCAGTTACACCAACAACCATTTAAACCTAGTGATAATAAGCGGCTAATTGTTTGGAAGTTGAGAATATCTTTTATAATCGGTCAATTGTTTTGGCGTTGAGAAATGAGCAAAGATGAACATTCTTAATACGGCATGATGGGGATATGGAAAGAGAGTTGCTACTTTGAGCCTACCGCTTGTGCCGCGCGCAATTAGCCAGTTCCGGAGGCAGCTTTGGAAAAATCAAACCACTCTAGAGCTATCCCCAAGTTCAGTTGAGGTACCAAAAATTGCTAATCCCGTTCGTTCCCATCTCCAACACTTAATCCTTTCTATCCGTTAATAAACAAAAAAAAAAAAGCTTTCTATAGTATCAAATGGCAATTTTGCCAATAATTCAACTCCGTCACCGAAAAGAGTAGAGAATTCTGCATATCAACCCCAACATGCCAATGCCATTGTCCTTGTTACACCCACTACATTCATTTAATACTAGTGGTTCCAATCGATATTCAGGGGTTCAACAACACCTATTCATTCCTTGGCTATTCGACAATTACCGTATCTATAGTAGATAGAAGAACTCCTCTGCTGCCTCCAACAACCTTTCTTTTCATTTTCTGCAAGCTGCTGAACCTGAAACAAGAAAGAAAAACAAGGATAACTGAGAACAACTCTCACCGCCAGATGGAAACACAATAAAGGACGAAACACGAACTGCGAAAGCTTACCCGGTTCACGTTGCCGTGTCGCCAGAAAAGAATGACGGTGCATTCCAGCTGAGGGAAGAAATTCTTTCTGGAAATAAAAAAGGGGGTACAAGGAACAGCAGCATATATCATCTCACATCTGTGGCTCAAAATAAAAACCCAGGCCACATTGTATCTCTGTCTGTGTTCAAAATTCTAAAATCCGATGCTAGTAATATGCCTTTGGGGAAGGAACAAATCACCATCCCAAGATGAGGGCATGTATCTCGGACCAACTAGAAACTGTGTACAGAGTCCCAGACAGGCTCTTGCCCATGGAGCAGCTTCCTTCTATACATTCTCTCTGCCTTTGCAGCACACCAGGGAACAATGGTACAAAAGAAACGCCAAACCGACTCCCTACCGTCCTTAGGCTTGAGCTCGATCCAATAACAATTCCCACATCAGCCTGAAGCAGGCAGAGCAAGTCGCCCACTGAGTCCCCAATATAAACCGTGAAATTCTTACTATCATCTTTGTAGTTCTTCAATATGTGGTGGAAAGCTTCGACCTTGTCCATTGGAGACTCCACCTTCTTTACAATCTCTCCCGTGGAGATTGACTCTTGGAAAGTCAGCTCATTTGCATGAACACTGACAACACCAAGCCCCCCTGCTCGACAAAGAGAGAAGTTGAGAGAGAAAGGACAAAAAAAAATAGAAATTCTGAAACAGTGAAGCAGTAACAGCTACTACTTACCTGATGAGAAAGCTGATCTAATGAGATCGCCACACCAACAATATGAGAGCACATGCACAGTTGAATTCAGCTTATCGTTTCCATTAATTTTCTGGAAGAAATTACTGCAACCATCTTGAAGAATCAGTCGCTCGCCAGCTCGTTTTATGTCTTCGAGATACAGACCTTTGAGGACTCCAGACTCAATCACTCTGGTGTTTGCTCTTCTTTCAAAATCTGAAAGTTGCTCAAGTGCTTTGCAAAGAGCTTCATAGTTGAACTCCACTGAAAAACATGCATTAGAAATTCAGAAAACTTGAGATAATTTTACTAAAGTTGATTGTAACTAAGAAGTCACGTTCAATAAGGAAGCAAGATGTGAAAAAATTAACCTTTTTCAGGGGGTAAGACGCTTTCAATGCACTGTTCATATTCTTCTGTGTATTGCGTCGAGAGCAGTCCCCATGTGTTCCTGAGCTCAGCTGATGACATCCGTGCAATTTGATTCTCGGGTTGAGGTTGGTCAGATTTTGGTGCAGTTACAATAGCAATTTCAGCCAAGATTGCAGATGAATCAACAACGGTGCATGTCAAATCAAAATCAGAAAATATGACAAGGCGGCCTCCATCATGGTTATGATCTTTTGCGAAAGGCACTACGGTGGGCTGATCAAGTGGCTGAGCATAGAAGAACTCTGCTTCATGTTTCATGCCTTGGTGATAAAGCTTTTCAATGATATCTAGCTCTTCTCCAGTCAAAGAGACACTGAGTTTATCCAGTAAGTCTTCTGTTTGGAAAGCGGATGCCTAGACTCAAAAGAAAAATGGTCCAGACATTGAGTTAAACATGGCTATCTGTCTAGTGAGCCCTCTCCATTTTTCCAAGATAAAGTACCACAAAACGACCAGAAATGTTGTGGGACTAAAGAAACTTACTTACCTGGAAACTACCACAAGAATAATTTTCTATCCACTTCTTATATGGGTGACTGCCATCTTTTAAATCCACTAGTGTTTGTAATTCCTTGCCGAGAAAGGCATAAAGTCGCATGCAAGGTGTCATGGCAGCGATAGTGTAAGCTGCAATCTTCGTTCTCTCAAAAGGCGTAGCCAGTTTACCAGGACCTTTTACACCTTCCACTTTTCCAGATGCAGTAGCCAACAGGAAATCTGTGTATTTGACAGTTGCAGAAGTTGCTATAACTTCTTTGGCAGGGTCAATACCCCAATCCTGCAAAACCCAATTTCGGGGCCATGTACAAGTAAGCATGAGTGCATGAAAACGCCAACGTTTCCACTTAGTCTTCTCTCAAAGAATTAGAAATTTGTTTGTCGCCAAGAATTGAACAAGAAAGAGATTGATCAACTTTTCCAGATTATAGTCAGCCTTTGCAAGGAAAATGAGGAAACAAGAAACCGCTGTTGTGGGTTCGAACAAGATGATTAAAAAGGAAAAGTCATTCAAATGTGAAACGTGGCATTTTAAAGTCAAAATCTAGGAAGGGTGAAGAATATTAGCTCTTCACATCCGTATTCAACAAATTATTTAAAGGTTAAGTTGACATCAGACGATGAAGATTGGTAGCTGAAAATAGTGTCCAACTGACCATTACCAGAACAAATGAATTATGCATCTTGAGCTCCTCCAAAACAGCTTTTCTCAAGTCAGCGATTGCTAACTTTGCATCATCATCATCAGCACACTCTTCTGCTAATTCATACCTAACATTTAATAAACAACCATGATAAGCATCATAGCATAACTTTGTTGGCAGAGAAAAAGAGGATGCAGCAAGACTAGTACTATCTGAATTTGTACTGTCATCCGCAGAATTCAAATTAACAAAACTTGCCTCATGCATGCAATTACATGTTCTCAATTAACAATAACGTAAAACCCTACTAATACTAGTTGAGAACTGATAAAAAGAAGAAAAAGAAAAGAAAATACTTTAAACCACATGCATTAGAAACAAAGAGATCAAGAAATTCCTGAATGAATTATGAAATCAAGGCATTCTCCTAAGCCCAACCAAGAGAGAGCAGTTCTGACAATTATTATTCTTCGACCTCCATTAAAAAAATTTAGCCAACAATCCACCACAAGTACATTGGCAAGCCAAGTGCAGGCTTCTATTCTAAATCATACACGGAAACAAATACCGTCCACAGGCAACGGTCAAGATCATCCCATTCAAACCTTACCCACGTTTAAGAGGCAGAGCAAAAATACCATAGCAGCATATAAGAGCGGCTTCTTCCATGTGTAACTCAAAATGCAGAAACTCAGATGCGAGCAGAAAGACTTAACTAGGGCGGTGCGGGAGGCAATAAGTTACTTTCTTTGCGAAGATATAGCATTAGCATAATGTAACGAAAGTACTCTTCAGGTACCACACCAATATGGCATGAAGTTAATTGACCTCATCTCAATCTCAGGCTTCTTTGTCCCATCTTCTACCATGCCCACAAGCACCATTTCACCAATAGAGAACCAATTCCACACAAATTATCACATGCACGACTTCAATGCGTTTACCAGAGGAAATTCAATAAGATACCAGAACTTGTACACCTCCCCCATCCTATCTTCCCTATATGCATAACCCTTCTCAACTCTATCCCCCTCACACTGACAAGGTGCATTTTCCTTTCCCGTGAATTGCCTCAACAGTGAAGGCAGAGAGACGACTAAGTAAATCCCTTAAAAGAAGGGCTAAAGATTGCAACCGTCATCATTTTACCCTTTCTCTTTTATTCCGCCAACAGAATAGGAAGCAATCAACCACAACTCAAATGCTCTTGGCTAATCCATCAAACAGCCAGACGTATTATCTCATACGACCGGAATCAGTCGCCAGAAATCCAAGAACTCGACGTGAACGGGAACTTACGCTAGATTGCGAAGAAAAATTAAAAGCAAGAGAGGA
The DNA here is from genome assembly GCA_946122785.1 of Linum tenue. Taxonomy (NCBI): domain Eukaryota; kingdom Viridiplantae; phylum Streptophyta; class Magnoliopsida; order Malpighiales; family Linaceae; genus Linum; species Linum tenue. Next base: position 49,795,213 of record CAMGYJ010000007.1, on the reverse strand, counting down.
CATACGCGTGGGCGAAGGCTTTGAGGAAGTGAGCGTCCTGAGCGATGTAGTGCCTGAAGGTGTCGGCCTTCAGATTGCCGGAGGCCAAAGAGACAAGAAAGGGAGTGTACATGGCGAGATGCAATTCCCGGCGGAATTTGATCCAGAGCTTAGCAGCAAGGCCGTGGTCGACGGAGTTGCTGCCGAGACTGGAGGTGGTGGCGATGGATGCGGAGGAGGAGAGCAGCTTTGGAGGGATCGCCATTGTAGGGGGAGAATTCGAGAAGGATCGCGGGCGGAACGAGGCCGGGAGGAAGGATAGGAAGAGAGGAGTGGGTCGGCGGAGCGTGGAGGCGGCGGCGGAGGAAGGGTGGAAAAGTAGGGAGAAGAAGAGTGGGGTTTTGATTGGGTTTGGAAGAGCGAAAGAGGGGAGAAGTGGCCGCATCCAACAAACACGCAGATGCAGCAGCAAGCAAGCAGCGAAGAAAAGGGGAGAGAGAATTTGATTTGTTTTGCTGTGATTGTGAGTTGGCAAATGGCAATGCAGTTGGAAGAGAGAGAGAGAGGTAATATGATAAATTGTGTGAGAGACGGACGAGAAGAAAGAAATGGGATGGTGAAATGAGGGAATAGTTTGTTCCAACTTTGCCCTTCTCTTGTTCCGTTATTTCCGTTTATGCCACGTATCTTTTTATATTCAATGCTGTTCGAATCGAACTGAACCGGCACATCATGATTTGCAAAATGTACCGAAAGTCATATTGAACTCGTTGTTACAAAGGTGTTTTGTCACATGACCGTAATCCAACAGTTTAGTACAGATAAAATGACATTTTTGGTATAGTAAAATATTTTTTTCTCAGTCATGTATTGGTAAAATCCGAAGTAATACAGGAATATACAAAAATAATATCTGCATCTTATCATAAACTAAGACAGAACAAGTACTATCTCAATATTAGAAGACAAATTATCATGGGTCATCTAAATATTTAGACAATAGAGCTAGTGGAAGAGGGGGGGAAAGCAAAACTCAAAATGTTAAACAAGGAGAGAACAAAAAAGTTAAGAACCATGCTTGTTACTACTAAATTTTTACAAACTATCTGTAAATTATGCTCTTGTACATGACATTAGTCTTCTTAGAAGCTGAATTGGCACAACTATCGACTTTCCTCTTCTCACATTTGGGGCTTGCTACACTACAACAAAATCCATCTATAGCAGCAGAGGAAATTTGCCTCTAGATGTCACTTATTTGCCTCTATACATATTTAGAGGCTGATAATATTTTTGCCTCAAATACTCTAGTGGCTATAACCCTATAGAGGCATATATAGCGACATATTATTAGCTGCTGATTAGAGATTTTGTGACTCTTATTTTAGCCGCTAGAACCACTTATTTCTACACCTCTTGTTTAGTTTCAAAGGCACAAACATTTGCCTCTAAAAGTATATTAAATGGGGAAGTATTTTTTTTACCGCTAATTTCTAGAATGTTTTTTTTAAAAGGATATAAGAGTTTAAAATTAATGATCATAAACGTATTGTAAAATAAATTGTATATAAAAACCCTACGAGATACCGTATATACCTAGATGAACAGGATGTACAGTACAAGGATACAAAAACAAAGTTCTTTTTATGTATTATACAATACAACTTACTAGTTACTATACAAAAAGTATATAAGGAATACAATAAGCATTCAGGAAGTATAAATGAAAGAGGTAACAAGAATTTCACAACAACAATGAACTATTGTACATAAAATTCACATAAAGCTGAAGCTAAAAGGTCGAATCAAACTGTATCCGGGAAGCCATTTCAGTCTGGAGCTTGCTCTGAAGCTTCTCAGCGCCGGACATGACGACCTCCATGTACCTCTCCTCTTGTTCCATCTGCAGCCGGGCCACAACGTCGCTTAGTTTAGACATCTCACAGTGGTTCTGGCAATGCTGGATCGGCTGTCACGGTTAAAGAGTAAATCTATTTACCACAAATCTCATATCTACGCAAACAACAACCTGATCCATCCTAAAGTGGTAGATCTATTTACCAAACATCTCGTATCTACTCGAAAAACAATGTGCTCCACCTTAAAGGGGTAGATCTACTCTCGCCCGTCTTATTTTGACGCCTTCGAAAGACACTGCAGGCTGCAGCCACGTTAAACCATCGCCTTGTTGAGCGTCGATTGCCTGCATCTCACCATCGCGGGTGCTGTCACTCGCTTGAGGAGAGAAGAAAGAGTATAAGATGGAGGGAGGAGAAGAAAAGGAAAACGAAGCGGTATTATTCTGCTGAAACTGAAACTAAAACTAAAAGGGTTGTTATTTTTCAATAAAATAGGGTTGTAATTTTCCCGTTTGCCGCTTAGTTCCGCTTCCCGCTTCCCTTATTTTTTAATTTTTAAACTCCCGCCTAATCAACACGTTTTAGTTTTTAGAGCCAGCTTTTGCATCTAATGGTATGCACTTAAAACAAGATAGTTATTACTTATTATAAACTTGCCGCTGTTATGTTTTTTTAAGTTAATATGAATATCTAAAAGGTAATAGCGGCAAATCTTAAATATCTATTGCGGCAAAAAAATTATTAGTCACTATAAAACATTTGAAGTTGCAAAACTTAATAGCTATAGAGGCAAATTATATATATGTAGTATATCTAATACTTTTGGAGGCACATAATTATATCTATTGAGGCAAATTGTATAAATGTTGTATATAATATCCTTTTAGAGGCAATTATAATATTTGCCTCAACAATTAGCCACTACATATGGATTTTGTTGTAGTGCTAGCAGCGAGGTGAAGGGGGAGAAGAGCTACTCCTCGCACGGTCTTGAAATAGTTGAGTTAATAGTGGGAAGAAATGCGAGAAGTCTTCAAGTGATCTTTTTACCACTCTTTTCCTGCCTTTACAAGACGAGGATCTGGACTGTGAATTTGGTGGGAGGTTCTCCTTATTGTTGTCGCTCTCCTCTAGTAAGCAACCAACCATTATATCTATGAGAAATGAGAGATGAAGAGCGAGCGAGATATGATAAGGGATAGAAGAGAAAGAGTTTGCAGTTGTTGGTGAGAATGTGGAGGAGAGGTGAGATTTGAGTTTTGTTCTTCATTGGAGGGAAGAAGACTTGTTTTCTTTTTAGTTTTGGATTTGAAATTTCAACTTTTCATTGTTTGAAATTCTGCACGTTGAGTGCAAAATACAATGCTCCTTGCATACTGAATTTCACATATACAACCTTCAATTTTCACAATTATTTTTTGGACCAAAGTCAGTTGATATTTTGCGCTTTTACGGTTCAACCTAAAAAAACCAGTGGGCACATCAAATTGTATTCTTTGTCTATACCATTCTGGATCGGGTTCAATTTCTGGTTTTTTGGTTCGGTCGGATGGTCCGGTATGGTGTAATAATCCCTTATATAAACTAGTATAACACATGGTTCACACTTTACTAGTTTAATATGTGATGCCACCTAAATTGATGTTATTTATCCCTCATATTGATGTTCCTTTTGAGTCATTTTATGTGCATAATCACTGATACATTGTCAAATATCAGAGATAATATCATTATATTAGGGTGTATTAGATAACATATGCGAATTAGGTACTAAAAAGGCACAAGTGTAGCAAGAATGAGGAAAAAGCTAAAGATCACCATCTTGCCAAGGATGATCACGGTCAGGAAAAGAGGGCACAAAGAAGGAGCTCTAATCGAGGCCCAAGAAGCAAAGATCACGCCCGTGAACTTTGACACTTCGGACGTGAACTTCAGATGTGGCCAACACGGGAGAAGCAAAGGGCTTAAATTGTCTACTCACGGGCCCCATCTTCCCAACTTGTGAGAAAGATCGAGGCCCGCGATCCACCCTTTGGACGAAGAGCAAAACCGCAGCGGATGAAGATCACGGTCTCCTCCCTCAAGTTCGTGCCCGCAAACTCTCTCAGCATGACCGCCAACTTGGCTGGATTCGAAAACTCTATAAATAAGAGATACCTTCCCCTTGCAAAGAGAGCTGATTTTGATTGAAGTTTCTGGTTTTTCGAGAGAGAAAGTAGAGAGAGAAGCTAAAGAAAAGAGAAGAAGAGAATGAGGGGCTATAAGGAAGGAGCCATCTCCCCCATCAAAGTCTTCTTCAATTTTTTCTATGTTTCATCTTCCCTTATTTATGGAGTTGTCCTCCAAGGTGCAAGGGGTCAAAGCCCCCAAATCCTATATTAGGGTTTTAACTTAGATGAATGAATTATGTTAGAATTTATGAATGGAAGTGTTTGTTCTATTGATTATATGCTATATATGCTTAATTATACTTGGGTAAGTCTCCCTACTCTTCTCTAGTAGCATATGATGAGCCAACAATGGGTAGGAGTTTTAGAGTTAGACTGGGTAGCGTCAACTGCAAATTAAGGCTAGATGAATGATCTTAGGGTCTTGTAGTGGACGAGGCAATCATACCTTTGCTACAAGAAAGCCTTCCTTGATGATGCTTTAGAGGAACACAAGTGTGTATTGATCCGTCTCGTCAGTGTGCATGATAGGTAGAACCTTTTGAAATGAGCTAAATTTGTAATTCCTCAAATACGTGATCCTTGACTGAGGTGACAATGATAGAGATGAAATATCTCCACCACTTCAGGAACATACCAACAACTCTATCTCTCCACTCTCCTATTATGTTTCATTCTGTTCCTTAGTTTTAGCAATCCTCTGCGTAGGATTTTCCCTTCTGTTACATCTACTGTTGTATATAAACATATATTCAATAAAAAAAAACTCAGGTTTTCTGAGACACTTTCATGGTATCAGAGCCTCAAATCCTCTAACGAGGTGCTCTGTTTCTTTTCTTTCTTCCGGGCCTTAAGTTCCATGGAAGTTCTCCCTCTTTCCCTGCTTCAGTCGCTACCTCCTTCCTTCTAGTTGCCTGGATTCGGAGTTTCAGAACCGCAGCCAAGCAGCCGCGCTCTTTCTCCTCTTCTTTTGGACTAGGCAGTAACCCCGTTGCTATCCCCTCTCCTTGCCTCTTTTCCTTCATCCGTCCGAGAACCCTGGACAACTATTTGGCGGCGATCTCCTGATTGACTTGAACTATGGCGAGTGGGTCAACGATATGACCGAAACCTTGATCGCCAAAAACAAACTAGCATTCGGCAATGGCGCATTGCCGCGTTCGGCTGCTGGTGATGGTTTGCGCCTTGATGCCTGGGATTGCTGTGATTCAATGGTAAAAGGCTGGCTTGACTTGCGCCAGCGTTTTGGTGCGGGCTCGGCTATGAGGGCTTACGAGCTGCGCAGACATATTGGCGCTCTCCGCCAAGAAAAGTCTTCTGTCTCCGCGTTCTATACTCAGCTGCGGACTTATTGGGACGAGCTCCAAACCGTGAGCGTCAATCCGCATTGCAGCTGTGGCGGTTGCACTTGTGATGTCAATCGCCAGGCGCGGGAGAAACTAGAGACGGAGCGCCTCTTTGATTTTCTTTTGGGGTTGACTGATTTGTTTGCTGTTGTGCGTACCTAAATTTTGAGCACTAGGCCACTGCCATCACTTCCAGAGGCATACCAATTAGTGGCAAGTGACGAGCAGCAACAACAGTTGACAGCTGGGCGCCGACCATCGGTGGAGGCAGCAGCTTTTCAGGTGCGTGACGATCAACAGGTAGCCACTTCGGAGCCAATTCGTTGCTCACACTGCCGCAAACTTGGACACACGAAAGACATGTGTTATCGCTTGATTTGTTTTCCACCGGATTTCAAAAAGGGGAAGTCAGGCGATCGCTCCTCCACTGTGCGCAAGCAATCCAATACCAACGAGTCCACACCTCGGGCAGCACATGTGGACAGTGAAACCAGCCCCATACCAGGTCTCACGACAACACAGTTTGCTCATTTGCAGCAATTCTTCAGTGCACCCGTACCTGGTTCTTCCGATCCTACTACTCATATGGCCGGTAACAGTTCTGACCTTTATGAATGGCTTATTGATTCGGGTTGCAATGAACACATCGTTAGGGACTCTAGTTGGCTTAACAGTTTGGATAGTAGTGAGCATCACTCTCCTGTCCGCATTCCTAATAGTCGTTGTATTCCAATGACCGGAGTAGGAACAGTTGTCTTGAATGATCGTCTCACTCTTCGCAACGTTCTTCATGCTCCCGATTTTAAATGCAACCTCCTGTCGGTTAGTCGTCTTACACAGGATCATGATGTTGCTTTATTGTTCTTGGTTGGTGTTTGCCTCATCCAGGACTTACGTTCCAGGATAGTGATTGGACTGGGGAGACTCCGTGATGGTTTGTATTACCTGGATCGAGGCAGCATGGATGCGTCTACCGCGGGCCTAAGTGTGGATGCCTTTGCTGTGACTGGGCAGGAGACTTCTGTTCTGTGGCATCATCGGTTGGGGCATCCGTCTTTTGATAAGCTTTCCTTGTTGCGTGATGCGCTTAGTTCGAAGAGTATTTCTTTCACTGAAACTCATTGTGATCTGTGTTGGAGAGCTAAGCAGACACAGGCTGTTTTTCCTTCTAGTAGTATTTCGACACGTGGATGTTTCGATTTGATACACGTGGATATTTGGGGTGGCTACAAGACACCTTCTTTGGATGGCTCTCGTTTTTTCTTGACTGTGGTTGATGACTTTAGTCGGGAAACTTGGGTCTATTTACTCAAATACAAGTCTGATGTTGAGAAGTATCTTCTATCTTTTTGTATGATGGTGAATACCCAGTTTGATCGGCAGGTTCGACGGATACAGGCAAATAATGGGATGGAGTTTCAGACTCATTCACTGCGATCATATTATGCTGATCATGGCATTCTCCTTCAGACATCTTGTATTAATACTCCCCAACATAATGGGGTAGTTGAGCGGAAACACAGCCATCTTTTGGATACTGCGCGTGCCCTTCGTTTCCACGCGAGTCTTCCTGTTCGTTTCTGGGGCGAATGCATATTAGTGGCCACTTATCTGATAAATCGACTTCCTTCCTCCGTTATTGCAAATAAGACACCCTTTGAAGTTCTTCTTGGCTGTCTTCCCACCTACACACATTTGCGTACCTTTGGATGCTTTGCGTATGCCAAGGACACAAGCGGAGGGTTGGATAAATTTGCTGAACGAGGTCGGCGTTGTGTTTTCGTTGGTTATCCCACCTCACAGAAGGAATACAGGGTGTATGATCTACATCTACGTCGAATTTACACTTCTCGTGACGTGCATTTTGTGGAGTCCGAATTTCCCTTCCGGGCAACACCTTCGGTACCCCCAGCCAGCCATGCGCCCTCTTCGGCGCCTATCCTTGAGGGGGAGCTCGACCCCTTGGTCGGACAGCACGCTCAAACTACTGCCGCTCTTGAGGACAGCTTTGATATTGGTGATGCTCCATCCTCTCCTTCGTCTGTATCGCGCCCGTACCGCCTGACTCAGCAGCTCCCAGTCCCATCATTGCGAGGCCACCGTCGCCTCCTCCACCTCCACGTCGTGGTGACCGCATCCGTTGACCTCCAGCCAAACTCGACATTTATGATGTCGAGCTGCCGGGATCCTCCACCTCGACATCAGCTACGTATCCTATCTCTAACCATGTTTCCTATCATCATTTTTCTTACTCTCATCGTGCTTTTCTGGCCGCCATTGCATAGGTAGCGGAACCTAAACATTTCTGTGATGCAGTGCAGCATGCATGTTGGCGCGACGCGATGATTAAGGAAATCATGGCTTTAGAAGCTAATGGGACTTGGACCTTGGAGTTCTTACCTCCTGGGAAACGGGCTATTGACTCGAAGTGGGTGTACAAGATTAAGTACTACCAGATGGGTCCGTTGAGCGATACAAGGCTCGTCTGGTCGCTAAAGGTTTCACCCAAGTGGAGGGGGTCGATTTCACCGATACTTTTGCTCCTGTGGCAAAGTTAGTTACAGTTTGCGTTCTCATTGCTGTAGCAGTCAGCAAGGGTTGGCCACTCCATCAGTTAGACGTTAACAACGCCTTCCTTCATGGCGATCTACAGGAAGAAGTATATATGAAAGTTCCTCTTGGCTTCGCTCAGCTCGGCGATACTCGATTTTGTCGTCTTCGTAAATCACTCTATGGTCTGCATCAGGCTTCGCGGAACTGGTATAACAAGTTCACACTGGCACTTGCTGAACTTGGTTTTGTTCCCTCGCGTGCGGATCACTCTCTTTTACTGTATCGCCGCGGTTCTTCCTTCGTCGCCGCGCTCATTTACGTCGACGATGTGGTTCTTACTGGTAATGATGCTGATTTCATCTCCCATGTTAAGTCCTTTCTGCATGACCGATTCAGCATTAAAGACCTTGGTCCTCTTAAGTACTTCCTGGGCATTGAAGTTGCTTGCTGACCTACTGGCGTTCTTCTTAGTCAGCATAAGTATGCGCTGGATATCCTCAGTGATTCGGGGGTCACTGCCGCTCGTCCTAGTCGGTTCCTGATGGAGCAGAATCACGCGCTTACTAGCCCCAGTCCAACTACGGACGAAGTTGTTGATGTTCATTCCTACCGCAGGCTGGTGGGTCGTTTTCTCTATCTCACTGTCACTAGGCCCGACATCACATATGCTGTCAATGTCCTAAGTCAGTTTGTTCATGCCCCTCGTCCTGAACACGTGACGGCTGCTCATCGGGTTCTCCGGTACCTCAAAACCTCCCCGGGTCAGGGACTTTTCTTTCCTTCCAGTGGTACTTTGACTGTGACTGCTTATTGTGATGCAGATTGGGAAGGTTGTCAAACCACACGCCGATCGACCACAGGCTACTACATTCAGCTGGGTGCCGCTCCGGTTTCTTGGCGCACTAAAAAGCAGCGAGTTGTTGCTCGTTCGTCTGTCGAGGCTGAGTACCGGTCCATGGCTAGTGCTGTTAGCGAGGTCATCTGGCTTCGTTTTCTCCTCACTGAGTTGGGCGTTCCTCAGCCTATTGCCACCTCACTGTATTGCGACAACCAGGCTGCTCTTCACATTACAGCCAACCCTGTTTTCCATGAGCGCACCAAACATGTGGAGATGGACTGTCATTTTGTTCGTGAACGGGTGGTCACCGGTGAGATAGCTCCTCTGAAGATCGGCACTGCCTCCCAGTTGGCCGACATTTTCACTAAAGCCTTGGGAGCTGATCAGTTTCATTCACTTTTGTCCAAGCTGGGCATTTGTGACCTTCATGCCTTCGCTTGAGGGGGAGTATTGGGACGTCTTTTGACGTCCATTTATTTACAGTACCATGTTGTAATTTACCACTAATTACCCTAGGTTACTCGTTGCATTGGGTATTCGTAGGCAGTTGGTATTGTACTGGAAAACACAAGAGGCCTTGATTTCTATTCGGCCGATCATAGTAAAAACCCTATCTCGAGCTCTGCTCGCCGTGGACTAGTCTCGTTTATCGGGGAAACCACGTAAACCTGTTCTTCTTTACTTTCCGCACTATCAAGTTGTACATAGGGTACATTGGATTCATTGGATTTTGAATGTTTTGATAATCCTAGGGTACCATTGGATGTTTTGAAGAATCCAACTCAATCATATTCATTGTCATCTCTAATTCCAAAACATCCTTTCACACATGAGTATTGGGCAGGTATGGATGAGTATTGGAAAAAAAAATGATAATGGTTTAGAGAAACTCGTACATTGTCATCCCTAACCTCAATACACATTTTAGCACAAGTCAGAATCCCCCCTCTCTCTTCATGTTGATCGATTCAACACAATGAGGTGGCAAATACATTAGCCAAATGGCTCAAACGAACGGTATTCAAGTGGGAGATTAGAAAGATGATCAAGGCTGGCACTGCCAAATTGTATTAGAAACACGGCTTGGCTGAGTGGAGAGGGTTAAAGTGCTCGGCCTAGTCGGATAGTATTTTGTTATTTGTTAGCACCTACTTAAGAGAGAATACTCCTATTCTCATATTAAGAAAAAAATAATATTGAAATCACTAAATCTCTACCTCTTTTCCTTCTCTCACTTTCCCCCAAATTCTTCTCCAATTCTTCTCAATTCCCAATCCCTAACCCTAATTCTCATCTCAATCTATAGTTCTTTTCTTACAAATCGACGAACTCCATAGCTGGAATAACCATGCAATAACTATTACTGATAAGAACACTTTAATAATCATACATCACACTACTTCCAGAAGGCCATTTCCCATGCCATGTAAAGCAAATGGAAGATCCCCATTCATCGAAAACCAAATGGTAGCATGCATACTAATAAGTTTATATTAATTTATGAACCCTTCATAATTTTTGGTGGAAATCTTTGTTTATTTTGGAACCATCAATTCTAACCTTACTACCAAGAGCCGAGTTCTGAAATTCTTGTACTATTTTACACTCTTTATCACCACACACTCACTCTTGGAAGCTGCCACAAATATTCTAACCTTACTACCAAGAACCATCAAGTCTAACCTTACTTTAAGAAAATTTATAACTAATTGACTTGAGAGACAATTGATGCAATGTTGTCGCTCTTCCCTTCCATTTATACTGGTGCCTCTGCTACTACAGGAGGTCATTAATGATGATAATGATGATTTTATGTTCATAGCCTATCCTCTACTTTTGCTTGTGATATTTTATACAACATGAACATTTTAAATGTGGACTTATCATTTTCTTTTTGTTTGATAATGGTGACATCGATTTATTAATAAGCATCAAGTTAGAAAATTTTATTTGCAAAGACACGATTCCTGTGCACCAAGACTGAGTTTACTGTTGGCCTAGACTCGAAATTCCTGTTCATTTAGACTCAGAATTACTATTCACCTTCCTCTGATTGGTCCCTGGTTTGCAGTTGGGCCCGCCACTCTTTGTCTAGCTTGGAAGGGGTGATATTGGTTGGGCTGCCGTTGAGTTTATCCAGCCCCGGGATAGCTTTGTCTGATGAGTTGTTGCTGTGAGTGCCGAGTTGCCCTCAAATGAGCACTCATTTCTCCTTCGCTCTCTGCTTTACTGATTTTCTTTCTCTACTTCTCTCAACTATTTCCTCTGAGAACTTCTGATAATCAACTACTTCTCTTTGATTTTCTCTCTTGCCGTGGATACTGGTGCCTTCCCTTCCGAACTCCGGCCAATGATGGGCGCGCCTTTCCTCACACGGGCCTTTGCATTTGTGCCTCGGGGGAAGCATTTCTCTTTGCGTTTGAGCTGGTATCTGACACCCGCCGCTCTTGCGTCTACAAATCCTTCGCCTCTTTTTATGCTCTTTCTTTCCAGCAATTCTTCGACTTGCGTCATCCTCATCTCTTTGCAAATACTGTTTCCCCTCTCTTGCGCTTTGCGTTTGGACCGGTACCTAACACACACCGCCATTGCGTCTGCTAATTCTTCCCCTCATTTTTATACTCTTTCTTTCCGCCAAATCTTCGGCTTCGTCATCCTGTTCTCTTTCCAAGAATTGTTTTCTCCCTCTTCACTGCTCTTCATCTCAGAAATATGGAGTTCACATTGCTTTGTAACATTCGAGGTCCGTGCAATGCGAGCGTTTCTATACGACTTCGGCTACTGCATGTCTGGCCGGCGAATTCTCCAGGAGATATCAGGATCTATAATGACTGTACTCTTTGGGCCGACAAAACGGTTAGTTTCCATGACTTCCCGCCTTCCCTTCTGTACTCTGGTTTCTCATTGCCCCTTTATTTTGTTCTTAATCCAGGGTGGTTTGCTTTGCACAGGGCACTCTGATTCATGGCGTCTCGCCAACTTCAATGGCAGTTGGGATTCGTCGTAACCTCTCTGTTGGCAAGATATACGTCATAAAGTCCTTTGGCCTGAGCAACCCGCCGAATCAGTATCGGCTGTGTTCCTTTGATTTGGCTTTGGGGCTTTCGCCTTCGACTTCTTTCCAGGACTGTGTTCTTCCTGCTGAGAGTTTCCCGGTTGATGCTTACGAGTTTGTGCTTTTCTCCTAGTTAAATATGTGTGCGGGTAACCATCGTTACTTGACAGGTCAGTAGGTTTATTTTCTTAATTAACTTTACATATATGCCTTTTGTTTGTTCCCTAAAATTTTGCCTCCATTCTATTTTCGTCGATGTCGGTGGCCGACTCCATTCAATCAGTGGGATATCGCACAAGATCACGAATAACGGCCCCACAGTTAAGCAGACGGTTATCATTGAGGATGAAAGGTTTTTTACGTTTTTCTGGGTTTCTAAGTCTGGTCATGTGTATCGGTATTGTTCTTTGCTTCCCTTACGTATCCTTGTATTCTTTCCCAGTGGAGCGAAGATCACGATTACACTCTGGGGATGAGTTTTCCGCGGTGTTGGATCATGTTGCTCTCACTCAGGCTGACTCGATTGAAGCTGTGATTCTTGCATTTGGCGACCTGCTGGTTAACAAGTTGGGAGATGTGTTATTTTTTCCCGATCGCACGCATCTTTTCTGGGGTTATGTGAGGTCTATTGGTGTATTACAGTTTTCTGCTATCTTTTTCTCTTCTTTTCAGATAATTATGTCCTGTCGAGTTCAGCCGCTACACGCATAGCAGTCAACCCTCCTGTACCAAAAGCCTATTATCTTGCATCTAGGTAAGTTGGTAGTGGGCTGGTGCCGATTTTGTGTGGCATGTTTGGGTAGTGCATTATTTGTACAGACTACTAGGTGTGCTAGGTTTGCTTAAAAACACGAAGTTGTTGAATCCTTGCCAATTGAGTTTGCTACAGTTGTTGATGCTACAGCTGATGTAGATCGTCGAACAAAGACTTTAGACCAGTTGTCGGCCTTGTTTAAAATTACAACCGAGACCAAAGCAGACAAACATCAGTCCGAGTCCCAAACCAGAGATCCAAACCCCAGCAAGCTGCAGGAGCCACGAAAGAAAGAAGAAACAGCAGCAGCCCAGGAATAAACAAGAATCAAAACAGAGTCTTCCTCGCAAACCTGCTTAACTTAGTCCCTTTCGCCAATTGTTCTACTTTTTAGGAGCCATTTCTCAGCAACTCCTATATCCACTTTGCCAGCTGTTGTTAGCCATTGTGTGATTAAGTAGCTGATCTGAAAGCGACGATGAATTTCGTGCTGGCCACTCCATCGAAAGTCCTACGGTTTCTTTCCTTCCATATAATCCAACACAATACATGAATAAGAACCAATGTGCACCACTCTTTCGGATTTTCTGGCTTTCTTCGGGGCCAATTGTTGATCACATGTGTTATATCTCCAAGACCTCGGTTTGAATGGACGAAAGCCCTGAGCATAGACCACACTCTAGTTGCGAAGCTGCAATGTAGAAACAAGTGGCTTTCATCTTCTTCACTAGCTGCGCACATGACGCACATGCTGGGAAAGATCCTGCATCTCTTCTTTAGGGAGTCATGAGTGAGTATCTTCCGTTGATGGATAACCCACAACAAGGTGCAGACCTTGGACGGGATCCAAGCCTGGCAAATCGTCTTAAACGGATAGTCTTCTGATTCCGGGTACCTTTCCTTTGCAAGGAAGATGTACATGGAATTCATGTTGAACATATCTGTAGGCTGCGATACCAACGAATCCGGACCTGCAGAGAAAAGAGATGGTCCGATATATTAAGAAAATAAAAAAATCTCTCCATTTATCTCTCAGCCCCACCTCTAAAAGAGGTTTTAAAAGGAATTTTCCAGGATACACTCTCCTTAGATAAATGAAGGAGGTCGCGAATAGAAGCCAGGGGAAACAGCAACAGCCACCATTCGTGGGAAGGTCTATGCGAGTGTCTGATCGCCCCTCTAGTGATCCAATCAAAAGGAATTCGGTTTTCGCGTGCCCAGCTTGAACTGTGCGAATTTCCAGAAGTCTGTTTTTACTTTAACAATTTGACTCCAAGCACTGCAGCCAGCTGCACCCAAGATCCCACAACTAAGTCATCGAGTTCCACCCCCTGAAAATTTTGCTTTGATCAGATTCTTCCACCAGGTGTCTTCCTCTTGTGCAAATTTCCAGAGCCACTTGCAGACCAACGCCTTGTTCTATAGTTCGAGGTCCATTATACCCAGGTCGCCCCATTTCTTTGGTGTTTTGTAGCGATCCCAATCTACAAGGTGCATCTTGCGATGCTCCGAGTTTCCCTCCCAAATAAACGTTCTCTGTACTTTCTCGATCTTGTGGATCACGTTCTTTGGAGCAATGAATACACTACAAAAAAGACAGTCAGGTATGACTAGACGATTGGCGTCGAAAAAAATAATTTTTTGTTGAAAAAGACCTTTTACGACAAAATAAAGTTGTTGTTCGTCATGGGAAAAAGTCCCATCGCAAAAGGTCTAAAAAGTAAGGGCGTTAGAAAAACTTTTTTGTAACGAAAATTTCTTCGTCGGTAACCAAAATATCGTTGTCATAAATAACTTATACTTGATGCTGAAAATTGACGAAGTTTATTTGTGAGGGAGATTTTTTTTAAATACGAAGAAATGTCATCAGAAACGAATACTTTTTTCCGAAATACCCTCTAACTTTTTTATGACTACAGTGCCTCGTAGAAAAAATTGTGCAAATGAAATCAAAATTTCAATTGCAAAAATACCCTTTAATTATTTTCGACGAGGGTGTGACATCCACAAAAACAATTCCTCGATAATAAAATTATTTATGATGGAACTCATTTCGTTAAAAATATGGAATTTCTCTTCCCAAATTAGCCTTTTTATTTTTTTACAACAATGCGGAATAGAAAAACCTTCATTAAACAGGACAAATTTGCATTTGCAAAAATACCCTTTGGTCTTTTTCGATCAATTTGTATAAGAATGAGAGTATTAACACTAAATTTTATTGCATAAAACTTTTAATACATTATTAATATAATTGTACTCATAAAAAATTAAACTCAAACAAAACCCAACTATGCCAACTCTTCGAAACAGAGCCCAATTGAACTAACACTAATAAAGCCCAACTCTAGAAGAGGCTAACTCTACCAAAGAAACCCAAATCTTTGCCGCTACTGCTTCCGCCTAGACTGTCGTCGAGGAGCTGATAGAAAGAGAAATTAGTTCAGGAATACGCAAATTAGACTGAAAATTTTGCCCCAAAACGTTTTGGTAAATGACAATCCAAACAATAGAAGAGAGAAAAAAGTTTCAATCATTTTACAACACAAACCTTTATTAGAGTATGTGTAGTACGAGTAGTATTATGTTATACTACGAGTACTATTATGTAATTGGGTAGAGTTATATTCCTTATCAGAGTTGTACAAGTTAAGTAGTTTCCGTATTAGTGTTAGGGTTATTATAGAAGTCAGTCTCTGTACTCTATATAAACCCTACATAGTTTTAGTAATACAACACAACAGTTCCCACCATATTTACGATTCCCAACATGGTATCAGAGCCTTCTGTGACCGTGAGGTCTTCTGTTCAATTCCCGGTGACCCTCATCTGTTTCTGTTAAGCACACAATGTCCGGATCTGTGCCTGTCCAAACTCCAAGCCTATCTGATTGGCTTGAGTTTGAAGGGGGGTGTTAGTAAACGGTATATGATTCACGATTGAACCTCTCCCAACAACTCGAGTTATTGGGATCAAATGGTTCTTCACATGGTATCAGAGCCTGGTCAAAAACCTAATCGTGAAAACCCTAAACCCTTCCTTTTCTCTTTGTTCCGCCGGCCACCACTATGAGTCCAGAGTTACCGGGACAATAATCTCTCCTCCTCCTTTTTCTTCCCGGTTCCCAAATGCCTACAACCAGTACGTAGCCTTCCCCATCTTTCTTCATTGTCTTTGTCTCCATTCATAGTAATTAGGAATGGCTTTTATTGTTATTTGTCCAATTATATATTCCCGTCCAAGAAATAAGCCCCTGCCCCCAGCCGCGAGAACCAAAGCGGTCCCCGCGGATCATCAACCCCAAAGATGTTCGCTCGCTGCCTAGGTTCGCTGAAAGTCCATGCCGCAAGGTTTTCTGCATGGGTCGCCGTCTTCCGCATTGATCCTTACCTCTCCATCATCTCTCGGCTGCCGAGAAGCGCAAGCTCAACCTTGTCATTCAAGAAGTTAGTGTTAGAGTTAGTCAATAGAGTTGTAATACGATATTCATGGGAGAAGTAAAGTATAAAGATGGAGTCTTTTGGCAGTTTAATTAATTAATTAAACATTTAATTTTGTGAAAAGAAGTGTCCTTCCATAAAGGTAACTCCCTTTTTTCTGTGAAAGGATGTGTCCTTTCGGGAAAGGTAACTACCTTTTATGTGAAAGGATGTGTCTCTTCGGAAGGTAACTTCCAGTTTCACTACTATAAATAGATGACTGCCATAACTCTTTTGATGATGAGAGAATTCTTCTTCTTCCCGTTTTCCTTCTCTATTTCATAAACACAGAAGTCTGCAAGATTGCTGCTTCCAGAATTAGAATTGAAGGGACTCCTGGGGGTGGTTTGCTCAAGCCTACCAGCAATTTGTAGTGGGGGCAAATAACACTCTAAGGAGGGTGATTAATCACGCCTTCAATCCGATTCTTTCCTACCAGTTCCTGACAATCTTAGAGTGTTATTTTGCTATTGGAAAAATGGAGTTTGGAGTAGAGAGTACGTTGAAGGCGTATGCTTCTAATTCGAAAAAGTGTGGTTCTCGATGTTTTACTGTGTTCAATGGTTTCGGAGTTTGAGATACTGGTACACCCGAAAGGCTGTTTCCTGAACGAAGGAAGTGGCAGTCGAACATCATTGTAAAAATGGTTGGTTCCGAAGAGGAGAAGAAGAAAAGTGGCATTCGAGTCTCGAGTCATCAGGAAAGCAGCAATTGGTGTAAATTTTTCCCTTTTGGTTCCGAAGAGGAAAAGGTCGCATTCGATAGTCGTCGGAAAAATAGGTACCTGTTCCTATAACTTTTGGTGTAATTTGCACCTAATTGCTGGCTGCTTTCAAAAGGGAAATTGAATCATAGATGTCGCAACCGCCCCTCGAGATCGGGGTATCGCTAGCGAATCGATTTGGAGTCGCCATCGACCAAGCTTTGGGATGGGTCGAACACCCTTTTCCGGTTTTAATTTTTGTTAAAACCAGAATTCTGGTCTACGAATTTTAGATTTTGGGTTTGGGAGTACGGTTACGTGTGGGGAAGTGTATTCACACCCCACAACGCCCCAAATGGGTACTACTTAAATCGATAAGTTTTAAAAGGGTTGGGTGTGTTATTGTTTGTGCATTATTGTGTATTTAATTATATGATTTGATTTAATTTGATATTTATTAATATACGATTCGATCATTACGACTATTGACGTAAATCTCGAAAGGTAAAGAAAGAGTTTTATAATTAGTTTGACTCGAACCTATTGGTTGCCTACGTACCCGACTTAGTCGGAATCAAAGTCCACGTAGTTCGTTTGTTTTGATCGGTTTTGAAAAGAGAAAACTTTACACGTTCTATTGATCGTGTAAGTCTAGATATTGCATTTCTTCTTTGAAGATAATTTTAGTGCGTTGACTTAATTATTTATTGGTTACACGATTGTCACGTTCTAGTGAGCATGACTTTTCGTATTAAGGATTTTTAAAAGAAACATACGTATGCAGGCAACTATTTCAAATGAAGTTAATGATTCTTTTCGAAATCAGTATAAAAGGTTTATTGATCCTCGAGATATACTAAGGAAATTATCGTGCTTAAGTACGTATTATGGTTATTTAAGTTAAAATAAACTAAGATTGACATGTGAACAAGTGGCAGGCGACTAGCCTAGAGGTTTATTCTATTGATGAGAATTTATTATGATCTTTGTGTTAGTGGTTCGAATCTTAGAACCAACAATTTTTTTTTTTTAGTCGAGTTAAAACCGCGTCGTTTTAAGGTGGGGAAGATGGCAATGGAGTAATTTCATTAAATCGACAGGGGCAACTAAGTCTTTTAGCCATGAGTACTATATAAGTCTCTCCTTAGGCTGAAATGGAAACCCTAAACTATTCATCTTGAACTAAAACGCCGCTCAAACCTTCATACCTCTTTCTCTCGTTTCTTGCTCTTTGAACCAGAAAGCAAAATCGATTCTTCTTCTTCCATTCATCGCATTCGATCTTCGCTGCAGAAAACCAGAGAAACGCTGGCTTTCCAATCACTTCTCCCTCCATCTCCCCACTTCTCGGCCTCCGCGGTTCCCTTCTCCGTTTTCGTTTTCTAACCTTCTCCATCTATCTTCTTCGCCCCAGTTATTCCGATCTTCCTCCGCCTTCTCCTTTCATTTCCGAACACGACAAGTAGAAGGCAAGGAAGAGGCGAAGCAACGATCTAGGAAAACCCGGCCACTGTCGCCGGCGTTAGCGGCGACGATGGAGGCGAAGGTAAGGGATCTTCTTGTATAGGGTTTGCATGTCAATTTTTTTAGTTTATCTTGGCGGTTTAAGGTTCTGATTGTTGATTTTTTTTGTTATTGTAGTTCTGCCCTCGATCGAGGGAAAAAGGAGGAAAGCCGCCAGCAACTCTTCTTCTCACCGACGACTGAGGAGCAGCCTGGCGGCGGTGAGTTACGGGGAGCCTCTTTCCATCTGGGATTGTGACTCGCTATGACACAACTCCTAACAATGGCCAAGTGTAACCAATGAAAGGGACTGCAGTATAGTGGCACAAGTAATAAATATCGAATCCACGGGTCTCTAGAGTTACTATTACTCGGCTTCAGTTCATTATCTAGCAAACTAGATTAATGATTGATTAACTAAACTACTCTACTAACTAAACTAAGTAAAACTACTAATTACAATTTGGGAACTCACTTAGGTATGATTCCCCCTAGCTCCTCAATTAGGTCCAAGTTGCAATTACCTTTGGTTGATCTACTGTTGATTAAACTGCGGAAGATCCTAAATTAGCTTGGAATCTCTTAAGCTGACCAAGCCCTCTCAGTCCAACTACCCGGCAGACGACTAGTCTTCACCAGGATAGAAAGCTGAGGCTATGAACACAGAACTCCACTATTGGAATGAATTCCAGTACAAAGCAGTGAATTGATTGACTCTCGCACAACCAATTCACCACTATCAATCAAGGAAGCTCTCTTAACCTAATCAGATTCTATCTATCATAGGTTAAAGCAAAAATCAAGAGAATTTGATCAAGATTCAATTGACTTAATAAATCATACCTCAATCGATTATAATCAAACAATATAGCATCCAAAACTTCATACAAGAAAGATCCTAACACATGGGACTAGGGTTCCTCAAAACCTAAGTGAAGGGAAGTTACTCCATAGAGAAGAGAGAGACTGCAGAAATCTGATCTAGATCTTCAATCTCCATCTCCAAGCTTGATTCCTGAGCTCCAATGGCGAAGAAATCCTCCAAAATAGCTCCAAGAATGTTCCCAAGTCGCTCTCTCTCTCTAGGTTCGTCCCTTGGGTGTTTGGGAACCAAAACCCAGCTCCCCCTTTCCTTTGGCTCAAATCTGCCTCAAAAACCCGATTATGGGCGAATTACGGGCTGAATTACGGTCGTAATTCTTCCCTGCACGTATTTTGCCCAAAACACGCGTTTTGGTTATGTTTCAGCGCACCCAAAGCTCCTCTCGGCAGTGAAATTACGGGCATGGAAGGCCAAATTACGGTCGTAATTCTTCTGCCCGTAATTCTTCCTCCTCTCCTGTTCACAGCTTCGTTTCTCCCTCGTTCGGACTCCGAATCAGTCGCCGTTTGAACCCAGACGCTCGTAGTCTCGTCCTCTTTCTTTTAATAACAAGCTTCCATGATAATTTGTCCATAATATGAGGTAGAAATCCATTATTCCTCAGGTCATGCTCGTGTTTCTTCTCCCGAATTGCCAAATGATCTCCGATTGACTTGAAACTTGCGCCTATGCTTCAATATACATGCTAGGACCTGAAATGTGACAAAGGAATACAACCTAGCGTAAAATAGGCCAAAGACACGATAATTCAAGCTCAAACAATCAAGAAACAAAGGGGAAAACATGTGCAAATACCGAGTCATCAAATCCCCCCACACTTAACTGTTTGCTTGTCCCCAAGCAAACCTAACTCAAACCAATGCAGCTCTCCAGAGCTCTATAGCAACATACAACCCCGATCGTCGGTAGAGGATTTCCTAGATCATATAGCAGCTTACGAGGTCAACTGGTCTTCTAAGACGTTCCCTATCTCTCTCAATGCGAGTACTAGACTCAAGCCAGAATCATGAGAAAAAGTAGAAGTAAGACAGTCAGTTCATGGATAAAGGGACTCACACCATTCACAACCAAGGACTCGTTGTACCGGGGTGCTCTTTCACTTCATTTCACTGTTGGAACCCCTTTTTGCACTTTCATTCACATTTTCCTTGTTTTTTTTTCTTTCACTTAGCATGGGTTCCAACTGCAGTCTTTTGCACGGTCGACCCTTATTAGTCGAGCAAGAGCAATTTCTGTACACCTGGCGCTCGCCAGGGTACTTCTTTTAACTCCTTTTCCTCAAATAGTGTTGAGGGTCAATGAAATTAAGGGGGGTCGGAAGCTCTATCCGTGCCCTTAAAAACACATCCTCAAGTAGGCAAACCGTTCAACGGGTGAAAGTTTTACTTGTACTAGAGACAACTTAGCTTCACCTTGTAGGAGTACCCCACTAAGGATCACTAAAATCTCTTCCAAAACCCGATTTTGTGCAATGAACGGTGCCGCACACGTTGGGCTTACCCCATGTTTAAGATTTAATGATTTTGACATGGAGGACCAACTGCTTCCCATTTTCCATATGAGCACCCTGTTCACGAGTCCATAACACAATCCAAATAGAGTCACCATTACCACATGAATTCAACGGTCTTAGCTCCACTAATTCACAAAATCAACCTGCACAGCAGAGAGCTAGATAGGAAAAATCTTATACTTCAACATCCTCCATAGTGCTACACTACCTCCCCATGTTGCACATTACTATAGAGTCTGTCAATTCAAAGCATACTGAGCAGGCAATTTGCATGGAAACACGTACTTGGAGCCCTCAAATTTAAAAATTTGGACAGTGGACTAGGCTCCAAGCACACAAACAGCCAAACATTCACCCGCATACATAATCGAACACCCCCCCACACTTAAGCACGCCATTGTCCTCAATGGAGGAAAGATAAGGAGGGTAGAACGAAGTTACCAGATCAAGGGTGAATGATGATGGATGGGTCAGGCGGTGCATTCCAGGAAGAGAGAGTAATCAGAACACAAACACCACACAAAATCTCACAAAGGTTGAGTTATTGACTCTAAAATGAAATAACAAAACTGACTTAGCCGAGGAGAAATAGAGAAAGAAATGCAAACCGACTGGTTGGGTTGCCTCCCAACAAGTGCTTCTTTCACGTCGTGAGCAGGAAGATGGATCCTAAGTTTTGGTCCATGCTAGAACCTCCTTGAAGTTGAGGTTCTCGTCAATGAGGTGGAGTCGCAAGTCACGAGCATGTGGTATGACTGGTGATGGAAGCTCGTGCACTTGATGCATATGAAGTCTCCATCCTCGAGACCTCTTCTTCTCTTCTCTCGTCTCATTGCCCCAAACCATATATGACAACATCGATTGACCACCATCGCGTCCACCAAGAGGGACCGATGTCGATGTGGCCTTGGTCTGGCAAAGAGACACTGCAAATGGGTCCTTGCTAAGCAGTTCCTCGAAGTTTGGTGGGGATATTACTTGTATTATAGGGCCGGTGCAAGCCTCTTCCACCTCAATTTCATCCTCAGCCTGGACGCCAATTTCTTCTTCAACCTCCCTTTCTTCTTCATGCGGTTTCACCCCTGGGAAATGATCAAGAACTCCTCCTGCTTCACTTTCGTCATCCTCCCCAACTTCTTTCTGCACCCTTTCTTGCTCTTCTTCTTCTAGCACGGATTGGAGAGCAAGTTGCCAAGCAATTTCTTTCATGAGATCTTCTTTCATCTCCTCACTCATGCCCGCCTCTTCAAAGCTCAGTGTGGGATGTGGGAAGGTGTGGTCGGCTATGATAGGACATTCCTAATCATGATCATCACGAGAGCTCTCCGTGACAACTTCAGTGTGCTCCACAATGTCCTTGTAGCCTTCTTCTTCCTCCTCCTGTTCTAGTATGGTAAGATAAGGGTGATCTGGAGCAGGTTGTGCACAAGATCGCTCAAGATCATCGACGCTCTTCTTAAGACTCAGGAGGATCTCCTCTGTTTCACGATAGGCCTGGACACAATGATCCATCCTGGAGCATGATCTCTCACAATCTCGAGCAAACTGCTCCATGAGAAGCCTCAATTCATAGTTTGGATCTGGTTGTGGAGTGTAGCATGTCTCTGCAGAATGGCCTGTGAAGGCCGCCATGGGTAACTCCGGCTCCAATGGCCCCTCTGGTTGTGGGAGAAATTCTTCTCGATAAGGAGGTTGTTCTTGATATGCCCATGGGTCTGCCTGTTCTCCGTGGAAAGGGGGTTGGTACTGGAACCCGACTCCATAGTCTTCTCCTCCTTGGTTACTCCAGGGAGTCTCGGGGTAATACCACTCGGATGGTGGTGGATACCCCCAATGATTGGAGAAGCCATGAGGGTCCATGATTCAGATCTGCACCAACAAAAACAAAAAACACCCAAGTGAAAAGCAAGGGCGGAAAACAAAAGAAAAACGCTAAAGTAACAAACTTCTGCCTTTCCTAATAATCTAG
This sequence comes from Linum tenue, assembly GCA_946122785.1. Taxonomy (NCBI): domain Eukaryota; kingdom Viridiplantae; phylum Streptophyta; class Magnoliopsida; order Malpighiales; family Linaceae; genus Linum; species Linum tenue. The sequence continues at coordinate 49,772,611 of CAMGYJ010000007.1, read as the reverse complement.
AAAGTCCCCGGCAACGGCGCCAAAAACTTGACTCGCTATGACACAACTCCTAACAATGGCCAAGTGTAACCAATGAAAGGGACTGCAGTATAGTGGCACAAGTAATAAATATCGAATCCACGGGTCTCTAGAGTTACTATTACTCAGCTTCAGTTCATTATCTAGCAAACTAGATTAATGATTGATTAACTAAACTACTCTACTAACTAAACTAAGTAAAACTACTAATTACAATTTGGGAACTCACTTAGGTATGATTCCCCCTAGCTCCTCAATTAGGTCCAAGTTGCAATTACCTTTGGTTGATCTACTGTTGATTAAACTGCGGAAGATCCTAAATTAGCTTGGAATCTCTTAAGCTGACCAAGCCCACTCAGTCCAACTACCCGGCAGACGACTAGTCTTCACCAGGATAGAAAGCTGAGGCTATGAACACAGAACTCCACTACTGGAATGAATTCCAGTACAAAGCAGTGAATTGATTGACTCTCGCACAACCAATTCACCACTATCAATCGAGGAAGCTCTCTTAACCTAATCAGATTCTATCTATCATAGGTTAAAGCAAAAATCAAGAGAATTTGATCAAGATTCAATTGACTTAATAAATCATGCCTCAATCGATTATAATCAAACAATATAGCATCCAAAACTTCATACAAGAAAGATCCTAACACATGGGACTAGGGTTCCTCAAAACCTAAGTGAAGGGAAGTTACTCCATAGAGAAGAGAGAGACTGCAGAAATCTGATCTAGATCTTCAATCTCCATCTCCAAGCTTGATTCCTGAGCTCCAATGGCGAAGAAATCCTCCAAAATAGCTCCAAGAATGTTCCCAAGTCGCTCTCTCTCTCTAGGGTTCGTCCCTTGGGTGTTTGGGAACCAAAACCCAGCTCCCCCTTTCCTTTGGCTCAAATCTGCCTCAAAAACCCGATTATCTGCGAATTATGGGCTGAATTACGGTCGTAATTCTTCCATGCCCGTATTTTGCCCAAAACACGCGTTTTGGTTATGTTTCAGCGCACCCAAAGCTCCTCTCGGCAGTGAAATTACGGGCATGGGAGGCCAAATTACGATCGTAATTCTTCTGCCCGTAATTCTTCCTCCTCTCCTGTTCAAAGCTTCGTTTCTCCCTCGTTCGGACTCCGAATCAGTCGCCGTTTGAACCCAGACGCTCATAGTCTCGTCCTTTTTCTTTCAATAACAAAATTCTATGATAATTTATCCATAATATGAGGTAGAAATCCATTATTCCTCAGGTCATGCTCGTGTTTCTTCTCCCGAATTGCCAAATGATCTCCGATTGACTTGAAACTTGCGCCTATGCTTCAATATACATGCTAGGACCTGAAATGTGACAAAGGAACACAACCTAGCGTAAAATAGGCCAAAGACACGATAATTCAAGCTCAAACAATCAAGAAACAAAGGGGAAAACATGTGCAAATACCGAGTCATCAGATTGATTTATTTTTGGGTTTCGTAATGATTTTTCTGGATTTTAGATGATGGTGAAGGGAAGGAGGAAGTGGGAACGGCAGGGTGTAGAAGACCGCCGCCGCCGACTCTGTATTTCGCTGACGGCGACGACAAGGACAGGAGGGGGATTTTTGTTTTGGTAAGTGTCTCTTCTCCAGGTCTGTTTGTTTGGGATCTTAGGATTGATTGTGGCTATGAATTGGGGAAATCGGGTTCATTTGTGGTTGTGAATCCTATTGTGGCGGACAAAGTCTGAAGATATGTTTTGTGGTAATTGAATGTGAAATTTTGTGTACGTTGGTGTTTACGAGGTCATTTTTCTGATTTTAGAGGTTTATGATTTGGAAAATCAGATTTGATCAATTTGATTAGGTGGGTTTCTAATGGTATGTTTTGAGGGGTTAATATGGGAGTTTGCAAAGCTGGGATGGTTTTGAAACTGGAAATTGTATGTGTGATGTGGGTTTGAGTGTAGAAATTTGTATACCGTGGGTTTTGAAACTGAAAATTGTGGGAGTTTATGACCGAATTTGTTGCTGGAACTTTAAGAGAGGATGCCAAAAAACATCCCTTAGTTTGAGTATGATTGAGTCAAGTTGGTTTAATTTGCTGGTTAATATTTGTTTATATAATATGATTTGGTAGCTTAGAGTGAGTAGTATGCTTGTGATGGTATGTTTAGCACAAAGAAAGTGAAGTAATTGTTAAAGTAAACAGTAACATTGCTAAATATATAAGTATGGTATGATCAGAAACATTAAGAACAAAGCTCAATATATGTAGCTCTAGTTTTGTTTATAATACGCAAAAACTTTAAACATATACACATAAATACATGCCGCCAAAACAGCTTTGAGAGAATGCATCAGATAATGATTTTGTTGATTACTTAGTGGTTAACTTGTAGTTTGTTTGGGTATTGGTTGAGTGTTCATTCAGAAAAGGTATAAAAAGATGAAATTAGGAAATGATGTGTACATGGGTTGATATGCTCTATTTAACCTTTTCTTGCAGTTTGAGGAGGGGCTGAAGCTGTTTTCCTCTCTCGTCTGTGAGTGCTCTTCACTTGCTTTTGCTTCTTTCATTTCTGAGCTTCTGCTTTGGTATCGGGCAAGAAGTAGCAGGGAGTCCATCTTTAGATTCATTTTTTGTTGTCTTTTCTTTCTGTTTTGTTGTCTGTGTATGGGGGTTTTAGTGAGGTGAAAGAAGAAGAACTCCCCGTAGGGAAGAAGAAGAAGGGAGAAAAGATGTCTTTTTTCTAATCTGTCTCTTTCTTTCTGTATGTTTAGGGGAGTGAATAAGAAGAAGAGGTGAAGAGAATCCCCTGTCGTGGGGGAGAAGGAAGAATAAGAAGCATAGCCAAGTCTCACCCTTTTGTTCTCGTGGGGAGGAAGAAAGGAAAGAGGAAGATGTTGTCTGATGTGGGAAAAAGGAAGAAGAGTGGAAAAACAGTATGGAAGAAGAAGAAGAAAAAGAGAAAGGAAGTCCCTGTTTTTTTTAGAGTTTCGGTCGGATGAAGAAGAGGAGAAGACCTCTTCTATTTATGTGTATGGTGCTTTAGGAGGGGAGGACGTGGGAATTTGTAGACCTTATGCTGCTTTTTGTCTTTCAATCAGAAAAGGAGAAGAAGAAGTTGTCTTTGTTTTTCTGTGAGGAAGGGATTGGAATTGAGAAGTTTTGCAGAGTTCCCCTGCTGTGTTTTTGGATTAGAAAAGGAGGAAGTGGAGAGGAGATTTTGTTTTCAGAGGGAAGTAGGAGTGGAAACTGAAAGGGAAGAGGAATAAGAAGAAGAAGAGAGGTAGTATGGAAGAATGTCGTCGCTCCCTCCTCGTTTCTAAAGAGCAAAGGGTTCTTTTATATGGAATAGGCAGCTTGTTGTCCAAGCATGCTACAGTACTGGTTCGGTTCATGGTCGAACCAATATTGGTTTGGGTCCAACTGAGTTTGGTTGACGGGTTTGACCAGTGGGTATTTGACCATTGTTGACTGGATTTGACCCGAGTTGACCATGACTGTAGGTCTTGATTTATTTTATTGTTGTATTTATTTGTAAATTTAATGGAATAGCATTGTGATTGTAATTTTTATTTATATTTGATTTAATTCGAATTTAGTTTAATAATATGCTTATTTATCTTTTCTTAATTCGAATATTTTTAAAAAGTACCCCATCCAAAATCTTAAGAACCAATTCATCAAAGATCAATTAACAAATTGCCTAATTCGTCAAATCAAAGCAAACACAACTCAACTCTCTCACTATCAATTATATTGGTCGAGATTAATCTCGTCAAGGCAAACAAAACCCATCATAGGCACTACGAATATGTTTTAGTTAGAATGTCATTTAGGATTTGCTATTGCAAACTTTAGACAAAACACTAAAATTATTTAATAAAATATATGTTCTAACCCGGACAAAAAGTGGTGTCTACAATAGAATTTGATTGTTTATCATTTTCCGTGTGTTCAATCTTCTGGTTATATTGAATTCTACTCTGACAAAAGAATGATCGGTTCCTTATAACCAGCCCTTTCATTTATATATGTGATGGCGATTATTCTGTTAATTGTAATTGTCCATGCATTGTGATCCTCTACGTATGCATCATGTAGCTTCCAATAGTGACAGACATGATACCCCCACTAGGGGTGGCTATACGGTCCGGTCCGGTTAAATTGGCCCGAATTGATCCGGTCCAGTCCGGTCTTTTTGAAAATATAGGGACCAAAGCTTGGATTGGGTACAGTCCGGTTTTGACCCAGTCCGGTCCCAATCCGGTTTTAACCTGTTTTGACCCATTTTGACCATGTTGCAGAAAATTCAGCAGCATATACCCATTTTCCTGGAATATAGACAACCTGTTTGTAGCAAAAATCAAGCCAAACATGGTCCAATACAAAATCACAACCATCATTGATGTCTATTACAAACTCAAAGTCCAATTGAAATTTCAAAATAGAAATAAAGTGCATCACAAGTTCACAACCAAAGTTTAGATATCAAACACCAAATTTACTCCAATCTAAGAAATCCACCAAACCATTTCTACTCATCAGGTTCAAGAGAAACAAACGAAGCATTAGATCCACCTCCTTGATTCGTTCCACTCCTCGAACCAAACACATCACTCCCTTCGACATTGCTCGTACTTGTACCTTCATGTCCACTCACATGCTCACGCCTTTCCGCCTCATCCACCATAATAGCATTGTAAACTAAATGACATGGATCAAAAAAAAATAATTGTTCGCAATAGTATTTACATGGCCAAAACTAAAAACTACAAAGTAATTTACTTACCACTCACGAAGTCTTCTTGATCCTCATAGTCATCATCATCACCATCAAGATGCTCCACAAACTCACTAGAACTTGATCTAAGCTAATCTTGACTGCATATGAGAGCTTCCACAATCTTAGGATGCAAAGAGCTCCTAAATTCATCTAAAACATGCCCACTTGTGCTAAAAACGGACTCGGAAGGAACGGTTGACATAGGAATAGCAAACAGATCCTTTGCCATCTCACTCAAGATGGGATACCTCATAGCATTCGTCTTCCACCACTTCAACACATCAAACTCTTCTTCAGCATCATCTTATTCTCGAGGATGAGCAAGATACTTCTCCAACTCACTCTTAGTATGACCAACTTGAGGTTTTCCATAATCATCATCAGGATCATAATCATCATAAGATTCATCAGAATCACTAGCTGACCTCGGTGAACTTGAAGTGGCAACTTGTACTCGACGTTTTGGAGGAGAAGAAGAAGAAGGAGGAGGCATCTTACTCTGATAATATTCAAACAACTTCTCGAGTTCATCATTCAACTCTTTCACCAAGACTTTTGCCCTTTCCTCTCCACACATCTTCTTGAAAATATGATCCGGATAGTTCATCTTATGCCTCGGATCAAACACCACAGCCATGTAAACCAACCTGTTCAATCTGAAGTTGACACAATCCTTCTCTGACCAATATTTGTCAACTTTAGCCTTCATCTTCATACCCATCCTAACTATGTCATCATCCCTGCTATTCATCATTTTCTTCCAATCTTCATATTGAGGGACACCAATTTCTTGATTCTTGTACCTCTTTGCCTTGAGCTTGGGCTTGTAATCCTTATCCTTCCTCTCAAGACTAGAGAATGCATCTTCAAACACCACAGCAGCTTCAAGCATGTAGTAGGTGGAATTCCACCTTGTAGGCACATCTAGACTCAACATCTTCTTCGATTCAATGTTGTGAAATTCACACACTCCTTGAACTTTGCCAATCTAGATGGTGATGATCTAACCCATCTCACAGCCTCTCTCACCCTCCTTATTGACATGCCCATCTCTTCTAAACCATCGCTCACAACCAAATTCACTATATGAGCGATACACCGCATGTGAAGGTACTTTCCGCCAACTATATTAGTACCCCATTCTTCAAGTCGATCTCTCAAATGAAGAAGTGTCGTGTCATTTGCACTTGCATTGTCAACTGTGCCTGTGAAAATATTTTGCAAACCCCAATGCTCCAAACAATCAGCTATTGCATCACCTAGATCAATCCCCTTATGACTTGTAATCTTGCAAAAACTTATCACCTTCTTGTATAGCTTCCAATCCTTCCCAACAAAATGTGCAGTAATGCACATATAGTTGAAATTTTGGCAAGAAGTCCAACTTTTTGTAGTTATGGACACCCTTCCTCCACATTTGATCTTGAAGTAATCTCTCAACTTGCCCTTCTGTTCAAGAAACAATCTAAAACAATCTTCTCTAATTGCTTTTCTGCCTGGAATCTTAAACATCGGACAAGCACGAGCCATGAAGCGCTTAAAACCTTCTTTCTCCACACTCTTAAAAGGCATTTCATCCAGAATTATCATTTCAACTAACCCAGCTCTGATAGACGTTTGATCAAATTTCCAAGTCCCCAAAACTCCTTGCCCTTCAACAGAACTTGGATTGAGTTCTAAATTCAACTGCTTCCCCTTTTCTTGTAGTTTCTTTAAGCACCTTATAGTATGTCTACCCAAAGAACTTGTACCATTTCCCGAGGGATCCCCAGCCAATGCCTTTGCACAGTAATGACATTTTGCCTCCTTCTTGCCTTTATCATCTATGTAACAATCATAATGATTCCATACAGGTGATCTTAACGTGTACTCCCTACTGCTCTTATCTGTTACAGGTGTTGTTGTGGTGTTGGTAGCTGCTGGTTGTTCTTGTTCTTGAGTTGTAGCAGCTTGAACATTAACATTACCACTGTTATTCCCACTTTCAACGGCTGCCTTTGAAGCTTGCGGTTGTGATCGCTTCTTACTAGGAAGAGGAGGCAAATTATCACCTTCTCTTGCTGCCGGTACTCGCTTCTTAGTACCCTGCACAATAAATTGAATTCATTGAAGAACAAGCAAAAACTAATCAACAATAATCTCATCCAACCCTAGTACATCACATTTCACCATTCAATTCATCACTAATTAACTAAAATTACTCATTAATAAAGTAAAACTACTTACCCAACTGCTGCTCCCCTCCATTTTTCTAAGTTGGGCGGCTGTTCCCCAATAATCGACAGAGGGCGACGAGATTGGACGGAAGGTGACAACTAGCTGTAGACTCTGGACAGAGGGCGACGAGATTGTACGGAGGGCGGCGAGCTGCGGACTCTGGTGGTTGAGAGCACTGCCTCGCTGGGTCGGAGGCTTGGAGTGGAGGCACAGTCGTTGCTTCGCGCGGAGGAGAATCGGAGCGACATTCGACAGCCGCGCGGAGGAGAATCGGAGGAGAATCGGAGCGGATGAGGCAGGCGACAGTCGTTGCTTCGCGCGGAGGAGAATCGGAGCGGATGAGGCAGGCGACAGTCGTTGCTTCGCGCGGAGGAGAATCGGAGCAGATGAGGCAGGCGACAGTCGTTGCTTCGCGCGGAGGAGATTCGGAGCGGTGGTGGTGGGCTGGTCGCGGTCTCGCGGTCGCGGAGGAGCACTCGCTGGGCGGCAGCCTCTGCGGTCAATTTAGGGTTTGGGTCGGCGGCGGCTGCTGTGCGAAGTTGGGATGGGAGAAGGAGAAGTGATGGTTGGCATCTTGGCGAAATGCGAATGTGGAGGAGAGTGCGCCGACTGCCGAGTGCGAATGATGGAGGAGAGGCCGAGAGGGCGACTGGCGTCTGGCGAGAGGCAACCCTAGAATGGACTGGGCCGGCTTGGGCCGCTGTGGGTAGTGAGAGTGGGCTTGTCTTGGCCCATATGGGCTTTGTCTTTTGGGTCTGGTCTGTTTTTTATTAATCCGGTCTTCCGGTTTTTACACGGTTTTGGATTGTTTTACATCCGGTCCCGGTCTTAAATGGTCCCGTTTATGCGGTCCGGTTTCCGGTTTTTTATCCGGTCCCGCTCCAAATGGCCACCCCTAACCCCCACGATTGATATGATTTTTTATGGATCTTTTGGTCATAAGTTTCGTTGCACATATGCATGGGTTAACGGTGCAATTAAAGCAGCCAATAGTTGTGCATGCTAAGAACAGTTTTAGAATATTACTCGGTGTTTGTTTATATTCTGCCTAGAGATGATGTACCGAAATTGGTTATTTTCATAATGCCTCTTGATACGTACATGGTTTTGTAATTTTCATGTTCTTGGTTTAACATATGTGATTGCAAAGAAAAAATGCTTAACCAATTCCATTTGGTTAATGAAATCAAATACTTTTGTAGTATTTGAGATGAGATGGAACAACCTTATAATTCACGAGAGGAGTTTGGAGAAATTCAACTTGTTTGAATTTGGAAGAATTCACGTTGAATTCTTGAAACAAATTTTGTCACCAAAATTTGTATGAGTTTCAATTTTGATGCTTGCAAGATGGAACAATTTGGTTTAGATAACATTGTTTTTGAATTGTGATCTTGAAGTAAATTTAAATAATGGTGAAAAGCGTTCCCCCGACATGGTAATTTGTGTATCATGTATTGGTTTATGACTTCATGTTTAATATGCCATGAGGGCAAGGAAAATGAAACTAAGATGGATCCTTATAGGGATTGAAAAAGCTTGCCAAAGGATGGTGATCATCAAAATAATCATTGCCAGAATTTTTTATGGTATATGCACACTATACCATTGGAAAACAATTTGGCATGAGAGCTCAATTGAGATGGTCGTATTAAACTTAAAGTCTGAATTACTTATGGTATATTTATGAAGTGCATACCATTGGTAAGTAATTAGACCATTGATTTAGAATATTCATTTGAATTGCTTGTGGCATGTTAAGTTACCTTGATTATTGTCATTGGTAAGTAATTAGATGGTATTTCCAATACAATCTGGAAATGCAACTGAATTACTTATGGCATCTCAAGTTACCTTGACCAATTCCCTTGGTAAGTAATTAGATGATTTTCTAATAATATCTGAATTGTTTGTGGTATGCTAACTTGATAAGTCCATATCATTGGTAAACAATTAGATCAATGTAGCGGTTGAAAGTTCAATAAGTAATGGAAGATAAAATAGAATTATTCCATGATAGTTTGGCAAGTGGGAGAATTGTGGGGGATATGTTTCTCATGATAGTTGGATAACAAGTGCTAGTGATAATAAATCTACAATGGCTAGATTTTTATACTATGTGGTGAAGTTGTTTCTTGGGTTTCGAAGAAACAAAATGTGTATTACACTCCACCATGGAAGATGAATTTCTAGCCCTTGCGGCGGTTGGAAAAGAGGCAGAATGGCTAAGAGACATGTTGTTAAGTACAGAGTTGTGGCCACAACCGATGCCAGCATTTCTGTCTTTTGTGATAGTGAGGCTACTTTGTTGAGAGCTTATAACAGATTTACAATGGTAAGTCTAGAGCTACTAGCCTATGACATGAACATGTTAGATATTTGATTACTAATGTAATCATTTCTATTGTGTATGTAAGATCGCTCAATAATGTGGCAAATCCTCTTACCAAAGGATTGCCAAGAGGCATAATCTATGAGACATCCTAAGGGAAGGGATTGAGACCTCTTGTGTAGTTAGAAGTAACGGGAACCCGACCTTTTCTTTAGGTATTCACTAATTAAAAGGTTCAATGTGGTAATAACAAGTTACTCTAACAGAGGCACTAATTTATTGTACAAGTAAATTAGTCCAAAGAAGGGTGAGTTATAGAACTCTTGAGATGAGTTATAGAAATCTTAATGAATTCATTTGGAATGTCACCTATGTGAGCATTAAGAGTGGTGCCGCTCTAACAAAAGTAGAGGTCAACTTTTGTGTATGCTCATGAAACAGGATTAGCACATGGCCATAATAGTGCTACCCTAGTTGGTGGTTGTGGTTTAGAGAAGAGACAAGTACGTGTGTGGCATCTCCGGTTATAGCTTTGGATCGTGACTCCTAGGCTCAAGCCCGTCACTGATTCGTTATCAACTTTGAGTTGCTTACACTAGGTAAAGGTTCAAATCGAAAAGATACCTTTATGTATGCGTTACTTGTTCGAAGCAGGTATTCTCAACTCATGTTGACTAAGTGGGGGATTGTTAGAGTTAGTCAATAGAGTTGTAATACGACATTGATGGGAGAAGTAAAGTATAAAGATGGAGTCTTTTGGCAGTTTAATTAATTAATTAAACGTTTGAATTTTGTGAAAAGAAGTGTCCTTCCATAAAGGTAACTCCCTTTTTTCTGTGAAAGGATGTGTCCTTTCGGGAAAGGTAACTACCTTTTATATGAAAGGATGTGTCTCTTTGGAAGGTAACTTCCAGTTTCACTACTATAAATAGATGACTGTCATAACTCTTTTGATGATGAGAGAATTCTTCGTCTTCCAGTTTTCCTTCTCTATTTCATAAACACAGAAGTGTGCAAGATTGCTGCTTCCAGACTTAGAATTGAAGGGACTCCTGGGGGTGGTTTGCTCAAGCCTACCAGCAATTTGTAGTGGGGGCAAATAACACTCTAAGGAGAGTGATTAATCACGCCTTCAATTTGATAAAATCCTGGAATCGATCAAATTCTATCCAGGATTGATCGTCAAAGAGGCCAAGTCGAATTCTGAGAAAGAAACAGAAAATTGTCCGTGTCATTTTTCGTGTTCAAGTAGCCAACTTTGGAAGCACGATTCTCTCAATAGGCTTGGTGGAAATTCAATTTTAAGGGTTTGTTTTGCAGATAAAGTTACCATCTTTCCAATGGTATGCTTTATGGATCCAGATGATGTCATTAAGGTTGTTTTCCAAGGCCTCAAAATTGCTACCTCAAAACTGGAAAACTGCGAGAAAATGGCAGAAAACTGTTTTGTGAAGCCTACTTTGGAGCTCAATTCAAGGAGCATGGATGGGATTCATGTCAAAAGGCTTCCACAACGTGAAACTAGGTATGTTTGTGAACAAAGGAAAGGAATTGGTTGAAGAATTGGAGTTCGGGAAGGCCTCGAACAAAAGGCGCGAAGTTAGTACAAAAGCCGCCTTTTGACTGTTTTGCTGGCAGCTTACTTGTGCTTCAAGAAAGGGAGTTTAAACCCGAGTTTTGTACTGTTTTTAGAGTTTGTTTTTACCATAATTTTTTCCTAGTTAAATTAGGTTTGTATTAGGTTTTCTTGGCTATAAATAGCCTTCTAATTACGTTGTAAAATAGAGAGTTGATTAATCGAAAAGAAACCGTTTGGTTTGTTCAAGTTTGCGAACTTGTTTTGGGTTTGGTGGATTCCAAACTTGCTGAGCTTGTGTATCGATTGAATAGTCACTTCAATCGTGGTCGAGCAACTACCATTCTATACCGATCGAGCGTTCCCCAGGTGTGGAATCGTCCTTTTGGTTCCGTTTTAACCAAGTTCGTATTAAGAACGTTTCGTTCTTGATTCGAGCTCAATCGATTCTTCGATTGAGTCGTTAGCTGCGTGACTTTGATAACATACACCCCCCTAGGGGTGTATCACAATCCGGTTCTTTCCTACCAGTTCCTGATAGTTAGGATACGCGATTTTGTTCTGGTTTTACGGTGTTGTTCGGAACACCTTGGTTAAAGATGTGTCACTGAACATCTATGTTTGATAAATGTTGTCCGGAGCAGTTTTGGTATGTTTCTCTGTTTTGATGATGTTGTTCGGAGCAACCTGATCGCCACGTTGCTGTTCAGAGCACGTGTTTCTGTTTCTTTGTCGACGATGCTATTCAGAGCATCTTGACAGCCATGTTACTGTTCGGAGTATACATGGCTCGGTGATTCGGTTTTTTGGTTCGACGATGCTGTTCGGAGCATCTATGGTTTGTTTCGTGATAATCGGTTTCTGGAGCTTCTTTGGAGGACAAGTGTTTGGAACGAGAATGTAGTTTTGGTAAGAGATTGTGTTACATCCATTTTATCACCATCGACGTTTCACGAGGCATTGGACATGGTCTTCATCGACATCGGCATATTTGGCGGAGCAGTTATGTGTTTCAGTTTTTGTTTCGGTCACATTGTTCGTAGTAATCTGTGTCGTTTTTGTTTCGGTTTTGAAATTGTTGGTAAGTAATTACCATCAATTTGGGGAGGGTATTAGAGTATGTGTAGTACGAGTAGTATTATGTTATACTACGAGTACTATTATGTTATACTACCAGTACTATTATGTAATTGGGTAGAGTTATATTCCTTATCAGAGTTCTACAAGTTAAGTAGTTTCTGTATCAGAGTCTCTGTACTCTATATAAGAGTTTTAGTAATAAAACACAATACTTTCCACCATATTTACGATTTCCCAACAACCTTGACATAATTCTCAGGTCTAGGATAACTGGAATTTTCAGAGGAGTGCAGGAATCCGAGCAGAAGAAAGGCAAACTAGGATGCCTAAAGGTTCCCTGCTGAACCAAGAAGCTAGACTGTCGAAGGCCAGCAACAACAGGGGCAACTTTTGTCGCTTTTTCAGATGAAGAAAAGTGGTGACTGGTCGCTCGATTCATTCTTCATGGGACTGGAAAACATGGTTGGCGGTGTCATTTACAGAAGTAGAAGACAACGACAGCAGTCAGCAGGGTTGGGCGGAGGGATCTGGGTGTCGAAATGGGGAGCGGGTTGTGGCCTGCAAGTGGCCTCAAATCAACGACTGGAGGGAGAGTGACGAGGCGGCAGAGCGAAGAGTGTATGAGTGAGATGTATCTTTTTTTCGTAAATCGCAAATTAGGACAACGAAGGAAATAAATTGTACTAGGCAAGCTCGGTGGTGCGGCTTTTCAGTTCCAAACTTCCGTTCAATTTTAGTAGGTGGGAAACTTTAGAAAGGAAAACTTATGCCCCGTAGTATTCATTATGTTTTCTTATTTTTTACAATAGAAAAGCGAATATGAGGAAAAGGAATCTGTCAATTGCTAAGAAACAAAATCTGAAGAAAACTTGTTTAGTTGGGACTTGGGAACTGTTTGAGCCTAACTGAGTGTAGGAGTGAGGCTCGGGAAAGAAGGGGTGAGGAGAGTAAGCTGTATGAATCTTCCGTTTGTGAGGAGATGTAGACTAGGGATAATGGAGTTCAGAGAATGAAATCTTAGAGAGAGAAGTCGATATTTCTTAGTGTGAGAGTCTCCAAAATGCGATCCCCTCACCTACAGGAGTAAATGCTCTATTTATAGGACATATTACAGTGGGTGGACATTTAATGTGATATGACTACTACGTGTGTCAGACATTTAGGCCATGCCTTGGACCATAATTATACCTAGGACTAGGATGTGACCATTCCTTTAGAGGGTGCGACGTCGTTTTCCTTGGTCTTCTTCTTCCACCCGTATTGGGTGAAACGACGACGGCTTGAGTTAGAACAAAACGACACCGGCTTGGGCAATGCGAAACGACGACGACCTGGTTAAGGCAGAACGACATCGCATGATGCCTCTGATGCGCGCGGGTCTACGTCTACCTATACTCGCGGGGTTAGATGTCGTGGTCTTGAGTGTAGCTAAACGGCACCGTCCAGCGTCTCGGTCACCCGCGGGCGTGATCGTCTAAGGCCTCTGATGCGCTCGGGTTCATCTATACTCGCGAAAGTTTGTTGGGAGGAGCCATCTTGCTCGCGCGACTGGATCCGAGCCATATCCCCCACAATTGCCCCCCATCAGGGGGTATTCCGTGAATGCCGCCTGTTTTGATTTTTTGCGCGGCAGGCTCTGTTCCTCGCGTTCTTCGTTCGCTCAGCTTCTAACTTTATGCGTGCGCTCTTAACGGCTTTGCGCGCTTTACGTTGGGTTTTTGGTGTGTATCTTTGGACTCCACGGACATACAATGCCCCCCATTGCCTTCCTGCGCTTACACTGACTTCGCGCAGCTCGCATTTGGTTCCTTGCGTGTATTTTTTAATTCCGCGGGTACACCCTGCCCCCCCAGGCGGTGTGCGTGCCCTATGACGTCACCGCCTAGCCCCTATGTTTTATAGGTGTTGACGTGGCGCTCTGTCATTCGCTCATTTGGGCGGTTGCTTTTTGAATTTCAAAAATTACTGACGTTTCCGTTTCCCGATGCAACTTTAAATCTTCGGTTAATCCTCCATGGGTTATAAATACTTCTCTTTTAACGAAGAGGAGTCATTTTCCCCTACTGTTTCCACTTCGACTCTCCGTTCTTCTTTCCTGTCGACGAGATTCCTCTCCTTTCTGACGACCTTAAATCTCGGGATTGTTCGTGCTATCTTCTCGGAGGCATCATGGACAACACCGATGTGAACAACGAGATCGAGGTCATATCAGACGAAGAAGGTAATCTTTCTCCCCCTCTCGTATCTCTTCTGACCCTTCTCTGGCTTTGGCCGAGTCCGACAACGATTGCGACGGCGGGGCCGATTAAGGGGATGCTCCGGCGACGCCGTCGTACGACGTCGATTCCGACAGGGATCTGCTGCACGATTTCTCCGATGTGGGGGAGGCGAGTCGTCCAAGGGGGGTTTTGATAATCCGGCATGATCGTGCGAGCGATTCCGGTGCTGCTCCGGTCGATGTTGCGGGAACATCAGAGACGTCCTCGGAGCCTCTCTGCGTGTCCCGCGTGACTGAGGCGATGAGTCAACTTGGCATGCGCGGGGTGGGGGCATCATACACCATTGGCGGCGGGACAAGCGGCCCAGTGGTTATGTGTATGGTTCTCCCAAGTTGGAGAAAAACTGGTTTGAGCGGTTCTTCTTTGTGAAGCCCGTGTCGGGGGAGTGGGCAAGTGAATTCGTGGCGGAGCCAACGGTTTGGAAAAAGGGAGACTTGCGCGGATACGAGTCTCAGCTGGGCAAGTACGCCGAGCTTGATGACGAGTATGAGGCGTGCATGTCTCACCGGATAAAATTATACTTAAGTGGAGTCCGCGCGACTTGCTTGGAGGAGCTCTTTGCTGATGGTTAGTTATATTTCTTTCCTCTTGTATTCTGTCATATTAACAGTTGTCTTACGATTTATTGGCGCAGGTGTTGACTTCGCATCGTTGGTGAGCATGATGTCAGTGGATGACGTCGTGAAGGCTCCGCGGGCTGCGCGTGGTGAGAAAAAGAAGAGGAGGGAAGAAGCCCGAGGTAGCGGTGGGAAGAGAAAGGAGAGGGAGGTGGAGCAACCTGCGGTTGCGGAAAGGCCCAAGAAAGCAGCGGGTCACTGGGTCTTCCTCGCCACGGGCAACTGGGCAATTGTTGCCACCAGTGCAGCAGCTGCCACTGGTGATTTCTGAAGAAGAGGCGCGGGCGAGTAAACCTCCTCGCCCTGAGAAGGCGGCGGCTGCGGGTTCGTTCGGCGCGAAGGTCCAACAGACCCTGCCGGAAATGAACGCCATCAACTACTTCCGCGACGTGCAGATCCATACTGGTGCGGCCTGCAACAGCAATACCGCTCAGGTTGCTTTACGCGCGTTGGGGCCCATGCTCAGTGTCCCTACGCGGTTGGAGAAATCGGACCCGTTGCAGGACCTGGTCCAGGTTCATTTTGCGGTGAGTTTGTGCTAACCTTTTATGTGCACTTCGTCTTCTTGTTTTATTGAATTTCACTAAGTCTTCTGGCGTTGGAAATGCAGGGTCTGCTGGCAACTTTCCGTGAGCAGCAAGAGCGAGGACGAGAGCGCGCGAAGTCGAATGCGGAAGAGTCGCGGATTGTGCAGTTAGAAGGAAAGCTTGCCGCGGCGGAAGGCTGCGCGGAGACGGCGACAAATAAGGCCAATGAGGCTTTGGAGCAGCTCGGCGTTCTGCAGAGCAAGCTGTCGGAGGATGTGGAGGCGGTGAAGGGACGGGTTCGGGCGGAACTGTGGATCGAGTTTGAGGAGGAGAAGAAGCAGTTGGAGGAGAGGGCGAAGGAGAAGAAACAGCTAGAGATAGAGCACGCAGAGAAGCTGACTCAACTCCGTGAGGAGTTTCAGAAGGAGAAGGAAGATCTGGTCAACCTTCATGACGTGGCGAAAGCTGAAGCCGTGCACGCAGCGCAGGTTGCTGCGGTTCGTCAGTACAAGTCTTCCCCCTCTTTTGGAAAGATTTTGGCGGACGCGATGACCAAGGTTGTGATCGCGATCCGCAATAAGGTGCGGCCGGAGAATCCGGGTGTCCGCTGGAACACTCGTGCCATGGTCCGCCATGTCCAAACGTGGTTGCGCGAGAAGATATCTCTGGAGTCCGACTCTGAGCCTGAGGATGAAGAGGAGGAGGTGCGTGCGGAAGCTGAGGTGGAGGATGGCGAAGCTCAATCAGCTAAGGATGGGGAAGCTGGTGCTGCGGCAGAGGAGGATGCTGAGGGGGCTGCGGACGAAGTGTAGTCGCGGTATTCCGATGTTGCTTTGTTATTATTGTTTTTCATTTGTGTTGTTGTTATGCCGCGTACATGTTCGCGCGGCATGTTTTCCTTTTGAATGAATGGCCAAGTGTAACCACTTCCTAAAGCGTAGTATAGCGGGTTTGGGTTTTAATGTCAACCCGGGTCCTAGATGTGATGACTACTCAGTGAATTCTCGTTATCTAGCAGTGAACTTTTAGTGCAGATTCAAACAAACAAAAACACAAAGCAAGTTTAACGGTTGTTCAAGTCAAGAGAGGTCACCCGGATATGGTTCCCCCTAGACTGCAGTTAAGTCGGATTGCAATTTACCAAGTTCAGTTTTTATGAAAGTTATACTGCGGAAGGTTCTTAAATAACCTGAAGTCTCGACTATAGGTCTCCAGACCCTCTCAATCTGAGTCTCTAGCGGGCGACTAAGCTCCACCGGAGTAAACAGATTGAGGCCCTAACGAACCAAACCTCCACTACCGAATGGAATTCGGTACAGAATAGCGAATTGGCTCCTCGACTAAAGTCACCAATTCGCTATCTTCAATCAAGGGTACTCTATCAACCTAGGCAGATATTCTCATTTTAGGTCAAAGCAGAAACAACAGGAATTTGATCAGGATTCAAATCATTCAATCATTCAAACCTCAATCGAATATAATCAATTCACAAACTCTGTACTTGGGTTCATACAATCAGACCTAGCATACAAATCTAGGATTCCCCATACCCAGATGAATGGGGGAACTACTCCATATAGAAAGAAGCAAAAGCAGATTCAGACGCGGAAATCATACTGTGAAGACGGATTTCTGCTCCTGGACGTTTAATCGGCACTTCTCCAAGCTCAAGCCGGGCTCCAATGGTGATGAAGAACAAGCTATGGCACTTGGGAACTCTGGTTCGTCGCTTTCTCTCTCTAGGAATCGATTTCTCTCTCAAAAACTCGGAACCCCTCAATGTTGGCCTTCTTCTTCCTTTTATCAGCTGCCAGATCGCGATACCCGGTCGAAATATCCGGTCGGGTATTTTGGATTTCGACCGGGTATAATCACAACGCACCGTTTCATGCAAGGGACGCCCTTCTGTTTAAGCCATTTGCCCGGGCCCCCTTCTGTTTCTCACGGACGCCCGAAGTGAAAATTACCCGACCATGTCCAGAAAATACCCGGTCGGGTAATCCTGCCTTTGGCCGGGTATTTTGGCTCATCAGCCCCCTTCTTCCCAACTTCGCTCCTTTCGACCCGGAACTCGTTTCTCCGCCTCGATTCCAATGCCAGGTCCTGAAATATGACATAAACACACAACCTAGCGTGAAATCGACTTAAAACACGAGATTCCACATCACAACGGCTTCAGAATAGGGGTGAAAATATGTGTAATTATCGGTCTATCAAACTCCCCCACACTTAACTGTTTGCTTGTCCCTAAGCAAACCAAGTCAGACACCAGGTAAGCTCAAAACGTTTCAATCAAGCAGGCCTTAGGTCAAATCGTATCGGCACAAAACACGTGGATCATACTGGCTTCCGATCATCAACACATGGCAACTCGAATGACAACCTAGACAACCGCCACAGACGACATTCGAATGCAATAAAGTCGAGCAAAGGAAGAGTTCTCTCCTGTTCACCAACCAACATAGACTCGACTCAACCATTTGTTCAAAACAGTCACTTCATAGCTCAAGATATCAGAATTAAGACCGAGCAATATAGGTCCTCACCGGTGTAAAGAGTATAGAGAAAATGAATCGCTCACTCTCGACCAGTGGGGTCAGGACAAATTGATGCGAAAAATGCGCATGCTTATTATCTCAATCCCTAACGTCTCTTCACCATGAATGCAACCTCTAAATGCTAGAGTTCACATAGGGGGTGTCACCACTAACTAATCCGGAGGTCTTAGACACAGGTTCAAATGACTGGCTAGGGTCTTGGACATGGGGAAAAGGCCTTTTAGGTGGTAGTAGTTATAGCACAAGGTTCCACATTTCCCAACCCAACAAAACCACAGTCAAGCAAACCAGTAACTTCCGTTCTGCTATTCTGCATTAATCAAATTCTTTAGGCACAAGAGCGAAGGAGGTTATATAAATGTTAGCATTTCCAAGCCAAACTGCTAAGAAACACTACTTAATGGGCACTATTCAGATTTTTGGTGGTGGCTCTCTTTTGCTTTCATTTTTTTCTTTGTTCTTCTTTATTTTTTTCTTTATTCATCCTTTGAGAGAACCACCACCTCTGCACATTTTTCAAATTCACGCCCAACTTTTAAGCACTACCTCCAACCCTCACATCACATTTAGCAGAAACAGCAGAAAACATGCAAAAACCACTATGTGGAACCTTATAAAAGATGCCCAAGGTGCTCCGAGTACTCCATCAGTCGGCGGCCTCGATCTCTCTCCCGCTCGACGAGAGCACTAGTGACTCCCATGTGGGTCTCCAATCGGCCAAGGCGCTCGTCAACTCCCGTCAGCCTGGACCGGTACTCGGCCTGGTGGGCCGAATACTGCTGATAGAACTGGACCTGATGGTCCATGAGCTGCTGGTTCTGAAGACCGAGCTGCTGGAACTGGAGCCCCATCTGCTGGAACTGCTCGGTGAAGAAATCCACCGACGGGCCAGAAGCCATCGACGGACCAGAAGGATCAGAGGAGGACTCACCTCTCACCGGTCTCCGTCGAGGCTGAAGGTCCCCAGGTGGGGAGAGTGAGGGCTCCGGCTCATCGGCATCCATGGCGCCGTCATCATCATCATCAGCATCCTCATCCACCTCTTCGCCTGAGTAGTCATCATCCTCCTCATCCTCATCAAGATCCACAACCTCCGCAGGGGGCATAGAAAGCCCGTCCACCCATGTACGGATGTCATCAGTGGCCAAGAGGCAGGCACTGTCTAGCACGTCCCGGCTGAGGGGTGCGGAGCCGCCCCGTGCAGACGCATCATGAAGCCCCTGGAAGCTGATGTCGAAATGCCTCGCCAACCGGGTGATCAGGGGACCACAGAAGAGGTGGGTGGGATTCCCGTGGCACCGGGAGAAGGTGGTGGCCACGAACGAACCCAAATGGAGCATGTGCTCTGGGTACCCCCATCGAGTACATGGCATACAACACCTGCTTCGGAATCTTATGCGAGCCGGTGGCGTTGGGGACGATAGAGCGGGTGATCAGCAAGTTCAGGATGTGCCACTGAGGCTTGAGGGTGCTGACGTAGGTCTGGCCAGCATCGAAGTAGTCATATCGATAATCTGGCCGGGCGATCGTGCGGTAGAACCCATCCTGGTTCCAGTCGGTCGGGGTGGGGATCTCGATCTCCTGGCGATCGAACGGGTGGTACTCGATCCCCAAGGCGTGGGCCAGCTCGTCGACGGTCAGCTCCCTGTGATCGCCACCCATCCTGAATGTCACCGCATAGGCGTCCCGGGCCTTCTTGCGGTCATAATGAAATGTGGTGTAGAACTGCCACACCAGCTCCGTGTAGGGAGGCTCGTTTATGGTCAGCAACGTCCGCCAATCGCGGTGACTGATGGCGGCGCTGAGCTCCCGCATGCTGTGGAGCTGCTCGAACACCGCCCACTCGAGGTGGTAGTGGCGCTCTAATCTCCCCCGGATCACCTTGCGGAACTAATCCGCGTAGTCCGGGTGCAGGCGCAGACCCTGCACAAACGGATGGTCCTGAGACATGTTCCTGCAAAATCAAAACACCAAAGGTGGAGCCAAGAAAACCATGCAAGCTCAAGGCAAGCTCAAGGCATCCCTCACCCTACTCTAAATCAGGCATGCAAACACAGTTCTCGGTCCTACAGTCTACAGTTCGATTCTCCAGGAAAAGAGTGAGTAATAAGAAACACACCTGGAAACGCAAGTAAAACTGTAGGGAGGACACGAAAAAGGGGTGAGGGACGCGAGAGGGGCCAATAATCGCCCGAGGAGGATCGCCGGAAAGTGGCCGGAAAATGGCCGGCGAGTCGCCGGAAAGTCGCCGGAAAATGACCGGCGACGGTGGCGCGGCGGCCGGCGGCGGAGGGGCGGCGGAGGGACGGCGGCCGGCGGCGAGTGACGGCGGCCGGCGGCGGCCAAAGAGGAGAGAGGGGAGAGGATTTTGAGAGTAGAGAGAGGAGAAAGTTTGGAAAAAATGAGAGTAGAGAGAGAAATGACCGGGGGTTTCCTTTAAATAGTCAAAATACCCGGTCGGGTCTCAGAAATACCGGGTCGAGTATTTCTGATTCCTCGACCGGGGTTTGCTAAACACTGCGTATCGAATGGGCCAATATACCCAGCCTTGAGCCAAAAATACCCGGTCGGGTAATTTTGGATCAAGGTCGGGTAATTTTGTGAAACGCTGCGTGTAAGGCCTTGAAAACGCCCGGCCTCGAACCAAAAATACCCGGGCGGGTAATTTTAGTACGAGGTCGGATATTTTTGCAAAAACGTTGCGTTCAAGGCCTTGGGAATCCCCGGCCTCGAGCCAAAAATACCCGGTCGGGTATTTTTGGGACGAGGTCGGGTATTTCCCCTTTTTCACCCCCTAGAAACAGAGGGGGCCCCGAGCGTGGACCAAAAAATACGCGGTCGGGTATTTTGGCCCACGACCGGGTATTTCCCCCAGTTCGGCCAAAAATCTCATTTCGCCCAAAATTTCAACCTCTCCTGCACAAAAACACCAAATCAAGGCATTACAGTCGATCGAACTTCATTACAGACATGCAACTGACTCGAAACGACACAAAAACTCAGAAAAAAGGGAAAAAGAAATGCAAACCGTGGTGGGGTTGCCTCCCCACAAGCGCTTCTTTACCGTCTTTTAGCTGGACGCCCATGGCGGAACTAAGGGTCCGCGAGTTCCACCACCAACTCCGCACGTTCGACCTCGTCTCCCAGGTAGAGTTTGAGACGATGGCCATTCACTTTAAACGGCTCAGTTTGCGGGTTGGCAATCTCAATAGTGCCATACGGGAACACCTGGGTGACCGTGAACGGTCCAGACCACCGGGAACGGAGTTTTCCGGGAAAGAGTTTCAGGCGAGAGTTATAGAGGAGAACTCGATCACCAACCTGGAACTCTTTCGGACCCCGCAACCGGGCATCGTGTAGGCGCTTAGTGCGCTCCTTGTACAGCCGGGTGTTCTCATAGGCGTGGTAGCGCCATTCCTCCAGCTCCAACATCTGCAATTTTCGCTCAACACCTGCAACACTAACATCCCGATTAAGCAGCTTAAGGGCCAGAAGGCCTTGTGCTCTAGCTCCACGGGCAGATGGCATGCCTTTCCATAGACAAGCCGGTACGGTGAAGTACCAATGGGTGTCTTGTAGGCAGTGCGATACGCCCACAGAGCATCATCGAGCTTGGTGGACCAATCTTTGCGGGACTGATCCACCGTTTTCTGCAGGATACGCTTGAGCTCCCGGTTCGTCAGCTCCGCCTGGCCACTGGTCTGGGGATGATAGGCCACAGACACCTTGTGAGTCACACCATAGCGAGACAGTAGTTTATCAAATTGGCCCTGGAAATGGGTGCCTCTATCGCTTATGATGGCTCTAGGTGTCCCGAACCGGGAGAATAGCTGCTTCAAAAAAACACAAACACGTCTAGCATCATTAGTGGGCAAAGCTTGCGCCTCAGCTCACCTAGAGACGTAGTCAACAGCAACCAGAATATAGGTGTTACCAAAAGATGGAGGGAAGGGGCCCATGAAGTCGATACCCCAGACATCAAAAATCTCACAAGTTATAAACACATTCTGGGGCATCTCATCACTGGCAGAGATGTTACCTGACCTCTGGCATCGGTCACAACTGCGTGTGAAGGCGTCTGCATCCTTGAAGAGCGTGGGCCAGTAAAAGCCCGACTGGAGCACCTTCCTCGCCGTGCGGTTTCCTCCGTGATGACCGCCAGTAGTTCCCTCATGACAGTGAGATAGAATGCCCTCCATCTCACTCTCCATAACACAACGACGGATGATCCCATCGGCTCCGATCCGAAAAAGATGAGGGTCATCCCAGAAGTAGTACTTCAGATCGGAGAAAAACTTCCTCTTGGCGTGAGTGGCCATCCCCTTGGGCAGCTGCTGGCCCACCAAATAGTTCGCCAAATCAGAATACGAGGGGGTGACACTCTCCACCAAGCACATCATCATCAACCTCTCATCTGGAAAGGAGTCGTCGATCTCCTCCACGAGGTTGTCCGCAGGAGGTGCGTCCAACCGGGAGAGGTGATCAGCTGCAACATTTTCTGCTCCTTTCTTGTCCCGGATCTCAATATCAAACTCCTGCAGTAATAAGATCCATCGTATGAGCCGAGGCTTGGCATCAGCCTTGCTCATCAGGTATCGAATCGCGGAGTGGTCTGTGTACACGGTCACATGGGACAAGACCAGATAGGGGCGAAATTTATCGAAGGCAAACACCACTGCAAGCAGCTCCTTCTCTGTGGTGGTGTAGTTCTCCTGGGCATCATTGAGGGTCTTCGAGGCGTAGTAGATAGGCCGGAAGTGTTGATCTCGCCTCTGCCCCAAAACAGCTCCAACAGCAAAGTCACTGGCGTCGCACATCAGCTCAAATGGTAGGGACCAATCAGGAACAACCATGATAGGAGCTTGGGTGAGCTTCTCCTTCAAGGTTGTGAACGCCGCTGTGCAAGCATCAGTGAACTGGAAGGGGGCATCCTTCTCTAGAAGCTTGGTAAGGGGCAGGGCGATCTTTGAGAAATCCTTGATGAACCTCCTGTAGAACCCTGCATGGCCAAGGAAGCTCCGGATCCCCTTAACAGATGTAGGAGGAGGCAGCTTGCTGATAGTCTCGATCTTTGCTCTGTCCACCTCAATCCCCATCTTGGAGATCTTATGCCCAAGAACTATGCCTTCTCGAACCATGAAGTGACACTTCTCCCAACTTAGTGCCAGGTTCATTTCTTCACACCGTTTAAGAACAAGTTCCAGGTTATGGAGACAGTGAGAGAATGAGTCTCCATAAACCGAGAAATCGTCCATAAACACCTCCATGATCTCGCCGACCAGACGGTCAAAGATGGCGAGCATGCATCGCTGAAACGTGGTCGGGGCGTTGCATAGCCCGAATGGAATCCTCCGGTAAGCAAATGTTCCGAAGGGGCAGGTGAAGGTGGTCTTCGCCTGGTCCTCCGGTGCTATAGGGATCTGAAAGTACCCGGACATCCCATCCAAGAAGCAGTAGAACTCGTGCCCCGCCAACCTCTCCAGCATCTGATCAATGAACGGCAGCGGGAAATGGTCCTTATGAGTGGCGTCGTTGAGACGCTGATAGTCGATGCACACACGGTACCCAGTCACCGTGCGCATCGGGATGAGCTCGTTCTTCTCGTTAGGCACCACGGTCATCCCACCCTTTTTGGGCACCACCTGGGTGGGACTGACCCACTCGCTGTCAGAAATGGCGAAGATGATCCCCGCGTTCATCAGCTTCACGATCTCTGCCCGAACCACAGCCTCCAGGTTCGGTGTCAATCTCCTCTGCCGCTGCCTCACTGGCCGCATCTCATCCTCCAGCAGTATCCGGTGGGAGCAAAAGGAGGGGCTGATCCCCTGGATGTCTGTGATCTTCCATGCTAAAGCTCGCTCGTACTTCTTCAGCAAGGCCACCAGTCTGGTCTTCTGCTCGGGTGTGAGGGTCGAGCTGATGATAACTAGCAGCTTATTCCCCTCCCGGAGAAATGCATACTCCAAATGAGGAGGGAGGGGCTTAAGCTCCAGCTCTGGTGGTTCCTCCAAGGAGGTGGTGATGCGGGCGGAGGATGAGATCGGTTTAAACAGCCTGTCGCCCTCCAAGAAGGGGCCACTCTCCAGTGCGGCCAACTGCTCCGCCAGCTGCGGCTCCTGTGATGCATGCTCACCTAGCAAAATACAACGCTCAAGAGCATCATCAGTACCCTCACTCGTGATGGCGAGTGCGGTCTCAAAATCGGTAAGCACATCACAGTAATCTATGTCATCATGCAAATGAGAATGTTTCCCATTGTCAGACACAGAAAAAGTAGCATGTTCATCACCAGCACGCAAGATCAATTTACCACTATGCACATCAATAAGCGCCTTGGCGGTGGCGAGAAATGGTCTACCCAAAATCAAAGGCACATCCACATCCTCATTTATATCCAAAATAACAAAATCAACAGGATATGTGAATGCACCTACATTAACAAGCAAGTCCTCAATGATACCCCTAGGATGCACGATAGAACGATCAGCTAACTGAATACTCATCCTAGTAGCTCTAGGTTCACCTAGGTCTAGCTTCTTAAACAATTTATAGGGCATGACATTTATGCTAGCGCCTAGGTCCGCCAAGGACTTTCCTACATGCATGGTGCCAATAACAAGAGGGATAGTGAAACTCCCTGGGTCTTTGTGCTTCTCGGGCAGCTTGTTCTGCAGGATAGCAGAACACTCCTCGCTGAGCATCACTGTCGAAAGATCCCCAAGTTTCTTCTTGTTGGTGAGGAGGTCTTTCATGAATTTGGCATACTTGGGCATCTTTGACAGTGCCTCCACGAACGGCATGCTGATGTTGACCTGCTTCAACATTGCCATGAACTTGGCAAACTCTGTCTCCAGCTTGTCTTTATGAAGTCGAGTGGGGAAGGACAGCTGGGGTGTATGCTCCTTAACCACATGCTGTGGCTTGGGAGCAGGTGATGCGCTGCCTTCCCCCACTTCTGCAGTATCAGCTGGAGGTGATGAAGCAGGTAGTGGTTCGTCTCGCCTGGGCTGGGCAGGAGCAGCAGATATGGTCTTGCCACTCCTGGTGGTGATGGCATCCAGCTGCTCTTGAGGGTCACGAGGATTGCGAGCTAAGCTCCCAATCTGATGCTGGAGATCCTGCAGAATGACACCTTGGTTTCTCTGGCCTGCCTCCAGTGAGGCTATGTTCTGATCCATCCTCGTGAAATTCGCCTGACTGGTGGTCATGAATGCCTGCAAAATATTCTTCAGATCAGCCATCTGAGTATCTGGAGCTGCGGCTGCTGGAGGCTGGGCATACTGGCGCTGGGGCTGCTGGAATGGCTGCCCCTGCCTAGGCTGGTAGGGCTGCTGCTGTAGTGGGGGCCCCTGCCTAACCTGGAAGGGCTGCCTCTGCTGAAAACCACCTGCTGGTGCTGGGAAACCAGGTGGTTTGTTGGTGTTGTTGCTCCATGCAAAGTTAGGATGCTGGCGCCATCCCTCATTGTAGGTATTGCTGTATGGGTCCAGGCGCCGAGCATTGGTGATGAAGTCCACCTGCTCTTGGGGAGTGGAGGACTCCCTCATAGACTGACAATCCTCCACCAGGTGGTTCGGGCTCTCACACCACTAACACTGAGCTACCGGAGGCGTAGCTACACCTCGGCCCGGAAGGAGGCTGTTGGGCTGCTTCAATGTCTGCACCAACTCAGCCACCTGCTGCTCTAAACCGGACCTGGCCTCCACAGCGTGCACACCACGGTCCCGGGTCTGTCTGCCTCTGCTGCTCTGCCCCCAGGAGTGATCTCGGGCAGCCAAGGTACTGATCATCTGGTTCAGCTCGGGTGGAGTCTTAGTGAGAATATCCCCTCCTAGGCATAGAGACTCGATCACCCTCTGGCTGTCTGGAGTGAGGGCACTGTAGAAGTTCCCTACTGTGAATGCATCGCTGAAGCCATGATGGGGACACTGCCAGAAGTATCCCATATACCGCTCCCATGCATCACGAAGTGACTCATCTGGCTCTTGGCGGAAGTGAGTGATCTCCCGCTGAATCTCTGTGGTCTTTGATGCCGGGTAGTACCTGTGCACGAACTTGTCAGCCAGATCGTCCCAAGAAGTGATGGACAATGGGGGCTGGGTCTCCAACCACCTCTTAGCATTCCCCGCCAGAGAATGGGGGAAGAGGTTAAGGCGGATTGCGTCATCCGGAACACCGTTCAGCTTGAACCCGTTTGTCAGCTGCAGAAAACGGGAAAGATGTGCCCGGGCCTCCTCATCCTTCAAGCCATGGAACTGGATAGAGGATGTAATGAGTTGAATCAAGCATGGCTTGATCTCGAAGTTGTTTGCTGGAATCGGCGGATAGAGGATGACCGGGCGGATGTCAGCAATCCGCGGAGTGTAGTAATACTCCAAGGTGGGACCCGGTGGTGGTGGATGATGATGGACCCTAGCTGCCTGGGGATTGGGGTCGTTCCCCAGGAACTGGTTCTCCGGAGGTGGGTTGTGATCGCCTTCCATCTCGTACTCGTCCTCGGACTCGCTGCTCAATTGGTCGTCTCTGCGCTCTTCCGTAGCCAGTCTAGCTCGCTATTGTCTCCTAAGTTGGCGGCTGGTGCGTTCAATCTCTGGATCCAACGGCAGTAAACCTCCCGACTAGCTACGGGTCATGCACTATCTGCACACAATCAAGCAATGCAAACCCGTGAAGGCACAAGTGGGAAAGAAGAAACACTCAATGCGAAAATGAAAATGCTAAAGTAACAGAAATCACTTTTCTTCAACAACCTAGCCGTCCCCGGCAACGGCGCCAAAAACTTGACTCACTCCTACTGTCACTCTAGAAAATGGCCAAGTGTAACCACTTCCTAAAGCGTAGTATAGCGGTTTTGGGTTTTAATGTCAACCCGGGTCCTAGATGTGATGACTACTCAGTGAATTCTCATTATCTAGCAGTGAACTTTTAGTGCAGATTCAAACAAACAAAAACACAAAGCAAGTTTAATGGTTGTTCAAGTCAAGAGAGGTCACCCGGATATGGTTCCCCCTAGACTGCAGTTAAGTCGGATTGCAATTTACCAAGTTCAGTTTTTATGAAAGTTATACTGCGGAAGGTTCTTAAATAGCCTGAAGTCTCGACTAAAGGTCTCCAGACCCTCTCAATCTGAGTCTCTAGCGGGCGACTAAGCTCCACCGGAGTAAACAGATTGAGGCCCTAACGAACCAAACCTCCACTACCGAATGGAATTCGGTACAGAATAGCGAATTGGCTCCTCGACTAAAGTCACCAATTCGCTATCTTCAATCAAGGGTACTCTATCAACCTAGGCAGATATTCTCATTCTAGGTCAAAGCAGAAACAACAGGAATTTGATCAGGATTCAAATCATTCAATCATTCAAACCTCAATCGAATATAATCAATTCACAAACTCTGTACTTGGGTTCATATAATCAGACCTAGCATACAAATCTAGGGTTCCCCATACCCAGATGAATGGGGGAACTACTCCATAGAGAAAGAAGCAAAAGCAGATTCAGACGCGGAAATCATACTGTGAAGACGGATTTCTGCTCCTGGACGTTTAATCGGCACTTCTCCAAGCTCAAGCTGGGCTCCAATGGTGATGAAGATCAAGCTATGGCACTTGGGAACTCTGGTTCGTCGCTTTCTCTCTCTAGGAATCGATTTCTCTCTCAAAACCTCAGAACCCCTCAATGTTGGCCTTCTTCTTCCTTTTATCAGCTGCCAGATCGCGATACCCGGTCGAAATACCCGGTCGGGTATTTTGGATTTCGACCGGGTATAATCACAACGCACCGTTTCATGCAAGGGAAAAATCCCCGGTCACTTTCCATAATCCCCGACCGGGGGTTTAAGCCATTTGCCCGGGCCCCCTTCTGTTTCTCACGGACGCCCGAAGTGAAAATTACCCGACCATGGCCAGAAAATACCTGGTCGGGTATTCCTGCCTTTGGCCGGGTATTTTGGCTCATCAGCCCCCTTCTTCCCAACTTCGCTCCTTTCGACCCAGAACTCGTTTCTCCGCCTCGATTCCAACACCGGGTCCTGAAATATGACATAAACACACAACCTAGCGTGAAATCGGCTTAAAACACGAGATTCCACATCACAACGGCTTCAGAATAGGGGTGAAAATATGTGTAATTATCGGTCTATCAGGATGCAAATAATTCATGATTATTGCTACTCATTTCCCTTTGTATTCATTTATCTGCGCAAATGTGCCATTGTGAAGGAAAATAAATCTTACATCAAATGGACCGGTGATATTTCCTAAGGTTTTGCGCATTCCACGTTCTTGGAATTTTTGTGCCGCCCAATTCACTAAGCTTGAAAGTGTTGGCACCTACAACCTCGCGGATTAGGTATGGGCCCTGCCATGTAGAAGCGAGTTTCCCGTGTTTAGTTTCGCGTTGTAGTATTTTGCCACCTGTTCTTTTGTTGCCGCTAGCTTAATGGCTACTAGCTCTTGTCGTTCATGTGCTAGCTCTAAGTCCAACAGGCGCGCCTCCTCGTTATTCTCTTCATTTTACATTGTGATCCGATATGTTGGAGCTGTTGTCTCGATTGGAATTACGGCGTCGGTGCCGTACGTAAGTGCGAAGGGAGTTTCGCCTATTTCTACCTTGAATGTGGTGCGGTGCGCCCATAACACCGTGTTGAGCTCATCGGCCCAATTGCCTTTCGCATCATCGAGGCGAGTGTGTAGACCGTGCAAAATTGCCTTGTTGGCCGATTCCGCTTGACCGTTGGTCACAAAAGTCTATGACCTCCGCACAATCGAATTGTTTCCCGTGGTCGAATATGAGCGCATTTAGCACTCAAAAGCGCGTCAGGATGTTGTTTTTGAGGAAGCGGGTTACCTGTTGCGCGGTTATCGATGCTAGTGCTTCCGCTTCGATCCATTTGGTGAAGTAGTCCACCGCCATGATTATTTACTTTCGTTTTCCTTTAGCCGTTGGGAAGGGGCCTAAGAGGTCCACTCCCCATTGCGCGAAGGGCCATGGGCTCAGATTGTCTTGGAGCTCGGTTGATGGCAGTTGATGCTGGCATTTGTGTCCTTTTTAACTCGCGGCCAATAATATCCGTGCAACAAGATGGTGCGCTCCATGCTGCGCGCTCATGTGTGCATTGCGCATAAACCTTCATGTAGATCGCGCACTATGTTGTGCGCTTCCTCTTGACCGATGCATTTCAGGTATACGCCAGAGAATGATCGGCGGTACAGCTCTCCACCAAAGAGCATGCACCGGGCAGCTTTTTGTCTCACGGTCCATGCTTCTTTATTATCTTCCGGCACCACGCCATCCTGTAGGTATTTCATGATCGGGGCTCTCCAGTCTTCTTCTTGCGTCATTTGTGTGGTGTTGACCACGATGTCTTTGTCGATTTCTTCTTCCTCTCTTTGGACCGAGACTAGGCGTGTTGTTTCGAAGTCGGTGGCGGATGCTAGCTTGGATAAGGTGTCCGCGTGCATGTTTTCCTCCCTTGGTATTTGCACGTAGGTCACCGCTTCGAAGGTGCTTGCCCGTTGTTTGACACGCTCCATGTAATGTGCAAGCGCGTCTTCTTTTGTGTTGAAGGTGCCGTTCGGTTGGTTGACCGCCAGCGAAGAATCGGATAGCACTCTGATTGTTTTTGCGCCCAAGTCACTGGCGGCAGTCATTCCCGCCAAGATGGCCTCGTATTCGGCTGCGTTATTTGTTTTCAACGCTCTGAATCGGATTGTTATTTCATGGACAGCGCCTATCGGGGTGCGCACGACGATGCCTGCTCCTGCGCCGTGCTTGCTTGCCGCGCCGTCCACGTAAACCTTCCATACTCCCTATGGTGTTGTATCGAGGGTGACTCCTTCGGCGATGAAATCCGCCAGGATCTGCGCTTTTATCGCTGGTCTTGGAGCGTATTGGATGTGGTATTCTGACAACTCCACCGCCCATTTGACCATCTGCCCGGACACCTCTATAGAGGTCAGGATCTTTTTTAGCGGAAGGTTGGTTAGGACGGTAATTGAGTGAGCTTGGAAGTAGGGGCGCAACTTCTTCGAAGCACTCACCAGTGCTAGGGCGGCCTTCTCTATCGGGGAATATCTTGTTTCCACGCTAACCAAAGTTCGCGAGGTGTAATACACAGGACGCTCTGCCTGGTTGTCTCTCCTGGATATTAGTACCGCGCTCACGGCTCTTGTTGACACAGCGAGATACAAGAGAAGTTTTTCATTAAGCTTAGGGGCGGTTAACACAGGGGGGATACAAGATATGCCTTCATTTCTTGGAAAGCCGCTTCGCACTCTTTGGACCATGTGAACCGCGTACCGCTTTTGAGCGTTTTGAAGAAAGAGGCGCACTTGTCGGCTGACCTTGGTATAAATCTTCCCAGTGCTGCTATCTTGCCGTTCAAGGATTGTATCTCTAACACGCTCCTCGGCGCCCGCAGCTGTTGGACTGCCGTGATCTATTTTGGATCGACTTCGATGCTCCGCTTGGTTATCATAAATCCCAAGAATTTTCCTGCTTCCGCGCCAAATACACACTTCAGGGGATTTAAGCGGAGGCTGTGCTTTCAGAGCGCCTCGAAAGTCTCGCTCAAGTCATCGAGATGGGAATTGCCCGCCCTGGTTTTGACAATAAGGTCGTCCACGTACGCCTCGATGTTCCGCCCTATCTGTTGTGAGAACACCGAGTCGATCATTCTTTGGTAGGTGGCGCCCGCGTTCTTCAATCCGAATGGCATTCCGACGAAACAGAAGTTCCCAAAGGGCGTCATGAAGGTCGTTTTCTCCTCATCCTCGCGGGTCTTTGGGATTTGGTGATATCCTGAGAACATGTCTAAGAACGACAGTGTCTCGTGGTCAGCAGTGGCGTCGATTAGCTGGTCGATGCGCGGTAGGGGGTAAGGATCCCCCTGGCATACCTTGTTGATCGTCGTGTAGTCGACGCACATCCGCCAGGCCCCCGACGACTTCTTTACCAAAACCACATTTGCCAACCACTTCGGGTATTTTACTGGTCTGATTAATCCCTCCCCAAGTAGCCGCGCAACTTATTCCTCTGTGGCTTTCAATTTATCGCCCGTGAAACTTCGTCGCGCTTGTTGCCTTGGATCCGCGTTGGCTGGAACTGTGAGGCAATGTTGAGCTATTTCTCTCGGCACTCCCGGCATGTTCTCGGTGCACCAAGCGAACAAATCCTTGTATTCTTCCAGCAGCGCTACCAGCGGCTCAATTGCGTCGTTGTGGACGTGTGTTGAGATGCGGATTCTCTTCGTCGGCTCGGTGGGATCGAGCGCGACTTCGAAATCGGAGTCCATTGACTCTGGGCGAGGGTCTTCCTCTCTTGTGTCGACGATGTTGGTCTGGCGGGCTTCTCCTTCTATTTTAGGAGCTCTCCATGGAGCCCCACGCGCTTCTCCGATTCCTGCCTTAGTGGCAAGTAGATGGGAGGGCCATGAACTTTGCAAGGAACGGTCTCCCCAAGATGCCATTGTGGGGTGAGTTGCAGTCCACAATGGTGAATTCGACCTGCTTGGAGACTCGTGGCTCCCGATCTCCGATTACGACTGGGAGAGTGACTTCACCTATTACCGCGACCCTCGTTCCCGAGAATCCCACCAAATTCCCTTGCTCGCGCCTGATTAGGCGCGGGTCGATGTCCATCTGGTCGAGGGTGCTTTTGAAGAGGATGTCCGCCGCGCTGCCCCCGTCTATCAGTAGGCGGTGGATTTTGCAGGCGGTGACGATGAGTGGGTCTTCTGACGGAATTCCTTGAGGGAATTCCGCGTCGTCGAAACTCAGGTGGCATTTTGGCTGCACTTCTGACGTCGCGCATTCCATTGCGCGATCGCGCTTTATTTTTTATTTTCTTTGGGCGGTCTCCTTCGACTGTCACCACCCCTATATCCTTCCGCACTAGGTACGCGCCGGTGGCTTCATCATAATTGGGTTGTGGAGGAGGTGGCGGATTCCCGCGCTGCTCCTTCTGCCTTTCCGCTACCTGGATCAACTGGGATAAGAGTCCTCTTCGAATGAGGCCCTCTATTTTGTATCACAGTTCTCTGCAATCCTCCGTTAGGGGACCCGTCTCTTTGTGGAATTCGCAGTGTTTACTTGGGTCGCGCATGTGAGGTTCGGCTTTGACGGGCGCGGGCCAGTTGATTTTGTAGCCCTTCTCGCGGAGCACATGGAATACGTTTTTCACTCAATCGTTGAGTGGTGTGTAAGCGGGCATGGTGTTTTGTGGGCGCCTTTCTGGTGAACGTCTTCGCGGAGCTTGTTCTGGCGGAGCGGGCGGACGTCGAGACCCGCTATGCAGTTGTATTAGCTGCTCCCGCGGTATTGGGAGTTGCTTCCGCCCTTGATCTTCCCTAGGTGGTTTTGATGGTTCGAAACGCCTGACAGAACCCGCGCCTAAGGTTTCCTCCAGTGTGATGGCCATCTTAATTTTGACCTCCAACTCTGTTGAAAGCGTGACCGGTCTTTTTGCTAACGCCCGCTTGAGTTCCATGTTGGTGGTGACATCCATGAGGTGGTGGGCGGCGGTTTTCGGGGTCAGATCCCGCACGGCCATGGCGACCCTGGACCACCTGGCATAGAACGCCCGTAAGCTTTCCCCCTCCTTTTGTTTGATATCAATCAGTGCCTTGAGGTGGAGTGGCCTTCTCTTCTGCGACGCGAACTTAGTGGTGAATAGGAGAATGAATTCCTCGAACGAGCGGATGATCCCGTTAGGGAGCCTGTTGTACCAGTCGAGGCAGATGCCGGAGAATGTTGATGGGAAGGTTCGGGATAGCGCCGCATTGGAGTTGGTTTGGAGCTGCACCCTGAGGCAAAATGTGCTGACATGGTCCTCCGGGTCGGTTGTCCCATTGTATGTTGGGAGACCGGGCGGCATTCCGGTTAGGTGTTCAGCCATGATTTCAGTACTCAGTGGTTGATGTAGGATTCTTCTGGGCGGGAGGGGGTGGTATTGCCGGGATAGGTGTTGCTCTAAGAAGTTGAGGTACGCCTTGCCCCGCGGTTCTGCTTGTTGCATCTCGCGCGCAGGTGACGCAACCGGCGCCTGTTGTGCCAGCTATACTAGTTCTGGCACCTGGACAAGTTTTGACGTTTCGCCTCCCGCTTGTTGTAGAGCGGTCGGCGCCATGTGCGCTATTGGCGCGACCTCTTTGCCCATCATGAGCACTATGACCTGGCTCATTTGTTTCTGCATATCGGCTATGACTTTGTTCTGCTTCGCCATTTGTTGCCTCATTTCCTTGGCCATTAGCTCGGGCTCTTCTTCTTCGATGAGTACCGCGTTAAGGTTGCTAGTTTCTGCGATTACTCTCGGGTTTGTCGTCACTTTAATGGGTGTTGTCTCGTCAGGTGAGTTGGGATTATGTTCTGCCATCGGTTGATTTTTTACTGCTTCTCTACTCGCCCCACGGTGGGCGCCAATTGTTTGAGCCTAACTGAGTGTAGGAGTGAGGCTCGGGAAAGAAGGGGTGAGGAGAGTAAACAGTATGAATCTTCCGTTTGTGAGGAGATGTAGACTGGGGATAATGGGGTTCAGAGAATGAAATCTTAGAGAGAGAAGTCGATATTTCTTAGTGTGAGAGTCTCCAAAATGCGATCCCCTCACCTACCGGAGTAAATGCTCTATTTATAGGACATATTACAGTGGATGGACATTTAATGTGATATGACTACTACGTGTGTCAGACATTTAGGCCATGCCTTGGACCATAATTATACCTAGGACTAGGATGTGACCATTCCTTCAGAGGGTGCGACGTCGTTTTCCTTGGTCTTCTTCTTCCCCCCGTATTGGGTGAAACGACGACGGCTTGAGTTAGAACAAAATGACATCGGCTTGGGCAATGCGAAACGACGCCGACCTGGTTAAGGCAGAACGACATCGTCTTATGCCTCTGATGCGCGCGGGTCTACCTATACTCGCGGGGTTCGATGTCGTGTCTTGAGTGTAGCTAAACGGCACCATCCAGCGTCTCGGTCACCCACGGGCGTGATCGTCTGAGGCCTCCGATGCGCGCGGGTTCATCTATACTCGCGGAAGTTTGTTGGGCGAAGCCATCTTGCTCGCGCGACTGGATCCGAGCCATATCCCTAACAGGAACCTAGAGGGTTCTTAAACTCAAACCTGGAAATGAAAACTTGTTTAGATACGATTGTTACAAACTGATATCTATTTTCAATAGGAATCATGTTTTGAACAGATAAAAAAAACAATAGTACATCAACCAATATTTTAAGAAGTACAACTACAATATCAAATATCAAATAAGTGATAACATCAAATAATTTCTGCTTGAAAATCATTCCGCAACTTGTCAGCTATTTTACCACCTCGAAGAGACGAGGCTGGTTGCGGTGGTGAGAAGTGAATGCGGCTGAGAGAAGAACAAAAGATGAGAAGAAGGGGAAAGGGTTTGTCTGTTTGGGGTTGGTTTTGCCTTCCAAATGAAAGATGGGTATAATAAATTGATAATGGGGTGTTTGTAGGATTAGATAGGAGGACCTCATTAACCTCATTAATGAGGAAGGGGGAGAAACCCCCCCCCCCCCCATTTTCTTTCCAAGAAACAAATAAATGGTGTTTCCCAAAACTGCTACTGTTTTCCTACTATTTGATTCCCCAAATGAAAACTTATGGAATGAGAATGGAAAGCAAACACAATTTTTTGTTTTCATTTCTAAATATATGAAATGGAATGAGAAAATAGGAATAGGAATAGGAATGGTTACTAAACAGGGCATTACTTTTTCACATTTTCGGAGCAAAAATGTTTTCCTTCTCGCTATTATGAATATTGGTTTCAGCCTTTGGTGGAGGGAAATTTTGGGGCCAAAAATATGAAATCAAATTGACCTTGTTTATATAAGTTAATGGTCAAATTGAACTTGTACATATACATTATGGTAAAAGTTCAATTAAACTTGTATGTATAAGTTAATGGTAAAATTGAACTTGTGCCTATACACTAATAGAAAAATTGAACTTATAAATATACCTTATGGTAAAGGTTCAATTTAACTAGTACCAACCTAATTCCACCGCCGCCTCCGCTTTTCAGTTGGGAATCACTTCGTGGGAAGACCCTTCAGAGGGATAAAGAGATCGAGAGCGCATTGTTGTTGATTGTGTCATCATTTTCGAAGAGATTCATTGCGACTGGAGATGGTTAAGTAGATTCATGTCATGAATCAGGCTAGAAAACGAAGGTTGGGCTAAGACGTATTGTAGATATGGATTGTGGAGCAGACTTAGTGAATTTTTGACAAACGGATCCTCAATCAGATAACGACAAGAGACTCCGACCCTTGTTTCCCCCATACGCAAGAGGCTCGAAAAGCAGATCCAGATCTTCACCGGCTCTCACCCACCACCACACTCCTCCCACTCCGCCACCACTCCAATACGACCCTGCAACCCAATCTCAACTCCCAAACACAAGTAGAGACGAATTAATAATTTTCACAGTCCCGACTATATTAATTTATATAGGCTTTACTGTACCTTAATGGTCAAACTGAACTTGTACATATACCTTATGGTAAAGGTTCAGTTAAACTTGTACGTATACCTTAATGGTCACATTGAAACTTGTACATATACACTAATAATGGTCAAATTGAGATTGTATATATACATTAATGATCAAATTGAGCTTGTACATATACCTTAATGGTCAACTTGAACTTGTACCTATACACTAATGGTCAAATTGAGTTTGTATATATACTTTAATGATCAAATTGAATTGTACATATATCGTATGGTAGAAGTTCAATTGAACTTGTACCTACAACTCAATGGCCAAATTAAACTTGTACCTATATCTTATTGTATAAATTTAACTTATACATGTACATGATTCTATATAGTACAAATTATACTTGATTTGGGTTGTGAGTCAAAAGAGTTTTGGATAAAATTAGTGTAGCCTAATTGGTTAAGTAGGTTGTTTTACATTTACATAACTCGGGTTCAATTATTTGTAAGAGAGAAAAAATTAATAAGAAAAGAATAAAATGGAAAAAGTGAAAAAAATTGATGGCTTAGATGGTATAATCCATTTTATTGAGGAAGTTAAATTTGCTTTGCTCATAAATTTCCTTTTGGGCAATCCTAGAAATTTGCCAATTATCTATTTCTTTACTAACAGTTTCAAAACTAATTTCTTCTTGGTTGATCACACGGTTCCCGGTGATGTCAGAATTAGAAGAAGAAGAGGAAGGTCTAAAAATCGAACTCATGATTAGAGGAAAGAAGGTAAACATAGGCTGGATCTAACTTACAGGTGAGATAGATTAACGGCCAAAAACGGTCTTACAACTCTCTCACTAAGGACTCAGCTAGGATCTAACCATGGGTTACCCATCTCTCAACTAATAATAAGCAAGAAGTTTTAGACAAACCCTTCCCCCCCCCCCCCCCCCCCCCCCACCCCCCGGCTCTGATACCAGTAAAGACGTGTGATCAACCAAGAAAAAATTAATTTTGAAACTGTTAATAAAGAAATTGATAATTGGCAAATTCCTAGGATTGTCCAAAAGGAAAGTTATGAGCAAAGCAAATTTAACTTCATTAATAAAATGGATTACACCATCAAAATCGAAGAAAGAGATATTCATCTTTTCAATGATTATGAAACCATCAAACTTTTATCTCAAAATTCTATTCAACAACACAAAAAGAAGTACAACTATATCCATATTGGGTTAGTTCAAGTAGGTATTAAGCCTCTATCCAAAGAAGGCCTTAATACTGCTATTTTAATGGTTTTACGAGATTGTCAGCTTCTTGAGTTTAACGACTCTTTACTTGGAACTGTTGAATCAAGTCTTTGTAATGGCCCAACTTACTTCAATTGTTTTCCAAACTTTACTGTCTCTCTTCATGACAAAAATATTTTAGATGTTTTAACCCTACAAATAAAAACTTTCAACTATAAAATCCAACAAGGATCTTTACCTATCTCTTTGATTTACCGCTTACACTATGAAGCTATGAAATCTGCTTTCTCTTCTAAAGCTCTTCAATATGGTACAAAAGGAGAAACTATACTTTGTCAAACTGATTTAACTCGTACTAACATTGTTACTCCTAAAACTATCAAATGGGAAGAAGTTACTCTTCCTACAGAATGGACACTTGAAGGAACTACCATTCCCAGAAGCATCGACCATCATCAGGTTAATCAAATTACTCAACATCTTGATGGTACTGTTAACATCTCTTTTTCTAGGACCTCCATCTCTAGCATTTCTGATATAGACCCTGAATTGACAGAAGATGCTCAACAGCGCATCGATACTTTACTTAGAAGCCAATCTTGTAGAAATCTTTCTCCCATACCTACACCCACTCGACATATCTCCTCTACACTCAACTATGATCTACGAGGAATCAACAACTCCAACAACATACCTCGGCCAGTTTATACTCCACCACCTCCCACAACTCTTTTTCCAAATATAAATACCTCGAGAACACCAAATATGTCTCCTACTGCCTCACAAGCTACATTTCCTGAAGAAGAAATCCCTTCTGCTTGTGATATCATTACACAAGAGTTCAAAATCAACACAGAATTTCTTCGCCGTCATTTCTATTCCCAACGAAACTGTTTTAAACGCTAGTAATTTTTTACTGATTACTCTAAAGAAGAACTTGTACTTCTACAAAACTCTTTCTATGATTATCTCAATAATATACGAGAACATCATTCTTTCTTTAATTGGTTCGAACAAGTCTTTTCTCAATCTTCGATAAATGTTCAAACCAAGCCTACGACTTGGTTAACTAATAATAACTCTAAGATCCAATCTATTCAACCCCCCCCCCCTAATGCTCCTGTTAATTTTTCTTATTATGGAACAACAGTTCAAGCCTCTCCTTTTAAATTAAAACGAGAAAATAGTGACCATGTCAAAGGAGAAGATATTCGACGTCTGATTGAACAAAACAATTATACAAACCGATTTCTTCAGACCTTAGGAGATCAACTTACTAATGTTGAAATCAGTTTACCTCTGTCTTTTACGTCTACTTCAAATATTCATATTCCTCCTTCCAACAAACTTAATTCCCCCATTTTCAAACCTTTTGAAGTTTCTAAAGAATCTAGTCTTGAATTTAAGCTGGAAAGAGAAAAACATCTTAAACAACTTTCTACAGAACTATCCACTTCTAAGACTCCTTATATTTCTGACTTAAAATCCACGAGCAATGAGGATCAAATCGTCGATGACTCAGCCGAAGTAATTCAAGACCTAGAAAGTCATATTGAAACATAAATCAATCGTATCCGATGGAACCAACCCTCTGCATCTAAAACGGAACCAACCCTCTGCATCTAAGATGTAATACCCACGTCCCACAGCACCTGATTTAGCTCTCGAAGAGAAACCCACCATTATCCAAAATAAATACAACTCCAATTCTATTTATGAATGGAATCTTGATGGATTTTCAGAATATCAAATTTTGAACCTTCTTCAACAAATGACCATGGTAGCTAATGCTTACAAAACTCAAAATCAAACTTCTTATTACGCTATAGTTGAACTACTTATAGCCGACTTTGCTGGTCAATTAAAGGGTTGGTGGAATAATATCTTAACCACGGAAGACCAGAGAACTATTTTTATAGCTGTCAAATGTGATTCTTCTAGAACTCCTATTTTAGACTCCAATAATCAATCTTCTCAAGATGCAGTTGCGTCCCTGATTTTTGCCATTTCAAAATATTTTATTGGAGATCCTTCACATCTTAAAGATAAAAATGCCGAGCTAGTTTCTAATATTCGTTGTAAAAAGTTTCATGACTTCCGATGGTACGAAGATACCTTTTTAACTAGGTTTATGCAAAGAGAAGATGGAAATCAACCATTTTGGAAAGAAAAGTTTTTAGCCGGTTTACCCCGTCTCCTAGGAGATAAAATCCGAAACAAACTCCTAGACACTTTTAATGGTCAAATTTCTTATGAGCAACTTACTTACGGAGAACTTATTAGCTTTATTCAAAAAGAAGGATTACAAATTTTCCATGATTTAAAACTTCAAAAACAAATCAAACGCGAACAAAAACTAACTCAAAAAGAACTAGGATCTTTTTGTGCTCAGTTTGATGAATCTTATTCAAAAATTTCTTCCAAATCTAACTGTGAGGATTGTAGC
This sequence comes from Linum tenue, assembly GCA_946122785.1. NCBI lineage: Eukaryota > Viridiplantae > Streptophyta > Magnoliopsida > Malpighiales > Linaceae > Linum > Linum tenue. The sequence continues at coordinate 49,733,481 of CAMGYJ010000007.1, read as the reverse complement.
ACCAAACCTCATAAAAAACATCGTGATCGTCCCTACCGAACTTTTAAAACCACGAATCAAAAATCCCATTTCTCTAGGAATCCCCGCCCAGATAAGGGACCACGATCTAACAATGAAAATAAAAACATTACTTGTTTTCGTTATGGAAAAACATGTAATATTTCCAAATATTGTCGTATAAAAAAGAAGCTCAATGAGCTTAATCTTGATGAAGAGATTCATGACAAAATTAATAATTTTTTTCTTCAACACTACTCTTCCCATGAGGATTCTTCTTCTTTCGATGTTGATGATGAGAATCTTCAGGCCTTACAATTTGATGACATCGATGAAAGTTCTGAATCTTCTATCAATGTTTTAACCAAAGATCAAGAGCTTATTTTAGATCTAATCAATAATATTGATAATCATCATGTCAAAGAAAAATATTTCAAAAAGCTTCATGAGCACATGGAGAAACCTCCTGTGACTATTCCACCTACCAATCCCTTTCATCAAGGTTCAACGTATAGTGTCAAAGATATCCTTTCTCGACATAGTAATAACGATTCCCACAATCCTTCTCTTCCTGACTTCCAAAAGGAATTGGATATTGTTAAGAAAGAAATGCAACAATTACGACAGTTACAAAATAGTGATCATGAGATATTACAAACTTTAATAGCTCTCAAACCTTTAGAAGAGCCATCAACATCTAGCTCCGACAACTTTTTCGATGAAACTCCTCACGCAACCAACAGTTTAGAAACAGAGAAAATGCTAACTGATGACGATTTTCTATGTTTTTTACCTACCATTACTACCCAAAAATGGTATGTTATCATTATTATTCAGGTTTCTTCTGATTTTACTTTAAGCACAGTGGCCCTTCTTGATACAGGAGCAGACATGAACTGCATCCAAGAAGGATTAATTCCAACCAAGTACTATGAAAAGACCCTCGAGCGTCTATCTACCGCTAACTCTCAACCTCTTCAAATACAATATAAACTTTCTAATGCTTTAATTTGTCATCAAAATGTTGAATTCAAAACTCCTTTTATCCTAGTACGTGACATGCAACAAAAGGTGATCTCAGGGACACCTTTTCTAAATCTTCTAAAACTTTTTACCGTCACCGACCAAGAAATTAACATTGTTGTGTTAGGCAACAATGTTGAATTCTCATTTCTTAAAAAACCAAAAGTTCGAAACCTTAATGTTTTACGACGTTCTTCTATAAAATATATACACCATATAATTCGTTGTAAAACTAATCAAATATCTTATTTGCATGAGGACATACATTTTCAGCGAATCTTACAACAGCTTTCTCAACCCCTTTTGCAAAAACGAGTCAACTCTTTAAAAGAGCACATTGAAAGCTCTATTTGTGTTGATACACCCAATGCTTTTTGGCATAAAAAACAACATCAGGTTGATCTTCCTTACGAAAAATATTTCACAAAAAATCTCATTCCCACCAAGGCTAGGCCTATCCATATGAATTCGGACCTTGAAAAACATTATCGACAAGAAATTAAAGAATTGCTCAAAAAGGGCCTTATCAGATCTAGCCAATCCCCTTGGAGTTGTTCTGCTTTCTATGTCATTAATAATGCAGAAAAGGAACGTGGCGTTCCTCGTCTTATAAACTATAAACCGTTGAATAAGGCTCTGAAATGGATTAGGTATCATATCCCCAACCAAAAGGATCTACTCCGGAAACTTTCACAGTCCCTAATATTTTCTAAATTTGACATGAAATCCGGATTTTGGCAAATCCAAATCAAAGAAACAGACCGCTATAATACTGTTTTTACCGTTCCCTTTGGCCAATATGAATGGACGTCATGCCGTTTGGTTTGAAAAATGCTCCCTCATAATTTCAAAGAATTATGAATCAAATCTACTCTCCTTATTTTGATTTCATAATAGTTTATATTGATGATCTGCTGGTTTTTTCTTCGTCCATTAACCAACATTTCAAACATCTCAATCTATTTCTTGAAGTCACTCGACGTAACGGTCTGGCTGTCTCTAAACCAAAACTTTGTCTTTTTCAAACTAAGATGCGTTTTTTGGATCACTACATTAGTCAAGGAACAATTGTTCCAATCGAAAGATCTCTTCAATTTGCAGATAAATTTCCTGATCAAATTTTAGATGAAAATCAATTACAACGGTTCCTGGGTAATTTAAACTATGTCCTTGATTTTTATCCTAACATCAATCTTCTTTGTAAACCTCTCCATGATAGATTGAAAAAGAGTCCCCCTCCCTGGAGTGACCAGCATACCAAAATAGTTCAGCAAATTAAGAGCCAGGTTCAGAGTCTCCCGTGCCTTCACATAAGTGATCATTTTCTCCTTAAAATCGTCTAAACCGATGCCTCTGACCTAGGATATGGAGGTATCCTTAAGCAGATTCAAAATGATAAAGAGTTGTTGGTACGCTTTACTTCTAAACATTGGAACCCCATCCAAATCAATTACTCAACTGTCAAAAAAGAACTGCTTGCTATTGTTTTATGCATCTCAAAATTTCAGCATGATTTGCTCAATCAAAATTGTTTACTACGCATTGATTGCCAGTCAGCAAAATACATTTTGGAAAAAGATGTTCAAATTCTTGCTTCCAAACAAATATTTGCACGATGGCAAGCCATCCTTAGCATTTTTTATTTTGACATACAATTTATAAATGGTTCTTCAAACTCTCTTCCAGACTTCCTTACTCGGGAATCTTTTGCAGGGAGGACGAAGTGCGGAAAACTCTCAGGCTTGCAATCTTCACTCATAAATCATAATGCCCCCTACCACTAGATTGCGAGATAAAGAGAAAATCAAAATCAAAACAGGGATAGAGATATTTGATGATGAACAAGGAAGCCCTGATCACTCAAGTGAGTATGAAGAAAGTTCTGATGATTCTAGTTCACACTCAGGTTCATCCAAAGGTTTAATCAATATTGATAAGCTTCCTCTTGAAGCCCAAAATTACCTTCAAAAATTTATTGTCGTTTCTGGTTCTAAACAAAAGCTTCCCACTGAAGCTTCAACTTCCTCAACAATTTCCCCTTCTAAACTAATTCTTTCAAATACTCAAACGCCAAGTGGCATCCTGCCCACACCCATCTTTTCCGAAGAAACCAAACAAATCTATCAGCAACATCATCTTGATGTTGCACCTACCTCAATAGAGGTGGCATCTTCGATAGCCCCTCTCAAAACCGTTTTTCCCAAAACCCTAGAGGTGGTGGTTGTCCAATCCCCTCAAAAGCGATTTCAAACGTATTCTAAGAAAACACTTTTCAACCCATTTTCGTTGTCGAAGATGGTTTCTACCATCAATATCCAAATGTTACTGCCAAACATTTCCTCAATGAGTGGTTCTTCAAACCAAGATCCCTCAACAAAACCCTCAAATATTATGAACTTATCCTCACAGAAACTGGATCAGTCACCTTTTCCCACAAATTTGATCCTTCAGACAAAGCACTCAATACAATACCCACTCAACTTGCAAAATCCACCAAATTATCCACCATCGCCAATGGCCTACTAGCCCAAACACCAACCAAAAATTCCCTGCTACTATTGCTCTTAACCACCCGCAAATCTGCCAATCATTCAATTACTGGGATTACCATGAAGCTTGGATTAATGTCTTCTTCAAGAAAAACCATATGTACCGACACTCCTGGAGTTTTTTCTGGGATTACCAAACTCCCATTATTTTCCCCAACTGGTTTATGCACTGGTAGGATCTTTTTGGGCCAACTGAAAATATCTATCCAGCTGAGATACAAGAGGGATATCAAACCTTCTGTCAAAAATATTCTGGTCCATGATTACCCCTCCTCAAATTTTGTTACTACATCAAAGTTCCTTGGATTACAGCCTGGGAATTCAGTTACCAAACACGTGCCGTCACAAAGGTACCCATGTTAGGCCGCAGTTTCAAAACCAAATATTGGGCTGCAAATCCTCGCCCAGAACAAGCCTACAAACCTCAAGTCCTCCAATGGTTCAATAAAAATCCCGAACTGTCCAAAGTTATCGAAAAATCCTCAACTTAATTTTTGAAAACAAAATCCTCAATCAGCGCTCTTTTAGCTGGCGCCAAGACTGAAGAAGAATACTTCCAAATTCTCAAAGATGTGGCGTCTAGCTCAACATCTGACGCAATTCCATGTTCCAAAACCATGACCCGGATGAAGAAGTGCTTGGTCCTTTGCCAACAAAGAGCACTAAGTTGAAGACAAAGAAGAAGTGACCCCATTGCTTATTCCACTATCATAAAGACAAAGAAGAAGTGACTACACTTCCAACCTACTATCCTTAAGACAAAGAAGAAGTGACTCCACTTCCAACCCACTCAATTTGGTTATGGAAAGAAGACCACAAATTATCTATTTTTCTTTATATTAAAAATATAATTTTGTTATGACATGGGACATAATCATATAAGTGTCCACATTGTCATCATTATGTTTTTCAATTTATTTACCAAAAGGGGGACTCAATTTCTTTACAAAAGGAGACTCCATTCACTTGTTGTAGTAGAGTTGTTTTGAGTGGTAATTGCTCTCTTGCAAAGCTTCCTCCCATCATCTTCTCTCAAGAATTCCTGTGTAAGAAGTCTATCAAACTATCAAGTTTTACTTCATCTTTTTCAAATCATCTTCCAATTTTATTTATTTCGTGCATAACTGGTCATCTTTTTTCGACAACCCATGGTTAGTTTGATGCATTGCAATGTAATTTATAACGATCAACCTTTTTCGACGACCAGTTATTGATGGTGGAAAAATGTAGTGTTTTTCTGATGGAGCAAGCTATCCCTCACAAATAATACCATTTCCGACGAAACATTTCCGACAATGGATACAGTTCGTAAAAACAACTCAATTATTCCCATGACCTTTTTTAAGACTCGAAAAAAGCATATATTACTGATACCGTTTTAAAACTTGTCAGTAATAATAATTATTTTCGACGCCATAGCCATCAGCGGATCCAGGGGAGGGCCATACTGGGCCCGGGCCCAGCCCTCCTCCTGGTAGAGAGCTAGTAAAGCTCCACTTCCAACCGCTCTCACCAATTTGGGCCCAGCCCTCTTATTCTCCCAAACCCAAAAATCCAAAACCTAACTCCAAAGAAAAACAAAATCCAATCCCCTATTGTCCTCTTTTACTCTTTCCCTGCTGGCACATTATCAAAGGGAAAAGCAGGAGACCTGCCTCCATCCACGATCCCATTCTTTCTCGCGGCGCTCGCTAGTCCGCATTTCTCCGGCGAATTCCAGCAGCCCAGCAGCAGCGGGCTAGCTCCCAGGCTCCCACTTGTCGTCTCCTCTGCAACTGGTTAGTGGTTAGCCGCTTTTGGTTAAAAGATACAAATGATTAATTTTTGGCCATCAATGTAAAATTCAGATTTGGCTTTTCTAATATATCCTCCCTTATCTGTGTACAATTTTATGTAGAATAATTAGTTTTGACTGCATTATGTATGATTAATGGGTATCATGATATCTTCTTAACTATCAAATAAGAAGACAAAAACAACATTGTCTTTTTACTATTCAATGCAAGGAATTTGAAATTTGAATACTGATTTGTGCAACAAAATGGTGATAATTTTTTTTATTGATTTCTTAACTATTTTCTTTGAGAGAGAGTATACTATTGTTATGGATGAAGAGTCAATTATTAATGAATTTGCTAAATCAAAAGATCGTCGTGTATTGACATCGTAATGAAAACTTTAGTATTTATATATTTTTATTTACGTTATCTAATTTTCTATTCAAATGCGGCCGAGTGCACTATTGTATTCTGGATCCGCCGCTGGCCATAGCATGTTTCGCTACAAATAATGACCCACGATTCTTCAAATTTGCCTAAATTATTATTTTCGATGGATTTTCTAATTATTTCTGCCACGTACATTTTTTCACAAATATTATCCTTTCTCCTTTCCAGCCGCCAGGAAATATTCAACGAGGACTCCGACTCACTCATTGTCGTTATCTTCTTGCTCTACTTTCGGCCCAAGCTTCAAGGTATGATGATCAACTATTCATTATTTGTCATGTTTTCACGCGTAAGTTTGATTCAGTATGTATGCTCTTTGATTGTCTTGACAGCAATGGCGTCCTCTACTTACACCACATACTAAGAGAAAAGGAAGAAAACGATCACGTGAGCTCAATTACGATTCATGTTATGGGACAATCCAAGTACCACATCGGAAATACAAGAGAAGGAACCCTTGTATATTAGTTTCAATCAAGCTCATTAGTACGAAACCTTTAGGGACGATACCTAAAAAGTAAAATCGTGCGGGCTTGGCCCAAAGCGAACAATATCGTACTAATAGAGCAAATCCGTGACTTCTCCTCTCCGAAATTCGTCATTCATGCAGAACCCCTTTATGAAACCAGCGCTACTAATCTCTTGAATCATGAGCGACAAGATGTCTATGATCAGAATGAAGAAGAAAGGTGACAACGAGTCACCTTGCTTCAGGCCCCGTTCTGGACTTATCAATTAACTTAGAGTGAACACGCACACACTTAAAGATCAAAATCAAACAATTACATACCGTTTGGTATAAATGAATTCCATAAGTTTTTAGGAATTCATTTTGAAATGAAATCTTTTTGTATTTGGTATTTAAAAGAATTCATTCTCAATTCTAAATTTTTAATTCTACGGAATTGGAACTAGTTATAGCAATTCCGAGGAATTGTGATGGAATTTTCAAATGAATTCCACAAGTATTTACCAATTATGATAAAATGACATAATTATTCTCATTTATTAACAAAATTACTTCTACATATATTCTTTGGCGCCAATTCATGCAGTATGAGGAACGTCGACAAGAATTTGATTGTAACGCTAATAGCATATACCAAACACAGGAATTCATTTGACAATGAATTCTACACAGGAATTCATTTTAAAACGAAATGAATTCTGGATTCATTTGGTACCAAACGGTCTGTTAGGCTCAATTATCGGCACATAATGAGACATAACCAGACGTCTCAAAATAGTGTAGTGGTGGAAGCTGTCAATTGCAACCTCGAAGTCAGCAGTTCAAGTGCCGTGGCAACCTGGATTTTAATTTTACCCTTTATAAACGTTTTCTACCTTCTCTACTCTTACTAAATGAGAACCTCAATATAGGTAGACATTTCACTATGTATAATTTCAGTTTTCCGCTTTAGTTCCACTGTAGACTAAATTTAAAAGACTAAATTTAGACAAATGCTTTATTTTCTTTTGTGTTTAATTATTGGATTATCAACTAACCAAGTATGTCCGTCCTATGTGCTATGCGATCTTGCAAGAAAGTGTTACCATTTAGATTATTAGTCTTGTTTTTACTCTTTTAGTCTCTACTGCTAGTAGTGATAGTGAATTGGCTTTTTCTGTCATGCAATTACCCTTTAAACGTTTTGTACCTTCTCTACTTTTACTAAATGAGAACCTCAATATAGGTACACATTTCACTATGCATAATTTCAGTTTTATGCTTTAGTTCCACTTTAGACTAAATTTAGACAAATACTTTATTTTCTTTTGTGTTTAATTATTGGATTATTAACTAACCTAGTATGTATGTCATGTGTGCTATGCGATCTTGCAAGAAAGTGTTACCCTTTAAATTATTAATCTTATTTTGACTCTTCTAGTCTCTACTGTTAGTGGTCAACATACTTTTTCTGTTATGCAATTAGTGATTAAACTACGCAACAAATGAGTGATGATTTTCTTGCCGATGGTCTTGTTATTTATATTGAACAAGATGTAATCGACACTTTTCACATAGATTTTATTTTGAGTGATGTGATTAATCTCAAAGACGTCGCGTACGTTTAAAATAATAAATTATATTTGATAATTTCTTATAGTATTATTTTGTTTGAAAAAAAAAATCACCCCCCCCCCCACCCCGGGACTTGAATTCTTGGCTTCGCCCTTGCTCCTGACGTTGTGTTTAGCTAAACAACACTATTTCCTAGTAGCGCGGGGTCATTGAGTCTACAATTTCATACGATGTTGTTTTCCACTAAAACAAAATTGTTTCTTGTTACGCGACACCAATGACCATGGTCCAAAATAATTATTATAATTAAAATTAATTAGATTTGCTTCCTTAAATGACGAGACGCATTAACGCGGTATTGAATTCATGCCAAAATAATTTTAGGTGTCTATAAACTATATGGTGATGGGCTCCCAAGCTTATACTCACTGGCAAATCTGGGCTACCAAGCTTACGCTTTTCATTGTTTCGCAGGACAGTCTAGTACAAACCAACCCCAGTCGAGTCACCCTATTCGCACCAGATTCTTCTAAATTATGGCACTAAACATTTGGCCTGGTTCTTTAAACAAATAGTAAAAGTTCTTGCCCCAAACATAGACATTGTTAATTTGAGCGATTAATTTCTTCATCGGTGTTTTACGCCGCATTTGGCTTTATAGTTGCTTTCGATAGTGATCTGCTTCCTAAACACTTGTAAATTGCTGAAGGATGGATGTGACGATCTAGCCCAAGCTTAGTGTTGCATAGTGAAAATTTATTGGTCAGTGTTTTGAGCAGTGTTATTAAAGTCGAGTCGCTCGACCCGATCGGTAAAACCGCCACCCGGTTACAAAACCGGCTCGAACAGTCTAAAAATCGCTCCGGTTTTATGTCGCATTTGACGAGCGGCCGAGGCGGTTTACTGCTCGAGCTGCTCATCCGGTTTTTGCCATTCAGACGTTAAATTTAATTAAAAAAATTACAAAAAATTGAAAATTGAAATAAACCAAAAACGTCGGGCTCTCAAACTGAATTTTTATTTCCATTTCACAATTTCAAGGAAAGAGACGAGCTTTGATTAAGAAATGTCAACTATTTATACTGATAACATTTATTAGGTACCGATTCTCTAATGGTTTTTAAACGGTCTAATGCCGATTGAACCACTACAGTGCGAGTCGTTCACAATACTGGGTCATGCTCCGGTTCGATTCTGGTTTTGAGTGCCTTGGTCACAACTCACAACTGACAACACAATCTGACGGGCCATGGAGATACAACACGAGAAGAAATGGGCCCCGCGCATAGCCTTTGGCGGGCGTTGGCATAGGACATATGGGGAGGCCAGGGTTAGTGACGCAGAGCTAGGGATGGCAATGGGTAGGGTCGGGTGCGGGTTTACCCTATACCAACTCCTAACCCGTCGGGTAGAGCCTTCTAAAATACCCGACCAAATAACCACCGGGTATGAAAATTATATAACCATACCCTACCCATCGGGTAACCACGGGTATTCGTGTAACCATGGGTACGAATCCTAAACTATAAACTTATACACATATATTCACATACATACTGTTGTCCATTAAAAATTCTCAATACTTGTAACTGTTCTAGCTTCAACAATCCACACAAATAAAAACAGCAAACACATAATAATTGTTCTTGCTTCTACAATCCACATAAACATAATAATCGTCTACATCTTCATAATCAATAATGGTAGCTAAACTCAATTTTTCAAGCTAAACTAAATTTCTCAAGGGAAATTGACCATTTGGTTAGCGGGGTGGGTATAACGGGGCGGGTATTATCGATTACCATACCCGTACCCTACCTTTTATTTTGAAACCGGGTATTACCCGTACCCGCCCCTTAACCCGTCAAAGCGAGTAATTACCCTTGTTGACCGAGTACGGTCCGGTAGGGTACCCATGGTTACGGGTTGGATTGAGATCCCTACGCAGAGCTGCTTGCTTTGGCTTCCAAAGTGCAATCGATGGCGTCGGTCCATTTTCTGGGCCCATTCCCAAAGGCCCAAAAGTGAGCCGACGGAAAATGATAAGAGAGTTCCTATTTGTCGCCCTAATTATTTAAATTTATCTCCCTAAGATATGTAAAATGACCAAAATGCCCTTGGGTGGGTTTTAGGGTTTAAAACCCATATATTGTAGTAGGACATAATGGTCCTACACTTTTCCACTCTAGGACTTTTCCCCTCTTTGTAGAGACAAAGAGTGGAAACATCAAACAAAAAACTAATCAAATCCCACACCACAACAATTCTCAACTACTCTCTTCTTTATTGGTGAGTTTTATTTGAATTCGGCGAGACCATCGGAGCCAAAGGCACACTCGGCAGTCAAGTATTCGAACAAAGGTATGCTGCATTATTCTTCTTTTTTCTGGTTTTACGAGAACAAACGGGTTGAAATCCTGTGCATGCCGCCGGAGAGGCAGGTTGAAAACACGTCTCTCCATGGAGGAAACGGGTAGACAACTTGTCCGTTCCTCTCGCTGAGCATGTAATTCACATGCTTGATCCATCAGACAGGCGGGTAGACAACATGTCTGCGTCAGTGGACAGGTGGGAAGACCTTATGTCCGCGCTGATGGAGAGGCTTGTAATCGACCTGCTCGTCCCGCCGTCTCACCCTTTCGGCCACATGCCTTTCCATGGACGAGGCGGGTAGACAACCCGCTTGGCATACGGCTTAATCCCGTAAAGAACATGTCCGCTAACTGGTAGAGGCACCTGCGCAGCACGTTTTAACCATTGGCGGGTCTTTTTTGTTTTCTGCCTTGTCGATGGTCGAGTCATGTTTTGCACATGCTTGGGGCCGGTTTTTGTGATTTTTTAGATGGATTTTTGTGAATTGTTAGACAAGTTTTGATGAAATTCACTTGAAATATATTATATTTTCATTAAAATTTGTTTTTTGTTGTGCTTGTAGGAGGGAGGACAAAGTGTAGAAGCCTCTTTCGCTATCATCATCAAATAACAAGTTTAAAATGAGTGATTCGGTAAATACCTTATTTCTTTGTTGTTTAATAGTTAAATTATCGCAACATAATTGTTTCAAGACTAACATAAATATTTATACCATGTATTGTTTGTAGGGAGGTTTTGGAAATGATAAGGGTGACAATGTTGATTACACATCATTTTTCATATACGATGTTGTTTATGATACCCATGATGATGCTTTTGCAGCAGGAGATTGCCATGAGAAATAGGTTTTTCTTGATTGTGGGATCAGTCAATCAAAATCACTCATCAGAAAAATATCCGCGGTACTATATGGATTGCAACCATGGCTATAGGAACAAGTCATATACTCCTGATTTGGAAAAAACAACACGGAGCAAATCTAAAACAGGTAAGTCTGATTGTCGTTTCCGAGTGGTAGTGCGTTGTTCATTGGTAGATGGCAAATGTGAGTGGAGAATTTTTTGTGTTAAGGACAAAGAATCCGGGTAAGTCGAGAGGATTTCACAATCACAAATTGGAGGTTTATTCTGAAGAAAGTAGGCAAAGGAATTCTCTTTCGAAAGAGAGAAGAATAGATATTAAGGAGTTGGAGGCAACACATACTCAGGCAAGAGATATTAGGAGTTTTATGAATAGGAAGTACGATGCTCATCACCATATGAAGCAGATTTATAACGAGACAGAAAAGATTAGGCGTGAAAGATTGGGTGGCATGAAACCTATGCGGTGGACATTGATAGAAGCTCTTGTTGAGTGCGAGTTTGATGATGATCGTCGTGTTTCTAGACTCTTCCTTTGCCATCCAGAGTCTATTCGGATGTTGAGCGCATAGTATTTCATCATTTTGATAGACTCAACTTACAAGACCAACAAGTATAAGCAGCCACTAGTTCAGTTGATTGGTGTTAGTCCGGTGAAGAAGAACTTCAATATTGGGTTTGCATTGGTGTCGGATGAGACGAAGGAGACAAATGCTTGGATTTTGATGCAATTGAAGCATCTGCTTGGTGATCGAACACCGGATGCGTTTGTTACCGATAAGGAGGGAGGTTTGGGTGTCTCATTGCTACAGATCTTTGCCATCTTCAGCTCATTTACTATGCGTGTGGCACATGAAGAGGAACATTGAAGCTAAAATGTTGTCTTTTAGGATCAGTCGTGATTCTGCCGAGTGGTTTATAGTAGGTCCATGGGGGAGAGTCTTGAATGCCAATACCGAGGCAGGGTTCCAACGGTGTTGGCGAGACTTGCAAAATGGTCATTGGGGTACAAACGAAAAGTTGATGGACTACCTCAGAAGTGAGTGGATACCATGCGCGAAAAGGTGGGCTCATTGCTACACCAATTGTGTCTTCCATATTGGTAACACAAGCACAAATAGGGTAGAGTCAATGCATTCCTCTTTGAAGAAATGGCTTGCCACTTCGACCCACAAGATCGATACACTCTTCCTTAGATTTCATACATCCGTCGAGGGAAGAGTGATTGAATTGAAGAAGGACTTAGAGGCATCACTTTCCAAGGTATTTTCATTTTTTTTCCTATTTAAATTAGTACTTCCCTATATCCTCAATTTGATTTTGACTTAGAAATTCATGATTCGGAAAGGTATTTGCATTAGCCTATGGACCGCCATATGGAAACTTGAATAAGGAAGTAAGTTTGTGGGCGATTGAGTTGATGATGGAAGAACGAGGAAGGGAAATCGTTCGGCGATGTGGATGTGGGCTACATGAGACACATGGTCTACCATGTAAATGTAAGATGGATGAATATAGTGTTGCCGGCGTAGAGTTGTATCCCTACCACTTGCATCGATTCTAGTCATCTTTGGTGTATGAGAGTCCTCCCGACAGTGCCGAATGGGAAGACCATGATGCCATTGAGCGTAACATTTTTACAGCAATGGTGGAGGATGTGTACAAACAAGGGCCAGCTGCTATTCGGAAGGCAACTCAGATAATACGAACCCATATTCTTCCTCAAGTTGAAGGCCTACAAGAGCCTAGGGAGTCAGAGGCTCAAAGGGGACGACCACCTAAGAGGACCAACGCCCGAGATCCTTCCTCGTTTGAGCATGAGAGGGCAAGGTCAGCAAAGAGGAGCAAAACAAATCAGATCCCGAGGACACTTAGGAGCAAAACCCCCGCAGGTTAGCATCATTTTAATATTTTTGTGATGATATCTTGTCTCATTTGTAAGGTTTCGAATATGTGACCATTTATATTAGTTATTTTTTTCCATTTGTTGTAGGTTCACGGAAAAGTCAGCATATGCAAGTTCACAATGAGAGAAATGGTTGCCCCTATCTTCGCTATGTCCCACCCAGCATCCACCCTCTTGTTAGAGGTTGGTTTGTGATAGCATCGTATTTGCACGTGTTTTCACTCGGGTTTCCTGTCCATTTTGGCTCGAATTGGTTGTTCCTTGGCCTATTTTACGCTAGGTTGTGTTGTTTTGTCGTATTTCAGGTCCTAGCAAGTAAGGAGGTGCATAGGCGCAAGTTTCGGGTCATTTGGAGGCCAGATGGCGAATCACAGAGGGAATTACGGGCAGCCCCTGCCAAATTACGACCGTAATTGGTCAGGGCATGCCCATAAACCAATTGCCGAGCCTTCTCCCCAGATATTCCTCTCGGTGATAAAATTACGGGCAAGACCCCCAAGAATTACGACCGTAATTCCCAAATTACTGGCAGTAATTGGGAAATTACGGGCGTATCTCCTCCTCCTTCAGCTTAATTGAAACGTGCGTTTTGGTGCGAATTACGGGCAGGACGTGATTACGGCCTTAATTCTGCCCGTAATTCGCCCAGAGTCGGGTTTTTTGGAGGCATATTCGAGCCAAGGAAGAGGAATTCGAGTTTCCAGAGCAAAAACAGAGTTTTAGAGAGAGAAAGAGCGAAGAACAAACCCTAGGAGCTATTTTGGAGTGGATTTCTCATCATTGAAGCCCAGATTGCGTCCCCAGGAGTGAAGATTGACATCCCAGAGCAGATTTTCCTCATCTTTATGAGTATGACTACTCTGATTTCTGTTTTCCTTTCTCTCTCTATGGAGTAGAACCTTTCTCTCACTTGGGTATGAAGAACCCTAGTTCCTTGTGTTAGGGATTTGATTGTAATGACTTGGGATGATATTACTGTTTGACTTTAATCGAATGATGCATGTTTATTGAATTGATTGGAGTCTGATCAGCTTTTCTCAATTTCTGCTGCAACCTGAGATAGATAGAATCTGATTAGGTTGTTAGAGCCTCTTCATTCGATAGTAGGAGATTGGCTATACGAGAGTTAGCCAGTTTACTGCTTTGTACTGGAATTCAATTCCAGTAGTGGAGTTCTGTGTTCATAGCCTCAGCTTTCTATCCCGGTGAAGACAAGGCGTCTGCCGGGTAGTAAGACTGAGAGGGCTTGGTCAGCTTAAGAGATTCCAAGCTACTGTCGGATCTTCCGCAGTCTAATCAACAGTAAATCAACCCAGGGGAATTACAATTGAACCTAACTAAGGGGCTAGGGGGACTCATTCCCGAGTGACTCTTACCTGCTTTAGAAAACCGAACCATTTCCTGCTTTCTTATTGCTTTTGCTTTAAACAACAATCACTCGAACTAGTTAGCTAGATAATAAATCATCACGGAGTAAGCAGTAGATCTAGACCCCGGGTTGATAATATAACTTGCCTGTTACTGCATTCCCGGACTGCGATTACACTTGGGGCACTGCCAGGAGATCGAGACGAGCACCAGGACGGGGTGTGCATGCTGTGGGCACCCAGTCATCTGATTTGGTGCAGGTGGTATCGAAGTTGGTTTCAGCTATCGATCGTTCTGGTTTGATTGCAGGTACAGGACAGCCGCAGGCGATGCACTGCCAGTGGTGTGAGAGCTCTCATCACACCATGGAGGACTGTCAGGCAATGAGGGAGTCGTCTACTCCCCAGGAGCAGGTGGAATTTATCGGGAATGCCAGGCGCTTTGACCCCTACAGCAACACCTATAACGAGGGGTGGCGCCAGCATCCTAACTTTTCTTGGGCTGGGCCAAATCCCAGACCACCAGCTCCCCAGGGACCACCCGGTTTTCAGAGGCCTCCATACTAGCCCAGACAGGGGCAATTTCAGCAGCCACAGCAGCCACTCTACCCGCCCAGACAGGGGCCAGTTCCACCTCAGTCACAGGTGCGACCATTTCAGCAGGTAGGGGCAGCACCTGCAGCCCCAGTACAGAGTGACCCGATGGTGGAACTGAGAGATCTGGTGGGTTCTCTGGCCACCTCCAGTGCAAATAAATTCAATAACATTGAGCAGTTCATGGAGAAAGCTTCAGGCAAGTTCTTGGAGCTAGAAGCTGGTCAGAGAAACACACAAGCTGTGCTGCGAGATATACAGACCCAGCTTGGTGGTGTTGCCCAGGCTGTTGCTCGGAGGACTCCAGGCACCTTGCCTGGTCAGACCATCCCTCACCCGCAGGACCCGGATGGCAACTGCAGTGCCATCACAACCAGGAGTGGCAAGGTGACTGCTGATCCCCCTGTTCGGGCAGAGGAGAGAGAGACCCCTGCTTCAGCACTTCCAGCTAATCAGGAAGAAATGGAGAAGGAGGTTGAGGTGCCTGCTCCTAAACCGCAACCAGTGGTGAAGGAGTATGTACCACAGCTTCCCTTTCCTACTCGGTTGCACAAGGACCGACTGGAGACTGAGTTTGCCAAATTCATGGCAATGCTGAAGTAGGTGAATATTAGCATGCCCTTCGTGGAGGCATTATCGAAGATGCCCAAGTATGCCAAGTTCATGAAGGATCTCCTCACCAACAAGAGGAAGCTTGGGGAGTTGTCCACGGTGATGCTAAACGAGGAGTGTTCTGCCATCCTGCAGAACAAACTACCAGAGAAGCGAAAAGACCCAGGGAGTTTCACTATCCCTTGCATGATTGGTAGTTTGCATGTAGGGAAGTCCTTGGCGGATTTAGGCGCTAGCATTAATGTCATGCCATATTCACTGTTTAAGAAGCTAGGCCTATGTGAACCCAGTAATACTAGGATGAGCATCCAGCTTGCTAATAGATCTATTGTGCATCCTAGGGGTATAGCAGAGGACTTGATAGTCGCAGTAGGGCCATTTTCATATCCTGTTGATTTTGTGATTTTGGACATAAATGAGGATGTTGATGTGCCATTGATACTGGGTAGACCTTTTCTCGCCACCGCCAAGGCGCTGATTGATGTTAATGATGGAAAACTGATTTTAAGAGCTGGGGGTGAACAAATCACCTTCTCTGTTTCTGATAATATTAAACACCCCCAGCTCCATGATGATCTTGATTACTGTGATGTTGTTGCTGATTTTGAGACCGCACTCGCCATCACGAGTGCGGGTACTGATGATTTCCTTGAGCGTTGTCTTTTGCTAGGGGAACAGGCATCACAGGATATGCAGCTGGAGGCGCAGCTTGCGGAGCTGGACGAGGCTGCGAGCGAGGGGCGAGAGATACCATTCAAGCCGATCCCCATCTCGCCCTGGTTCGCTACATCATTGGAGGAGCCACCAGAGTTGGAGCTTAAACCCCTCCCATCTCACCTGGAGTATGCTTTTCTCCGGGAGGGGAATAAGCTCCCGGTGATTATTAGCTCGGATCTGACACCCGAGCAGAAGAGCAGGCTGGTGGCTCTACTGCAGAAGTATGCCCGGGCCATGGCATGGAAGATCACCGACATCAGAGGCATTAGCCCATCCTTCTGCTCTCACAGAATCTTGATGGAGGATGAGGTTAAGCCAGTCAGGCAGCCACAGAGGAGATTGTCTCCTAACTTGGAGGCAGTGGTCCGGGCAGAGATTGTGAAGCTCATGGATGCAGGGATCATCTTTGCTATATCTGATAGCAAGTGGGTCAGCCCCACTCAGGTGGTCCCGAAGAAAGGCGGGATGACTGTGGTCCCGAATGAGAAGAAGGAGTTGATCCCGATGCGGACCGTGACCGGTTGGAGAGTCTGCATCGATTACCGGCGCCTGAACGACGCCACCAGGAAAGATCATTTCCCCTACCTTTCATTGATCAGATGCTGGAGAGGTTGGCTGGGCATGAGTTCTATTGCTTCCTGGATGGCATGTCTGGTTACTTCCAGATTCCTATTGCACCGGAGGATCAGGCGAAGACCACATTCACTTGCCCCTTCGGCACTTTTGCTTACCGGAGGATTCCATTTGGGCTGTGTAATGCACCGGCGACCTTCCAGAGATGCATGCTGGCGATCTTCGACCGACTGGTTGGAGAGATCATGGAAGTCTTCATGGATGATTTCTCAGTATATGGAGACTCTTTCACTCACTGTCTCCATAACCTGGAACTCGTTCTGGAGAGGTGCGAGGAGACTAATCTGGCACTCAGCTGGGAGAAGTGCCATTTCATGGTTCGTGAGGGTATCGTGCTCGGGCACAAGATCTCCAAGAAGGGGATTGAGGTAGATCGCGCGAAGATTGAGACGATCAGTCAGCTACCTCCTCCCGTGTCTGTGAAGGGCATTCGCAGCTTTCTGGGTCATGCAGGCTTTTACCGGCGCTTCATCAAAGATGTCTCGAAGATTGCCCTGCCGTTGACCAAGCTGCTGGAGAAGGATGCGCCATTCCAGTTCACTCCCGAGTGCACAGCTGCATTTGAGACTCTGAAGGAGAAGCTTACCCATGCCCCTATCATGGTGACTCCTTACTGGTCTCTTCCTTTTGAGCTGATGTGCGATGCGAGTGACTATGCAGTCGGAGCAGTTCTGGGTCAGAGACGCGAGAAGCACTTCCAGCCCATCTACTACGCGTCCAAAACCTTGAACGATGCACAGGAGAACTACACCACCACAGAGAAGGAGCTCCTCGCTGTGGTGTATGCGTTTGACAAGTTCCGACCCTATCTAGTGCTCTCTCATGTGGTGGTCTACACTGACCACTCGGCGATTCGCTACCTGATGAGCAAGGCTGATGCAAAGCCTAGGCTCATCCACTGGATCCTGCTGCTGCAGGAGTTTGATATCGAGATCCGGGACAAGAAGGGAGCCGAGAATGTTGCTGCAGATCATCTTTCGCGGTTGGAAGCCCCTCCGGTGGACAACTTCGAAGAAGAGATCGACGACTCCTTCCCGGGTGAGCGATTGCTGGCGATGACCCTGGTGGACAGCGTGGCCCCTTGGTATTCTGACTTTGCCAATTATCTGGTGGGCAAGCAGTTACCCAAGGGGATGGCTACTCATGCAAAGCGCAAGTTCTTCTCCGATCTGAAGCACTACTTCTGGGAGGATCCTTACCTCTTCAGAATCGGAGCAGATGGCGTGATCCGGCGCTGTGTCATGGAGCATGAGATGGGAAACATCCTGTCTCAATGTCACGAGGGACCCACTGGCGGTCATCATGGAGGAAACCGCACGGCGCGGAAGGTGCTACAGTCAGGCTTCTATTGGCCCTCGCTCTTCAAAGATGCAGACACCTTCGCACGCCAGTGCGACCGCTGCCAAAGGTCAGGTAACATTTCTGCCCGGGATGAGATGCCCCAACATATCTCTGTTCTTTGTGAAATTTTTTATGTTTGGGGTATCGATTTCATGGGCCCATTCCCTCCATCTTTTGGAAATCTGTACATATTGGTTGCAGTAGACTACGTCTCGAGGTGGGCAGAAGCTCAAGCCATGCCCACCAATGATGCAAGACGGGTCTGCTCATTTCTGAAGCAGCTGTTCTCCCAGTTCGGGACACCTCGAGCCATTATTAGTGATAGAGGAACCCATTTTCAGGGGCAATTCACTAAACTCCTCTCTCGCTATGGTGTTAAGCATCAGGTGTCGGTGGCCTACCATCCCCAGTCAAATGGGCAGGCCGAGCTGACGAACCGGGAATTAAAACGGATAATTGAAAAGACGGTGGATCAGTCCCGCAAGGATTGGTCCACCAAGCTCGATGATGCTCTCTGGTAGGGGTGGGATTCGGTCGGTAAACAATTTACCGTTTACCGAATTTACCGGTTTCGGTATACCGAAGTTGGCCAAACTGGTTACCGATTACCGATACCGGTTTGTAACCGGTTTACCGATTACCGAATTACCGGTAAACGATAACAAACCGGTATTACCGAAATACCGTGAGAAGTGATTTCGGGCGATTTTTTCGGTCGGTTTACCGAATATTTACCGAACCGAATTTCTGGAAGTGGGGTGATGTTGTAATATTTTTATTTTTTTGAGTTTTTTTCATCATTTTTGTAATTAATAATTTATTATTAACTCTTATTTACAATATTTTTGAGGCCTATACTTACATTCATGTATGTAATATTTTATATTTGTGAATAATGATGTAATATTTTTCATAATAAAGCAACAAAACGCAGCGCAGCACTAGGGAGTAGGGAGGGGGGATTCGGTATCGGTAATACCGATTTACCGTCGGTATTTACCGATATCGTGTCCGGAAAACCGACTCCCCCAACTTCCCGCTCGGCTACCGATACCGCCGGTAAACGGTTTACCGTTTACCGCCGGTTACCGGTTCGGTAAAACGGTAAACCGTTTACCGGATTACCATTTACCACCCCTACTCTCTGGGCGTATAGGACTTCCTATAAAAACCCGATTGGCACTTCTCCCTATAGGCTTGTCTATGGGAAGGCATGCCATTTGTCGGTAGAGCTAGAGCACAAGGCCTTCTGGGCCATTAAGCTGCTAAACCTGGATTTGAGTGTTGCAGGTACAGAACGTAAGTTGCAGCTGCTGGAGTTGGAGGAATGGCGTTACCACGCCTACGAGAACACCCTGCTCTACAAAGAGCGCACCAAGCGTCTCCACGACGCTAGGTTGAGGGGCCCGAAGGAGTTTCAGGTAGGTGATCGTGTTCTGCTCTTCAATGCACGCCTGAAACTCTTTCTGGGCAAGCTCCGTTTGAGGTGGTCGGGACCCTTCACGGTCACCCAAGTTTTCCCGCACGGTGCGGTGGAGATCAGCAATGCTCAAACCGAGCCATTCAAGGTGAATGGCCACCTCCTCAAGTTGTATTTGGGAGGTGCTGTCGAGCGCGCAGAGCTGCTGATCAAGCTCGAGGACCCTTAGTTCCTCTACTGGCGTCCAGCTAAAAGACGGTAAAGAAGCGCTTGTGGGGAGGCAACCCCACCACGGTTTGCATTTCTATCCTTTTTCCTTTTTAATTTTTGTCGTTTTCGAGTCATTGAGTCTGTCTGGAGTCTTTCTGGAATGTTTCTCGTGCCCCGGATGGTCTATTCTGGTCTATGGTGGTGTATTTTTTGAACCGGGGCACGTTTGGGTTTGGATGTTCGAATTTGCAGCTCAAAAACAGGTGAAAAAGGGCCCTCGGCAGTAAAATTACGGGCATGGGGGGACTAATTACGGTCGTAATTCATCTACCCCCTGCCCGTAATTGATTCAGAACAGAAAAACTGCCTTGGCAGTAAAATTACGGGCAAGGGGGGGAGAATTACGGTCGTAATTCTAACTACCCTTGCCCGTAATTCGATCAGAGGGGGCCTATTGCTCTCGGCCTTAAAATTACGGGCAGGCCAGGGGGTAATACGGCCGTAATCCTGCCCGTAATTACCCCCGAGCCTCGTTTAAAAAGTGACGGCCGAGACCTCCCCCTCTCTCTCCCCCATTTTTTCTGGTCAGTTTCTCTCTCCTCTCACCGGAAACTCGAACCACTCTCTTCTCCGGTGGTTTTCCGGCCATATCTCGCTCACCGGAGGTCCAAATTAAATTTCAAGACCACCCCTGTGCTCCTCTCGTCGGCGCCCACAAGTCTATACCAGTGGGGTCGAGTTTCGTGGTGGTTTGGGTCTCCGGAAAACCGCGACCCTTCAGTGTTCTTCCGGCCAGATCTCCCTCCTCGGACCTCCGATCGAGAAACCGCGACCACCACCGCGTTCCTGGTACTTGGGGCGTCATTCCCCAAAGTTTTGGGCCAGTTTGGCTCCGGTGAAGTCGCCGGCGATGAAACTCCGGCGAGCCTCCCGGCGAGTTTCCCGACGATTTTTGTGGTCTTTCGGTCTTCCCTCACCTTCCCCACGATATCCTCTTGTGCCTCCAGGTGTGCTTCTATACTTTTACTTGTCATTAGTGGAGGATTGATATTGTGGGTTTAGTGGGGAATTTCGGGAATTGGTTTGTGCTTGAATTAATTCGGTAGGCCTACATTGTTGCTTGCTTTGTTTGGTCATCTTTCGGTTGGCCTACCGAGTAATATGAGTTGTGATTGTCCCGCTTGGAGCCTAATTTGCTGTCCGGGTTTATAATCCGAGGGCTCCAAGTGCGTTTGAGTTTCTGTGAATGGTGAATGATTATGATTGGTTGTGAATGTTTTTCCTTTCTCGGGGCCTAGTCCACTGTCCGAAATTATGATTCGAGGGCCCCGGGTGCGGATGATTGTGACCTCAACATTGACGAAATTCCATGTATGTTGTTGGGTTTCTGCTGTTTTGTGGCTGCAGGAAAATGAACACGTACCTGAACATGCTCGACGCCGACCAGAGGAAGACTTTGCGGGACATCCGACGCCGCAAAGTCGTTCAGCACCATTACCTCGACTGGGGAGTCTTCGAGGATCTGGGTGCTCGCGAGGCAATGGAGGCTGCCATCCGCGCTTTCTCTTGGCGCCGCCTCCTCTGCCTTGCTGAGCCGATTTATCAGGAGCTACTCTGGGAGTTCTACTCCACCTTCGAGCACTTCCGGACCCACGCGGGCACGCACGGCAACGCCATCCAGTTCCGACTCGGAGGGGTGTTCTACTCCCTTAGCTATGATGACTTTGGTCGGGCACTGGGGCTCCTTCCACCATTCCCCTGTCACCTGGCCATCGAGGAGCCCGACAGTCCCATCTTTCGGGACCAGCAGTTCTTCGAGAGGGTCTGCCTTCCGGAGTTTGCAGGAGCTGTTTTCCTTCCGGGCCACACCACGGCTACTCAGCTGCGACCAGAGTGGCGCATCATCAACCAGCTGTTGGGGAAATCCTATACCCCCAGCGAGGGCTCCACCAGTCATCTTCAGCTCCGCACCCTGCATTGCCTGCACTCCATGAGCCACGAGGTGGACAACCTCCATCTGTCCTCTCTCATCGCCCGGACCGTTGTCAGGTCTTCTCGGTGTAATCGACCCCTGGCGTGTGGGCCGGTGGTCACTGCCCTGGCACGGTACTACAACGTCGACCTCTCCGGGTTCACTCTCATCCAGGAGGCGACGCCATTCTCCAGGGAGACCCTCCGGCGCCAGCTGATACTGGAGCGCGACGGGAACGTGGTCTGGATCAGGGGCCTTCCTCGCCCTGTTCCTCGTGCACCAGAGGGTGAGGAGCTACCCGAGGCGAGTGATGCTGCAGCCCGTCGGACTACTCGTCGGACGAGGACTCGGCCCACCCCCTCTGCACCTGGCGACTCCACTTCCGGTGCCGGCCCGTCTGCTGCGGCACCCACCACCTACATTGCCGAGCAGCTGGCAGCCCTCTCCCGCCAGAACGAGCAGATCCTAGCTGGCCAGGAGCACCTCAACGCCCGCCACGACCGTGAGCGTGAAGGTCGCCGCCGCATCATTTCAGCTCAGCATTACATGATGAGCTACTGGAACATGGATCCTGCTGCTGTGAGCTACCCTTGGGAGGCGTCCCCGGGGCATGAAGACTACTACCCGCCTCCCACTGGCGATGGAGGCGACGAGTTGTGATTTGGTTTTGCCAGCCCATCGAGTTGGGGCTTGGCTTTTGTCTATCTTTCCAGACTTAGACTCCGTATTGTGTTTGGTTTTTCTTTCTTGTTCCCGTTGTGTGGATTATTGACTTGGAACTATGTGTTATTTCACCCAATGTGTGTGTTCTGTTGGTTCTAGCTCTGTGCCCGTCGGAGTGGTCCTTGTCCAGTCCTTTTCTTTTGACTGGTCCGCCATCCAGTCAACGTTCCTGCCACTGTTTCACGGTAACATCGTTCCCCTTCCCTCGACTCCATTGAGGACACTGTCGCATTTAAGTGTGGGGGGGGGTCCAAGTCCGCTGTCCGAATCTTACGATTTGAGGGCTCCAAGTACTGCTGTTTGATAATATTGGCACTGTGTTTTGATGGATGAATTGATTGGTTTTCGGATTAATGCATGACAACTTGTTTGCGACTAGGACAACCTATGATGAGGACTGAGATGTGCAGTAGAATTGTGTAGGGGTTCAGTTTTTCAACTGTTTGCTTACCAACTGTGACTTGATCTGATCACTTGTTCTTGACAGTCGTTTATGCATCTAGTTCAGGGTATCAGAATGTGAGATAGAGCATATAGGTAGCCATGTGAGATTTGAGCCTGCTCGTTTCTTTCTTGTGCGATAGATCCCTCTTCCATGATGTGTAGCATTCACGTTGTCATTAGCTAAGATGATGGGGGCATAGGATTAGCCCACGCCCAAAACTGACTGTCCTGATGTGTCATATCCCCTAGTCAGCCCCTTTGAGCCGTGTGTTATCCTTTCTTTTGGTCTATAACGGAAAAAAATCACCCTTGTTGCATCTTTTAGAAGGTTCCACCGAGTGGTTGTTACATATTCTCTGCTGTTTCTGCTAAAGTTTATGTGAGTGTTGGAGGTAGTGCGTAAAAGTTGGGCAGATGTTTGAAATATGTGCAGAAGTGGTGGCTCTCTTAAGAAATGAAAAGAAAAATGTGCAGAAAAACAAAGAAAAATTGAAAGCAAAAGAGAGCCACTACCAAAAATCTGAATAATGCCCATTAAGTAGTGTTTCTTAGCTGTCTGGCTTGGAAATGCTGATGTTTATGCCTCCTTCGCTCTTGTGCTCTTGAAAATGTTGAGTATTGCAGAATAGCAGAAAGGGAATACCGGTTTGTTTGACTGTGATTGTGTGAGTTTGGAAATGTGGAACCTTGTGCTATGAATACTTCCACCACCTGAAAGGACTTTTCCCCATGTCCAAGACCCTAGCCAGTCATTTGAACCTGTGTCTAAGACCTCCTGATTAGTTAGTGATGACATCCTATATGTGAACTCTAGCAGTTAGAGGCTGCCATCATGGTGAAGAGATGTTAGGGATTGAGAGAAATAGCATGCGCATTTTTCGCATTAAATTGTCCTGACCCCACTGGTCGAGAGTGAGTGATTCATTTTCATATTCTTTATACTCTTGTACCCCGGTGAGGACCTAGATTGCTCGGTCTCTATTCTGATGTCTTGAGTTGGATGCATGAGTTGACTGTTTTGAGTGAGTGGTTGAGTCAAGTCTGGGTTGGTTGGTGAACAGAAGGGAAACTCTTCCGTTGCTCGATTTTGCAGCACTCGAATGTCCTTTGAGGTGGTTGTCCAGGTTGCTATTGAAGTTGTTCATGTGTTGATGTTTGAAAACCAGTATGATTCACGTGTTCTGTGCCTTTATGACTTGTCCCCAATGTTTGTTGATTGAAATATATGAGCTTACCTTGTGTAGTACTTGGTTTGCTTGGGGACAAGCAAACAGTTAAGTGTGGGGGAATTTGATAGCATCGTATTTGCACGTGTTTTCACTCGGGTTTCCTGTCCATTTTGGCTCGAATTGGTTGTTCCTTGGCCTATTTTACGCTAGGTTGTGTTGTTTTGTCGTATTTCAGGTCCTAGCAAGTAAGGAGGTGCATAGGCGCAAGTTTCGAGTCATTTGGAGGTCAGATGGTGAATCACAGAGGGAATTACGGGCAGCCCCTGCCAAATTACGACCGTAATTGGTCAGGGCATGCCCGTAAACCAATTGCCGAGCCTTCTCCCCAGATATTCCTCTCGGTGATAAAATTACGGGCAAGACCCCCAAGAATTACGACCGTAATTCCCAAATTACTGGCGGTAATTGGGAAATTACGGGCGTATCTCCTCCTCCTTCCGCTTAATTGAAACGTGCATTTTGGTGCGAATTACGGGCAGGACGTGATTACGGCCGTAATTCTGCCCGTAATTCGCCCAGAGTCGGGTTTTTTGGAGGCAGATTCGAGCCTAGGAAGAGGAATTCGAGTTTCCAGAGCAAAAACAGAGTTTTAGAGAGAGAAAGAGCGAAGAACAAACCCTAGGAGCTATTTTGGAGTGGATTTCTCATCATTGAAGCCCAGATTGCGTCCCCAGGAGTGAAGATTGACATCCCAGAGCAGATTTTCCTCATCTTTATGAGTATGACTACTCTGATTTCTGTTTTCCTTTCTCTCTCTATGGAGTAGAACCTTTCTCTCACTTGGGTATGAAGAACCCTAGTTCCTTGTGTTAGGGATTTGATTGTAATGACTTGGGATGATATTACTGTTTGACTTTAATCGAATGATGCATGTTTATTGAATTGATTGGAGTCTGATCAGCTTTTCTCAATTTCTGCTGCAACCTGAGATAGATAGAATCTGATTAGGTTGTTAGAGCCTCTTCATTCGATAGTAGGAGATTGGCTATACGAGAGTTAGCCAGTTTACTGCTTTGTACTGGAATTCAATTCCAGTAGTGGAGTTCTGTGTTCATAGCCTCAGCTTTCTATCCCGGTGAAGACAAGGCGTCTGCCGGGTAGTTAGACTGAGAGGGCTTGGTCAGCTTAAGAGATTCCAAGCTACTGTCGGATCTTCCGCAGTCTAATCAACAGTAAATCAACCCAGGGGAATTACTATTGAACCTAACTAAGGGGCTAGGGGGACTCATTCCCGAGTGACTCTTACCTGCTTTCGAAAACCGAACCATTTCCTGCTTTCTTATTGCTTTTGCTTTAAACAACAATCACTCGAACTAGTTAGCTAGATAATAAATCATCACGGAGTAAGCAGTAGATCTAGACCCCGGGTTGATAATATAACTTGCCTGTTACTGCATTCCCGGACTGCGATTACACTTGGTCGCAGTTTGGTGTTGTGTTTTGGCGTGTCAGTTTGTCCCAGAACCAGACGGACAATGTGGTTTTCGGGCCATGTCACATGCGATTCATGGAGACGAGGGACACTACCTACAAATGAGACAAGATATCATCACAGAGGTTAGAAACAATTGGGATCTCTATAAGAGAGTTTACCTTTCTAGAGATGGATCGTTGGAGGCAGTTGACTCGCTATGACACAACTCCTAACAATGGCCAAGTGTAACCAATGAAAGGGAATGCAGTATAGTGGCTCAAGTAATAAATATCGAATCCACGGGTCTCTAGAGTTACTATTACTCAGCTTCAGTTCATTATCTAGCAAACCAGATTAAGATGAAAGAACTAAAACTACTCTAACAAACTACAATTAAAGTTAATCTAATTACAGGTTGGGAACTCACTTAGGTATGATTCCCCCTAGCCACTAGCCAGATTAATGATTAATGATCTCTAACATGTTTCACTTTCATTCACAATGCGGATAATCCTTAACTAGACCTTGAGTCTCGACTAAAGGAACAAGGCCCTCTTGAGTCAATTGCCTAGAGGGACGTATCCTTCTCTAGAACAACCGATCAAGGCGTTCTGAACTAGACTCCCTCTATCGAAAGAGGTTCTCAATCGATACAAAGCAGTGAATCAACCCTCGACTAAAGAAATCGATCCACTACTATCAATATATGGTGCTCTATTGACCTAATGAGGTATTCGCTCTCATAGGATCAAAGCAGAATCAATAATCTCGACTAAAGCAGAATTGAATCATGAAAACATGCATAGATTGAATATGAACTCAAGATTATCAAGTCAGAGTACTCATACAATCATCTAATCAAACAAACATAGCTAGGGTTCCTCAAAACCTAAGTGAAGGGAAGTTACTCCATAGAGAAGAGAGAGACTGCAGTAAGAATCTTCAGATGATCAGTCTTCAAGTCCGGGCTTGTTCCTCGAGCTTCCAAGGCGAAGAAATCCTCCAATTCCACTCTTAGAATGCCCTCAAATCGCCCTCTCTCTCTTTGGTTCGTCCCTTGGGTGTTTGGGATCCAAAATCCAGCTCTCCCCCTCCTTTGGCTCGAATTTGGGTTAAAAAACCCGATTCTGGGCAAAACACGGTCGCGGGCACGGTCGTGCTTTGGTTTTGCCCCCGTGTTAAAAACACGCCCGGGCGCGTTGGCCAAAACACGGTCGTGCCTAAATATGGGCACGGCCGTGTTTTGATTTAGGCGCGCCCGTGTTTTTACTGCCGAACCTGTTCCCCTATATTCAATGCTTCGTTTCTCCCTCGTCCGGACTCCGAATCAGTCGCCGTTTGATCTCAAACGCTCGTAGTCTCGTCCTCTTTCTTTTCATGACAAGCTTGCATGATTCTTTGTCCATAAAGTGAGGTAGAAATCCATTCTTCTTCAGGTCATGCCCGAGTTTCTGCTCCCGAATCGCCAATTGATCTCTGATTGACTTGAAACTTGCGCCTATGCTTCACTTTATGTGCTAGGACCTGAAATATGACAAAGGAACACAACCTAGCGTAAAATAGGCCAAAGATGTGATAATTATAGCTCAAACGATCAAGAAACACAGGGGAAAACATGTGCAAATATCGAGTAATCAGCAGTAGTTCACAGATTGGATTGTCGGATTGCTGAGAGATGCACCCAAGAGTATTGGTTCGAGGAGGTGGATCTACTGGTATTCGCAACCATGTACAATTGGGCAATTGTCGTCAATGGACTATATGGAGGGCGACACACATATGGGTACACCGCCTTACCTTTGACGGCATCGGAGGGGGTCACTCAACCAAGTGCAGTTATGGCACTGGTCTTTACTGGGGCACATTGGGTCCGACTCATAGTCGACGATGTCGATGGAGTGACACCAATGTCCCCTTTTTCACCACAATGGTCTCATTTTCGGAGTATGACATCAATTCCTGATTGGGACTTTTTATACGAGCAAGAGCAGGCATTGTATGCCATTCTCGGAGGACATTATCCAAACGATGATGAAGAGGGTGATTAAGTGTTGTTTCCTTAGATTGTGTTTTTAATCAAGTGGTGTATGTTTTGTGTTAGAAAATATGTAGATTTAGGTTAAATTAATCAAGTAACATGTGCAAATTTACTAAAAAACACAAACATCCAAATATAAAAATAACAAACATCCAACATCCGGACATCAAATGACAAATATCCAACACCTAAACCTAAACAAACTAGAGTTCCAACATCCAAACATCAAACAACAATGTTCAACATATAACAACTACATGGTAAGTGGACGGTACGGTCTCTGCTGTCGAAAAGAGATGTACTTGTCACGAACTCGTCGAATCATGTCACCATAAGGACCCAGCCTGTCAAGATCCTCATCAGAAGCACGAAGCAAAGGATCAATACCATCAATAATCTGACATGCTAGCTGCAATGTCCAAGAAATAAAATTTAGTGTTAGTATATAATACCACAGTAGTATAAAATGTTAGAAATAAAATTTACCAATAGGGGAAAAACATAGAAACTAACCATCTCATACGTCAACAACGCCACCTCCTGCTGCTCACCATCTCTAGGGGGACAATGCATGGGTGAGTGTGCAAAGTGTACCACTTAAGGTACTCTGGGTCAACGAATCATGTGTCGTCGAAAGGTGTAGAGTAGGCATCCAAATTGATCAGCTGACAGCGAGACCTCCAAAGATGATCGAGGTCGGCCCCAAAAACGACCTTATAGGTCCCTACAGCAGGTCGACTGACATGAGATGGTAGAATAGGAGGATCAGGGATCACCTGTCTATACCCAAACTGACGGAGAGTGCGTGAGGGATCGTAGGCCTCAGCCACGTCATAGATACGTATCACCCCCCGATACAAAGATCTAGGTACCGCACGACCAGGGTGGGCACCAAAAGGAAGCCAGTCCACGTGGTCCGCTGTAAAGTCGTCCAACAGTCGACGATAATGATCCAACCGTCGTGGAACCTCACTAGGCCCCCATCCATGAACGGGACCCTCCCACCTCCTAGCCAATGGGTCTCCCTGTGTCACGATCTGTGGTGCATCTCTGTTAATGCGTAGCGATCGAAAATACTCATAGATCCAAGCCTGTAACAAGGCCAAGCACCCAGAAAATCCTTTAGATCCTGCTCGACTAGATCTCCCAAGCTGCCTATACATTCAGGCAAGCGCACCAGCACCCCATGCATACTTACTAACCATCTTCAAATCTCTGAAGTAAGAGTACAACCATCCACGAACACGATCAGAACTCTTGTCCACAAAAAGCGTGGACCATGGGAGGTTCTATATAACGAATCCACATAACAATTGATATCAAAGTCTGGTTCTGCACAGCAACAGAATCTAGGTTAATTACCTAGTTTCATCGTCACACGTCGTCCGGTTCTATGCATCTCGTCATTTCGGCCTTCGAGCCACCATGAAAAAAACCCTACAACCTCTTGGAACGAAGATATGATGAGATTCATCACAATCAACATACAGATATTCTATCCACCAGCAGCCGCATCCCTACTACTCGTCGTATCTTCCGCATCCATACAATTACTACACCCCTTAAAATCGCCATGACTTGATGGAAAATCGGGGCTCCGTCGCTATGATAGATGTCTAATCTACTTCTACGATAAACTACAGAGAAAACTAATAACTTTAGGGTATATTCTTCGCATAATACGACATAATGGCATAACGACAATATATATAGTAGTCTAACCCTAACCGACTCACGCCAATTAAGTAAATAATAATAATATGCTAAGTTACGTGTACCATACACGCATCAATATCCTCCCCTTCAAGCATAACCTTGTCCCCGAGGTTACTCTCTGACATCATCCGAAAAATCGCCGACCATCAAAAATAACTCTTGGCCTGCATAACGATGACCGATTGTGAATCGCTCATCACAGTTGAAGCACAGGTCATCCCTCCGATGCCTTGCGATCTCTGTTGGGGTACGCTTGATAGTTTCGAACGGAACATTGGGTGGTGCCCGCGTTGGCGTAGCCACGTTCCCGGTTGTCGGCGCATCCAATCCAAGTCGCATATCTTCTAATTCCTCCTCCCTGCCCCTTGCCAACCTAAACACCTCTCCCAATGATTGAGGTTGGAACTGATGAACCCCACTAGCGATTGTTGGCTTCAAACCCGCTAAATAAGCATTGATCAAGGTACTAACAGGCCAGCCCCTGCAACGATATGTCAGCTTCTCGAACTCAAGCCTATGCTCATCAATTGATCATGTCTGCCTAAGCTGCATAAGATTCTCTTCGCTCGTGCCCCAGCCAGTCGGTTCGAATCTAGACCAGAACTCTTCCTTGAAACGCTCCCACGTGACCGCTTCCCCGGAAGCAGCCATTGTATACTCCAACCACTGCCACGCGTCACCTTCTAAGTGGAATGCAGCCCATGAAACTTTTTGATCCTCTGGTATCCCTTGATACTTAAAGAACCTTTCAGCTCGAGAGATCCAAACTGTTGCATTCTCCTGACCTTAAAAACTTCTTGAAACCCAACCAAAGGTCTATCCCCACCCGGTATAACCTGCTGTCCAAACTGAAGTGGTTCTGTAAGAGTTTGGTCCAACCGATTTACTGACTAGACCGGATCAACACCTTTCAAACTAGGCCACCCCGACCCACTCTGTGATTATAAAAAATGCATTTAATTTTATTTGTTTATTTTTCCTCCAATCTTCCTTTTCTGCCATGGAAGAGAGAGAAATGCAACGGCGGGGAGAAAAAGACGGCGACGGTGGAAGCGAGGGGGGCGACGACGACAATGGAGAGAGATGGAGATCTCGACAATGGCGGCGGTGACGACGGAGAGAGGGAAAGGAGATCACGATAGAGGCGGCAGCGGAGAGAGAGAAATCAGATCTGTCGTCGTCGTCGAAAAAAAAAAGGAGAGAGAGATGATGGTGGAGGAGAGAGAGGCGGTGCGGCGATGGAGAGAGAGAGGTGGCGACGACAGTAGAGAGAGTCGGCACCGGCCGCGGCGACGAATCTCTCGACATCGTAGTCGTCCGAGGGAAGTACAATGATTTGTAATGCAAGTGTTGTCAGTTTGTATTGTTAGTATTTTTGTACATAATGTCAGTATGATTTGTATAGTTTGCATGTTTTGTAATATTAATTTGTATACTTTATATGTATTGATTTGTGATGCAAGTCATGTCGGTTTGTACTGTTAGTATGTTTTTGGTACTTTGTATAATATCTGCCATTACAACCTAGATGAACAAACATTACAAAGTCAACCAAGTTATTTTTTAAGCATAAAAAATATTACAAACATAGTTGACAAAAATGATAAACATGATGGACGATAGTAACAAAACATACAAACATTACAAAATAACAAAACTTACAAACATTACAAAAGAAACCGACAAATAGTACAAAGCATACTCTCTCTCTCTCTCCCTCTCTCTCTCTCTGGAGGGGAAACATTTGGGCCAAAAAAGGCTACCTGAGCCGGCGGGAGAATTTCCCTAGATCGGCGTGCGGGCGGGAGGGAGGGCAGATGATTATCTTTTATTTCAATTTTTAAATAAATTATGTAATACCACCTTACCCTTCATTAAAGTAGATTAATTTGAACCATCAGATTTTAATGGAGCTAAATGGCTGAGATTGACTTAGTCATGTGACTAAGGGACCCTCGCTTAGTCACTTGATCTTAGCCCCTACCCGCTAGCCCTTCTTTATACATTATTTGACAATTTACAAATTCCTTTTTCATTTTTTTTATCTTTTTTAGTTACTTTTGTAATTAATAATTAATATATCATTTCCCATGTGTAGGGGTGGGCAACGGGAAACGGGTATTTGGGTATACCCGTACCCGTCCCGTTTTTTAAGGGTTACGGGTACCCATATTACCCGTAATATTATAAACGGATGGGACTTGGGATTGAACATTCCTAATATGGGTACCCCGCGGGTTACCCGCAAATACCCGTTTGGGTAATGTGGGTACCCGTTATACCCATTTACCAGAAATAACCCACAACCCAGCGCCCCAACCCAATTCACTAATTCAGAAATGTGGCATTGGGCCTTGGCCATTTCGGCCCTTACCCTTAGTCGACCCTTACCCTGCCTATTCCCTTTCGGCTTTCACTTTCACCTCCATGGAGTAATGCTGTATACACTGGAGGTTGTCTTTGGTTAAATTTTGTTTGCTTGCTTGCTTTTTTTTGTTTACGTTTTACCTTCTTATGGGCTTGTTGTAATTGATAAGGAGGGTTCAATTGTTTTGGACTTTGTTGTTTTTGTATTGTTGTGGTCAATATTTCAGTCCTTATAAATAAATTGTGATCTGTTCACTGTGGATTGTATCATAGCAAAAGGGAGAACCACAGCATTTGGTCGGCATTGTCCCTTCCTCTGTTATTAATTATTGTCCCTTCCTCTGTTATTAATGATTCCAGCAGCCTGCACCAGAAGGGAGAACCGCAACAGTTCCAGCACTCCGGTAGCTTGTAGAAGGACGAGTAGCACAACAGCTTGTAGAAGGAATAGTAGCAGCAACTTGCAGAAGCAGAAACTTTTTATTTTATATTTTGGTTGTGTTGAATGAAACTTCTTATTTGATAATTTGGTGCTTAGAATGATTTATTTCTATGCGTTGTGATTGTTCATGATTTGTGTCTTGTGATTGTTAAGCAAGTACAAGTTATTAAGTTAAGTTTAAACTTTTGTTAAAATTTGAGTGGTTTAAACTTTGGGTATTTATGGGTAGTATGGGTACCCGTTATCCGTCCCGTACGGGTAATGGGTATCCGTTTCCCATATGGGTTTGGGATATGGGAAGGACTTTGGCCTCCAAATGGGACTGGGTACCCGTTTAAAACGGGACGGGTATCCCGTCCCGTCCCGTTGCCCACCCCTACCCATGTGGCCACATCTGTTGTTCGTGATTTTCTTGATTTATCTTCTTCCCCCACCGCTGCTTTTGTTTTCTATGAAGTCCCTTCCGGAAGCTCCCTCCCCACTGCATTCACACTTTAAAGAAACATCAAAGAAACACAATTAATTGAGCTCAAAATTACAGTGACGCCTTCCTCGCCTTCGAGATCTTATTCTCTGAGATCTTTGTACTCGCCTCTACCTTCTCTGAGCTCTTTGCTTTTCCCTGATTCCGATGGAAAACCTACGCTTCTCAAAACCTACTTGAGAACCTCATTCGAAAGAAGAAATCTAGTTTAGAACGTCTTGATCGGTTGTTCAAGAGAAGGATACGTCCCTCTAGGCAATCGACTTAAGAGGGCCTGGATTTCCTTAGTCGAGATTCAAGGTCTAGTCAAGGATTCTTCGCATTGTGAATGAAAGTGAAACAAGTTAGAGATCATCAACTATTAATCTGGCTAGTGGCTAAGGGGAATCATACCTAAGTGAGTTCCCAACCTGTAATTAGTAGTCTAACCTAGAGTAGCTTGTAGGAGTAGTTTAGTTAATCAAGCCTTAATCTGATTTGCTAGATAACAAGCCGAAGCTGAGTAATAGTAAATCTAGAGACCTCATGGATTCGATATCTATTAATTGCACCACTATACTGCAAACCATTTCATTGGTTACACTTGACCATTGTTAAGAGTTGTGTTTTAGCGAGTTATTGTCTCGGCGTTCAACTGATCGGTGCTGCAACTCTCTTATGGTGATTTTCCAACTCTGTGACGACTTGGTGCTTACTATTTTTTTCGGTGGAGAAAAGAAGAGATGGAGAAAACAAGGGGTACTATGAGAGAAAGGGAGAGAAAGAAACGATATCATTTAATTTTTATTTTTTTTTTCTTACAAAGTTTTAATGGCTCACGTGACATAAAATGATTGGGTCGGTGCACTAGGGGATTGGATAGTACCAATTACCTTCAGATCAATAATCCTGCATAGCCCAACCACCAGCCGCCACATCACCACCCCCTGCCACTTATGGAATGCCTCTAACCTTTTTAGTTTTCCCCTTAAGTTTTAACAGAAGATTTCTCTCTCGTTTTAAGTTGGAATTTTTTCCCACGGATACATTAGATTAATTGTGCTCTCCAAAATGATATCCACTTCTATATATTTTTGGAACAAAGAAATTGAGACATTTATTACCGGTCTATACCATATGGTATGAAAGCATACCATGGTGGTATGAACATACGAGACTGTTAGATAGTTGAATACATAATAGTAGGAAATATACTAACTATCATTTACGACTTTCAACATTGTGTACCACAAGATACCACCCTTATACCAAGGTGGTATGGGGTGGTGTGTTTTAGTCCTGCATTTTTTCCTCATAAAATTATAGATCCAATAGATCATGATGAACTCGTTCCTTCTGTGCAAATATTTTAAAAAACGATTTAAAAGCGAAGGAGATATCATATTGTATGTAGTTGGTAAAGAGAGCTATGAATTTTTTTCCAAAAAAAATATTGAAAATGGATCTCATTTTTTAGAACACAACGAACTCGTTCCATCTGTGCAAAAAAATTAACAGACCGTTTGGTACCAAATCAATCAAGAATTCATTTCATTGTAAAATCCAAGTTAAAATGAAGAAGATAATAGTCAATTAAAAAACTAAAAAATATTTAATTTTCAAATCTGAATTTTTTTGGGCCAACTTAAATCCAACCGTCCAGATTTTTAGTTATTAAAGGGTGCACTGAAGAATTCCAGAGCAAAAGTGTGGCTAATAATAGGGATGGCAATGGGTCGGGTTGGGTCGGGTTTTGCCAAACCCAAACCCATGGGTTTATTCGTGAAAAAAACCCGGGGTAGAACTCACTGAGTTTGAAAAACTCATACCCAACCCGCTGGGTATTGTCATGACCCGAAATGTCGTGACCGTGTTGATCATCTGAAGAACGCTCCCATCTGGTCGTCTTTCCACTAGAGGGGTAAAGGTGCGACATTAGCATTAAGGCGTTGTCTGCTTGTGCATCGTTTCTGGCCGAGTCAGGATGTGGCTATGAAGGGGATCGTTGCAAGAGAAGGCACAACTGGTCGGAGGCTATTGTCGTCTCCCTGATGAGTCCAAGGTAGGGCGAAACCAGTTGGCATGCGTATGTAGAGAGGTTGGTCTTGAGGAATGAGTGCACATCAAGACGCCGCACGGACTTCGGAAGTCTATGTCCGTAACAAGTGGTATCAGAGTCTGGTTAGGCTGAAGAGCATAGTTCCTCTCTCAGTACGGCATAGGTCGAGTATGGGCCGACCCTATGCCCGAATGAGAGGTGGTCCTGGGTGTGCATATCAGGCGGTCCGGACGCAGATACACATGTGTTGCGCCGTTGTGGGGGACCTCGACAGGCTGAAGATGCAGCGGCCGAGAATGTCGTTCAACCGAAGAATTAACGCTAGCGAGAGTGTAGGGTGAAGGTCGATTGAGGTACCAACGCTGGGAGTAGCGTAGGGTGAAGGTCGACTGAGGTACTAGCGCAGCAGAAGCAAAGAGTGAAGGTTGATGTCGAGGGGCGAAGCGATATGTGCGCGGGGCACAACAGGCTAGCGCGAGATATGCGACCGGAGCCTGTCCATCAGAGGATGGTATCGTATGCGGACGCCCACAATCGGTTCGACTGTTACAGTACATGCTGCGGAGAGAAGCATTCTTCACCACCACGAGGACGTGCTGCATTATGAGTGGTGGAGAATGTCACGACCCGAAATGTCGTGACCATGTTGATCGTCTGAAGAACGCTGCCATCTGGTCGTCTTGCCACGAGAGGGGTAAAGGGGGCGACATTAGCATTAAGGCGTTGTCTGCCTGTGCATCGTTTCTGGCCGAGTCAGGATGTGGCTATGAATTGGATCGTTGCAAGAGAAGGTAAAACTGGTCGGAGGCTATTGTCGTCTCCCTGATGAACCCAAGGCAGGGCGAAACCAGTTGGCATGCGTATGCAGATAGGCTGGTCTTGAGGAATGAGTGCACCTCAAGACGCCGCACGGACTTCGGAAGTCTTTGTCCGTGACAGTATCCGCGGATTCATGGGTACCCACGAGTTTTTGTCGTAAAAAATTTACAATAACAAGTTCCTATCAAAATTAAATTCAAATATCAATCTCTCAATACAAATTATCCATATATAAAACACCATTCTAGAAAATGCAAGCAAATAACAAATTAACTATACAAATGGTTCATCACCAATCTAGAAAACTCAAGAAAATTGAAGCAAATCACAAATTGTCCTTAAATAACATGATGAATTGAAAGCTTCTTCCTTTCAATTAAGTTTCTTCACTCTCCACTCGATAACATCAACTTCATTCTACACAATTAGAGAGAAAAAATTAGACATGTCTCCACAAACATAAATAAGATTAGTTGTTAGAATATAAAATATATCGAGAAAATTAATTATATGGGTGTGGGCGGGTAGCCGGGTACCCATGGGGCGGGTTTACCTAAATCTAAACCCAACCCGGTGAATAGTGAACGGGTTTAAACCCAAACCCGGCCCAAAACCCGTCAACACGGATTTTACCTGCGTTGACCGAATTGGGTCGGGTGGGTACCCGTGGGTTTTGGTTTTGTTGTCATCTCTAGCCAAGAGCATGATTCTCCCTTTGCAAGACTTGTTAATGATCAATCTTAGACAACAGGAAACTGCAATTGAGTTTGACATTATCATCTGGCAGTTATGAAAGCAAAGGAACGAGGAGGTGATGGAGGGCAAAGTGTTCTCAAAGAATGGATTAATTGCAAGGATTCAAGCATGGTTTAACATTGTTGGCCAGGCTCAAAAGAATGTCCAGTTGACCAAAAATGCTAATCCAACTACTAGGCAAAACATGATTGTTGGTTGGGATCCATCTAGAGAAGGTTGGATCTAACTGCAATTCGATGAATCAGTCCTCACTAATTCTGGGAAGGCTGCAGCAGGAGAGCTTTTCAGAGACCGCTTGGGCAAATGCAAAGGTGCCTATGTTTGTAACGTTGGTTCTTGTTCTATCACTGCTGTAGAATTAAAAGGAGCCTTGGAAGGACTCAAAATCGCTTGGAAAGCAGGATATCGCAAGATCCAGCTCAACCATGACTCCATGACTGTGATTGAGATCATTAAAAAATGTCACAAAGAGGATCATCGACATGGTAGTTTGGCAAAACAGTTTAATCTTTTTCTGAATCTTGATTGTGAAGTTTGTATCTCCCATGTTTTTAGGGAAGCCAATTTTGCGGCTGATTACTTGGCTTGCAAGGCTCATGACTTTGGCACACATCCATTCAATGTGTGCGATAGAGACCTTGTATAATGGCTTCGCCATGATGCCAATTTTGCGGCTGATTACTTGGCTTGCAAGGCTCATGACTTTGGCACACATCCATTCAATGTGTGCGATAGAGACCTTGTATAATGGCTTCGCCATGATGTTGTGGGAACCTCCCACGTTCGGTTTTCTAGCAATGTCTTTTAGACGCAATGCGTCTATCTTTCTTTTAAAAAAAAAATTCCTCGTCACCAACATGACAACCATGAACTAGGGGTGGGCATTCGGTCGGTTCGGTTTCGACCGAACCAAAATTATGAATAACGGGTCCCTGAATTCTCCCAAACCTCAAACTGAATTCGAATCGAATTATAGTTCAGTTCTATCGGTTTAAACTGAATTATAATTCGGTTCGGTTTTTCATAAAACCGAATTTGTGAGGCTATTTGTATCTTCTCCCTTTTAAATTATTTTTCACTCCTAATATAAACAATAAATATGCAATTATATGCATCATCAATGATAAAATCAAACTTTTCAACACATAAGTCATAAAAAATTCAAATATTTAAGTCAAAAAACAATTACAAACATAAAAATCCACCATTTTGAGCTTGCAATTATAGTATTTCGGTTTTTCGGTCGGAAATTCGGTTCGGTTGAAAGAACCCTAATTTCCAAAATATCCATATGTCCCTTCGAATTCTGAACCGAATAACATTATTTTGATTTCGGATCGATTCGGGTTTGCCGAACCGGTTGCCCACCCCCTACCATGAACAAATGTGGAAAAAATCTCAAAATACAAATGTTTTTAAAAAAAAATCCCAAAATACACACCTTTTATGAAAATTTCCCAAAATACACATGTTTGATCATCACTGCGGCCGTCAACCATAGTGAATTCATTCACCTCGGTAGAAGAAACCGGTGAATGCATCACCGCGATTGTCGGCCGCGGTGAATGCTTGACCTAACACTGAAACTTCAAACGAACATAACTTTGCGCTCGGTTATCCGATTGTAGCGATTTTTTATTCCGCATAAATTTTCAAGATCTTTCAATATGCAAGCAGCCTTCATCCAAAAAAAAAATGTTGTTTGCTACTCCGAATGAGCAATTTTCGATTTTTCCAAACTTTGGAAGGCCATTACATTTTGCTCCTCAATCCGAACGTCATAAAGTTTTTTTTATTGCGCATAACTTTTTAAAAACTACAATTTTTACCAGGAAATAATTTGAAAAAAAGAAATGTTTTTTGTATACGAGATTTTGGGAATAACTTTGCCTTTACGTTTCACAAATCCACATACATTCCAAAATTATGGTTATGATAAAAGTTGTAGTCCTTCAAAATTTATGCGAAATCAAAAAAAATTTCTTGACATTCGGATTGCGGAACACAAGTTATGATTTTCCAAAGTTTGTGGAAATCGAAAAATTGCTCGTTCGGGGTAGCAAACGACATTTTTTGGGATGAAGGCTTGTTGAATATCGAAAGATCTTGAAAAGTTATGTGAAATAAAAAACAAATAGCTACAATTGGATAAGCGAGCACACAAAGTTACGTCGTTTGTAATGTCAGTGTTAGATCAAGCATTTACCGCGGCCGTCAACCGCGATGATTCATTCACTGCAGTTGATGATGATAGTGATGCCCAAACATGTGTATTTTGAAATTTTTTCATATAACGTATGTATTTTGATAATGTCTTTTTTTTAAACATGTGTATTTTATGATTTATATAATGGTTGAGGTATTATTTATGAAAATTGGGTGTTATTGATCAAAGCCCTCAATTTAGGGACAAGTTGACCTAGAAGTAGGAATCTCCTTATAGCCCACTCTTGGCCATTCGGGTAACCTTCTCTAGGCCAATTCGGGTCAACCTTCAATCATCGAAGAAGTGCCATGATACGTCTTTATTGGTTACTTTTAGCCATTTTTGAATTAATTTCCGAGAGAGTGGTTATGCAAGCCTTAGTTAACCGATTAAGCGGGCTAAG
This sequence comes from Linum tenue, assembly GCA_946122785.1. Taxonomy (NCBI): domain Eukaryota; kingdom Viridiplantae; phylum Streptophyta; class Magnoliopsida; order Malpighiales; family Linaceae; genus Linum; species Linum tenue. The sequence goes on along the minus strand of CAMGYJ010000007.1, from coordinate 49,694,577 downwards.
AAACACTTGAATAGGCTAATTTTGATCTCCTAATGGTATATGAACCCACCTATCACACTAATGTTTAATCTTTGCATATTAACATGAGACTAGGGGGAGCCATGTCTAAGTGATCCTTTCTCATTCGAATTCACCAAAGTTTTATTGCTTGATTGTTTACTTGTTTAGTTTCCTTAGCTTTAACCACAAATCGATCGCTAGATAACTTGTGAACAATTGAAGTAAGTGTGGATAGACCCCAGGTTGATATTGAAATTTTTATCCCACCATACACCCGATTATAGATTGCACTTGGCCTTTAGTTCGGATAGTGTGTAGTGGTAGCGGAATCATTGAATATCTAGTAGGATATAGTGAAAGATATTTTTGAGCACTGTGAGGTTTTTCTTGTAACTTGTTCTACTAGGACATTTACTTATTCAATATCTTTTTAATTTTAGTTTAATTTTTTAAAGGGACACCTCTATATTCAATTTCTGAGTTCGCAATTGCCTCCCCTAAGAGTGGTTCCCATGAAAAAGGCAATAACGATCTCTGTAGTGTTTGTTTGAGATGTGGGAATCTCGAGGCACGTGTAAATGGCATGATCGTCCTTGGATCAAACCTACTGACTCAATCTAACCGATCAGGCATGATGGAAACCCTAAGACCTCCCGCCTTCCTATAAATATCGAACCTCCAAGCCTCATTATGGGTAACACATTTCTTTCCCCTTCACCTTACATTCCTTCTCTCACATCCCTTTATAGGATTTCCCTTACTAACTTGATCGTTAGAGGAAAATCCAGATCTACCAAGGCTTGGTTTATGCATTGCCTTCATGTTAGCTAACCAACATTCGACCCACACTACAACCCATATGGATTTCCCTTATGTGGTGATGGCTATGAACCCAAATTATTATTATCGGGTTCTCCCATCTAGTTCAACACAAAAGATCTCGCTCAAAATAATTAGTGCCCACGGTGGGGCCTCATTGTGAAAAAAAAACTTTCTAACCAAAAACATTTTTGCTCATTCACCAAAAAAATTCATTCTCGCGATGTCAGATCACAAGAACCAAGCTAGGGTCAAGGCCTCGGCACTCGACACTCAGTCCTTAATTATTCAATTAGACTCTTGACACCTAGATCTTTCTCAACAATTGAGGACTGACTTCCGACTGTTGAGCCTTGCACTTGACTCAGTTCTTGGGATCTGACATCGTGAGGATGATGTTTTGGAGAATAAGGGAAAGCTTTTCTGGATTTAGAAATGGTATTTTGAAAGGATTTTTGTTTGTCATCGAGGTCTCATGGTAGGTGTCAATTGTTCTGGGCGAGATCTTTTGGGTCGAACTCGGTAGGAGAACCCAATCAAACTTTGGCATCTGAGTCGTTGTCTAGGAAGGAAAATTATGATGGGTTGGTGTGTGGGTTGGCTCTCGGTTATATGACATGCAAGGCAATGCAAAAATCAGGTTTTTGAGTCTTTCATTGCCTTTCGATGATAAAGTGAGTAAGAGAAATCCTATAAACGGATGAGAGAGAATGAATGTAGAGTGCATGAGATGGAAATGAGTTACCCATAATGAGACTAAAAGGCCTGGTATGTATAGGAAGGAGAAAGACCTCAGGGTTCACACGTGTATGATCACCTAGATCAATTCAAGGACAACAAGGTCATTTGTGTGTCCCTCGGGAGAGTTTGTTATTTCTTGTGTCAAGTCCATGATAGTAATTTGTGATAATTTTGGTTTATGTTTACAGATTAATAAGTTCAATTTTGGTTTAATCTCATATAATCATAGGTTATAGTTATTGACCTGACAAAAACTGTCTCAGACTTTAAGATCAATCTCAAACATTTTTGTCATAGGGTCCAAGAAAAGCTACTCATATTGTCAAAAATTTCTTCTGCATCTGCCACTCGATTTTTCAATATTTGTTGCCTACTTTTCACACTAGTCTTGTCAATGGAAAACATGAATTTCCCTCTCAAAGCCTGAACTATATTGTTTAAATCATGGGGAGTAATCTAGCCACCATGTCTATTCCCTTTACATTCCTTAAAAAGTAAGAGATTTAAGAGCTCAACATCCATGTCATTTGACCAAACAAGATTTTCTTTTCTTTCCTCATCAGATGCATTTTCCAAAACTTTCTCCTTTCTTCTCATTTTACTTCTTACAAAATGCTAAATAAGGTTAATACATGAAATACAGGAAAAAATATTAGACAAATAAATAATATTATTTTACTATCACCTTTCCTAAGGGTCTCAACACAACAACTTTCAAACAAAACATATTAGGTACCCTCAAATTACAAAGCAATTCATGAACCAGTTTAAAAACAACATAGATAGTATAGAATAAGTCAACGAAGGGTCGTTACTCTGGCGAAGAGCGACACCACCTATGAGGGAGAATCGACTGCAAAATTGGCGTCCTGGAGTCTTCGTTTCCCTCGATGAACATCCAAAAATCCCTCCCCATGGTTGGCTAAGTTCCTTAGTTGCGTAGGTATGTGAACCCTAGGGGTTCTAACCATGTAAACTCAATGATTTTGTTGACACTATTGTTTGATTTTCATATGTGTGATGCGTGATTTACTCTATTTAGTTATTTGTTGATTCGAATGAATGCTTAGTTGTTCTTTGACACGATAAAACATAACACCAAACTAGGACCAAGTGTAATCGCATAATGGAAATGCAGAATAGTGGGTAAGTTTAATTTATCAACCCGGGGTCTAGATCTATTGCCTACTCCGTGAACTTCTATTATCTAGTGGGACTAAGTGAGTGTAGCTGAATTCAAACTAAACAGAAAGAAAGCAGTAAATTGTTTGGTTTCCTGAAGCAAGAGAAGAGTCACTTGGGAATGAGTCCCCCTAGCTCCTTAGTTAGGTCCAAGTTGTAATTTCCTTTGGTTGATTTACTTTCAATTAAACTACGGAAGATCCGACAGTAGCTTGGAATCTCTTAAGTTGATCAAGCCTTCTTAGACAGACTAACTGGCAGACGACTAGTCTTCACCGGGATAGAAAGCTAAGGCAATTAACACAGAACTCCACTACTGGAACCAGATTCTAGTACAAAGCAGTGAATTGACTGGCTCTCGTACAATCAATTCACTCCTATCGATTGAAGAAGCTCTAACAACCTAATCAGATTATATCTCTCTCATGTTGCAGTAGAAATCAAAAGAAGTTGATTAGGATTCAATTAACTCTATCAATCCAAAAATCATTACAACTCAAATCCCTAACACATGGAACTAGGGTTCTTCATACCCAAGTGAGAGAAAGGTCTACTCCATATAGAGAGAGAGGAAAACATAAATCAAAGCTGTCATACTCATAAAGACGAGAATAATCTACTCTGGGATGTCAATCTTCACTCCTGGGGATGCAATCCGCGCTTCAATGGTGAGAAATCCACTCCAAAATAGCTTCTAGGGTTTTACCTTCGCACTTTCTCTCTCTAGAACTCTGTTTTGCTCCAAAAAGTCGAATCCTTCAAAATATGAGCTCCTCACTAATAGAACCCGCACAGGTGCAAAAACACGGCCACCAAGCCATAAAAACCAGTCGTGTTTTAATTAGAAGAGGTCGTGTTTCGAAATGACGATTTTGTGAAGTGTAGAGGGAAAACCCAGCCTCTGACACAAGGCCGTGTTTTTCAGCATAGAGGTGTTTGAGGGCGTGTTTCTCAGCAGCCCTGCTTCTTGGTTTACGCGATCGACCTTCTTTCACCACCAAATGTCCTTAAACTCGTCCCCAAGCCATATCTACGTACTAGGACCTGAAATATGACATAAGAACACAACCTACCGTAAAATAGGCCAATGAACGATCAATCGCTAAGCTAAACAATCAAGAAATGAAGGGAAAAACATGTGCGAATGCTACGTTATCAAATTCCCCCACACTTAACCGTTTGCTTGTCCCCAAAGCAAACCAAGTTAGATACAAGGTAAGCTCAAAACATTTTAATCATGCAAACTTTGGGGACATATCATATAGTCACAACACATGTGAATCGTACTAGCTTTTAGACACCAACACATGAACAACAGCAACAACAACCTGAACAACCACCACAGATGACATTCGAGTGCACCAATATCTGGTAAAGGAAGAGTCTCCCCTCTGTTCACATCCCAACATAGACTTGACTCAACCACTTATTCAAGACAGTCACCTCATGCAAAAAACTCAAGATATCAGAATCAAGACCAAGCAATCTAGGTCCTCACAGGGGTAAAGAATGTAAATAATATAAGGAAATGAATTGCTCACTCTCGACCAGTAGGGTTGGGACAATTTGATGCGAAAAATGCTCATGCTTATTCTCTCTATCCTAACGTCTCTTAACCATGATGGAAGCCTCTAAATGCTAGAGTTCACATATCGGGTGTCACCATTAACTAGTCAGGAGGTCATAGACACGGGTTCAGATGACTGGCTAGGGTCTTGGACATGGGGAAAAGGTCTTTTAGGTGGTGGAAGAATTCATACACAAGGTTCCACAGTTCCAAAACCAACACAGTTACAACCATTCAACCCATTTACTTTCTTTCTACCATTATGCATTAATCAAGTTCCTTAGAGCAAAAGAGTGAAGGAGGTCACAATGATGTTAGTATTTCTAAGCCAGACTGCTAAGAAACACTACTTAATGAGCAAGATTCAAAATTTTATGGTGGCTCTCTTTTGCTTTCATTCATTTTTTTTTTATTATTATTATTTTCATATCTTGAGAGAACCACCAACTCTGCACATTTTTTCAAACACATGCCCAACTTTTAAGAACTACCTCCAATCCTCATATCATTTCTAGCAGAAACATCAGAGAACATGCAAAAACCACTCTGTGGAATCTCTAAGAGATGCAAAAGGGTGATTTTTCATTGTAGACCGAAAGAAAGAAAGTTACACGGCTCAAAGGGGCTGACTAGGGGGTATGACACACCAGGACAGTCAATTTGGTTGTGGGCTAACCTATGCCTTCATCATCCTAATTAGTGACAACGTGAATGCTACACATCATGGAAGAGGGATCTATCACACAAGAAAGAAACGAGCAGGGTCAAATCTCACATTGCTACCTATATGCTCTATCTCTCATTCTGATTCCCTTAACTAGATGCATAAGCGACTGTAGAAAATAAGTGATCAATCCAAGTCACAGTTGGTAAGCAAACAGTTGAAAAACTAAACCCCTACACAACTCTATTGCACGTCTCAGTCATCATTATACGTTGTCCTAGTCACAATCAAGTTGTCATGCATCAATTTTAACAGTCATTCGATTCACCACATAAACCACAGTGCCAATATGATCATGCAAACATCAGTACTTGGAGCCCTCAAATCTCGAGATTTGTACAGCGGACTAGGCTCCAAGCACACAGACATCAGTTCCAGTTAATACAAAGCACCAATTCCCCCACACTTGAATTCGACATTGCCCTCAATGGAGTAGAGGAAAAGGGGAACGATGTTACCAGGAAATGATGAGCGGGAACAGTGACTGGAAGGTAGACCAGTCAAGAGTAGGGGACTGGAAAGTGAGCAATCCAAAGGCACAGAGCTAGAGGCATCAAAACACACTAAGTCATAAAAACCATAGTTCCAAGTGAAAAAAAAAACAAAAGAAAAGCAAACCGTGTTGGGGTTGCCTCCTCACAAGCGCTTCTTTTGCGTCTTTAGCTAGACGTAGAGGGTGGATGCTCATAGCGGTGTAGGAACACGTGCTTCCAAGAGAGGATCCACATCGTGCTTGAGGTACAGCTTCATATGGTGGCCATGCACACAACGGGTGACACCACCAGCACATGTCAACTCGACCTGGCCATCCGACGGGATGCAAGCGAGTGAATACTTGAATGGCCAGGGTGATCATGGCTTAGGAGGCGGGACTTGCTCATAGTGGTCTCCAGCTTTCTTTTGAGAAGGTTTAGCTACCTACAGTTTCGGCCGCCACTCCTCCTTGATATTTTCTTTTGGTAACGGGGCGAACGGGAGTGGCTGCGAAGGAATGGGAGGAGAGTCCTGCAAAACAGAAGGCACAGAAGGATACACAACAGACCCGTGCACTTGGTGAGATAAGGCATTCACAGCTGAGATAGCAGTCATATTATTAGCGATGGAAAATGTTATCTGCTCCTCGCCATCTCTCAAAATCAGATCATGCACATCTATGAGAGTATTGGGCGTGGCCAGGAAAGGCTTGCCTAGTATAAAGGGCAGTTCTACGTCCTCATTGATGTCTAAGACAACAAAATCCACAGGATAAAAGAATCTGTCAACCTTAACCAGGAGGTCTGCCACTATGCCCCTAGGATGAACTACAGATCAATAAGCTAATTGAATACTCATCCTCATTGCAGTTGGCTCAAATAGACCTAGTTTCTTGAACAAAGTATAGGGTATAACATTAATACTAGCACCTAAGTCCGCCAAGGACCTCTCAACATGCATTTTACCGATAGAACATGGGATCGTGAAACTACCTGGATCCTTCTGCAGGAGCTTGTTCTGCATGGTGGTCGAACAATCCTCGTTGAGCTCTACAGTGGCCAGCTCGCTCAGCTTCCACTTCTTTGAGAGAAGATCTTTAAGGAAATTTGCATACTTAGGCATCTAAGATAATGCCTCTAGGAAGGGCACTTGAACATTCAAATTTCTAAGAATGGACATGAAGTTCCCGAACTCTGCATCTAGCCGGTCTTTGTGCATCCTAGTGGGAAATGGATCTTAGGCTTGTATTCAACCACTACTGGTTGGGGATTTGGGGCCCGAGCCTCTGGCTCCTTTTCCATCACCAGGTCTTCTACCAGCTCCGAGGTGATTTTCGTCACCTTCTTCGCACTCCTTGGCGGTGCATTTTCAGTTATAGTCCCACTTCTCAGCATGATGGCGTGTAGCCCCTCCTTATGATTTTTGGAATTTGGCAAGGGTTGGACAGGTAGTGTGCCAGCCGATCTGGAAGCAAGTGCATATGCCAGGTGCCCGATTTTGGTGTCCATATCCTGCAGGAGTGCCTGCTGGTTCCTCTGGCTAGATTCAATCTCCATGAATTTTCCCGTAGCCACTTCCATGAATTGCTCTAATTTATTGAACTTCTGGGTACTAGTTCTGGCCAAGGTGGTCACTAGATCCCTCAGTTCTGACACGGGATCGCCTAGTGCTGGGACTGATGGAGATACCCCAAGCTGCTGGTACTGCTACTGTTATGGAGGTTTTTGAAAAGAATGCCCTTGTCTGGGCTGGTATGGTTGTCTCTGGTTTTGAAAACCAGTTGCGGGAGCCTGGAAGCCCAGTGGCTTGGGATTGTTGTTGCCGCTCTATAAGAAATTTGGATGCTGGCGCCACCCTTCGTTGTATGTATTACTGTAGGGATCGTTGCACCGAGCATTAATAATGAATTTCACCTACTTCTGCGATATGTTGGACTCTCGCATGGCTTGGCAGTCCTCCACCTTGTGATTGGTGCTCTCACACCACTGACACTAGATCGCCTGCTGCTGCTCTGTCCCGAAGATCATCCCATTACGATCCATAGCTGATACCAGCTTGGAGACAACCTGCACCAACTCAGACGATGGGGTGTCCACGGCATGCACACCCCGGCCTGGTGCTCGCCTCGATCTCCTAACAGTCCCCCAATCATATCCTTCTCTGCCATCTCCTCAAAGAGTTGATTCAACTGCGGTGGCGTCTTGGTTAGCATGTTCCCGCCACATACCGAGTCAATCATATGCTTATCTTCAGGGAAGAGAGCTCGGTAGAAGGTGCCCACCTTGAAAGCATCGTTGAAACCATGGTGATGACAAAGGTGCTCGCCTCAAAGTTATTAGCTGGAACTTGAGGGTGTTGGATGGGCGACCTCATGTCCGCGGCTCTGGCGATCTAGTAGTATCACATTGTATGCTCATCGAGAACAATGTCCCCGCCATTGTCAGGGTTCACCCATGTTGTTCTCCTGGTTGATGTTTAGTTGTGCTAGAGCCTCCTCCGCAGCCAGTGGTGCTTTCAAAGGTCTTTTGAAATTACGACAAGTTCGTTCAAGCTCCTGGTCCAATGGCAGTAGATCTCCCGACTGGCTACGGGTCATGCACTACCTGCACACAATCAGCAAAAGCAACTCGTGAAGGCACACAGGTGGAAGAGATAGAATGCAGTAAAGAAAATGCTAAAGTAACAAACTAAGACGTTTCTACAATAACCTATGGTCCCCGGCAACGACGCCAAAAACATGACACGCTAAAACACAACACCAAACTGCGACCAAGTGTAATCGCAGAATGGTAATGCAGAATAGTGGGTAAGTTTAATTTATCAACCCGAGGTCTAGATCTACTGCCTACTCCGTGAACTTCTATTATCTAGCGGGACTAAGTGAGTGTAGGTGAATTCAAACTAAACAGAAAGAAAGCAGTAAATTGTTTGGTTTCCTGAAGCAAGAGAAGAGTCACTCGCGAATGAGTCCCCCTAGCTCCTTAGTTAGGTCCATGTTGTAATTTCCTTTGGTTGATTTACTGTTGATTAAACTGCGGAACATCCGACGGTAGCTTGGAATCTCCTAAGTTGACCAAACCCTCTTAGACGGACTAACCGGCAGACGAGTAGTCTTCACCGGGATAGAAAGCTAAGGCAATTAACACAAAACTCCACTACTGGAACCAGATTCCAGTACAATGCAGTGAATTGACTGACTCTCGTACAATCAATTCACTCCTATCGATTGAAGGAGCTCTAACAACCTAATCAGATTCTATCTATCTCAGGTTGTAGTAGAAATCAAAAGAAGTTGATCAGGATTAAATTGACTCAATAAACACACTTCAATCGATTAAAACCAATCAGTATATCAATCTAAAAGTCATTACAACTCAAATCCCTAACACATGGAACTAGGGTTCTTCATACCCAAGTGAGAGAAATGTCTACTCCATAGAGAGAGAGAGAGAGAAACAGAAATCAAAGCAGTCATACTCATAAAGATGGGAATAATCTGCTCTGGGATGTCAATCTTCACTCCTGGGGATGCAATCCGGGTTTCAATGGTGAGAAATTCACTCCAAAATAGCTCCTAGGGTTTGTTCTTCGCACTTTCTCTCTCTAGAACTATGTTTTGCTCAAAAAAGTCGAATTCTTCAAAATATGAGCTCCTCTCCAATAAAACCCGCACAGGTGCAAAAACACGGCCTCTAAGCTATAAAAACCTGGTCATCTTTTAATCAGAAGAGGCTGTGTTTCGAAATGACGATTCTGTGAAGTGTAGAGGAAAAACCCAACCTCTGACACAAGGCCGTGTTTTTCAGCATAGAGGGTGTGTTTGAGGGCGTGTTTCTCAGCAACCCTGCTGCCCGATTTTCGCGATCGACCTTCTTTCACCTCCAAATATCCTGAAACTCGTCCCCAAGCCATATCTATGTACTAGGACCTGAAATATGACATAAGAACACAACCTACCGTAAAATAGGCCAATGAACGATCAATCGCTAAGCTAAACGATCAAGAAATGAAGGGGAAAACATGTGAGAATGCGATGTTATCATTATTGCACTCCTTCGAGGTGAAAGGATCGAAATCTTAGTAGTTTAGGATGGGTCTAGAAATAGCAGTCCTACTCGATCGAACCTCATCAAACGACATGATGCCTCAATGAATAAGTATGAAGGGTCCTTGTCGTCCATTAGTTCGGTAAATGTGTAACCACAAGGAATCGGTGATCAGCAAGGGCTCGTGGTTAGGAATCCTAGGAGGAACATTGCCTATGCAACACTTTTTTCTGCTCTCTCACTTCACCACTAGCGTAGATTAACTTTTCTACATTCACTCTACTTTTTGAACTCCTACGTTATGAAAAACCGGAGGACCCTCAACCTCCTAAGCCGGCCTCTTCTTCAATAGAACTGTACCTCACTTACGAAGTAAGGATTCTGCGAGAGGCCTGAGATAATACGATCTTAGCCTCTGGGCCAAGTAAATTTGGTAGAGACACTACAATTAACATCAAGTCGTTGGTTGGTTGATGAGGAAGAGAATCTATTAATTTGCAAGATTTTGAATTTTGTGGGGGATGAGTTCTTATCTGTGCACAATGTTGCGGTATGGATCAACGAATACATAGACAACATGTGCGGAGTCGATATGGGTTTTGAAGAATGGAAGGTTGTAGGGAGAAAATGGGGGATTTTTTTATGGGAAGAGGGTGTTAATAAAAAAAGTTCAAGGTATGGTGAGGGAAGTTTTGGATAAGAGTATAGTGGTTTTAAAGAGGGACTAAGAGAGGAGGCTTTTTCTTACACGGGAAATAATAGAGCAAGGGACTAAGTCAACACTTGGGAGTCTAGTATTGACTTGCAGTAACTCATTTAGGATTTGTGGTAAGCTCTTCTGAGAGCTTTACTAATGCTTTCACACACACGAGTTATAAAATCAGACACTTCTACCTTAATACCCCAATTAGGCAAATTATAACCTAATTGGGCATAGTAGTATAGTGGGTGACTGAAGTCTCATTCCATGAGTTATAAGATCTATTGCTTCTTCCAGGCTTGATCATTATTTAACTTAACAGTAAGATGGACGATAATTCTAACTCCCTACTGTACTACTTACTATGCACTTTAACTCAAATGGAAATTGGTGCTTCGGGATAGCTCTCGCTAACTCTAAGACTAAGTCAGAAATGAACATACATATAACAGTCCCCTCATTCATGATGCTGAAATCCTCTATTTTCACCTATAGGGAAATGATCATGTCTCCTAGTTGCACTCCTAGTGTAATTCTTAATTCAATGATTATGTAACTAACAAATCGCTAGGGCGGTAAGTATGAATTCCTATGAGGGTAAAACCCAAAGGTAAACAAGGCTTCAATTCAAGTAGCATGTAATCAAAATCTTGGTTTACTTGAAGTGGGTTCTAATCTCAACCGAAGGTGATGGTCACCTCAACCTAGGTTAAGAAGAAAAAATATTTACCACCTCTACTAAAGCAAGATATTAGCATAATTAAACATCAAGTAATCATAAGTAGAGGAGGATGACTCATTACACTAGTGTTTAACCTTAAACATTCTTCTATGGAGTTAGGGGTTACCTACCCAAAATACAATGGGACTACCCCATGTGAGATGAAGAGCGTAAAATAAGAAGGGGGAAGAGAACCATCATCTTCTTGATTTTTAGCTGGAGGCTAGTCTTCAATCTTCAAGGGTGGTTCCCCTATTCTCTTCTACCTTATTCTCTTCTTCTTTATAAGAAAATCCAGATTTCTCTCTCTCAAAAGCGCGATTCTATCTAAAATCGGAAAAGGGGTAAAATCGTAAAGCGAATCAAAGCGTAAGTTTTTTAAGCATACTTTAAAATAACTAAAAATATGTTAAATACATATATACTATGTAAAATATGAGTGCACAGAATTTAGATTAATTGATAACTACATGCAATTCGTGTCTAAAGTAGAGCTACTCATAGAATCTTAAAAATAATTTCATAAACATAGATCTTACAATAAGCCACCTTCTCCTCTATGATAATCAATTTGGGAAAGGCCTAGCTGATGAATTAGATTACTCTATTGAAACTGAGAATACATCAAAGTACCTTGTATGTATCTTTTAATTTCAAATGTATCATATTGTTGACGATTTACCTTTAAATTGTAATTTTTATAATTAATTTCATGAAAATAATAACTATTTAATGAACTAGAAGTGTAGAAGCGTAAAGCGTTTTGGAGAACTAGAAGCGTAAAAGCGTAAGCTTTTAAGCTTTAAAGCGCAATTTAGTCTGATTTTATACACTAAAGATTTTACATGGAAACGAAAGCGTTTTGGTAACCTAGAAGCGTTAAACCGTAAGCTTTTAAATTTTAAAACGCAATTTTGACTATATTGCTCTCTCTAATCTCTCTCTAAAGTATTTCTAGAAAATAAGCCCTCTCAAACCCTTGGGGGTCTCCTCCTATTCATAGAGATCATAGATTCGGAATTCATGGCCGTTTTTGGGGAAGTTCACGGCGGTGAACTTGAAGTCTATCTTGCAATCTCGATGCGTTGTCACTTTTCCATGTTCATGAAGAGGGTTTGCAGGTTGGAGATTATGGTCGTGATCTAGAAGTCGCAACCATTATCTTTCTCACGGTCTCGCGGCTTAAGCCCGCGACTGAGACCGCGATACATTTTTTTCGTTTCGTGCTAGCCTTCTGAAGTTCACGATCGAGAGATGAAAGATGTCGGTCGTGATCTTCTGTGCGTCACGCGATCTTGAGTTCATGGTTGGTTGTTCGCAACCGTGATATGCTTCATCTTGCGCATGATCTCTGTTTGCCCCATTTCCCACTTGAGCCTTGATCTTCTCAATATGAGTTAAACACACACATCTTCACCTAATAACAACCATGCATATGCTAGGAAGCGTTTGTAGGCTATTTTTGGATAACAAATAGACATGAAAATACTAAGATTTAGAGGGAGGTAAATAACACCAATTTGGGCCACACTTAGGCATTTTTGTGTACCCAAGAAAACATGTGATTAAAACGTGCAACTCGAAATCCCTGCACCTCTCCGATCGATGTATTTTTTTGGAGTCGGGTCCCAAATGACTAGACATCTCAATCTTCCATCTTCATGGTGGACTTACTCGGAAAATCCTACTTCAAATGCTCTCCAATGAAAGGAGGTAGACGTAACTCAAGACTCTCGGTTGTAAATAAGAAGGATGAATGCTTTTACGGATCTATTATACACCTTCCACAAAACCTTTTGTTCTCTTATTGAGATTTTTTCTTTGGGTTTGTAGAAACATTGATAACTTTTTGTGTTTCTGACCAGACAAGTAGGAGTTCTTATACATTTTTGCTTTTCTTTCCTCGTACCTATACATCGGCTCGTGTGATTGGGCCACTAGAATAAAACGACCAACCTTTGAATGCCTTTGAACCGAATTTGAGTGGGGTCCCCATCTGCATCACCCTCTAATTAGCATGCGGTCTGGAGTAGTCATATTTTATGAGCTACTACTGGAAAAAAAATTCTTTGAAAACGGTTGATTGGTGCCATACACGTAAACCTTTGAAAAGGTACACCACTTTATTCAAAATTTGGTCGTGGAAAGGCACATAACCAAGCATCGACCAACCGAACTACCACTAAGAATCAAGCTTCATGCTCAATTAAACTTACCACACATTCAGCAGGGAAACATTCAAACCAAGATAAGTCAAGAAATCAAGCAAAAACACTTCATTCTAAAACATCTCACGAATTTCGCTCCTTAACATTGATCGAGAAGGAGAAGTTAGGTTTGACGATTCAAAGCATGAAATCACATAATAAGAATTGAGGCTTACTTGGAAGCTGGAACCCTCAAATTTTGGAAACAATTGGAGCAATATCTTAGGTTCCAAACAAGTTGCTATCACGTCAACATTCATCATCATATAAAAGCAATAAATCGAACGGCGACATCAATCATGAGCGTTTGAAACAATGCAAGTCTTATCCCTCTACACTTAAAAGACACATTGTACTCAATGTGTGAGTTCATGGTAGAGTTCACGAGGTTGTCATAGGATGGGATGGTAGGAACACAAGTGTAGATTTTTTTTTATAATGATGAAATTTTATTAAGAACCGCAAAGAAAACAACTGCAAATACAAAAAGTACAGCAGCAGAGAAGCTTAAAGACAACAAGATTTGCTCAAATGAACCCTATCTCTTCTAGCTGCAGACCAAAACAGCTACCAACATTAGCTTGTACATCTACGCATACAACAAGTGTAGGTCTTCTTGTATCTAGACAAAAAACATTCACGCATACACAAAAGAGAGATGGGGTTTATCAAAATAAAAACATATAATAATACTGTAGCTATGAGAATTTTAAAGTACTAGTGCATTATTTACTACTAAAACAAAATTGAAAAGTAACATGCGATATGAGATAGATGGAGGAAATGTTCCTGTTAGTTTGCCTGCCATATAGCCTTTCACTCATTATCATCATCATTGCTATCATTTTGCTCCTCTTTATCGACCTCTATGCCTTCCTAGTCGAGATCATCACCATCTGAAGGAGGTGATAGCACAAAAGGGTGGATGCACAGTCTTGTAGTTGGATACCCAAGTGAAGTAACATACGACGGTTCGAGGCTACAAGATTCCTCCTGGCATCCATGTCTCATTTGAGTCGGAAGTTGAAGTCCTCTAAAGGAGGAGAGGAGCTGAGCATTCTGAGATATAAGAGTAACGTTCTAACTTGTTACAATCTCCAATGAGTCGAATAGGGGACTGCAGAAGACCCTGCTCCAACTGACATGTTGCTTTGTAGAGATGGTTGGGTTACTGGTACTTGTTGAGCAGGAGGTGAATATTTGAGATATGCTCTTCGGATTGAGGGATGGTGGCGCCTATCGCTGTGCATCGGATAGAAACATGATCAATTGCCAAATAGTGACCTTACCGAGCGATATAAGGCCTCCGTAGATGGTCTTGATGTCGAGTTGTACACATTCTCGGTGAATGTCTTAATGACGACCAAACCCAGGTGAAGTCCAAGCTCAGTGGGAGAAGAGGGAAACTATGGACGGGATGTGGTTGTTGATTGGGTTGATGGACAAATTGCCTACTTAAGAGTCTAAATGTGAAAATGTAATCCTTTACGGTTGACTAGTCTTTTCTCTCTCTCTCTCTCTCGATATCTCAATAAGCATTTCGAGCAGTTTAAATGTTTAATTAGTGAAGCAAATACAGAGAAGTACAAGGATCTGCTTCTGCTTCTTTAAAGTTTTGCTCAAAAAAAAGAATACAATTGATTGCCCCTGTTACATTGTCGGGCTTTTTATTTTGGTTTGGCTGATGTACAGCGATACATTACATTTAGTAAGGGTGACATCCATCTACTACCAAAATTCATTGTCAGAAAAATATAATTTCTCGTCATTATCAACTTTCAACACAAATGCCAACTTTCAACAAATGCTAATAGAGAACGAGCAGCTTAGGAACCCGTTATTTACTTGCATTGTTGCAATTAGCAAAAGTTACTTCACAAATTGTACAATAGGAGGCCACATAACCAGCAGAATCGAAATCAACACACTAAACAGCTGGGTACGCAGAATGTTTTTACTTGTGCAGTACACTCTTCTTTGGAGCCTTGGGCTTCTTCTGATGGTGGCTCTGCAGGTAAATGTGCATGACACGTATCAGCATGCCAATAGATAGTATATCTCTGGTCTTTAAGAAATCAAGTAAGTCTTTACCTTGGGTCTCCCTAATGCATCGTAGTCTGTCCTCTCCTTCCAGTTGCTTTTGCGTAGTTTGATGGGACGATTGCCAACATATTTACCTGCAGTTGATGTCAAGCCTGGACTAATCAGAACAGTAAATGGAGATGGAGAATAGCAGAGTATGAGATGCAGGACTCGTAAAATTCCCTGTCAAAGCCCCATCAATTGGCATTCAACTGTTATCAACTCACCATTCATCTCCTTTAAAGCTGCAGCAAGGTCTGTAGGATTAGAAAAGCTCACAAATCCATAGCCCTTTGTCTTCCCAGTTCGCTTGTCTCTCACGACCTAGGGAATCATACATTTAAGAGAAAGTCATGATCCAAGCACATTTGAGATCAAAGAGCAATTCACATAACAAACCAAGAGCTCAAGGGAAAACATGAGGATAGGAATAAGGTGATTCTCTGCATAACAGAGGGTGGAAGAGAGAACAATTCCCCATACATAGTCTGAAGTGGCACAAACCTCATACAAAGGGGGGAAACACGCTATGACTTTAAAAAAAAGTGCCAAAGCAATTAACTGAGAGACCACCAGATCTAAACTGAAATTCAATCCTAAAAAGGATGGAAAATTGTTGATTTAACACTGGAAAATGTTCCAGCTGTGTAAGAAGTAAACAGATTCAACTCGGTTCAAAACCAACCCTAGGCAAGGTTCAATAGTTACATTAAAAACTGTGGAAAAAGAAAATGGATAAATCCATCAAGGAAGGATCAACGAGAACCAGCCACTTAACATTCTAACGAGTTCCCAATCTTACCCAACTAGATCACATCAATTCTGCACGAGAACCAGCCACTAGTACACTGAACTATCCACTCAAGGTCCAAGTCTTTGATTCCTGATGTTGTCCATATTCAATTCAAATAGGCAAAGTGAAACTTAATCTATCTCGGAGTTGTTAATCTACAGAACCAACTTCTAGACTTCGTAGCACCTTATGAAACAAAAATACCAAAAGAATCATAAAGGCCAAAGGTCTGATCACCCAATGGAGATGAAGAATGCTAAATGCACAAGAAAATATGGAAGGGGGAGGGGACATTCCTTGGCAAAATCATATGGTTAACTACTAGATAGATGGTAAGTAACAGCCTACCTTAACATACAGAACAACTTAGTCTGTCAGCTTCAAACAAACATCTGAAGAGGACATGCACACAGTTCATACGAGATTCAAAAAAAAAATATTGCTTTTAACATCAGAGAACTTGAATGCTCTTAAGAGACTGACCTTGGCCATGTTGAAGGAAGGGAACCTGGAAAATGCCTTTGAGATAACGTCATCATTCACCTCGTTACCCAGATCGCCACAAAATAGCCTATAATCATCTGTAAGTTGCAAAAACGACGACTTAGCAGCTCGCACAAGTAACATATTCAACTTCAACAAGCACGGGAAAGGAAAACCGGCGGGCTTGATCTTACTCTCAGGCCACTCTGCCAGAGTGGGATCTTCCCAAGACTGACCAGCAGCTTTCCGGGGAACAGCTCTCTTCTTTGTTTCCGCTTTGTGTTCACTCTCGCTGCTTGCAAGTGCAGCCTTCACACCTTCAAGTGCTTCCGGCGTAATCGTTTGTGCATCTCTCTGGAACAGCTGCTGAGCCTGCTCGAGAACTACCAGGGATTAGAAGCTATTAATCCCCCTGAGTTGGCTCAATCAAAAATTAACCGAAGAGAAGAGAAAACATCAAGCCATTATTGCGATCAACGCCGACCTGCTGGAATTGGGGGATAGAGTAAACGGGACCAACGGGGGCCGTGTAGACGGAACCAACAGCAGGCGGAGCTGGGGCTGGGGCAGGCGGGGCCGCTACAACGTATGGCTGCTGGAGATGAAATGGCGTAGGGAAATACGAACTGTTCGTTTGAGTCGAGGACGTCGACGGAGCTGAGTAGGTGAATTGCGAAGCAGAGGAGGCCGAGGACGACGGCGGAATCGACATCGGTCGGGGTTATCGATGTCTGTTCAAGACGGAAGAAAGGCTAGGGTTAGGGTTTCGTACTGACGATCTCTCTGCACTTCCTTCTGTTCGTTGAAAAGGGACAGGTAGGAGGGGAAGAGACGAGGGTGTTTTTTGTCGTTTGTTTCATGGATTTGAAATGGATTTGAAATACGAGGGTTTTGGTAAATTTTGGGTTTTGAAAAATCATGGATATATAATGGATTTGGTGATATTATGAATTTGAACAAGTCTTTTGTTTGCTTGTTGTGGATTTTATTTTATAAAATTTGTGGATATGAAACACAAATTATCTTGTTGCCCTTATTTAATTATATTTTCATTAAAAACAAATCTAATGCATACAAAATAACTAAACAAGCCAAAAAAAGAGAAAGAAGCAAGGAGAAAGGCTAAATTACACGTTTGGTCACTCAAATTACATAAATATTTCACGTTTGCCACCCGAATTATTTTTCTTTCTACTTCGCCACTAACTTTACGATTCGTTTCACCGTTAGTCACCGCCCGTTAGTCTCCGTTAACTCCGTTAGTTTTTTGATGACGTGGCAAACGGAACTGCTGACTGGACCGTCAACTTAATGACATGTCAATTAAAAACATTAAAAAATTAAAAATAAATGTCATTTTCCCCTTCCACGTCTCTCTCACTCATGTTCAAACCTTCCCTTCTTTATAGCAGCAGCTGCTCAAGGTTTGCGAGAGATTGGGTGCATATCTGATAGTCCACAACAGCCACCGACCTCCGACCAAGTCGTGTTTCTATGTGGACCACCAAAACTCAATTACTTCCGGCCGCCATCGCCGTCCAACTAGAGGTAGCGGCAGCGCTGAGAGCAAATGTCCCTGCATCCAAAAGTAAACCCACTAGATTGACAACTTCCCTGCATCCACCCCCAAATTACTAACTGAATTCAATCCTTGAATTAAATAGACTATATTGGATTGGGTTTCTATATAATTAATTCAATTTCAATTGAATTGGAACAGTACAAGGGGAAATAACCCACACATAAGGAGGAAGGCGAGGGAGACGTCGTGGCCTCCACTCTCCCGGCGGGCTATGTAGTCGTCGATTATCTGCCGCTGTCTCAAAGTCACGCCACCGCCAGACTACCTCGACACCAACATCGCCGCCGGTCCCTCCTCCCGCCAAGGCGCGGATCCGCACACCAAGCTAGACCATCGCTAGAGACCTACTCCTTGCCATCCGTCCCCAATTACTTGAGGACCCACGACGAGCTCGGAGCAGAAGGCCTAGTCAACGCTTCGTCGAAGGCTCCTTCGACGGGTTCGTTCCTGCCCAGGCTAATCGTCGCACTTGCACGAGTCATAGATCCTCGCCAACAGCTCATCCGCCGCCATTTATTGCCCTGCTCGGGTCGCAGAAAGAAAAAAGAATATTAATGGAGTAGGGCGCCGTTTGGAGTTGAAGTTAGTGACGATTTCGAGGGAGATAACCTTGAGCTGCTGCTGCTATAAAGAAGGGAAGGTTTGAACATGAGTGAGAGAGACGTGGAAGGGGGAAAAGGGCATTTATTTTTAATTTTTTAATGGACATGTCATTAAGTTGACGGTCCAGTCAGCAGTTTCGTTTGCCACGTCATAACAAAACTAACGGAGTTAACGGAGACTAACGGCCGGTGACTAACGGTGAAACGAATCGTAAAGTTAGTGGCGAAGTAGAAAGAAAAGTAATTCGGGTGGCAAACGTGAAATATTTATGTAATTTGAGTGACCAAACGTGTAATTTAGCCCAAGGAGAAACAAACATGAGAGTCCCTTTATCATTCATTGCTCCATATGAAAAACAGAGAACGGAGAGTTGGAGGGCGCCATCAAGGAAGAAGGAAGGATAGATTAGTCATTAGGTGGGCATAAACTAGTAAAATGATATCATAGATTTAGGGGTCGTTTGCTTCATGGATTTGAAAATGAGGGTTTTGTAATTTAAAAACCCAAGGATTTATCAAGGATTTGAGGCATCATGGATTTGTAACAATCCTTTGTTTGTTGGAATGTTTTTATCATGGATTTAAAGGTGTGGGATTTACTACTTGAAGTCAAAAATTACATTAATGCCCTTTTCTATATGTTTGACATGTTTATGATATGTACACAAAACAAGGACAAAACTTCAAAATTACCTTACTAATAAGCATAATGTTGCCACATGGACAATAATAATAAACGAGAAACTTTCGTTTTAACTTTTAACGTAACATAATCAATTACCAATTCTTTGTCCTCCTTTTCAAAAGTAACGTATAACAACATATATTAGAATCGGGAGAACAAAGAATTACACGTTTCATGAAAAGGTCAAAGAAAACTAGAACACAAGAAATGATATAAAAAATCTAACTCATGTTTGCACATTAATTGAACGTTTATATTATTCATTTATTGTTAATTATAATGTATAATAGTTAAATTTGAGGGCAAGCTTGGAATATAAAAAGTGCATGAGGGTATATGAGTAAAATCTCATCAAGGATTTATGCCATATTCCAAATCCCACATCAACATGTGGGATTTATAAGTCCGTGGGGTCCACGGATTTGGACCCTTAAAATCCGTGGGCCCCACGGATTTGGTCTCCAAAAAAGGTGCAAGCAAACAACGGATTGTACCTAAATCCTTGATAGTTGGTTTTTTGGTACCAAATTCATGTACCAAATCCTTGAAGCAAACGACCCCTTAAATCCATTGCCCAATTCCCACCTCCATGGTGGAACTTCCAAGTCCGTGGGGTCCACGATTTGGACCTCCAAACTCCATGGGCCCCACAGATTTACTCCCTCCAATTCCATCAAGCAAACAATAGACTTTTGTTAAAATCCATGATAAATGCAAATCCATCACCAAATCCATCAACAAAACTTTGAAGCAAACGACCATATGTCTTCATAAAATAATTAGGATAATGTCTATTTTTTATCCAAACTTTTTTCAAATGTTAACTTTCCATTAGCAATTCTCTTAGTAATATTGACTTGACAACATGTTACTGACTTAGAAGAGTCACATGAAGATCAACATTCCAAAATTTTAGTATTTTAACTAAGAAAAGGGTTATAAAATTGTTAACGATAATGTAAAACTGGCTAATATTTTGATGCATTACGAAAGATTTGGTTAATTAATAGCATTTTGATAGGTTTGGATAATATAAAAGAATCTGAAAAATGTCTGGATAAAAAATAGACATTACCCTTATTATTATTAACAGTCATCCTAACTTTAATAATAAGTAATCTACTGATGTTAGTCCTGTCGGGCAGCATGCTGCATGTCACCGGTTCAACTTGGTTTAACAGGTATGAAATTGGGGGGCCGGATCCTGTGACTAAGGGGGTGCTTAATCACTTGACTAATCCCCTCCCAGCCTTTAGATTTGGCCTCGCCAATCTGATGGTTAAAAAGTGGGAAGGGGTTTTTAATTAATGATAGGGGTAGTTTGAGTATTATGGAAAATTAAAAAATATACAAACCGAACTCACAAATGGTACAAACCATACGAACAATACAAACTAGAGCGACAAAACATACAAACAGATTTACAAACTATACGAAACATACAAACTATACAAACAATACAAACTAGACCGACAAACATTACAAAACATACTAACATTACAAAATGCCACTACTTACAAATCTGCGAGATCCATTGTTGTGGTTGTGGAGAACTGGAGAGTGGAGATAAGGTAGATGGGAAAGGGAATGGTCCTAGTTATTGGTAAAGTAATAAAAAAACTCAAAAAATGCAAACAAAAAAGAAACTGAAAAAGTTTAAGAAAAAGTTGGAGCGAAAAAATTTTGGAAGCCCGCCAACCCCGAATGTCTATTGCGTCTTTTTTATTATTAACGAGGGGGATTTATTTTAAACTGAGATGGGACTGAATTCCCCTCGCTATCCCATTATATGCAGTCAACGAAATTTATCCGCACACAAAACCCGGTGACTAGAACATGATTCTTTTATCGATCCATTAGTAGAAGACAGATATTTTTTCCGTAGAAGACCAATTTTCCCCCCTTCTCAATTGATTAAAAATATATATATTGTTAATAATATTTTTTTTTTCACGGAAAACTAGGTTGGGATGGGGGGAATTTCAATTTTGGATCAAATATTGGGGGAGGTGGGAGGGAATTTTCAATTTTTGATCAAATATTGGGGGAAGGGGGTTTATGAGAGGGAATTTTAAAAAAAAATGGGTTTGCAAGGGAATTTTTGAGCAAAGATTTGGGGGGTTTTGAATTTTGCATTCAAAAAATTTCCATAAACATCTAGTTCTTCCTTTCTTTGATATTTATTATTATAGATGATAAATTTTATACCGATTAACTAGTTTGTTGTTCGATTCGTTGGTCGGAACGTCATTTGAATATGATATATTTAAGATGTACATTCACAAGTTAAACTAATAGTTAAAATCAAATTAATTAATAAACTATAAAAATCAAAATATCCAACATAAAGCATAACATGAATAAACCCTAAACCCTAACCCTAAACCCTAACCCTATACCCTAACCCTATACCCTAACCCTATACCCTATACCCTATACTATAGTTATATGTTATGAAATTGTTAGTATAAGCTATAACGTATGTTATGTGAAGAATGTAAGTTGAGTCAATTTTATATTCGGTTATTGAGAAGAACATACGTCATATGACTCCAAACTCTAAACCACGAGTCCACTACCGTATACCCTATACACTAACCTTAAACCATGAACTATAGTTATGTGTTATGAAATTGTTGGTATAAAGTATAAACTATAACGTATGATATGTAAAGAATGTTAGTTAAGTCAATTTTGTATTCAGTTATTTAGAAGAACATACGTCATAATCTTCCAAACTCTAAACCACGAGTCCTTTTTTTTACAACAACCACAAGTCCACTACCGTATACTTATACATCATAGTTAGTAAATAACTAAATACTCCGTTTAATAACACGTTTAATATTCGTATTTAATGAAATGAATTATTAATTTTACTATTTTTTACATATTGATTTATTTATAAAAGTAATTAGTTTTATATATTTTTAACTATTAACGTACTATTAAACATAACATTAACTAAGAGAAAAGTATAATACCCATAAGTATTTTATACGTAACTTTCCCGTACCGTATTTTACTAACTATGCTATTCATTAAGTATTTAATTACAATCTAACTTTTTATTTTAAAATTCAGTTAACTAAAACATGTTAAAAAAATATACCTTTGCTAGGCTTTGAACCATGTACCTTGAGTTGGAAAGACCATCACTGAAGCCAAATAGTCCACGCAATTTTTTTTATTACAATTCGAACTTATTGTTACTTGGTTCAACTGAAAGGCAGAGAGACTATGATACTATTATGTGATTCAATTAAATGATAGTTTTTATTTGTCAACACAAAGTAAACCTTTGTTCTTGGTGGGAAAGATGAAAAAATAATAGGGCAAGTCACATAAACTTTATATATATATTATCTACATATAATATTTATGCACAAAAATATATTATGTAGTATTATTCGTGCCAATCGGGCGGGTTCGGGTTGGGTTAATCGGGTTCGGGTTAGTCGGGTTACGGGTCTAGCGGGTTGCGGGTCAAGCGGGTTGCGGGTCAAGCGGGTTGCGGGTCAATCGGGTTTGGGTCAAGCGGGTTGCGGGTCAAGCGGGTTGCGGGTTAAGCGGGTTGCGGGTCAAGCGGGTTGCGGGTCGGGCGGGTTGCGGGTCTTTGACTTTTAGTCAAATCGGGTTGCGGGCGGTTCGCGGATCGGGTTGGTTGGGCGGGTTACTCGGGTCGGGTCATGTTTTGACACCTATACTTACAATACACACCAGTAAACTTGTATTACAAATAAATGAATGCAAAGTATACAAATTACAACATAAAGTATACAAACTAGACAAACAAACATTACAAATTACAATGCGTACAAATTAGTCATATAAACATTGCAAACATAATAAATAAAAATAGCAAACTAGAATGATAAACGAACAAAATCAGAAAATATACCTACAAAATCATCCGACAAACATAACAAAACAGACGCTGTCGCCGGAAAATCCTCTCTGTCGCTGGCGGAAAATTCACTGATGACAATCTCTCTCTATCTATCTCCCCCAAATACCCTCGCACACGAAAAAGGACTCTCTCTGTGAGTCCAAATCCCCTCGCAAAAAGAAAGGGGACGCCGGCGGGAAGGGGATGTCGGAATCCTGGTGGTCGGCAGTGAAATAAAAGTTCGTCGTGGGACCGCGGAAGGGAAAAGATAGCAACCGGCCAAATTTGTTAATTTTTATTTATTGTTTTAATTAAAAATTTTAAAAATCATGTAATTACTACATTACCCTTCATTAAATTAATTGCAGCCATTAGATTTTAATGAGTGTGAAGAGATGAGATCGACTTAGGCAAGTGGCTAAGAGACCTCTCATAGTCACCAGATCTTAGCCCTGAAATTGGTATTACACCATTGGTATGACTGACATGATTTATTTACTATCTGTCTCTAATCAAAATAATGTTGTTTTAGTGAATTTAATTAATAAAAAATTAATCTATCATTTATTTATGAGTTTAAAAGTTAAGGTAGTTTACTTCATGGATTTAAAATGAGGGTTTCGTAATTTAAAAACTCAATGACTTATCAAGTATTTGAGACATTATGGATTTGTAACAATACTTTGTTTGTTGAGATGTTTTATCATGGTTTAAAGGTTTGTGATTGTAAACTTAAAGTCCAAAATACCTTACTATCATTTTCTATTTGTTTGTCATGTTTATTATATATATGCATAAAACAAGGACAATACATACTAATAAGTATAATGTTGCCACAAAAACAATAATAATAAACGGGGAAATTTGGTTTAACTTTTAATGTAAAAAATAGACATTAACCTATTAGTTACCAATTCTTTGTTCTCCTTTTCAAAAGTAAGATATATCAACATATATTAGAACTGAGAGAACAAAGAATTACATGTTCCATAGTCGAAGGAAACTAGAACACAAGATTGGGCATAAAAAATCTAAGGGGTTGTTTGAATGAATCAATCTAGAAATGAGACAATTTGATCAATTGTCTTATTTTATAAATGAGGCAATTAAAACGAGTCAATTTAAATTACATACCCCCACTCAAGACAATTAAAATCGACTCAAAACATACCAATTCAAAATACCTCAGGCAAATTGATCCATCCAAATTTTTTGCTGGTAAACGAGTCAATTTGGTACAATTGTCTAAAAAAGAAACAATTGCGTCAAATTGATCTGTTAAAATTCTCACCCAAACGACCCCTAACTCATGTGTTGCACATTAATTGAATATTTATATTAATTATTAATTGTTAATTAATTGATTAATTATAAAGTACAATATGTAAATGTGAGGACAACCTAGGAATGTTAAAAGTTTATGAGTGTATATGGGTAAAATCTTATCATGGATTTATTGCATGTTCCAAATACCACATCAACATGTGGGATTTACGAGTCTGTGGGGTCCACAAATTTGGAGAATTACTATTTGTCGCCCTAAAATTTCAAATTTTATCGCCCTAAATTAAAAAATAGACACATTTGTCCCTATCCCCAATTTCTAACCTAACTTTAGATGAACAATCTCGCCGGCCACCACAAATACCGGATTCTACTCCCCAGTCATCATCTTCCATCACCCACATCATCGATCGGGATGAGCAAGCAAAGAGGAGGAGAAGAGAATAGTCGGGGGTTACCGTCCCTACACCTAGCTTCAACACCATCATCTACAACGACCCCATTCCGCTCCTCGACTAGAAATCCACTCCGCCGTCCTCTGCTTCTTACTCGACAAGATTCACTTTCTCATAACTAGAGCTTCAACATGACAGGATATTTGCAGGGATCTTTCAAGAAGCATAAGCAAGAGAAAGGGAATTAACCCTCGCAATGAGGGTTCATTGAAAAGGCATACAGAGCTCTGTGAAATTATGAGCTAAAGAACTTTTGATTAATTGAAAGGAAATGGTCCTTCCAGACAGAAGCGATGAATCAGAAGAGAGGAGAAAACCCAGTTGCAAAATTGATTTATCAACACATGGAGGAACTTCTTTTTCTTCTGTTACTCCCTCTCCCTACTCACACCCAGATCGGTGAATCCCCCCACAACTTCGCCTACAATTCCACCTTCCAATTCCGATAACAAGAACCAAAAGCACCTCAAATTGGGACTCACATTCGCGACCCTTCTTTCTTCTGTGCATGCCTCATGATCTTAGGCTCAACTCAATCAATTTGTGATTAAATTAAGAAGTTTCGATTTGGGATTTAGGGTTTTTTCATTTGAAGAAGAAGGATAAAAGGAAGGCCACCGAAGCAGAGCGGTGATGCTGATCGTCAGGCGAGGCGAGCAGAGCAGAGCAGAGGAGACCACCGAAGTAGAGCAGCGCCGCTGATCGTCGGGAGGGGCGAGCAGGAGTAGAGGGAGGTGGCAGCTCGTTGGGGAAGACAGAGGGAGAGGGAAGCACTCTAACGTTGGGTGAACTTTAGGGCGATTTATTTTTGGGGGCAAAATCGTACATTCAGTATAGTTTAGGGCGATTTATTTAAAAACTTAGGGCGTTAAATAGGAATCCGGCAAATTTGGACCCCTAAAATCTGTGGTTCCCACTTATTTGGTCCCTAAAAAATGGGGTTAATTGCATGGTTGGTCACTGAGATTACAAAAAACGTTCATGTTTGGTCACTGAAAATATTTAAATTCGTTCGTGGTCACTCTAATTAGTTCAATGGGTCAAGTATGGTCACTCTCCGTTAGCTTCCGTTAGTCTTCGTTAACACCGTCAGTTAATTGCTGACATGGCTAACATAAATGTAGAATCATCCAATTTTACTCAGAGAAAGTTAAAATATAACCTGCCACATCATAAAACCCCTCCACATCATATAATCCCAACCCAATAACCCGACCTACACAAATCAAAATTAAAATAATTCTAAAAACACTGAAACTCCCCTTCACTTAGTCGCTCAACTCCCAGAGACCTTTATGTTTTCTCAATCCTTCCTCTTCCAAAACCATCGTCACCGATCTTCCTCCGATTGCTACTCCGGCAACACCATCGATAACAAGCCCAAGAACTCCGACCCGCCGGACAACGACCTCCAACTCCAAACTGCATGGGTTCATCAATGCGAGGAGCAAATCCGCTCGACGTAGACCCAACCATCGTTGCCAGCTGCCATAAATCCAGAACATCGTCGGAGCAGATATGCTCGATGAGGGCGGCCCAACCATTTCTCCCACAAAACAATACCACCGATGGAGCATATCCTACTATTACTTTCTCCCTCCTGTAATGTTCTCCAACCCAGGCACAAAGAGGAAGAAGCAGTCGCACAATCCAGAGATGCCAATAATTATCAAAAGACGAAAGCGTTGGATTTGGGAAGAAGAAATCAACTTCTTCCTCTTGATTTTTCCTCCAACCAATTCGTTATAGCTCTTTCTCTTCTAAGCTCATGAATCCCACATCGACATTAGATTGAAGAAAAGCATGCGGATTGAATCCCTCCCGTCCCAAACGCCCAACAAAAGAGCACCCTTCTCCTTTTGATCCAAACTCTCCCCGACCCTCTCCAGTCAAAAGACCCATCCCGTTAGTCTCCACCGAGATCCCCAATAGTTACAGCAGCAAGCTTGTCCTTGCTATCCGGACGTCACGCTTCGTTACCAAGGCGGCCAAACTCACGTCCCTCTGTCCAGTGCTCCTTCTCCTTCTCCACTAAATTACCTAGCTATTCCCCTTCGCAATTTCATCCTGATTCACCCTAGTTGTTCCGACAGATTCGCCTCCTGCCCATCAATCCCTCGGCTTCCTCTATTTTATCTGAATGGAAAAAAACACTATCCCCAGGGAATGACGGATCTGCTTCTCCTCAACTTTTCATCTTCCGGAAAAGCGAAGGCGGCAACAAGGAGGGAGTTGAAGCTGGCGCGCCGTCGTTGGTTAGTGAGATTGGAGAGGGAGTGGGATCGACGATGAGAGAAGAATGATGTTTCTTCCAGTTCTCTTCTCCATCGAGGGATTTTGGAAATTAGTCAATCTTGGGTTTTAATTTGGGGTAGGTTGGGTCATGGATTAATGGGTCGGGTCACATTGGTTAGGTTTTTATGATGTGGCAGGTTTTTAATGATGTGGCAGGATTGAATTTTATTTTATTTTTGTCAAAAATAGGTGACTAGGTGAGTCGGTTAGCCACGTCAGCAAATAACTGACGGTGTTAATGAAAACTGACGGAAGATAACGGAGAGTGACCAAACTTGAACCATTTAACTAATTTGAGCAACCACTAATGGATTTAAATATTTTTAGTGACCAAACATGAACGTTTTTTGTAATCTCAGTGACCAACCATGCAATTAACCCCTAAAAAATGTGTAAGCAAATAATGGTTTTTCCTTAAATCCATGATGAATTGGATTTGGGTACCAAATCCACGAAGCAAACGATCCATTAAATGTTGATGTTATTTGTTGGATTCAAGTATAAACGTTTAGATATTGATGTTAAATGTTGTATTTTAATATGAGTATTTGTAATTTTATTAAGAGTTTCTCATTTTATTAAATATCATATGAATTGTAAGTAAATTGTCTTCAAATTTATTTTATATATGATTAAATTCATTTATTGTTAATGATATTTCACATTTGTACATATTTTGTTAAACTGGCATGAACCGGCACATACCGGTTGTACCACTGGTCGAACCATTCTACTTGCTAAACCAACACAACGGTATAAAGAGGTTTGACAATCTTTATGTAATTGTCATGTTTAAATTTTAAGTTTAAACTAAACCAAACACAACTCTATTCTCTCTCCTACCTCACCGCCAAACCTTCTTTACCACCGACCTTCGGTCTTCCAGTCGCCGGCCTTTGTGCTCCTAGCCGCTGTCGCAGCCAATCTTCCCCATCCTCTGCCATCCCTCCTCGAGACCGCTCAAACCATCATCTTCTTCCGCCTTCCATGGCCATTGCATCTCAGCCCGATCTCGCCGCTGCAAAGAAGTAGGAAGAGAATAGAAGCTTGCGGAAGCAAAAGAATCTCGTTGCCGCTGCAAAGATGGGGGAAGGGAAGTGTGCGGATTAGGAAGAAGCGGGAAGAGAATGAAGAAGGAACCCAAACGCTCCTTCCACCCCGCCCTGACATCGCCGCCTCTTTACCTGGCCGGAGAAGAAGACGGCTGCTGCTCTCTGCATATATGACAGTCAACCGAAGTCAAACCTTCGTTTGCCCAGTGTCCAAATCATTTTTTGGTTTGGTCCTCTTTTTTTACATAATTATTTTTTAATTGTAATTTGATTTAAATTGGTTTGATCTTCACGCCATTTCTTCCAACTATCGACTACGGGGTTGGTTCCACCTGTTAGATTCTGAAACACACTGAAACCTAGCGTAAACCATACCTTTCGGAGCTCAAATGCCACAAATGCCAAAGATAAATGGGGATCAAAAGTGTACATTTAGACCCGAATCACTAAATTTATTTGATATTAATGTTTTTTCACATCTTATGTTGTTTAACAGACCTAAACCGGTCTAAATCTGTTGTTCAACTGGTCGAACCATACCATTTGCTAAATCGGCACAACGGTATAAACCGTTTGACAACTTTCCACCTCACGCATTTCCACTTTCTCATTCTCACCGGTATAAAACAGTTGTACCACCAGTTAAGGGTGACTATTTGGTCCGGATTTTTTGGTTTTACCCGCAATCGGACCGTATAACCCGGACATAGACTGGACCTGGACCGAATAGCAAACAATCCAATCTCGTCTTCGGGCTTAGATATGAGGTAAAAACCCGTTCGAGACCGGACCGAAACTCGGATAAAGACCGGATAAGAGAACCCAACATCCAAAACCTAACCAACTCCCACCCTTTCAGGCCTCGGACCACTCAAATCCCTACAAGATCAATCTAAAATCAAGACAGGAATGGAATCGGACCGGGTCAAAATCGGAATGGATCAAGACCGGACTGTATCCAATCCTGTCTTTGGTCCTCATATTCCCAAAAAATCCGGACCGGAACCGGAGCAATCCAAACCAGTTTATCCGGACCGTATAATCACCCCTACCACCAGTCGATCCATATCATATGCTAAACCATCACAACGATATAAACCAATTTGATAACCTTCCACCTCACGTCCAGATTCACTTTCTAGTTTCTACCTCTCTCTCTAAACATTCAAGACCAAACCTTCTATATTTTCAACATTGCCCTTCGGATATATAAATCCCTTGGAAAAATTAAAAGAAAGGTGGAAAACGGGGGATTCGTGGGACACTAGCCTACGACCCAGCCGAATACTACGAATTAGATGATAAAATAAAATTTGTCTACCGAATCTACCCTTCTCCCTGTGGCTTCTCTTCTCTTGTGAGCACCTTCCCAATTTCAGCTTCCTTTTAGGTTTTTGCCTGTTTTTTTTTTTGGTTTGTCAAGTTATTATTTGTTGGGTTCTTGATCGCTTTTATTAATTTCCACCATTATTTTGACCGTTTCTTAGACAGCAATTTGGAAATTTCTGATGCCTGGATTGATTTCTTGAAATCCTGCACTGGGTTGGGGGTTAGGGTTTTATCATCTGATGCTCTTTGCTTTTTTGTTTTTTTTTTAATTGAGACTACGATGATGATGAATTGTGGGTGAGACTGAGTCATAGTTGGGATATCCAATTTGTTTCTGCTCTTCGGTGTAAATTCTTGAACGATTCTTCGTCCGAAGAAGAAACAGGAGGAAGAAAGTAAATTCTGGAAAATTTCGTAATAAAGTAGAAAATATGTGGCCTATCTAGGTGATGGAGTTTCGATTAGGGTTAGGGTTAGATATTTAGATCTGCTATAATCAGCTTGAATCTTTTCCATCCTTCTTCTTGAGTTGGTACATCTGCAAAGAGCTGTCTATTCTGTTTGGCTGGTTCACAATCTGGGGAAGCTTTCGATTCAGCTGCTTTGACTGGAACCCAGGAAATATCTGGGATCACCATACTGTAAGCACTAATCTGTGCCTTTTTTTCGTCCTAACCATAAAAAAAATTTGGTCCAATCCGAGAAGATCTTTCTTTCAATTTTTTTCCTTTTGATGAGTGCCTTTCTTTTAGTTTTCCTTTTATATAATTGGGTCTAATTTAGAAAGTTCTTACACTGCCTGTTTGGTTTGAGATCCAGGGTGGATATGGGAATTTGATTTTTCAAACACTCAGATATTACTTGACGTTTGTGAAATTTGATCAGTCTTTTGCAACTTAATATGGTAGTTATTTTATAAATAATCTATGCTGCCAAATCCAATGTGTGTAGACCCAATAGGTTTGTTTTTGTTATTACTATTTTTTCCTCAAGAGGGTCTTGACTCTCGACTACCGAATTATTCACTGAGATTTGTTTTGATCTGATCATGCATGCATATCTTCTTGTTTGCTTCAATTCAGCGATGTCTCTTCAGAGCACATCCAGCGTTGCTGGTCACGATGAACATTCATCTGAGATGAGAGCTGTCATCTGACAAATGTTTTGGGGGAGTAATTAATTAGTTTGTCGGTCTTTTGCATAAGTTTCCAGCCAAAATTTTGTTGTGTATGTCAACCATTTGTTAGATAGACTGCCCTTCACCTCAGCAGCGTTCGCTTTGAAGTACACTTAAATCATAATATGTCAAATAACTAGGATAGGGTGTCTGTGATGTAGAAAACTCATTACACTTCTTCAGGCTGCATATACCGCGATGTTGAAATGGTGATGATGCTTCACAATTCAGACGTTCCATTCCATTTACATGAACTTTGTGATAATGAAATGGCGGCGATACTTCTTACTTTGGACTCATAGTTTATTGTGCTTGTATCCTTAGGTAGATGGGAACTGAACTCATGAGAGTCTGTGTTAAGGAAGAGAATGAAGAAGTTCCTGCAGTTCCTCCTGGATTCGAGTCATTCGCCCCATTTTCCTTGAAGAGGATAGAAGATGGGGGGAAGAGGGGAAGCCCAGATGGTGTTAGCTGTTTAGATGTTGCCAGAACTTCTGGGCTGCAGTCAGTGCAAGTAAAACCAGAGCCTTGTACAATTGATACAGCAGCAGAGCATGTTAGTCGAATTGCAGTAAGCACTTCAGCCTCAACAAGTGTCAGTGGATCGCAATCCATTCAGGTGAAAACTGAACCTCTAAATAGTGATGCCAATAAAATCACGAAGTCTCTTAGGCGTAAGCCTTGGATAAATCATGGGCATTCAGATCGCTGTACAGATGATGATCCTGGCGGCGTGGACGTTAATCTGGTTAGTCTTAGGAGACTGTACATTGCAGCTCTTTGTCTTGGAATACTAGTGATATAGGCTCTATTTTCCTTCAATATTTGCTACATGTCGGGCCTTACGACTATTTCTTTTGTTTCAGAATCCGAATTTAAGGACTTGTCTTCCAAAGGGTGTTGTTCTGGCCTTACCACAATTTGTTTTGTTTCAGAATCCCGATATAAGGACTTGTCTCCCTAAGGGTGTTGTTCGCGGCTGCCCACAATGCAAGGATTGCCAAAAGGTTAGTGTTATTTACTAAGGCAACCCTTTTTTTTATAATTGTTTTTTTTTGGTTCAGTCTGGTGCAGCTTCGTGCTGCATATGTTGGTAGAGAATTCAATTTTAACATCGCAACTCATTGACATCCTATATATGTTATGTACAACCATTGCTTATTCTGTTTGACCCTTTACCTAATGTCTTATATTCTGAAAGTCTGGTAACTAAAATCTGAGTCAACGGCACAGGTTACAGCCAGATGGCGTCCTGAATATGCTCACAGGCCTGATCTTGAGGAAGCTCCTGTGTTCTACCCTACAGAAGAAGTATCTCTTGTTGCTTATACTGTGTGTTTCTTCCTTTTTTATACCGTCAAGACATGAGATTGACTTTGTATTTCCTTTCTCTTTTCCTCTAGGAGTTTGAAGATACCCTGAAGTATATAGCTAGTATACGGCTTAAAGCTGAACCTTATGGTATCTGTCGGATTGTCCCGCCTCCTTCATGGAAACCTCCCTGTCCCCTCAAGGAAAAGAGTATATGGGAGGGCTCCAAATTTATAACTCGTGTTCAGAGAGTTGACAAACTACAAAATCGAGGTTCTATGAAAAAGTTATCCAAGTTCAATAATCACACCAGGAAGAAAAGGAGAATGTGTATGAGAATGACAGTAGATTGTGGGCCTGATATTGGGAGTATATCCGAGTCTGGTGATACTTCTGCGGTCGGCTTGGCTGAGACATTTGGGTTTGATCCTGGTCCAGAATTTGATCTGAGTACATTTCAGAAGTATGCAGATGATTTCAAGGCCCAGTACTTCAGGAAGGATGCAGATCTTGCAAACAAATCATCCTTTGTAAATTGGGAGCCTACGGTGGAGAATGTTGAGGGTGAATATTGGAGAATCATAGAGAAGGCTACTGAAGAAATCGAGGTATAGTTCCGAACAGCTGAATCTTGCGGCTACACAGGGCGTAGTTGTTCATGTTGCATTGTTCTTTTCGGACAAGAGTTGTGGGATGAATTGGTCCTTACTTGTTTCTTTATCTTTTATAGGTTCTGTATGGAGCTGATCTTGAAACTGGCGTTTTCGGTAGTGGGTTTCCCAAAATGTCTGGTGAAGTTGGTTCTGCCGTGCAGGACCAGTATAGTAAATCAGGCTGGAACTTGAATAACTTCCCAAGGCTGTCTGGATCTGTCCTGTCTTATGAAAGTGGTGATATTACTGGTGTACTAGTTCCTTGGCTATACATTGGCATGTGCTTTTCGTCCTTTTGTTGGGTAAGTCTTAGTTTACTTGTAGGCAAAACCTTAACCCATGCCATACAGCAGTATTAATACTGATGGAATTGATGAATTGTATGCATTCTGCTGTTTCATGGTGAGATGCATATTTGGGGTGTTATTTGCTTCACTTCTCCTTTGTCGGTATGATGATTGATGCACCTGCGCCTTTTATCTTGTTTTGTTTTGAGTGCCTTTTGAGCATGGCTTATTTGGAACTGTTTTGTAATCCTTCGGAAACTGTTCTTTTATTTTTATATATATTATAGATGCAAGTCCGTCGTGATTAAAGAATCTGCAAACGCCGCTCTACTGTACTGCTGTTAAAGCTGCTGAATGTTAGATCAGTCAATGGTTTTAGGCCTTTAACTTCTCTGCTGGCTTGCCATTGATTCTAGTAATGCGTAGTACACTTAATTCTTTGTTGCCGATTTTCATGACCTGATCGTGTTTTTTATTTCTATCTGGGGTGGCTGAATGCAGCATGTTGAGGATCATCACTTGTATTCACTTAATTATATGCATTGGGGTGCTCCAAAAATGTGGTATGGAGTACCTGGCAAGGATGCTGTAAAATTGGAAGAGGCGATGAGAAAGCATTTGCCTGATCTCTTTGACGAACAGCCCGATCTGCTTCATAAGCTAGTAAGAACATCTCTCCTGGCGGCTTTGTTAAATATCTCTATGTGGGTGGAAGAGATATATAAGTTAAAGCTGATACTCCAACCATTCTATGCCATTAAACTTGCTTATGCCTTGTAATCCATTTGTGTCAGCAGCAACTTCTAGGGCTAAGATGGTGTCTCAATCAGTCAATTGCAACGTGTTCCTCAACTACTTGTGCATTGACAACTTTTATTGCTTAAGTTGGACTTTAGGAGTGGTTTAGCAATAATCATGCTATTGTTCTTTTCTTTTCTGTTATTGTTGAGATTATCGATCCATGGTAGATAAAGCAAAGCTGATCACCAAGCTTGTGATTGAGTTGATAAGTGGATCTTTCAGCTGAACCAAGTTCTTGGATTGCAAGTTTGGGAATGTAACTCTGGTTTCTGGTCTTACCCAGCTTGAATTGAATTAAATTAGTAGTTTAAGAAAAGATATGGCTAAGCTACCTAACACAATTTAGTCAAACCATACATGCTTCTGGTTTATGGTGGATAAGTATGAAACTTCAGGATTGGTTCTATCCTAAGTTTCTGATGCTATATTTGATGTTTTATTTTGGCACATAGGTGACGCAGCTTTCACCATCGATACTAAAATCTGAAGGTGTCCCAGTTTATCGCTGTGCACAGAATGCTGGAGAGTTTGTTTTGACCTTTCCTCGGGCATACCATGCTGGTTTTAATAGCGGTTTCAATTGTGCGGAGGCTGTAAATGTAGCCCCTGTTGACTGGTTGCCCCATGGACAGATTGCGGTAGAGCTTTACCGTGATCAAGGACGACGGACATCCATTTCGCACGATAAACTACTGTTAGGAGCTGCAAGGGAAGCAGTGAAAGCTCAGTGGCAACTCAATTTACTGAAGCGGAACACTGCAGATAACTTAAGGTGGAAAGAAGTTTGTGGAAAGGATGGAATATTAGCTAAAGCACTTAAGGTAAATTTCGTCTTTCTTATGTTACGTTATAGCTGTTTTTAGCATGTTCGTGGGTGGTTGGTATTATATATTTGGGATTCCAGAAATCTGGCAGGTTTTGGGTATCACTATTATCATAAAGCAATCAGTGTGTTGAGTTCATCTTTTGACAGTCGCCATGCATGCATATATGAATAGAACCTGTTCTTCTTGTTTTTTATGTGTAGCCAAAATATTCTCTTTATTCCTCTTACGCTGATAATTTTGTATAGACACGCCTGGAGATGGAGCGGACAAGGAGGGCGATCCTCTGCAAGTCGTCGCAGACACTTAAGATGGCCAGCAACTTTGATGCAACTTGTGAAAGGGAATGCACCTTTTGCCTCTTTGATTTACACCTCTCTGCGGCAGGATGCCGGTGTTCTCCAGACAGGTACACATGTTTGAATCATGCGAATCAGCTGTGCTCATGCGCTCCAGGTGCCAGATATTTCCTCTTTCGCTATGAAATCAGTGAATTGGATATCCTTGTGGAGGCATTGGAAGGAAAATTGAGCGCAGTGTACAGGTGGGCAAGATCGGATCTTGGTCTAGCCCTCACTTCTCCTGCCGCTGGTAGGAAGAGCATTCAAGATGGTAAGGTGTCTCATTTTCCCGAAGCATCATTGTTAGTTAAAGCGATGAATTCACAATCAGCGAAGGATTTCGTGAAGGATACCAAGGAGAAAGGGATCTCTAATGATGTCACATTGGCATCAGCTAGAATTCTTGGTGATTCAACTTCAGATCACCAACAGAGACTACCTGAAACTGTATCTGGCAAAGATGTGAAGGCATCGTCAGCATCCTGCAGTCCTCAAGCAATGGAGAAGGGAGTCATCAGATTAACCTTGAGAAAAAGACCCAGTATTTTGTCTACAGAAGCAAATATGTCTATACCAGGTTTAACCACGCAAGAGGTGTCCTGTCCTGTGGATGTTTCAGGGAGGTCTGAAGCACGAAAATCCTCGAATTTGGTTCACGATGAAGTTATTTTTCTTAGTGATGATGAGGGGGTTACTCCAAAAAAGGAAGTTCTGGAAAGAGCCAAGGGGAAAGAAGACTTTCGCACTAAGCATTCGGACCTCTCTGATAAGCTATCTTGTTCAGGTGATAGCCCATGTAACGACCATGACTCTCCCAATGCTGCTGCTGCACCTGTTGTGAGAAAGGGCTCCATTTGCTCATCCTCCAATAATAGTCAAAGTTTAAGCAGTGCTGCTGTGACGGTGAAGGAAGAAGAGTCTCATCAAAGCCCTGGGGCAGTTTTGGAATCTTGTAATCAACCTAATAGTTGTCTAATTGGTTCAAGTACTACAGGATTTGGTAGGGGTATTGTGGATTCTCTCCATTCAAGTGAAACAACCTGTAATGGTGACAATATAGGAGATGCTGGCAGCCGGCAGCCGAATCAATATAGCCATGGAAAATCTAGCTATGAAGATAGGATGATGGGGATAAGTGCAACTTCTAGTCCTATGGACTTGACTAAGACTACAACAGTGAGTCCATCTTGCTTGCAGAGTAATTTGGATCGTTGTTTGCGCCAGAAGGGCCCCCGTATTGCTAAGGTCGTGCGCAGGATAAATTGCAATGTCGAGCCTCAGGAGTTTGGAGTTGTTCTTTCTGGGACTACTTGGTGTAACAGTCAGGCAATTTTTCCCAAAGGTATGCTGCGTGAATTGTGTTAGTTAGAATTTGTAGTCAATAGTCCTCTGGCGGTGCTAGTGAGGAATGATCGGCTGTTTGTGCTTAACTATTTTTATCTGATGCAGGATATAGGAGCCGGGTTAAGTATATCAGTGTCTTGGATCCAACGAGTATGTGTTACTATGTCTCTGAAATCCTGGATTCTGGAAGAAATGGACCATTGTTTATGGTAATTTTCTTCTCGGTGGAGCTTTAAAACTAGACTCATATTTGATTTTATATTCATTCCGACTCAACTGTCCAACAAACTAGTACGGTTCAGAGATGCACAAATGTTAAATATCAACTGAAGGGTTTCAAGGGGGGTTTTGGAATGAAAAGAGAGCTTTTCATATATCTGAATAAAAAGGAAACAAGAAGATTCTTTCTTTGTTGTCCAGATGATCTAATAAGTTCTGAATATATGAACATAATTTTCAGGTGTCCCTTGAGCAGTGTCCAGCGGAGGTATTCGTTCACATTTCGGCTACCCGATGTTGGGAAATGGTGAGAGAGAGGGTGAATCAAGAGATAACAAAGCAGTATAAAATGGGTAAACCAAATCTTGCTCCCTTACAACCTCCCGGGAGCCTAGATGGCTTCGAAATGTTTGGGTTCTCATCCCCTACAATCGTCCAGGTAAAGTTTGTTAAACTGTCTGCTCTGTGTTTTGCTGCCGAAAAAGAGACTTGTCGGATAGGTTCTTAACAGTGTTAACCTCCTGAGGATTCACTGCTTGTATTGCTGTTTAACGTTCAAGTTAAAACTTATTGAACAGGCAATCGAAGCATTGGACCATGACAGAGTTTGTACAGAGTATTGGGACTCGAGGCCCTATTCGCGGCCGCAAGGGCAGATACCACGTCATTCTCTAAGTCAACCAGCCCAGAAACCAAGTAACGGGGGAGCTGATGGTGAGGTAGATGAGATACTGAGAGGGGTATTCAAGAAGGCAGACCCCGAGGAACTAAGCAAACTCAATCGTCTTTTGAATCAAATGACGCCGCCAACTTCTGATAATCGAGACTTATTAACCAAACTTGTTAATGAAGAGATTCAAAACCGTTCCAATGGGAGGTAATTTTGATTGATGAATCAGGTCTTGTTCGTGAGCAATTTCAGAGGAGGCCGAGGATGTGACAGCGACCCGTTTGTAGCGTTGTAGGGTTCTTTTCTTTTGTTCTTTCTCCTTCTTTTGGCTGACTGTAAATACACATCTCGCCTTTCCAACTCATACGGGCTCAATTCATTTCTTCCATTGAAACACGGTTTTCTTCCACCGGTGGCAAATTTCAAGAGGAGACAAAGCACAACCAGATTGAAAGTTTCCGTTTTGAGGGCCACACCGCAGGATTTTAGACCATTCACAGTTTCACACGGTGCTATGCTGACTGATCCTATCTCAAGTAGATCATTGCCAACGTCTTTGGTGTTCTGTTCAGACTTCAGAAAAATTACCTCCTGTCATTCTACTGCTCTATTGGAGATGGGAGGTGGATTTATCAGAAAATGAAATTTGGAACTCATTTAAACAAGCTAGCCAAAATTATGAATTTATGATGTTACCAAAAAAATTTGATATTGATTTTACTATAAAATTTGTGAAACTTAAAATCTTATAAATCCCATTTTTTTATTAGAAGTTATACTAGAGTCACATGGGCGTCCTTTTTTTTTTTTTTTTTGCCATAGGTATCCCAAAAGGGAAACGACAAGATACGAGTTCATAAGGACCTTTGCAAGTCGAATCATAAAACAGAGGAAAGGAAGGAGCGTTGGTCGACCATAAGGCGATCCAATGATAAGAGGGCATGTTTTGCCACGAAATGGGCAGCCCTATTACACCTACGAGGTGCGAAGTGGAACGAGACACGCTAAAGAGAGAAACGAAGGGTCTGGACCTCGGATAAGAGAGCACCACCCAGAGCGTGCGACGTATCCTTCGCGGTGACCATCCGTATGATCACCTGCGCATCACCACAGAAGCTTACATTAGTAATGGAATGAGATAAGCACCATCGGAGGGCATCTCTCAGAGCTATAAGTTCAATGAGGAAGGGGTCACTTATAAAATCATAGAAACGCCCAAATGCAAAGACCACTGATTGATTTCCCGAGAATCCAACAAAACCAATAGCTCCACCCACTGAAGCCTTGGTAGCTCCGTCAAAGTGGACAAGTGTAGCTCCGGATGGGATGGTCGGTGGTCCTGGGTTCTGACTCATAGGGGGAATAGGAGAACTACGACGGGATTGGGCAGCGACTTCTTGGGCGGAAGTCCATTCAGCAACTTGGGATTCCATCTGGCGAAACATTGTTGAAGGAAGAAATTGGGTGTTGTCGTAAGCTGTCGAACATCGAGATTTCCAGATCCGCCAATACAGGAATACTAGTCGGGTGATGGTAGCCACAGGAATATCTGCATCAAAGAAAAACCACCTCCAACCAATAGCTATATGGCAATGAGCAACCTGCACACGCAAATAAGTTAGACCCACCAATTCCCATAGTTCCACCGCTACTCTGCAATGGAGAAAGGTATGCAGGAGAGTCTCCGGGCCCGTAGAGCAAATGGGACATATAATTGCCTCTACATCATCATCATCAATAATCTTTTTATCACGCAGAACATCTTTCAAAGGAAGAAAACCTTGGATTAGTCTCCACATGAAGAAACGTAATTTGGGAGGAACCGGAAGAGCCCAAAGGAATTTCCAAGATTGGGGATCAAACACAATGGGGATGGTAGAAAAATCTCGAATAAACTCTTCAGAGGCTATCTTATATCCAGATTTCACTGTATACATACCTGATTTTTCATAGTGCCACACAAGTCGGTCTTGTACCGGGAAAATAGGGAGTGGAATACTTCGGATAGTCTGAACTGTAGTTGCATCAAGTAGTGAGAGGAGAAGTTGTACCTTCCAGGAGCCAGAAGAGTGGTCGATGAGGCAAGATACGTGTGGAGAAGGAGGAGACACATGTGGCAATAGCTTCGGGGATGAGGGAGGGGTAGTCGGGAGCCAAATATCTTCAGTAATATGAACTGAAATTCTTGATCCAATCGACCATCGAAGTCCTTTGAGCAAGAGACTTCGCCCTATAAGGATTCCTTGCCATGCCCAAGACGGACGATTTTCTTGTGGAGCGTGCAAAAATGAAAAATAAGGGAAGTAACGACCTTTGTAAGTAGAAGCTAGTAGGCTCTCCGAATTTTGCAGAATTCGCCATGCCTGTTTTGCTAGTAGGGCAACATTGTTGCTATCTAAATCACGAAACCCAAGCCCTCCTGCTATCTTTGGCCGACATAGAGCTCTCCAAGAAGTCCATTTCATCCCACTCTCACGATCCTGTTGCGCCCACCAAAAACGTGCCAAATGGCCATTAAGCCGCCTACAAAAGAGGGAAGGAAATCGAAAGCTAGACATGGCATATATAGGAGAGGCAAAAGCCACAGACTTGAAGACTATTTCTTTAGCTGCTAGTGACATGGATTGTGATTTCCAATTCTGTAACCGATGTAACATTTTATCTTCTATATATTGGAATGTATGCTGCTTGGAGCGGG
Source organism: Linum tenue (assembly GCA_946122785.1). Lineage (NCBI taxonomy): Eukaryota > Viridiplantae > Streptophyta > Magnoliopsida > Malpighiales > Linaceae > Linum > Linum tenue. The sequence continues at coordinate 49,654,540 of CAMGYJ010000007.1, read as the reverse complement.
CTAAACGAACAGGTAGGCCGAGATAACGATCATCTTCACCACTTGCAGATACTCCTAAAATTGTCATTATCTCCTGCGCTTCTCTACTCGAGACATTTGCACTGAACAAGGCTGTTGATTTGTGAAGATTAACCTTCTGTCCACTAACTTGCTGATATGTGGAGAGTAAGACGAGTAGATTTTGGCATTCAGGAATAGATGCACGGAGGAAGAGGTAAGAATCATCTGCAAAAAAGAGATGAGAGACTACCGGGCAACGCCTTTGTATCTTGAGGCCATGAAGAAAATTACTTTGCACTGCTTGGTTTAATAACGCCGAGAACGCCTCAGTATAAATGGCATATAGAAGAGGGGATAAGGGATCTCCCTGGCATAAGCCACGTTGCGGATGGAAGTATCCATGGGGAGAGCCGTTGACTAGGACCGAGAAGGAGACAGTTGTAACACACTCCCAAACCCACTTTAGCCATTGGTCTGTAAATCCAAGTCGCTTCATTACAACAAATAAGAACTCCCATTCAACTCGATCGTATGCTTTTTCCATGTCAAGTTTGAGCGCCATCCACTTTTCTTGTCCCTGTGATTTAGTTTTAAGAAATTGTATTACTTCCTGAGCAAGTAAGATTTTGTCTGAAATCAGTCTAACCTTAACAAAACCATTCTGGTAGGGTCCTATGACATGGGGGAGAACTTCTTTAAGTCTTGTTGTTAGGATTTTTGAAATGATCTTATAAGGAACCTGACATAGGCTAATGGGGCACATCTGCTGCATGGTTTTTGCATTGGGGACCTTGGGGATCAGGGTCACCCAAGTATGATTCAAATTGGGGAGGAGGTGGCTTGTACGGAAGAATTCCAAGATAGCAGCAGTAACTAAGTCCCCTACTTGTCCCCAAAAGGACTGAAAAAAGAGGCCCGTAAAGCCATATGAGCCCGGGGCTTGAGAGCCCCCTATGCTGAAAACAGCAATGCGAATTTCATCACGAGATATTTGAGAGGTTAGAATACCATTAAGTTCGGGAGTAAGTACGTTATGCAAAACCAAATTATTCATAAATTGGGCAACTTGATTGGCCTCTGAGGTGGATAGGTTTTGGAAGTAGGCAACTGAGATCCTACCTTTGGAGCCCTCGTCAGTGACGATGTTCCCTGATTCATCCTTCAGTTGGAGGATACGATTACATCGACGTCTTCTGAGGGTTGTAAGATGGAAGAATTTTGTATTGGAATCACCCTCGTTTAACCAACCGATGCGAGACTTTTGGTGCCAGTACTTTTCTTCCTCGATAAAAGCAGTAGAGAGTTGTTGTTCGAGGGTAGAAATTGTAGCCCAATCAATTGGGAATCAATTAAAAGGCTGGGATAATTTCTATAAGTCTATTGGGAATCAATTAAAAGGCTCCAAAGGGACAAAAATCTTAGTACAGAAGCGCTCAAAGTATAGTATAGTATAGGATCTTTTGCTGTTAAATGTTCATAGAAAGAGATAGGAATCTCATTTAGGCGGCTAGCAGCCTGCCAAAGGTTCCAATAAACAGGAGACCAAATCCAAGCCTTCCGGCATTCGTATGAGTTACCATACGAGGTAGATTCTTGTTGAAGCGTAATTAGGAGAATGCCGGAAGGCTTGGATTTGGTCTCGAATTTAGTGGGTGGAATTGGGACACAAAGGCCTATCTACTATGATTAAATGGAGCCCAGATTAAGCGTAATTATTTCTTTCAAAATAGCTCCCCAACGATTTAAAGAACAGATGCCCCAACGAATTCACATCTCAAAGACATGTCAGGCACAATGCCACTCCTCCACGCCACGAGTCGTCAAACCCTCTAATGTGGGGAGTACTCGTCGTATAATTTGCCATAGAAAAAAATCTTAGCTTAGGAGGAATCAATGCTCCCCAAAGTTTGCTAAAAAACCCTTTATCCCAAAGCCGCACTCATGGTTTAGTGCCAACCTCTCGACATCATCATAAGTCCATAGCTAAATGGTATCATGATCTAACCGAGTACACCCCAGACGCTGCATTATGCCAAACTAGCTTATCAGAAAGCATGACTACAGGTAACAGTATGGCTAGGATGTGAGAAACCGTACCCTCTAGGAAGAGCTAACGTAGCCTATCCACACACCACGAGCCCCTATGCGAAGAAATAAGTCTGGCAACGTACCCATGAGCACCCCTCTATTAAGGCTTTAGACTAGGTGTGAATGGATGTAGCCTAAGAACCCAGTTCGCCTAATCAAAAGTAATCTGCTCGCTCGAACCAACCTGCCAATTCAGTCCTTGAAGCAGCATTTCACGTCCATGGAGGATTCCTCACCAACACGGGAAGGAAGTGAGCCAGGCTGCGCTACCAAAAAGAAAGCGCTTGGGTATACCGTCCTTTATGAAGCCGAGTGAGTAAAGAGTCGGGCTCTATCAACAACCTCCAAGAAAATTTATCAAGAAGAGTATGGTTAAACTCTTCAAGTCGCCTAATCAACCTTCAACTTTGCTAAGGCACGACTTCTAGGATAACCAATGAATTTGCGTTAAGCCTGTTTAGCCTCCACAAAAAATGTGCAGGTGCTTGTCCAAACCCCTGCATAGTGTTTTAGGCAGCTAAAAACATGACATGACTTGAATAGGGAGAGTATTGACCACCGCCTTTAACAAGACCTCCTTGTCTACCCATGACAGACACCATTGTTTACATCGTTGCAACCGCTGAATGACCTTTCCTTCATAAATCAAATTTTTTAAAACTTAGATCTCTCCACCAAGGAAGGAGAATGAATGATAACTCTCAAATTATAGTGTTCATCATTCCCATATATGATACATTTCCCTCTTCTATTAATGCATCTTTAGTATATGTTGTCAAATTTTAGGTAGAAATCATGACTATGTGGTCAATATGCTTTTAATATACCTAAATGTGTATTTGTATAATTTTAAGCCTTTTTTGTATTATTTTGTGCTTTTCAAGTCAAACACATTCTAGGATGATTTGAAATAACTATTGGGTCAAATTGGAAGATCAAGAGAAACAACTACTAGAAGATTAAGATAATTCGTCCATTAAACAAGGCCAAATCGAGGGAATTCACTACAAGAAAACAGACATTTAGTGTCGGTTGTTTTGTGTCGGTTCACTTAACCGACGCTAAATTTTTATTTTGCGTCGAAGATTTATGTTGGTTACTCAACCGACACAAAATTTAGCAAATTTGTGTCGGTTTCAACTTTAACCGACACAATTCTAAGCGATTTGAGTCAGTTGATACCCTAACCGACACAATTTACAAAGGTTTGTGTCGGTTGCTTTTCTAACCGACACAAATTCTGGCAATTTTGAAATTTTCACAAAATTTAACTTGGTTTTGGCTCTAAAAAATTCCACTGGCCGCCCAAAGTTCCCCCTCTTAACAATTGAAATTTTCCCTTTCCAATACAAGATCAAATAAAATCTTTCTTCTTCTTCTTCTTCTTCTTCTTCTTCTTCTTCTTCTTCTTCTTCTTCTTCTTCTTCTTCTTCTTCTTCTTCTCATATTCATCGACCTCACTCTGCGTCTTTCACCATTTTTTACCCTCTTCTTCCATAACAAAGGCGACGACACATCCCTTCCACATCAGCCCCTCCGCCTTGCCGTCGTCGATCCGACAGGATCTCTCTCTGTCACCTGAGTTCCATCCAAGCCGATCCACGCCAGACCACCTCCTCAACCGTCGCCGCCCCTAGCAGATCTACCTCCATCGACGTCGATTCCCTCCACAACATATGCTTCCTGTATTCTCTGCCGGCGTCGTTTCCCTCTCCCACAACCTGCGCCTAACTAAAATTTCCTTGGCTACATCCTACAATCTGCTTTTGGGAAGGGCAATTTGAGAAAGGGTAAGAGGGACGAAGACTGGGGAAAACGCAGATCTGTCGGTGGGTCGCCAGATTTGGGTTTGGAGAACAGCGGTCGAGTTTGCTCTGGCGCTGATTCTTGCGAGACCAGTTGGTTTCTTTTCTTTTTTCAATCTGTAGGGAACAGAGCTGATTCTGGCGGGAGGGCGAGAAGGCGACGACGGCTGGTGAGTAAACAGGGTAAGCGGGACTCTGCTTCTCTGATGCTACAGTTCCAGATGGAGGGGAGGAAGGCAAGGTTCCGAGGCAAATCGACGGCGGCGGTCCAATCTTCTTCCCCCTTCCTCTAGCTTCCGCCGATTCTTCACCCACGGCGGCGACTAGACGAAGCTCGAGATAGAGACGACAATTCGCGGTGCAACTGTGTGGCTGGAAGAAGAAGAATAGTCGAGCGGCGAGGGAGGCGGAGGGGTGCGGTGCTGATTGCAGAGATCGACGAAGAAGAGATGGAAATATGTTTTTTTATCGTTTTTTGGGCTTTGGGGGGAATTATCTTCCCCAAATCTGGAGACCAAGCGACAATTGCTTCCGTGGGAAGCTTTTATTTTTTATTTTTTTTTCTAATAATTTGTGACGGTTATTTTGAGTCGGTTGAACCGACATAAATAATTAATTAATTTTCGAAATCAATTTTTCTTAATGAATGTGTAGTGTTAGTTAAACCGACTCAAAATAACCGACATAAAAAAATTGTGTCGGTTATTCCGGCGGTTGCTCAGAATTGACACGAATCAGGTTAGTGTCGGCCGTTTTTGTGTCGGTTAAGTGAACCGACACGAAATTGTTTAGTGTCGGTTATAAGCGACACTAAACATTAGAAATAACCGACACTAAACAATAGTTTTCTTGAAGTCGTCATAAAAGCCCAAGAGGAATCCACTATAGAAAATTTCATCCCAAACCCACAAAGAAACCCACAATGGCTTTTTGATGGTGCTAACTGCCGCTGGGCCGAACCCATCAAGTCGTGCTGGATTTCATGGAGGAGTTACTTATGGGCCAATCAACCCAAGGGAGGAAGAAAATCCACGACGACCCCAATGCCACTGGCTCAAGCCCAAGGAATCTTTGCGAGTATGCCTTGCATCCTCCTCAAGTTAAGCAATCCGAGTCTCTGTGGTATAAGAAAGTCTCTGTGGTATAAGGAGTCTCTTCATTCACAAGTTTCTTGTCCTGACTTAAGGCTAGAGTCCTCGAGGTGGTTGGGAGATATCTTGTCTCCAGTTGACCCTGTAAGTTGCTAGTGACACGCTACCGATGATTGAAGTTTCATGCTATTGTGGGAGTCTAGTGAGTTGCACCGATTTGAGCTCGGTTTGCTCGGGGACAAGAAAATGGTTAAGTGTGCACAAGAATTTGATACCGGCATAATGGTACATATTTTGAGCTTCATGTCTTGAGCCTCATGGGACAAGAATGATTTCTAGGACATTTGGTGGCAAAATTAGGCCAAAGGTAGCAAAAATGTCAAAAGCTATGACTAGGCTTCACAAGTCTCGACCATGACCGTGACATTCAACACGAGCCCGCGACTTTCCAAATATCAAGGGAGATTTCACAAATCGCGATCTAGCTTCACAAATCACGAACATGGCCATGACATGCATCATCCAGTCTACGATGTTCGACAAACACCATACGACATTTCTTATGTCACGTTTGGCCATTCACAAGTCACGGCCATGACCGTGACATTTTCTCCCTACTCTTGACTTCTGCACTTCAAATCGAAGATGATATGATCCCAAATTTCCAACCATTCACGTCACAATTAATTGACAAAGAAGCTATTGAAGTTGGGAAGAAGAAAGGCAGAATTTGGCTAAGTCAAAATCCGTGTTTAGGGTACATACTTTGGAGGCATGGTTCTCTCAATTGGCTTGTTGGAAATTCAAGTTTAAGGGTTGTTTTACAGATAAAGTTACCATGTTTCCCATGGTATGCTTTGTGGATCCAGATAATGTCATTAAGGTTGTTTTCCAAGGCCTCAAAGTTGCTACCTCAAAACTGGAAAACTGCCAGAAAATGACTCAAGGGAGAAAACTGTTTTGTGAAGCCTACTTTGGAGCTTAATTCGAGGAGTATGGGTCTGATTCAAGTCCAAAGGCTTCCACAACATGAAAATAGGTATGTTTTTGAACAAAGGGAAGGAATTGGATGAAGAATTGGAGTTTGGGAAGGCCTCGAACGAAAGGCACGAAGTTAGTACGAAAGCTGCTTTTGACTGTTTTGTTGGCAGCTTACTTGTGCTTCAAGAAAGGAAGTTTGGGTCCGAATTTTGTGTCCTTTTTAGTGTAGACTTTTACCTTATTTGTTTCCTTGTTCATCTAGATTTGTATTAGGTTTTATTTGCCTTTAAATACCGTTCTATTTACGTTGTAAAACAGAAGACTTTGATTAATCGAATTGAGAACCTTTTGGTTTTTGTGCAAGTTGCGACTTGTGTTGAGTTTGGTGGATTCCAAGCTCGTGAGCTCTTGTATCGATTGAATAGTCACTTCAATCGTGGTCGGGCATCTACCTTTTATACCAATCGAGCGTTCCCCAGGTGTGGAGTCGTCCTTTTGGTTCCGTTTTATCCAAGTTCGTATTAAGAACGCTTCGTTCTTGATTCGAGCTCAATCGGTCTTTCGATTGAGTCGTTAGCTGCGTGACTTTGATAACATACACCCCCCCAGGGGCGTATTAGAAGATACGATGCACTTTTAGTCAATGCCAGGACCTAATAGATGTCACAGTCGCGACTTCCGACCGTGAGTCGGGCAAATCAGGTGATAAGAGGATTTTTACGGGCAATTGCAAAAGGGATCGGTTTTAGACGGCAAAATGAGCTGAGAAGAGCGTAGAGAGAGAAGTGACAAAGAACACATCCTTGGAGCTTCATAGAGCCATCCAATCATCATTGGAGCTCAACCCAAGCACTAAGGAGTGACGATTGAAGAAAGAGAAGTCAGTTTTCAACCTCTCATTGAAGAAGGTAGTTGATTCTCATGGGTTTTCCTTCATCTCTATGGAGTAGTTTCTCGCTCACTTAGGTGTGAGGAGCCCTAATTTCATGTGTTAGATTGATTGTTGTTTGAACCCTATGATTATGAGTTTCTACTATCTCTTTGATTGATGTTTATAATTAATTGCATGAGTCTTGATCATATTCCTTCAATTGTGCTTTGACTATGAGAGAGAAAATCTTTCTAGGTCAATAGAGCATCTTCAATTGAACGTTTGTGAGTCGATAACATGAGAGTGAGTCGCATCATAGCGTTGTATGCAGTGCGTCTCAATAGCGAGAGTCTGTACTGTTTTGCATTCAGTGTTCTATACCGGTTGCGGAAACTCTCCCTCTGGGAAGTTCATCTAAATGGATTTGGTTAGCTTGAATTAGGATTCCAAACTAGCTAAGGACTGTTCATAGTAAAAGTATTGAATCAATCAATCCAGCGGTTTTCCCATTTTTGAATTGAACCAATTTACTTTGATTTGCTTCATTAGTTTGCTAATCAACATCATACCTTGTTGGCTAGATAATAGTTAAGATCACGAAGAAATAGCAAACCTAGTGTTCCGGGTTGATTTTTTATTACTTGATTCCCTATGCTATACCCTTCTTTGGTTATCCTCGCAGCCCCGTGGTCGTCTTCTCACAACCACAAGGTCACCTCGCTCACGATCGCATGGTTTATTATTTTCGTGGCATAACCTCTTGTAAGAGGGCTATATTCCTTTTGAATCATGTACATTTTCAAGATGATAACCGCTAAACTTAAAAATCCAAACCCATGAGACCTAGCTTAAATAACACTAATAGATACAATTAATCTGACCTTATAAAAACATTAATTATCTTGTAAATCATCAGTGGAACTTATTTAATTTTTACACCATATGCTGTCCACTATGTTCTCAAAACTTTGTTATTAGTTTAGCAATTGCAACATCTGAACATTTTGCACGAACTAGGAATGTCTCATCATCCGTAAATTCTCGCACTAACTGCTATCAGGTTCATACTCTGTATTGCAGTTGCTCGTAAAACAAACTGATCGGAAACCCAAAAAATCGTTGTAAAAACAGAACCGATGATATCAGGCAGATTGGTTTCGATGCTTTTACCAGTTTCCTGGATTCCATTAAAGAAACCAATACTTTTACTGATAAAGCCTCCGCTAAATCACTACCTCCATTTACCTTACCTAGTTCTACCTCATATAAACCTACCTACTTCACGAGAATAACACCACCACATGGAGCATCAATGGACATTAACGTTTCCTATTTCAGTTTCAAATTGGGATATAACACGAAATTAGCGGAAAGATACGACTTAACAGTCCTGTTGTCGAATTAAAACAAGAAGAATTATGGGGAAGCAATCAAGTAACTCCGAGTTAACTCTTGTTGTGGAATTAATACAAGATGAATTATGGGGAAGCAATCAAGTAACTCCAATGTCAGCTTCACCGGCTTCACAGCATTTCCACCTTCAAACTCAAGCCTTCTTACATCAGCAAAGCATATGGATCTTTTATGGCCGCTCTTCTAGTCCCTTGCTCATTTTCCAATTCCACCCTTTCCTCCTCCAATAATGAGCTCAAAGCACCTTTAACCTTCCCATTGGGTTGCATCTTGCTCATTCTTAAACACTCACCCAATTCCCATCGCCAATAGTAAATCCGATGGTTTATCGTCATACTTTTGGTGCTGGACTTTCTACAATGAATTTGGACCGAAATCAATCAGACTGTGAATTTGAGATGAATTCACTTGTCTACATAATAAAATCACTATAGATTCGAGCCATGTAGATTTCAAGATCTATCACTTGACAGATTTCAACCAGCAATTGATTTTAAATTCTAACATATGGTTCTCACCGAAAAAAATTCTAGCATATGTCCTTATTACCTCTAAATCTAATCATTACAGCAATTTAACATTTTGAAATCTATCTATTCATTCAAAAACTGCATTCAAACCCCCTACACTCCCCAAACCAGTACATAACTCAAACTTACAAAGCCACTAGCTCCCAAAAGTACCACATAACTCAGCATACCTTATAAGTGTAGTTTAGTATTTTGCAACTATCACAAAGAGTAATGTATGGTATCATCAAGACTTAATTAACAAACTTCTAGAATAGAAAGACAATCAGTTCAAGCAACTGCAGGTCTAGCAATTACCTTAAACACTGGTAGCGTGTGCATTAGCCAAAGTTAAACTTTGACTTTTTGTCAGCAGGTTTTAATACTTGAAATGAGCACATAAGTGTCTCATCAACACTCATCATGGCACCGGCATTATCAAACTCTCCACAATAATTAGGAGCAGAAAATATGGTTAGAAGCTGTCTGTTGGCAAAGAACTCGTATCCATCCTCCACAACCTGCACCAACCATAAGAGAAAATTTAAGTGAAACGGTCGACCAAAGGCCCAGATCGCGAAGAATATCGTCAACAAAGCTCCAGTAACTCTAGAAAAGAGAAAAAAGAGACACCAAATGCTAGAGGATTTTATCAGTGAAGGTAATATAGGAAAGCCTATGGATGTAAGCAAAATGAGATTGTAGGGGATAACTACCATAAGACCAATAAATACAACCAAGAATTACAAGCAGCCACAACCAAGATTGATCATAAAAGGACAAGGAAAAGTTCCTTATTGTATGTAGTTCACCGTCTTAGAGGGTCAATGAGGAGAACATGATTACAATGTGGAATAACATGAGCAAAAAAATTGCGAAAGTAACCTGGTGAGCGCGACATATCAGATCCAAATCATGCTTCTGAAGGAACTCTGCCACCTTATCAGGACCAAAAGTAAATGAAACTCCCCTGTCATTCATACCCCAACCCTGAACGTCTTTGCTAGGATCAGACCACAGCAGATCACAGAGCAAACCTGTGTCTGGTATATCAGTTGGGCGAGCCAAGTTTCTGATTTGATCCAAATTATGCAAATCTGGGGAAAGGCCACCATGCATGCAGAGAATTTTCTCATCAACTAGAGCAGCCACTGGGAGACAGTTAAAGCAATCTGTGAATGTCTTCCAAATTCTGACATTAAACCTCCTTTTACACTCATCGAAGAAACCATATATACGATTAATAGAAGCAGACTCATGGTTTCCTCTCAAGAGAAAAAAGTTCTCTGGATACTTTATCTTATATGCAAGTAGAAGACATATTGTCTCAAGACTTTGCTTGCCTCGATCAACATAATCACCCAAAAATAAGTAGTTTGCATGTGGAGGTAATCCGCCATATTCAAATAGCCTAAGAAGATCAGAATATTGACCATGGATATCACCTGCAGATGACCAACAATGCCTATCAGTCAGGTTGAGTAGATTTTCAGGAAACTTGCGTGATTTATTAAGTGATAGAATGATATAGAAAGAAACCAGCTAAAACAAATAACAAATAAGGCCCCAGCCTCCTTTTCCATTCTTCTTCACGATGAGAGCGTTTAGTATGGTAATTTAGGAGACATAAAAGATTATAGACCATCATGATAGAAGAATTTCAATCAATGAAAGGAGACTTCGAAGATTCTCCATTCGAAAGAAGAAGGCAGTCGTAAATTGGCAGAATGTTCTTTGCAGTAAGCATACTCTCCCCAAAAGTATTGCTTCCTCTCATGGCTAGTGATTTTGAACCATACAGCTACAAGTGATAAGCTTAAAGAATGGGGAAGATTACAAATGATGTTTGTGTTCTTTGTGATGTGGCTTCTGAAACAAGTTATTTATTTTTCTGCTGCAAATACTCAGCATATTTTGTAGCTTCTGTCTTTGGAGGTCTGATTCAGGTCTGGCCAGCTACATGGGAGGATATGCTTCCTATGGTTTGTCAACTAGCTGAGGCTGGTGGCTGTTTGTCAACCCTGTGGAAAGAGCAGTGTCGTAGAGTTTTTGGGAGTCAAGGAAGGGACTGACAAACTCTCTTATCTCAGCTAAAGGAGGAGGTCCAGTTTTATGCTTTGGGTAACACGGATATTAGAGTAGAGATTCAAAACATTCAGTTGTTCGCTAGTGTTTCCACATCAAGCAAATGCACAACCAGAAAAGAATAGCTTCGCATGTGGAATTAAAGGTCGAGAAGAACCACATGTAATGAAAACAAAGCTAGATCAGAAACTAAAAAACAATCCAAGTTCATTCAATTGCATATGAGAACATAATGTAGTAGTAAGAGTACCACAAATCTTGATGGGTGCTTCAAGCTCTAACAAATTGGGTTGTTGCAAAAAGATCTCTCGAGATGCCCCGCAGAGTTGCCTGATTTCCGCCTCGGATAACTGGACCTGCTTCCCAGGTCTACTGCGAACATCTAAAAGCCGCCGAATAATATCATCCAAAACATCCGGTTCCATTTCCTAACCTAGCAAGTACAACCCTTCCGCTTTCTGTTTTCCTTAAACAAAGAACGGTTCATCATAAGACAAATAGAGCCACCTTTACAATCAAAGAAACGCTGCAAATTGGCCATGCAAAAACTCTAATCATACGACTAATAGGCACCACAAAAATCAACATCCACACTACAACCAATCTCTTCAACAAGTGTGTCAGGGTAACAAGACCAGCTAACCCAAATCAAATCAAATTACATCAACATCTTCTCCTCTATACTGGCAATAAACACAGGAGATATGAAAACCCAAACACTCACCTTAAGCTCCTGGCAGTCGAAAATGTTAACGAACTCAGGAGCTACTCTTCAACAGGAAGACTGGAAGTTGAGGAGAAAGCTGGAGATTTGAAAGATGGAAGAGTTAAACCATAGAAATTGAGGAATATCCTAAGATACACAGAGCAAGAAATGCTCGGACAGAACAACGCCCAATGAAATCACAGAAAAAAATAATAATAATAATAACTACTGAGCGAAGGTAACAGGCAACGGAAGCAGGAAAGTAAAAATAACCAGAGGGAACGAGGCTGCAGGACAAGTGATGGTGAACGGGAGGATGGAGCTAGGAGAGGGAGTTTCCTTTGAATGGAGCAGTGGCAGACGCCTTTAAGAGGAAATGCGTCGCGGAGGCGCCACAACAGCCAAGTCAACGAGTTTGGATACAGAGAGAGAAATGAGATTAGAGCAAGGAGAGCGGGAGATGGCAGCGGCGTGAGCGAGGAAGGCAACGGAGCAACCAAGGAGAAAAAAGCAGGTTCAATCGAATCGATCGAAATGGATGGAACACCCGAAAGAGTGTCGACTGTCGTCCACCGTCGACCAAAATCGACTGTCTATGCCATTTCGTCCTCCGATGGTACGGGGAAACGGAGAGACTGAGCAGCAAACGCCCCACGAAGCTTCCTTCCGATGAGAGGGAGGGAACGGCCCTAAACGCTTGAGAAAGAGGATTCGATTTTGGGTTTAGGGTTTCGTTTTCTTTCTTTTCGTTATTATTCCGATTCCAGGCCCTTCCAACGGTAAGTGGGAAAAGTTAATCTGCTAACTTGAAGATTCGTTAGCAGATACTAACTGATATCCAAAATACATGAACTAGTATCCAAGTACTAAAGTATCTAGAGAGCACAGACTAGTATTCAAAGTTTGCTGACTGATATCCACCATGAATCAACTATTATCCCAAATTCACAAACTAATCTATAGACAACCCAGAATAGTATCCATATATAGTACATAATTAGTATCCAGATAACACATAAGAGTATCCAGATAACATATAAAAGTATTCATATTGAATACTAGTTGGTTGTTTGTGGATATTAGTTGGTATCTGCTATTTGGATACTAGTTTGTGATGTTTTGAATATTATTCTGTGCTATCTAGATACTCAGCAGACTTGGATATTAGTTCATACATTTTGGATATTAGTTAGTATATACTAACGAATCTTCTAGTTAGCAGAATAACTAGGCTGAACGGTAAGTTGACGCAGTTGTGGTGTGCACGAATATATATTAGGATAAATATAATAAGTAATTTTTTTAATTTTTAAATAGGGTTAATATTTTTGTATGACCTGAACTTTGACCAAAATAAATATTCTGGCCAATCTTTTCGATCTATAATATCCTGGCCCGAACTATACACCAAAATAAACAATTTGGCCAAACCCGATGTTTGACCGTTAACTTGGACGGTCAAACCCGTTGACTAACGGTCAACACGCCACGTCACTGCCAAGTCAAAAGATCTGATAAATATTTAATTTTTTTCCGTTTTTTATTTTTGGTTTAACTAAGGTATTAGATGATTTTTTTAATTTATAATAATTTAAAATTAGGGAATGTGTGGAAATTGTGAATTATTTTAAATATTTTATGCTCATTTGGCAGTGACATGGCGCGTTGACTAACAGTCAACGCGTTTGACCGTCCAAGTTAACGGTCAAAAGTCGGATCTGGCCAAATTGTTTATTTGGATGTATAGTTCGGGCCAGGATGTTATAGATCGAAAAGATTGGCCAGGATGTTTATTTTGGTCAAAGTTCAGGCCATACGAAAATATTAACCTTTTTAAATATCAGTTCAATTTTTTGAATTTTCAAATATGGAATAGCATAGGGTACAAAACATATCCCATAAAACCTCTTTTTTTGTTTTTAGAAGGGTTATAGGTATAATATGCCCCTCTACTATGACGTTTTATCAAACATGCCCCTCTACTATTTTTTACATCAAACATGCCCCTTTACTTTGTAAAAATGATCAAACATGCCCTTTTGTTAAAATTTTCATCCAAAAACCGTTAACCAATGCCGAACTTTAGTTTGGGCGACACAAATGACTAAAATATCCCTGATAAATTCACTTTAGAATTTTTTTGGGTAAATGACACATTTGGTCACTGAGATTATTAAATTGTGTCATGTTTAGTCACTAGAAAAAATTAATATCAATTTTGGTCACTCGAATTACCGAAACTGGTCAAATTTAGTCACTCTCCCGTCAGTTTCCGTCCAACTCCATTAATGTAGTTGGACGGAAACTTTTGGGAGAGTGACTAAATGTGACATTTTTCAATAATTCGAGTGACCGGAGTTGGACAAAGGCTACAGAAGAGTGACCAAATGTGACCTGTGTCAGTAATTCGAGTGACCAAAATTGATATTAAATTTTTCTAGTGACTAAATATGACACGATTTAGTAATCTCATTGACCAAATGTGTCATTTACCCGAATTTTTTTGGTTCTTTTGTATAATCAAATCATTCAAATAATTTCACTTTGAAAAGACCTAGGGAAATAAAACAGGGGACAAAACTGACATTTTCGCTCCCATTTGCCGATGCCGGGTCGTCTAAATCTCAATTCAACCATGATTGACGATTTTTTCAATGGAAATTTTAACATAAGGGCATGTTTGATAATTGTTTCAAAGTACATGGGCATATTTGATATAAAAAATAGTAGAGGGGCATGTTTGATAAAACGTCATAATAAAGGGGCATATTATACCTATAACCCTTTTTAAAAAGATTGACGCATGAGCGCCTAATATCTACACCTATCTAACTAACACAAAAATAAAAAATAGCATATGAAAGCAAAAGTGTGAAAAAGAAAAAAGGGAAACTTACAACAGACTAAATAACTAATGGACATAACAAAAGAAGATAGGATACGTGAAAGAAAATAAAACATAGCTAAACACAATACACAACTACACAAGAATAAGATAAAACACACAAAAATTACATAAACGACTAGAGTCGTAGTTCTCGACTTTTCCTAATAACCTAAGAATTCTCCAACAATGGCTAGAGTAGTAGTTCTCGACTTTTCTCCACTGGAATTATGCCTGCTATAGTTAATAGCATAGTTAAAATACGGTACGAGAAAGTTAGGTATAAAATACGTACGGGTATTTTACTTCATTTTTGAGCTAATGTTTTGTTTAATTATACGTTAATAGTCATAAATATATAAGATAATTATTTTTAAAAGTAAATAAATATATAAAAAATAGTAAAGTTTATAATTTAATTCGTTAAATACGGATATTAAACGTGTTATATGAGTTTTATACGTGTTTAGTACGGGAGCCGTCAAATAAACGGAAACAAATGAAACGACTTGAAAATAATACGGATACAGAAGTTTTAAACGGATAAAGTACGTACGTGTACATATACGTGTATTAAACGGAGTATTTATTAACTATGGTTAATAGTAATATATTCACATTGGTTTCTAAGATCTCTTGTGCTGAGAATATGAAAGATTATATGCCTATTTCGTGCTGTAATACACTTTACAAAGGTATCTCCAAGATCTTAGCTAATAGATTGGCAATGGTTCTCCCAAGTGTGATTAGTAAATCTCAGTCTGCGTTTATTAAGGGACGAGCTATTGGTGAAAATCATATTGTTAGTCTCTGAATTGGTGAGGAACTATCATTATAAAAACATTTGTCCAAGGAGTGTGGTGAAAATTGACATCATGAAAGCATTCGACTCTGTAAACTTGAAGTTTTTGTTTACTGTGATGGAAGCGATGGGATTCCCTGCTGTTTTTTTTTTAAACTTCTATCAGCTTGTGTTACTACTCCAACAATTAAGATCTCTTTGAATGGTGGTCTGTGTGGAAATGTTAAGGCTCGCAAAGGCTTAAGGCAGAGCGATCCTCTATCACCCTACCTATTCACCATAGATATGGAGGTATTGGATGGCCTTGCTAGGAAGGCAACGAGGGATAATAAGATTCCTTTCCACCCTCGCTGTAAGCCCTTGATGATCACGCATCTCTGTTTTGCGGATGATCTGATGCTTTTTACTAATGGTTCAGTAAGGGGGGTTGCAGGTATAAGGCGGCTGATGGATGAATTTTATACACTCTCTGGGTTTAAGTGTAACGCAGCGAAGTGCCAGCTATTCTATGCTGGGATATCTAAGGAATAAATGCAATTTATTTCTACTACAACAGAGTTTTCTCTTGGTTCCCTTCCTGTCAGATATCTAGGAGTCCCATTGATAACTGGAAAACTTACTCGGCAAGATTGTCAAGTTCTTATTGACAAGAGTATTTAGAGGCTTCGAAGCTGGAGGTCTCGCTTATTGACTTATGCTGGTCGTATTCAGTTGATTTAATCTGTGATAACTAGCACGCTGCAATACTGTCTTAATATCTTTCTGCTTCCTCAGTATATAATTAAGGAAGTGGAGCGGCTATGTAATGTGGGTACCACCACTATCTGGATTTGGATTACTCATCAACAAAAGAAACACTGAATCAGGAAAATGAACTGGGCTGATTCTCTACCAAATCAAACATTAAAATCAAACGACAATTGAATAAGTGGCCTCCTGTTCTTAGTTGAAATTAAAATAATAAAATGAGTTCAACTTCACAATTAATCAATTAACTTACCTCGAGTCGAGCAGGGCAGTGACCGGTGGGAGATGCTGTGGAGGTGAGACGGCCGAAGCATGAGCAGGAGAGATGCGCTGGAGCTGGGAGCTGCTACGGGGAGATGCGCTGGAGCAGGTGAGACGGGCGATGACGATGGCGAGCGTGGAGCTGCAGCGGGGAGGGGGGATGGGGACAACGTCGACGGAAGTGCCGAAGCCGGGGGGGGGGGGGGGGGGGGGAGTGTCGACGATGGTATTTCTTGGCGCCGCTCGTCTCTCCCTGTTCGCGAAGAAGACGAAGGAGATGAAGGAGAATTAGGTCTCTAGGGTTTTTTCTAGACCCTAGTGATTTTGCATTTCATTTTCTGATTTTTTTTATTAATCAAAATGGCCATAAGGGGGGGAGGGGGGAACCGAGCGACCGGCTCGAGCGCCTGTCTTTTTTTTAGATAAGCAATGTCTTAAAGTGCACAAATGCATAAAATTAAGAATACAAAATCTTTTTTTAGATAAGTAATGCATGTATTTCATCAAAAGGTGCTCACTTTGAGAAGTACAAGAGTTCATAGTACAAACTACCCTACTAATCATCTTCCTATCACACTACTTCCTTGTTCCGGCTTCTTGCAAGCGAGTTACAGCTTGTAATCCAAACCAAGGACGAGATTTTGGAGTTAACTCACCCTCGCAAGATCGCAATCCTCTGTTCCGGCCATTGTAGCATGTGTGTCACCTAGAGAATAAGGGGCATGATGACTTGACGGGGTAATACCAGTCATTTCTAGCTCTTCTTCTCCTTCTTCAAATTCTTATTTGTATTTTTCATAGAGATGTCTCTAATCAAGAATAAAACAAGATCATTTTTCATCATATCTAAGGGACTCCTTGCCCGATGTTGCAAAAATACAACTAATGTTGGAGAGTAAGGTGACCATTTGGAAGTCTGACGACCTTTAGTACCGTACCTTGCCCCCGAACGCGCAACCCTCACACCAAGAAAGACCTCCCTGGCCCCTTTTCTTTCTTCATTCCTCCTCTTTCTTTGCTTTGAAATACTTTGTATTTATACAAACTAAATTAGATTTACTGAAACTAAAGGCTTCTCTTAGATGCAATGGTTCAAAAAGGCACGCTTAACCTTACGCTTAGGAACGCCTAGGCGCAAGGCAATGGCAAAATGTCTCGCCTAGTGGTTTCGCACCTAATTATATAAAGGAACATGTTAATGGAGTAAGGCGACATATAAGTCCCTCCTAAACATTACTAGATAGAGCTATTAAGTCAATATTAAAGGAGAAATTAACATCAACTACGAAATCAATTTTCATATCAATATTTTCAATAGTTCAAGAACTTTGTGAGATATTGAGCTATGATTCTATGGCTTCATGAGCTATATTCTTGCTACTAAGTGTTGAGTAAGTTATTAATCATTTTAACTGAATTGATGAAGTGTCGTAAATTATTATTTCATTCATCATGCACTGCGAATAACTATTTTTCTCCCAACACCTAGGCACGCTTAGTCTACGCCTAGGCGAGCTAGGCGCTAGGCAAAGACTCAACGCTCACCTTACGCTTCGCGCCTTTTTGAACCTTGGATGCAGCACAAGTAGCCTCCATATCCCTGCCAACTTCCATTCAATTACTTTCACTATTTTTTGAACCAGATCAGGAGCTGTCCATATTCTTTTCAAAACACATGTCGACATCTTTAAGGCCGTATCTCACTCACAAAGAGGTTCCATACCATTCTATCAATTATGCAATGTTTAGACCTCTCAACTGCTAGCATCACCCCTACTTCTAATCTCCATGAGGTATGTATGTCCAGTTTGTGTGTGTGTGTGGGGGGGGGGGGGGGGGGGGGGCGGGTGAACGTCTGCAGGATATGTTGGACAAAGACACACTCAAAATATATATGAAATCTAGACTCAGTATAGTCTAGGCATAATATGGAGCAAGCATTCACTTCAGGTTTCTAGTTCCTCACTTTATCTAGAGTGGTCATCTCTATTAACCATGCAATAATCGAGTTTCTGGGAATCATGAAGGGTTTATGATTCAACTTAAATCATTAGGCCTATGCTTGTTTTGGTCTCAGATCCTCCCAAATGTTACTTTCTCAGTATGTCACCATTAACTTATTTTTCCACATCACCCCATTTGATACAACCAACATATTCCCTTCAGCCACTGCCATGGTCTTTAATATCCTATTCCATGCACATGATCCAAGAGTGTTTACTTCCCAAAATTTCATATTGTGAAGCCTGTATTCTTTTAACCAGGCAATCCATAGAGATTCTTTATGAGCTAAAACTGACCATACATGTCTCAACAACACAAGCAGTATTCCAATTGTTTAGGTCTTTAATTCCTACCCACCTCCCTCTTTTGTTATAGCTATAAATTGCTAAGATACTTAAGCCAACTACATTTTAGAACTAGAAGACGGTGGAATTATGAGCATAATCTCTCTACCTCTTTTACAACTGTGCCTAAAAGTTAGGAAAAAAAATCCTCATCCAAAACTGAGTGACACTAGCGAGAACTGCCACTATAATTTGTACCCTGCCTTCATAGGAGAGTAAATGTGATTTCTATCATATTTGTGATCTTATCTACAAGGGTGTTGCATTCCTTTAAGTTCAACTTTCATGCAATTAAAGGATCACCTAAGTTTCCTGGGTTACAATTCAACCGAGACCCTATAGAGTTGATCTAGAATCTTTGCAACAGCCTTAACGCCCTGGGAAGATCCTTGCTAAAGATTAACAAATCATCAACAAATACTAAATGTGTTAAATCTATACTATGGATGGAATGGAAAATACTTTGTAGTTGCTGCTATGCTAAGCATACATGATGACACATCCATGGAAATTGCAAAGAGAAGAAGGATAGTGGATCTCCTTGCGTCAATATTTTCTTTGCACGAAAATTCCCAAATAAACCTCCATTGATGCGAACTTGAAAGGTGGCACTGGAAAGACACCTTAACCCAACCACCCAACTCTGATGGGAATCCCATAGCAAGCATAACAGCTAATGAAAATTGCAAATTGACACTATCAAATGCCTTCATTACGTCAATTTTAGAGCACATCTTGGTGACACTGTCTTTCTATTATTCCACTTAATAATTTCATGTGTCTAGAGTATGTTATTACTAATCAATCTTCCTTAAAGGCTTATTGACTAGTGCTAATCAGAATACGCAATCTAAAATTAGTAAAACGACATCAACATAGAGTAAATGTGTTATCTAGGTTAGTTCCCTCTAGATATTCGAGCTTGAAATATAAATCAAGTCAAACCTATATAACCGAGTTCCAATCCATAATTCACCCTATCACTCGCCAGATTATATAACTCAATTGTTATCAATACAATTAGCATAGCGGAACTCGTATATATAACATGCGACTATGCCATAATTATTGTTGTCACTACAATCAACATACGAAGGTAGGTTCTTGTATTAGTGATCCTACAAACACATTAGTGTCATTTCCTCTCATACTCATATGATGCGCAGTAATTAACCATGTTATTAGCAATGCCAGAACCACGAAATAGGATAATAAGAACTCAATAGATATTGTGTTAACATAAAATAATCATAAAACAATCTTGAAGCATACTAGGTTCTACATACCTAAATAACAAATTTTATTAGCTACTCATAGTTGAAAAAAAAAAAAAAACACATAAACGACATAGAAACGAGAAAACAACATGTCTTTGCTTTCTGAGCAATGCTTTTGGGTGGTCTAGACTGCTCCCTCTTTCTGGGTGGACCTCTACGTCCTACTTCTTCTAGAGCTTCAGGACAGAGTTTTTGGTAGCATATACAGTGAGCTCAAGGGATAAAAAAACGATAATGTTTTACTATGATCTACCTGCCCTTACAAATGCAAACACCAACAGAGTCATATATAGCTCATATGTGTCTGTCGGACCAAAATGTCAACTGGAAGTACAAACTTCTTTATTATGTATAAAATCAGAATGATTGAAAATTATGTCTCAGTGTTTGCTTCCATCATTGTGTTGAGGTTCATTGGAGAGATGACGTCTGGAGGACCTGTCAAGATCACCTCGAGTATTGCCTCGGCAGATCTCTCTGTTGGATGGTAGGGATCCCAATAAACATACTCGTCCCGATTTGAGCAAAGATTCGATGCAGGTGTGCATTGGCCAACCCCATTATAAGGACCCTGCCCGCAACATGCCACACTTGCTTCGGTAAAACCTGGACAACATAGTGATCATCAGGTTATTTCAAATGCATGTATTTGAAATCATGAATTCGAAATGATTGCAATTGAAATATATGAAATTCAAATTTGTTGTTTAAATATTCATTTCAAAACTTTTGGTATTTCGGATATAGAGTTCTTTTAGTTTGAATTTTCTAGCAAAAGATTTACAATTTTTTGGAAAATTCCATTTTAGTACTCAAATTAAATTTTCTTGCAATTTCGTAACTAAGTTTAATACAAATTGGTCTATTAATTAATTTGAGTGGTGAAATTATGTTGTAGTATCTGTATAGTTGTTTTGCTTTATCACATCTTAACTTTTAAAATTTCATAAACAAGTCCTATTGTATGCTATGAAAAATTTCAAATCGCTAGTTGTTTATAAATATTTGAAATTCACAAGTAATACGCTAGGTATGTATTTAAAATATACCCATGTATTCGGTACTCCAAAGACTATACCAAGAGTATCCAAACAATTCATTTAAAATATGTCACTAGTTGTATGACGTGACATAAATCATCAGACACGTCATTGGCCAATGTATTGACCGTTGATCACTAACGGACATAATAAACCCGAGGTCACAATTGACGTTTCAAACACTTGGTGACTCAATTGACAAAATGTGTAAACTGGACGGAGCACCTTATTTGTATTAGGCCTAAACGTTGATGAATACGATAGTATAGTACTTACCATAAACTTGAGTACACAATTGACATTTCAAACACTTGGTATGTTGATAAGAAACATATATAATACAATAATAACAATTAATTTAAACATTGATGAATGGATACCATAGTACTTACTTACTTACCGTAAGCATCAGGATTGTTGATGAAGCTATAGGCAATCATATACCTATTGGCAGCAACATAGACGTCACTTCCAAGCTCACGGTTGAGTTGCTGAGTTATCTGGGTGAGCTGAGAGTTGAAGAGCAACGAAGCTGTCTGGATCTCAGAACCACAGTCCGTGGCGCGATTGCTGCTCCTGCCCCTTATCGCCAACTCCACCGGCAGGCATCCCAACTGGCCCGGCCCGAGCACCAGAACGCGGCGAGCCCCCAGCTCCACCAACCTCCGCAAGATTTTCGCGTACTCGGAGATGAGGTAATCGATGAACTCCGACACGGTGGACTGGCCGGCACGGGCTGAGAAAGGGGCCGAGAAATAGTTGCCGACGAGGTCCCAAGTGCCGAGGCTGATGAAAAACAGTGCCCCATTCACCATTTCCCAAGCCTGTTCCTCCCCTCCGACCACCGCCGCCAACTGGGTCTGGTACCGCTCTAGGGATGCGATCTGCTCCGGCATTCTTATTATGTTGCCCTACGTATAACACCAACATCATACCAAAATAAATAAATAAAATGCTTATCGGAATTTCATACTATGTCTTAAAATAAGATAAGTTTTTACTTGCTATCACAAATCACATTACGTAAAATATAATGGTCACTACTCATTACGTAACCAATGGTTACGTAACGTACGCCTGCTTATTTTATGCGGTTGTAAGAGGTTATTACGGAAGTATTATACAATGAACGGTCTTTTCTTCACGTAAAGTTATAATAAGTCATTACGAAAGTCTTACGTGATGATGACCCTTCTGGTTCAACTATTCGTAAGAAATAAATATCGTTTCATAATCTTTATGTGACAATTATAAAGTCATATTATGGAAGACTTAGGTAATGAAAGTTTTTTTTAGTTAATGAATACTTACTCTACAATTACTACATAAGAACCCGGAAAAGGGTGGAGAAAGCTTACTAGCTGGATTCCCGTGTCATTCGATATCCCAACTCCGCCGGAAGCGAAATTGGCACCGTAGAGCAGCCTTTCCCCGCTAAGCTGTGGGCTCAAGAACGGCGATGGGGACTCCGGCAACTTAAGAACTTCACCTAATATGTAATATGATGAGGTTCAATTTAGAAGTGAAGTAATACGTACCATTGCACTTGAAAGAAAGATGTCTCAACCGCAACTACTCAAATCAAGCATGGATTACGTACTGATGAGATCGGCTAAGTTGCGGCCATTAGAGAAGCGGCCAGTTGGGCGGCCAGTGGGAGAATCGATCCCGTAAGGAGGCAAGTCTGCCTTGAGCGTGGTGTCAACGTAATTGTTGTTTCCACTGTCCACCAGCGAGTCGCCAAACACCATAAGCGGCATCCAAGGAGGTGTGTCTGCGACTGCGACTGCTTTAACCAAACTCCAACCCGATATGGCTAAGCCCACTACTAGGCCCACCATCTTCGTCACTGCGGAAAGCCCAGCCATGACAAGAAGAAAGACGACGAACGACGATATGTGTCACTTGCTCCCTAGAGACTTATACCATATATATGTATGCAAATGCAAAAGCATGGTGTCTGACATTACAATTCTAGTTGCGTCTCAGCCGTTGTACATGTAGCCCTTTCACTTTTAAGTCACAACATATATATATATATATATCACTCTCAATTATAATTGAGACGGACATTTAATTTCACATCAATCAATTTTACTCCATCAGTCTGCCTATCTTTTTCGTCACTTGCATTTGCAAACACAACACAAACTCCTTCCCCGTCTAGTTATTCTGCTAACTTGAAAATTCGTTAGTATATACTAACTAATATCCAAAATATATGAACTAATATCCAAGTCTGCTGAGTATCTAGATAACACATACTAGTATTCAAAACATCACAAACTAGTATCCAGATAGCAGATACCAACTAATATCCACAATCAACCAACTAGTATTCAATATGGATACTCTTATGTGTTATTTGGATACTCTTAAGTGTTATCGGGATACTAATTATGTGTTATATGGATACTATTCTGTATTGTCTAGATATTAGTTTGTGAATTTGGGATAATAGTTGATTCATGGTGGATATCAGTTAGCAAACTTTGAATACGAGTCTGTGCTCTCTAGATACTTTAGTACTTGGATACTAGTTCATGTATTTTGGATATCAGTTAGTATCTGCTAACGAATTTTCAAGTTAGCATATTAACTTTCCCCCATATTTGCAGTCATTTTCCATTTCCAAGTTTCTTGTTATTGTACTTCATCATTCTCTGATTCTCTCCGGCCAATGGTACAAAGTACCAACTGACGGCCTCCTTATCCACTTTTGTTTTCAGTTTCCAGAAAAAGAGAGAGTCCTTCTTTCGCTTGGAGCATATTTGGTACTAGCTTTTGCTCGGCCATTGGTCGAACGAGTTTTGGTTTATCATTAATATTGGTTAATTTATAATTATATTTAAAATATTAATCTGATTCGTTGGTTGGATTGAATTTTATTTTATTTTGATAAATCTCTTCATGTTTTTAAATAAGTTGAGATTTCTAAAATAGTTAATCCATTATTTCATAGTAATCTTTATGGTATTTACTGATTATGACATTACCGATAATCAGTTAATATGTACATTTTTATCAAGTCCTCCTAATTTACTGTTTTGTATTTTTTTCATATCTTAGAAGAAATTTGTGGACTTTTTATTATCGGATATGAAGTTGGAGTTGAAACAAAATATATGTCATCTAGAATGGTAGGAATTGAAGGTATATACAAAAATCAAGAGAATAACGAAAAGATTATGCCTAGAAATCTCAAATATGGAAGAACACAAACACATAATGCTTATTGTATAAATTATTAGAATTTCGTGTATAGGCTTGATTGAATAATAAGTCGAGATTGTTAAGTGTTAGATACTAATGCACTTACAAAAGTTACGAAAATTCAACATTATAAAACCTTAAAATCTACTCTATCAATACAATCTTTGACTTTTCATGTGGAGTTAATAGCATAAATTATCACTCTATTATCCATTTTTCTCAAATCTATTGATCCCTTTTATTTTTCACATCAAACATGCACTTGTAATATATAGTATATACGTATTATCAAATTAAATTTAATCCCTTTTATGGCTTATCTTCTCTATCTGCAACTCCCAATAATTAATAGCCACAATCTCATCCTCCATATGTCCCGCTTTCTCTTTCTTCAACCTAACAATAATTAAACGCAAAAACTTGTCCGTCACGAAAGAACCTTGAAAACCGACTTTTGAATTTCTACCACTCTCTGAAAAGTCCACAATTATTGATCGATTTGACTCAATCATAAAAATTGGAACCCAAATTTTTTAGAATATATGGTTTCAAGTATAAAAGGTTGTCAACCTGGTTTAGCCCGTTGGCCCAGACAATTAAGTGGGTTGAGGGCTAATGGTCAAATTGTTTTAGTTCGCTTTTGCCCGGATATATGAAAAAATTATTATATTTTTCATATATTTATAAATTATATAAAATCTCATCTACATATGAATAATATTTTTCCTCGACCGGACTATCTACATTTGTTTCTCTATCTGTTATTTTCTACTATCCTCCTTCGAGCTCCTAAAATGCACTCCAACAACATGTATTCGTCACGCGATGAAGGTCGCACTCCTATGGTGGCGATGTGTGTCAGAAGTGGAATTAATGAGTAATGACCAAGTGAAAATTGAGCATGGGGGTGTTTGCGAGGAAAGGCAATATGTGATGGAAGGCGAGTTCTTCTAGTAGTATCTTCGTAACAGAATTGACGTGACAGATTTATCTTACCAATTTGCGGAGCGGGAGCTAGAGCAGGAGCTAGAATGGGAGCGTAAGAGTGTATACTCTTTAAGAATTATAATTTGAGTTCCCCGAAAGAGCGTGAATATAATATTATTTTAATTAATATATCATTTAACTTACTAACATGTTTTGGTCAAAATATTACATCAATGCAGTGGAAAAAAAAACAAAATCATTTTGCTAGAATAATAGCTTTAAATAATATGATTAGACCTCAAAAAGAACAAACTTTAAAAGGTGAATAGAAACCCGAAAACGTTTATGTGGCTTTTTTTATTTTGTTTTTTTAAGAGGAAAAGTGAAATGAATACATCGTTTATCCACCCTCATGCACTCAATTAGTTGTTAATAAAAGAGTCTATATCTTTTCCTTCCCCTTCGATTCTTTGTATCCTAAGCCGACTCTGGAGATCTCCTGTAGATTTACCAAATTGGCAAATTCTATATCATCGACCATCTAACTAATCTCCTATAATTTTATTCAGCCACAAACCTGTGATTTGATGATCTATTTCACAGTACTCATTCACGAACTCGTAGTGTATCCTTTTCGTATTTGCTCTCCAGATCTCTAACGGTACCACATGTATTTCTTTCTCCCACGAAAAAGCAAGTCATCGTCTTCGACCCAAAGCTGCTGATTTGGCTATAACTTGTTTCATTTTACTTTGTTTATAGAGAGAAAAATCTCTCAAATAAGTGATATATGAAATAAAATTTGCGAACATTGATTTTCGATGCTCTGGTTTTTAGTTTGAGCAACAATTTCTGAATTTTGGAAGTTTGTAGTTTCTGTAAAATAATTATGAAGTAAAAATATAATTCCTACTTTCATTTTCGTTGTAGGAAATTTGAAATGAGACATCAATTTTCTCATTTTAGTATTATATATTGTGTAGAGTGTATATAAAGACATGTCTTTTCCCTGCAAATTCATTAGCACATTGAAAAAGGTGAAATGAACCAACTTATTAAACTCCTAATGATTGTTGGATCCAATCATCAGAATAGGAAAAGGTTTAAACTTTGATGGTTAGCCGAAGTAAAATGTTCAAAGAACCAGTCACATATAGTTTACACAAGCATATGAATACGATTGTGTAATAGTAGGACTAAAAATTAATACTAATTTAAGAATTATACATCACTTTGACATATTCAACACTGCAATTTGATATAGAATATTCGAACCAATGATATTTGGGCCGCGATTTTAAATTTATCCTCTATTTATACGATATATAGGAATTTAATTAAGTATTAAATAATAATTAAAATAAGGAATTTGGCATTTTTTAGTCACCTAAAGTTTCAACTCAAATGCATGTTTCTTAATAATTTTTGCTTCGTAATTTTTGCCTAAGTACACAATCAACTCGGCCTTCGGCACCTACTGAAATACTCAGGTGTAGATAGAATTGGTTCGACCAACAGAGTCATACTCGAATTGAAAATCATGGTTATGACTTTTGTCTGTGTTTGAAGATACATTAGTTCAAATCCCAATACTTGTCTATTTTCTATACAAAATAAAGATAAATAATGGCGAAGACAAAAATGTCATTCATACTTTTACTCTCGTTGTAGGAAATTTGAAATGAGACGACAATTTTATCGTGCCAATAGTATATATTATGTAGAGTGTATATGTAGACATGTCATTGCCCTACAAATTCATTTTAATACATAAAAAGATGAAATAAACCAATCTATTAAACTCAACCTCTTCTAATGATTGTTGGATCCATCATGTTGTCGGATTAGGAAGATGTTTAAAACTTAACGGTTAACCGAGCAAAAAATGTTCAAAGAACCCGTCCCCATATAGTTTGCAGAAAGATATGAATATGATTGCCGCATAGTAGTTCTATAAACTAATACTAATGTAGGAGTTCAACATCGCTTCTACACATTCGATATGTAATATTGGACCAATGATATTTGGTCTATGATTTAAAGTTATCGTCTATTTATAAGATTAATAGAAATTTAAATTAAGTATTAAAATATAATTAAAATAATTAAATATGAAAATCGAAGTATCAAACCAATAAGTACTGAGCAAAGATTTAACGACCTTAGCTAACCGTTGAAAAGTTCTATGCTTTTTTAATTTTAGCTTCATGTATGTTTTTTATTTAAAATGATACAACTAATCTATGTAGTATGATTGGTTAAGATTCTTATCATAGTTGAAAATTACCACGGTTCAAATCCTAGTATGTGTATTTTTTTAAGAATAAATGAGAAACAAATAGATCATTGTGAAGACAAAAATACCTTTCCTATTTTCACTTTTCTTGCAAGAAAATTTGAATGGGGTGCAGAAAAATATCCAGCTATCTATATACTCGTAGACAAGACTACAAGGTGTATAATTATTTTATTAATTCGGAAATAATTTTTTTTCACAAAATAATCAGATTAATCTACCCCTCTCTCATAGATTCCTAAGACTGTAAGAAAGTAATCCCGTAAATTCATTGTAGTATACTAGTATAAGGCGTAGGTTATGATTTGATTCAGTAGAGTTAGATAATCTTTCAAATCAAATCTACTTTGATACATTTTGGAACAAAAATAGTTAAGATATAAATTACTAGTTTAGAATATTGGGGAACGGATACTATAACAACACCTATAGTGTTGTTACGATAACAACAGGGGTAAGAACGGAAACTAACAACAAAATTAAAAAAAATATTTTCAAGTCATAGCCGCCCAGCTCTCTCTCGATCTCCCGTACGCTCTCCTCTGCTGCCGGCATGAACGCGAGTACGAATCTCATCCCCCGCCATTCCTTCTTTCTTCCGCCGTCGAGGTCGCCAGTCCTCCTCCCCTTCTTGTTCGTTGTCGTCCATCTTTAGCTCGTCGGTGGCCTGCAAAACAGAGCATCTGGACAGAGGGGAACAACCACAACAACAACGATTCACCACACACGCATACGGAATCATCGTCGTCGTCCTGTCCGGAGCATGAGCCATCGATTTTGTTGACCGTCAATTTTCGATTTATGGATATGAATTCAGCCTGCGACAACAATCCCTTATTAAGGCCGGTCTCGGTCAGAGATTGAGAGAGCTGACATGGAGAGAACCGATCCTCTTCTAATTGCATATCTATTGGTAATATCTCAACCTCGAAAAGCTTACATCTCGGACGAAATCATTAAATTTATTGTTCTCAAAGCCCTCACTGTCATCCGACTTCCGAGCTACCATCCCTTACCTACTATTTTACCATTTACTCCACCAATTGGGTCGCTGTTGCAAGATCCAACTAATGGAGTTCACCATCTTGAGATTCATGTATTTGCCTAGCTTGGATGAATGATCCCCAATACTTCTATTGGTGGAATGCATGATGCTAGGGAGGAAGAGTTGTAATTCTCAAAGCTGAGTAACATGGTGATCCTATGGTATTAAATGGTTGTAATGGTCAAGCTTGGTTGTGTTTCGTGTATATATATCATTTGAAAACTAACACAAAGACACTAAATATTAAAGCTAGATTGAGAGTGAAATATGAAATTTCAATTTAAAAAAGCAAATCAGAAACATGAACTCATGGCGACCATAACTCTCATAAAACATAACAAAAACATTATAAAGCATACTACTAGAAACCACCTAATACATACCACAAATCGCCTAAAATATATCAGAAAACACCACAAAGCAAACCCCAACTATTTATAAACTGAATGGTTAAAGGTCGTCCTAAAAATTACTAACCATCGTCCTAACTTAATATGTAATTTACCAAATTGCCCATTTTGAATTTCAAAATCAAACACAAAACAAACAACTCCTCCCCCTTCCATAAATCTAAAAAAATATATAAACCAAAATTCAACAAATTATCTTATGGATCGAATTAATTCGTAGTAAAAGAATAGAAAATTATTGATATAAACCAAAAACAAATCCAAAAAAACCCAAAATCCCTCAACCGAAGCCAATTTTCGGTTGTACCATGGCTCAACCTAAGGCAATTTTCGGTTGTACCATGGACCAACCGAAAATCACCTTCGGTTGCACCATGGACCAACCGAAAATCATTTTCGGTTGAGCCATGGTGCAACCGAAGGTGATTTTCGGTTGGTCCATGGTACAAACGAAAATTGCCTTAGGTTGAGCCATGGTACAACCGAAAATTGGCTTCAGTTGAGGGGTTTTGGAATTTTTTTTGAAAAAAATCAGATTTTTACCTCGTCGGAGTCGCTACTCATGATTCGGACGTATTCTCAACGATTACGACTCGAGAATGTCAACAATGAATTCGAGAGTGTGGGAAATTGAGTGTTTTTCATTTTTTTTAGTTAAAGTGATGTTTGTTTGCTAAAAATGCCAAAAGGTTAAAAGTGTAACTTTGTTATTTTTTAGGACGATCAATAGTAATTTTAAGGACGACCTTTATCAACTCCCTTTATAAAACACACCAAATACCTCCTAATGCAAACCACAAAAGCAATAAAACAAACCATAAAAAGCATACCAAAAACACCATAATGCATACCACAAATCCACTAAAACATACTAGAAACCCCACAAAGCAAACCACAATTTTTTTGAAAGTATACCAGAAATCTCATAATGCAAACCACAAATATATTAAAGCAAACCAGAAACCTCGCAAAGCAAACCACAAAAATTTTGAAAGCACACCAGAAACTTCGTAATGCAAACCACAAACCTCCTAATGCATACCACAAATCTCCTAAAACAGACCACAAACCCCACAAAGCAAACCACAACATTCGCGAAAGCACACCAGAAACCTCCTAATGCAAACCACAAACACAGTAAATCAAAACATAAAAAAGCAAACCATAAACGTCCTAATGCAAACCACAAATATATTAAAACAAACCAGAAACCTCATAATGCAAACCACAAGGTTTTTGAAAGCAAACCAGAAACTTCTCAATGCAAACCACAAACACGATAAAGCAAACCACAAAAGGGATAAAAAAATATGAGAAACCAAACCATAAATCTCACAATGCAAACCATTATATCCGGTGGTCGTTGACCGGTCAACGAATTTCGTTGACCAAACTCCGACGACCGTCAGTGACCGGATTCCGACGCCGATAGGCATATTCCGGTGCCGATGACTAGATTCCGACGCCGGTAAGCATATTCCGACGACGGTGAGCATATTCCGATGACGAAAAAGCATATTCCGGCGACGAAAAGATATTCCGGTGACCAGCGACCAGATTCCGGCGACCAAATTTTTTTGGCAGAAACTAAAAAATATTTTTTAATATTTTTTAATTTTTTAATTTTTTATTATTTAAACATATTTTCCATAATGACATTTATACCCCTGTTTTGATTTTACACTAGGTCAACTCATCTAATAAAAAGTCATCACAACCCTAACTTCCTATTGGTTGGAGACTAGTGTTGTTACAATAACAACACAAGGGGTGTTGTTATACTATCTAGTCCCAGAATATTGTGGTAATGTTTGCTAGTACATAAGATTATAGTATGGTGGCATGCATATATCATAGCGTATAATGGTTGTATATATGATGACATAAATATACTAACCATCATTTACCACCTTTCACCACCGTCTATAACCAGTTACCAAGTACCCTATACCATGGTGGTATATTTCATCATGAACATTTGGTTTAGAAATTTTTATATCATAATAGTTCAAATTTTGAGTTAAAAACGAAGGTGGTACTTGAGTGGATGGTACAAATTTTTCCGAATATATCAAACAATGAACCCTTTCCATTTGTTTGTGACTCGCTCTAACTACAACTTTCCAATCGACGACCAAGTATAATCGACGATCGGGTGTAGTATAGGGTAAGCAAGCAATAAAATTTATCGAACCACGGGGATCTATGCATACCTTAATTCAGGTTTAGTGTTCGTTATCTAGCCAACCTAGGATAGTGATTAAGAAGACTAAACTAACCAGAAACCTAACTATTCACAAGGTTGGTGGCTCTCTGGGGTTACATTCCCCTAGTACCGTCATTTGGGTCGACGTTAAGTACTATTCTCGCTTAATCAATTCACTACCCTACCGTTTAGAGATAGACTCCCACTGGAATGACTTAGAATGGCGAATCGAGGGATGGGTAGCTGCTCTATTCAACCTAGGGTTTCATATATTGCTAGGAGACCGATTGAATCAACTCACTCGGGGATTACCATGATAATATACAATAGGAGTGACCCGAAGACGCCAATAATGGGTTCTACGGGGATTTTTTCCCCTCCTAGGTCAAAATCTCAATTGACATGCTATGGAAACCCAACTCATGCCATTCATTAAAACATCCATCAATTAAGTAAAATCATCAATCAAACATGGAATTTGTCACATACATCAACATAAAACCAAAACCTAGACCTAGGGTTCTTAAACCCAAGAGAAGAGGGATAGTTTCTAGAGAGAGAAGAGAGAGGTTAATCTCTCCTCCAATAATACAAATTGGAGCACAAGATCTTCGTTTTCTTCTTCTAGTCTTGATTCCTTGGTTCCAAGTAGGGGTGTTCAAACGGTTTGGTTACCATGGTAACCGTTTTAACCGGTACTATTTGGATAATTTGGTTTGGTTAATTTGGATAATTAGTTTGGTTTGGTTAAAGTTTTTAGCTTGTTTGGTTTAGGTGGTTTGGTTTGGTTTCAGACACTCCTAACCAGTCAAACCAAATTAACCAGTTAAGTAATTAGTCATATATCTAACATATATTATATACACATATTTAATACTTTGCATAACCACTCAAGAGTTAACGTTCATCCCTTTTAGACTCATAAAATATAAAGCTCAATATTGCTCATATAGTGTATATGTAAAATGTAGACCACAACATATGGACGCCTAATTTAGATAAATTTCATACATTATGATGGATGAAAACTTGAAAGGAAGGTCATTTCCAGCCTATGATAATTGCTAAGAGACTAAGTCAATTTACAAAAACACAACAATTCATTAACCCATACCATGGTCATAAATTTTTGTAGGTGAATACTTCTATACTAATCGTAAGATAATTATCTTAGTTGCATGTATTTTTGTTAAGCGTCAACTATAACTACGTGTTGATTGTTATGTTTTATTCATTATATAAATTGCGAATTGTTGCATTAAGCGGAAAATTTTCATCGTCAATGATAATGTGATTTTATATTGGTTAATCTGGTTAACCAATTAACCAAACCGATTAAACTTTAGTTTGGTTGATTTGGTTGTTGTATTAGTTTGGACGGTTATGATATTGTATTCCATGGTTAATAAAATTTAGCCTTATTTGGTTTAGTTATAACCATGGTAACCATTTGAACATCCCTAGTTCCAAGCTTGATCAATGCCTTCAATTAAGCTCCAAAATCAATCAAGAACTCTCTCTCTCTCTCTCACTAGAACTCCCCTTTGGTGTTTTGGGTCGAAGCCCTAGAGAGGGAATCAATTTCTCCTCCGAAAACCAGCTCCCTTTTCTCTCTCTGCTGTTGTCTTTTTATATAGTCCGGCAGTCAATTTTCACGGTCACTATTCACGGCCGTGAGGTCGGAAGCTCGACCGTGATCTCGGCCAAAAAACGCAAGTGACTACTGTCGTTTTTGTCCAACTTCACGGTCTGTGGTAAATTTTCACGGTCTGGTGACCGTGAAAACCTTTAGGCAAGTGAGGCGTGCATAGTGCTATGGACTCCTATGATTTTGATGCCCGTCATGCAATTATCACGGTCGCACTTTTTGGCACTTTTCAACCTCCAATCGTCTCGAAACTCATCATCAACCTTGCCACACGTGCTAGGTCCTGAAATATGACAAAAGAAGCACAACCTAGCGTAAAATAGGTCGAGGAACAATAATTTATCAAGTCAAACGATCAAAAAATGAGAGGTAAAATATGTGCAATTACGCCCGAATCTGTATGTGCAAACAAATAAAATTTTGCTTAAAAAGCAGCAGATGCAACCTGATAAACAACTAGGAAAAAAATTGAATCTCACCCCTTATATGGATCTAGGATAGGGTGTATAACCTATTTGTTCTTGGTTAATTTGTTTTGGGTTGGGTCAGATCAGATCTAACGAGTGATATTACATTTAAAAAAAATTCTACTATTTTTAATCGGGTTGATATTATTTATTTTAACTTGGATTTTAAATTTTTTTACTCAGACTATACATGTTCATTGTGATCTACAAAATAATATCCATTTTGAATACATTCTCAAAATTTGTTCATAACACTATGTACCATATTCATCATTAACGACATTCTTGAAATTTTTTACACAAAAGAAACAAGTTAAATATAATTAATTGTAATCTATAAATTTATAGAAATTTTTTGCAGGATTATATATACCACAATATACCACTCTCGTATAAGATGGTAAATTGAGATAAAAATTGGTAAATGATTATTAATATATTTCTAGTATTATGTATATAAACATTTTAAACTCTAATATATTCATATCATCATAATATAAGGTTATGTGCTACCGATCGGTTTAAGGGGTTGAGATTAAGGATTCAAGCAAAATAACTAGTAGAGAGAACAAAAAAGGATAAAAGTCGGTACTTCGTAGAACTATACTTCACCCTAGCCTAGGTCTACTATGCAATGTATAAATAAGTTGGGTTTAACGAATGTGGTGAGTGAGCTCTTTTCCGTGGGTTTTCATGGTTATCCACACGCCTTCGACTACGCCTCCCCTAATCCATGTCAGCCACCTCGATCTATATTACCGTATCTTGGGCATTAAGAACATAGCTCATTTTAATGACAATAAGTACTACCCATCCACACCGAGGTTTCATCCCGGGTTCTAATGGAAGGCATTTATACGGCAGGGGTACGATCGCCTCGTCCACCATAAGATCCTATCGATTCATCTAACCTAATTTGCTTGATGGCTCATACCCGTCTAACCCTAAAACTCTATTCGCAGCGTAGAAGCTCAAGTAGGCTATTAGAGAAGATGATACATAGAAGAAATTGGGGAAGACTTGATGATGAGGAAGGTGGCTCCTCTCTTTTAGCTCCTCCTCTTCTCCTTCCTTCAGCTTCTCTCTCTCTCTCTCTCTCTCTCTCTCTCTCTCTCCAGTAATTTCTCTCTAAAAATAAGCTCTCTTAAATGTGGGTAGGGGGTCTTCTATTTATAGCCTTCAGAGGACACAAAGTTCACGGCCAGGTAGTGTGAAGATCGCGGTCGTGATCTTCTTCCTTGAGGCCGCGATTTTCCGACGCTGTCCTTTTGGCCTTCAAATGCGAGGGGTCGTGGGCTGACTTCACGATCACAATCCGTGAAGCACAGCCACGAACTTCCTCGCAGTCAATGTGAAATGTGGCCATGATCGAACTGGGAAAATTCTATGTTTCTCCTCGACTGGCTTCTTCACGAAGTTTGCGATCGAAGCCTCCTGATTCGCGGGCGCGATAATGGGCTCTAAGGCTACGATCTTCGCCTTCAATTTGATGTCTTTGTTCTCGGCCGTGATCTCGATCTCCAGGCCGTGATCATCAGCATTCTGCCCCTTTTGCTACACTTGTGTCCTTTTTCGTACCTAATTCGCATGTATTGTCTAAAGCGCCCTAAAATCACATCATAATCAAATAGGAATGAAATAGGGATGCGATCGACGCTATTCAAACGATTATGCACATGAATTAGCACGAAACAAACCTAAATATGAAGGGTAAATAACACCAATTTAGATGTTGTCAAACTCTCCCACACTTAGGCGTTTGCTTTTCCCCAAGCAAACCTACTCAACCCAATGCAACTTGATAAACAAATCAAGGTGTGATACACTCTAGTTCTTCATTGCATAAAGAAGAGTAGCCGGAGACGAGAAAACGTTACTATCATCTTACTGTGCATGCACAAACTTTTGTGTGGGACCATACTTACTACCTTAGACCGAACATTCAAGGTATTCGTCGGGGGACTTCTCAATCATCAATTAAGCACAAGATACTTACTACCTAAGGATCGACGTTGAGTACTATCCCTCACGACCAAGAGAGGATGGATCATTGCCTTCCCTTTCATGGTCACATGTGAGAAAATTGATGGGCGGATTCGTCTTAGTCCAAACACCACTTTCCAGCCTGTACTCCACATTGGGTCGCCACACATGTTGGGTACAAACGAGAGCTTTGAGGTCTCATGAATTGCTAAAATGTACTTTGTACCTTGGCATACGATTGCGTAAGGAGGAAAGATTCTTGGGGGATGGTAAGTAATGAGAGATGGTCGGGATGCAGTAAAGCTATCTGATCCCCAAACATATCCTAAAAGGGCACTCCGAACCTTGAAGTTTGATTGCCTCTCACGTGAGAACCACTTTTAAAAGATTTTGAGTTAAAAAATTATAGAGAATCCCGCACACATGTTCTTCCTAAGATAGCATACATTTTCAACTCACCAAAGATGATGAAAAGAGTAAAATCCCTCATACACCGGTACTCTAATCATGCTACTACTCCCTAGAGAGCACAACATATAGTAGGGGATTGCATGGAATAAGGTGTTTTGGAACCCTCACATTCGAAAAAATTGGATAAAGCTTGAAGGTTTCAAAAACACTATCATTTGGCAACCCAACAGCACAAACACACACACAACCGCTAGCATACACTCCCATAAGCATTCATAAACGTCTTACATTAAAAAACAAGGGAGGATATTAGAAATCCATGGCTCAATCAATCATAAAAATCATTCATGCATTCAAACACATCCCTCCACACTTGAGCAACACATTGTCCTCAATGTGGGAGTTTCAATAGAAAAGATCATGAAGGTTACCATAAGATGGTTTGTGGGTTGGTGAAGGTACACAAGAAAGAGAGGAAGACATTTAAGAGTTATAGGTATGATAAAAAGATAATATAAGTACGATTACTACTAGTACTAGAATATTTAAAAGTACTTTAAAGAAAAACAAAATTAAAGCAATAATTAGACATTGTTTAAAAGTAAAAGAAAGAAAAAGAAAAGATAGAACTTAGGCCCTGGATGCCTAAAACTCAATCCTCCTTGGAGGGTCCTTCTTCTTCTTCTTCTTCTTCTTCTTCTTCTTCTTCTTCTTCTTCTTGAAATAGTGCAAGGGGAGGGAAGCGAGCAAGTTGGGGTGATACATCTTCGATCGGAATATCCATCTTCTTCATTATAGCATGGATGCACGCCATGATGTGGAATCGCTCTTCCTTCTCCCTCTTTTGATTGTGAAGGATCGCAGCTATCATCGCTTCGACTCGGTAATCCCTTGCATTTTTAAGTGGTGGGGGGGAACAGGATGAGAAGTGGATGTAGGCGCCTCTCCTCCCTCGTACATGCTTCCCACTTGTTCTTCCTCATTGACTAGTCATCTTCGTCCTCTTACCGTTGTAGCTTCTAGAAGACGGAACACAGTACCCTCCATGCCTAACGTGTTAGTAGTTGGAAATGGAAGTCCCCCTGCTCCCCAAATGTCATCGTCATTCATGTGCAACGCTTTGATTCTCAACTTCAAGACGACAAAGGATATACGAGTAGTCCTACTATCCAACCGAAATTGCACGGCCCCGAAGTCGACTTGGAAATACTTAGCAAGACGTGTGACAAAAACTCCTCCATGAAGGGCAGTGAGTCGAAGATCTGTTTCTTAACGCTTGAAGATGGACAAGATGGCCAAACCTAGGTGAAGAGAATAAGGTAGGTCCATGCTTTGGAATAAAGTGACGTCTTGGGCAATCAGTTTGCCTTTGCTTTGGTTCTTTCCACCCACAGACCTATCAATCACATGGTGGATGAGTTGCCACTCCGGTTTCACCTCACTAGCCTTTGATAGCTTGACATCCCACGATCGACTGTCGGATTTCTTGACTTCAGATTCATAGAAGGATTTGAAACATGGGAAGTTGGATTCCCTTGTCAAGGTGGCAAAGGCGTCCGGTGAGTCAATGAAATCTGCCAGGTAAATATCCATAGCTCTTGTAAATTCCCAAATTGACAGTTGGCGACGCTCTGCTCCTAATTGGAAATGGATGTTGTCTTCAAGGTTGGCAGAACCTCTCATATCTTGAATGGTAAGAGTGCTAATGAACTCCAGAACAAGTACCCAGTAGATGTTTTCTTGAATGGATAACACTTTAAGCCACTCCAACTTCTAAACCTTGGATTGGATCGCATCCTCAATCCCAAGTTGTGCAAAGAGTATCCAGTTGAGACATGTACTCTCACCTAGAGGAATTCCTTGAAGCCACGAAAGTTTGGTCTTAAATTGCTCGGGAACATTGTCTAAATAATAGTGAGTGATGTGCTTTATGCCGCCTCCAACGTTAGCTTCATTATCTTGATGGATTTCCCTTGGTAGATGGGGAGAGAGTGATGGTGGATGTGGTTCTTCAACAACTACCTCCCTTGAACCAGATTTACTTTTATTCCTCTGAAGGCCATAGCGAGGATTAGAGGTTCGAGAACTCTCCATATTAGAAGAACTCTCTCCACGTGCCATTTCCTTAGTCTTGTAAATTATCCTTCAAAAAAAGTAGCACAAAATGCACAAACCACCAATCCAAACACCACATACCATGAAAAGAAATATTCAAAGAACCCTCAACAACTCTCTAAGTCCCCCCCCCCCACTTAAGTGGGACTAAGCCATGCATAAAAGAGATTACTTAGTTGAAGATGGAGTTCAATGACAAAGAAATATGCTAGGGTCTCCCCAAACAATACACAATCAAGTTAACAAGTGTGTGAAAGTTTATGCTCAATGAATAGGATTGAAGAAAATAGGAACTATCTAGTTGGGGACTTTCTTCGAACACTTGGTGGGTGGTCTTTGAAAACTCAAGAAATGCATGGAAATATCCCACCAAGGCCTCCCAAAATGCGTAGCATGAACATTTAAGAAAATAAAACAATCCTAGGGCATCAAAAGGTCATGAAAAGAAGAAGCTGAGCATTTCAAGTCCTCAAAGCATTCAACAAATGGTTAGCAAAACAAGGTAATTAAAATATGGAGAAATGAAAATTTGTACCTTATCTTGCTAGGATTCATGTTCGAAATTCAATAACACCCAAAAATACTTCTCAAAAGATGGGAAAGTGAAGTAGAGAGGATATGCTCACAAAGCTAAGAGAGGTGGAGAAACATGGCATTTAGATCTAAAAGATGAGATGGAGAGGATACACATGGATGCAATGTGCAGCTTTCCCTTTAAATAAACACGTACAAGATTGCGGGTTGTTGCTACGAGATTGCCACCGCGATCTCTGGCGTGACAACCACGATCTTTGCCCTAAACACAAACATCATGTTTTCACCCACTTCTTAAGCTTAATCATTCATCTAGATCAATCAAACATCCAAAAACAAGGCGGGGCAAGGTTAAAGTCCTCTCAATCTTCATCTATGAATTCTACTCCTCTTACTTAAGCAATTATTCAAAAGGAAAAAAAGGAAAAGATACGCAAATCGAGTTGTTGGGTTGCCTCCCAACTAGCACGTCTTTTAAAGTCTTGTCGCCAAACTTGACTCATTGAGATCAAGAGGTAAGAGCTCCATTCTCCACCGATTATTCTTCATAAAAATCATACTTGTAGTTGCGACCTAAGTGAAGACCATGAAGTTTCTTAGATGCCTCATCCGGTGCTTGAGATTCAAAAGACATATCCGGAGATTGGTGCTCATGATTGAAAGAACAAAACTCCCTTGTAAAAATGTCCTTATCCGTGAATGGTTTATAGCATTCCCCGGATTCTTCATATTTGAATATATGAGATATTTTGCTCTTAACATTTCGAACGCTTTCCTTGGGGTATCTTTCTTCAAAGATGAATCTTCTAAGTTTCCTTCCATGATCATTGGCTTGATGAGAAACTTTGAACAACTCTTGAGTAACCCTTTGGTACGGAAACTTTTCTTGATTGGCCTCTTCTTAATCTTGCAAGGATCACTCACACCTTCCACTCTTCTATCATGAGGGTCAACATGAGAGACCATATTGAACCAATCTATCTCGGGACTTGGAGGCGGTGTGGTAGGAGGTGCCACCGGCTCACAAATCGTCTTGATGCCGTCCCATTTGTAATACTTGTGAAAATTGGGGATTGGATTCATCATGTAGCTTATCTCCTCCTCTCCAAACCGTAAGGTGATCTTGCTCCCACTCACATCGATAATGGTCCTTGCCGTAGATAAGAAAGGTCAGCTAGGATTATCGATGCATCACATCCTTATGTGTCGAGAACCACGAAGTCCACAATTTATAGAAAAAATGAGCACATTTCAGCAAGAAATTTTCTAGGATTCCTCTTG
Source organism: Linum tenue (assembly GCA_946122785.1). NCBI lineage: Eukaryota > Viridiplantae > Streptophyta > Magnoliopsida > Malpighiales > Linaceae > Linum > Linum tenue. The sequence goes on along the minus strand of CAMGYJ010000007.1, from coordinate 49,615,096 downwards.
GCTCGACAACGGACCTATTGGCCAACTCAATCTACATTTTAGTAGGCATGAGTGGTCCAAGGTCTAACTCATTGTATATTCTTGTAGGCATAATATTGATACTAGACCCCAAATCTGCTAGCGGATTCAAAAGGTTTTGACTATGAAGGTGCATGGAATAGTGAAGATTCCCGTATTTCTTAATTTTGAAGGGAAGCCTTCATATCCAATGGATTCTGAAGCAACTTCACTAATGGATACCATAAAAACTTCTTCCATTTTCCTCTTTCCCGACAATATTTCTTTCAAGAACTTAGTATATTTCGGAATCTTCATAACTATGTCTAAGAAAGGGATTGTTACCTTCAATTGCTTCAAGGTATCCTTCCATGGAGCACATTCATGATATAAATCACTTTTGAATAAACGTCTAGGATAAGGAGCTTTTGGTATTGGATTGGGTGCTTGAATTGTATCTTCTTAGACTTCTCATCATCTTCAATCTTGATTTTGGTAGTAGGTTGCACTTCTTACCGAACTAACTCTTTTTCTTGAACAACTTCACGTTGAACTTCTCTTACCAGTATCCTTGGTGTTGAGATAGGAACCTCCTTCAAAGATCGGCCACTCCTTAGAGTTACCGCATGACATCCCTCCTTAGGATTAGGCTCAGTATTGCTTGGTAAATTTCATTTTGGTCTTGACGATAGAGCTTGCGCCAACAAGTTTAGTTGGGCTTCAAGATTTTGATGTGAAGCTTGTTGATTCCTTTGACCCGCTTCTAAACTTGAGAATTTGGTTGTAGTATTCTCTATAAATTTGTCAATAGCATCAAACTTCTTGTTGGAGTGTGTAACGAATTGGCCTACCAAGTATTCAAGTTTACAGACTCGAACATCGGATGTTCGACTTGGCTCTTGGTATGCTCCTTGGTACGAGGTTTGACTCGGCCTTGGGTAAACATTTTGCATAAGAGCTTGAGATTGAAACCCTGGAGGCTTTCTATCCGTCGGAGAAGACCAAAGAAAGTTAGGATGGTTCCTCCAACCCGAATTATATGTAGAGCTATAAGTGTTGTTTCCTCGGGATTTCCCTCCAACAAAGTTGGCTTGCTCAAATTGTATTGAGGCCTCAATCATAGACTTACACTCTTCCATAGAGTGACTTGAATCACCACACCAATCACATTTCATGATTTGCTTCCCATTGCCTTTCATTGATAATGCCAGTTGATCAATTTTCTTGGAAAGTTCTTGTATATGAACCGCTAATGACTATGGTTCTTCAATCTTCAATAAAATTCCGTTCTTCAAACTCTTACCTCTCCTTCCGTCCCCCAATCGTAGCTATTTAGGACCATTTCTTTAATCAATCTTTGAAGTTCACCGATGATTTTCTACTAGTTACCAAGGTTCCCTGGCAACGGCGCTAAAAGGCTTGAACGATTCATTCCGTGCAAGTCATTGTCAATAGTTAGCACGTTTCAATAACTACCCCATCCTAGGCCATGTTTAACCTAGAGTGGCGTTGTCATACAGTGGCAATTAAGGTCATATTCACTCATGTCTTGGTACCCTAACCTACTTCACACGTTGTTGTTATCTAGCCGATCTGTTTAAGGGTTTGAGATGGAAGATTCCATCAAAATAACTAGTAGAGAGAACAAATAAGGATAAAAGTAGGTACTTCGGGGAACTATCCCTCACCCTAGCCTAAGTTTACTATGCAATGTATAAATAAGTTGGGTTTAGCGAATGTGGTGAGTGAGCTCTTTTTCGTAGGCTTTCGTGGTTATCCACACGTCTCCGAGTACGCCTCCCCTAAATGCATGTCAATCACATCGGTCTAGGCTATCGTATTTGGGGCATTAAGAACATAACTCATTTCATTGGGTACTACCCACCGTCCACACTGAGGTTTCATCCCAGATTCTATTTAGGAAGGCATTCCTATGGAAGAGGTACGATCGCCCCATCCACCATAAGATCCTATTCATTCCTCTAACCTAATTTGCTTGATGGCACATGCCCTTCTAACCCTCAAACTCCATACCCAGCATAGAAGCTCAAGTAGGCTAGTAGAGAAGATTATGGTTACTTACCCAAGCACAATTAAAGTTAGAGAAGCAATGAAATCAACTAGATAAATACATTCATTCAAAAGTCAAAACCCTAAAATATTCATACATTACATAATTGCCCTAAAAACTAGGGTTTGGGGTTTAGAACCCCTAGTACCTTAATAAACTACTCCATAAAGGAGGGAAGAAGATACATAGAAGAATTTGGGAAGACTTGATGATGAGGAAGGTGACTCCTCTCTTCTAGCTCCTCCTCGTTCTTCTCCTCTTCTCCTTCCTTTAGCTTCTCTCTCTCTCTCTCTCTCTCTCTCTCTCTCTCTCTCTCTCTCTATCTAACCAGGAATTTCTCTCTTAAAATTAGCTCTTGAATGGGGGAAGGGGGTCTTATATTCATAGCCTTCAGAGGAAGAAGAAGTTCACGATCAGGCAGTGTGAAAATCGCGGTCGCGATCTTCTTCTTTGACGCATCGATCTGCCGACGCTGCCATTTGGCCTTCAAATACGAGGGATTCGCGGTCTGACTTCACGGTCACGATCTGTGAAGTGCGGCCACGAACTTCCTCGTGATAAATTTGAATTTTGGTCGTGATCGGACTGAGGAAACTCTCTGTTTCTCCTCGGCTGGCTTCTTCACGAAGTTCGTGCCCGAAACATCCAGATACGCGGCCACGATCTTGGGCTCTGAGGCCTCGATCTTTGCCTTGAGTTTGCAGTCTTTATTCTATGACGTGATCTCCATCTCTAGGCCTTAATCATCAGCCTTCCGCCCCTTTTGCTACACTTTTTCCCTTTTCGTACATAATTCGCATGTATTGTCTAAAGCACCCTAAAATCACATCATAATCAAATAGGAACGAAATAGGAATGCAATTGACTCTATTCAAACAATTATGCACCTGAATTAGCATAAAACAAACCTAAATATGAAGGGTAAATCATACAAATTTAGGTGTTATCAATATTCACTAAAGGTATTCTTATTTCGAAAACCCTATCAGATAGGAAATTGCGGCTATGATACCACTTGTTAGAACGAAGCTGGATAATCGAAAAATCAATAAAGGAAAGAACACTTAGATTTACATGATTTCTAACACAATGTGTGTTAGCTAGTCCACGGATAGCAGAGAGCCAGTTTCACTATACTTGAAGAGACACATATTACAATGTGATTGGGAAGTATATATAGTACTTCTCCAACGACCTAACCTAATATAATCTGGTAAAGAATAAGGTTATAGACTAGGCCGATAACAAGAACCCAAAGTTTATAAGCTCATAAATTCACGACTTCCAGTCGATGATTGATAATCCGATTCAATTCATATTGAGAAATGGATTTCTCGATGAGCATTCTGAATTGTGAGACATCGTTAATGTGTTTCGAATAAGACCTTGAAACCTCTTCATGATCCTCTTTCTTGGTTTGTCTAGGTGTGGACAAAGGAGGACATAACACATGCCCTCCTCCTTGAGAACCTTGCTCATCTTGTTGTTTCGCTTTATAAAGCTTGTACCGTTAAGCTTATCCTTATAGAGGCTTGATCTCAGTGACAAGTGAATGTTTTGTGCCCACTTGTGCAATCTATAAAAAGTGTTATATGTTGTAATTAAGTGCATTTTAACAAAGACTTAACATTAAAATTCTATCACTATTACATGACAACCCTCATAGTGTCATATTTGTGAAACTGTATATAGCGGTCGCGTCGTATAAGTTTATGTAAATGATGTATTTTATGAATGCATGTATTATATAGAGTGTATATTTTTTGTTCCAATATGAAACACAATACATGCATTTATTTGTTGATGTAACACTTAAAATCATTCAAATGAATGATTTACAACTAAACGTTTTTGCGAGATTGTGGTTTGTGAATGTTAACTCAATTTGTTTTGTGCTTAGAGTATAAATGAATTCATTTATAATTATAAATTTTGAATTATATGAAATTGGGGCTAATTTTAGCAATTCCGAGAAATTACGGTGGAATTTCCAAATGAACTCCGTAAGTATTTTACTAATTGTGATAAAATAACCAATTATTAAGTAAATTACCCCTATGCATAAACAATTGACTTAAACACTCCAGATTTCCGCATCTAACCTTCTTCGTTGGGTCGCTACTTTACCAACATATAATCATCGTTTGACACCCACAAGGCCACAACCTCTGTTGTGTGCTTTTAGGGCGACTCCCCCAATTTCATTCTTCTGCTAAACTGCAACGCTCCTACAGCCTCCATTGCCCCATCTGGTTAGAATTATATGTATGCTGCACTTATACACGTTTACTCCTTACATATTGTTGCTTGTAGTAGCTTTTTTTTATGGAGATTGTTCTTTATGTTTTGGTTGTTACAATCTCTGTTATTTTTTCTTGGTTTTGGTATCAATGGGCATTCTTAGGGGTGGAAATTGGGGTGGGTGTGGTTACCGCCCCAAATTTTGCGGGTACCTACACCCACAAATTTACAATTATGCTACCCACAACCCGCACCGCAGTGGTTAGTGGGTAACCATTACCCACTGTGGGTTTGTGCGGGTTGAGTGTGGTTACCCTCAAAATCAATCTTTGAAAGCATATAGTTCTAGTCGCTAGTCGCCACTAACATATTTGTTTTCGTAACTAGACTATAGTGATATACACTTGTGGTGTTCGTGGAGATACAATTTTGTACATCGATCTTACTCAACTTGGAGATTTTTTCTTTTTGAGTTTAGTATTCAACTTTTGTGTCAGAGAGCTGTGATTTCATATTTCTCCGACTAGCGGTGAAATATGACAATTAAATATGGTCTTGTATTTTTTTCAAACAAAAGCAAAAACATACTAATAAAAGTTACAAAAGGTATTCACTTTTAATGAATTGATTATTCTCCACCCTATTGATTATATGTTTCATAAACTAAAAAATTCTTAGATAAAACTGATTAGGTGTATCTTTTTTATTTGGTGGCTACTTTAATTTTTATCCTCGCACTTTTTACATACTATTATATTATAAATTTAATTCACTAAATAAATATAATTAGTGTGGTTATTGTGGATTTTGTGGGTTAACCGCAGTGGGTAGTGGATAACCATTAACCACAAAAATCGTTATTTTACTACTCACACTCAACCCACTACCCATAACTTGTGGGTATGGTTACCCACAATAAGTGCGGGTTGGTGCGGTTTGCGGATTATCCACAACCCGCAACCCAAACTTCCACCCCTAGGCATTCTATGGTGGAAATTCTATCAATGATCTTTCTTATTTGTTAATAGCCTACTTGTGATGACTAGATCAAGTCCTCGGTTCAAGAAAAAAAAAAGAGTTATCTTAGTAGATTTTTAGAAATTATTATAACCCTCGGGGCATATTATACTATTTTTTACATCAAACATGCCCCTATACTTTGAAGAAATTATCAAACATACCCTTATGTAAAAATTTCCATTAAAAAATGGTCAACCACAGTTGAACCGAGATTCACACGACCCGACATCGGAAAAATTGGGGTTGGAATGTTAGTTTTTCTTCCTCATTTATTTCTCCAGGTCTAGTTAAAGTGAAATTATTAGAGGTATTTGGCTATACAAAAGAAACAAAACAATTCTAAAGTGATATTATTAGGAATATTTTAGATATAGGTGTCACCCAAACCAAGGTTCGATCATGATTGATGGTTTTTGGATGCAAATTTTAACAAAAGGGCATGTTTGATCATTTTTACAAAGTATAAGGGCATGTTTGATGTAGAAAATAATAGAGGGGCATGTTTGATAAAACTACATAATAGATGGGCATATTATACCTATAACCCATTTTTAGATGGATCTTCAAATTGCCTACTACTTTTTACGATTTTTTTTAGGGTTAAAGACACATTTGGTCACTGAGATTACAAAATCGGGACATGTTTAGTCACTAGAAAAAATTAATATCAAATTTGGTCACTACAATTACTAAAACTGGACGCATTTAGTCACTCGCCGTTAGTCTCCGTCCAACTCCGTTAATGAAGTCCGTTAAGTGCTGATGTGGCAAACAGAATTGCCTAATCAGCCGGATATAACCCAACAAAAATAAAACCCGACCCGCCACGTCATTATAACCCGCCACCTCATTAAAACCAACCCAACCCAACCCATGACCCAACCCTACCCAACCCTTCTTCCTCCTTCCTCCCCAACCCAATTTAGGGTTTTCCCCATCCCATAATGGCGGAGAGATCTTCTCTGGCCTCCTTCTCCGACTTGGCACCGGCGGCGGCTGAGACTGGGAGTGGAGACGAGGAGTAGATGGGTTGGAGAAGAAGCCAAATTTGGAACTGATTCTGGGGCTATTAGAAGTGCTGCCGGCGCCGCTGCAATGTGGCTGTTGCTTGTCTGAAGAAGCGGGTGAAGCGGCGGTGTCGAGTTTCTCTTTGGGAATGGAAGTGCAGAAGGCTCGCCTCCAACCAGTCACCATTGTCAAAATCTATCCAAGAGTTTGAAGAGATGGACTATTGTGAAATAATTTCCAATCGGGTGTCAGGGAAGAAGAAGAAGAAGAAGAAGTGGTAGCCGGTTTGGTTGGGAATGGAGAAGGAAAAGGTTGACGAACATAGAAAGGGAGAAAGAGAGAAGGGTTGGGAGGAGCAACTAATTGAGAGTAAGAAAAGGGCCAAGGGCAGTAGAAGAAGAAGAAGAAGGGTGGGAGAAGGAATGGATTGGATGATTTATTATTAGTGGGAAACTCGACAATGGTGACTGGTTGGAGGCGAGCCTTCTGCACTTCCATTCCCAAAGAGAAACTCGACACCGCCGCTTCACCCGCTTCTTCAGACAAGCAACAGCCACATTGCAGCGGCGCCGGCAGCACTTCTAATAGCCCCAGAATCAGTTCCAAATTTGGCTTCTTCTCCAACCCATCTACTCCTCGTCTCCACTCCCAGTCTCAGCCGCCGCCGGTGCCAAGTCGGAGAAGGAGGCCGGAGAAGATCTCTCCGTCATTATGGGATGGGAAAACCCTAAATTGGGTTGGGGAGGAAGGAGGAAGAAGGGTTGGGTAGGGTTGGGTCATGGGTTGGGTTGGGTTGGTTTTAATGAGGTGGCGGGTTATAATGACGTGGCGGGTCGGGTTTTATTTTTGTTGGGTTATATCCGGCTGATTAGGCAATTCTGTTTGCCACAGCAGCACTTAACGGACTTCATTAACGGAGTTGGACGAAGACTAACGGCGAGTGACTAAATGCGTCCAGTTTTAGTAATTGTAGTGACCAAATTTGATATTAATTTTTTCTAGTGACTAAACATGTCCCGATTTTGTAATCTCAGTGACCAAATGTGTCTTTAACCCATTTTTTTTATTTTGCTTTGTCAAATTGGTTGAATGATAAATATGTTTTAAGATGGATTTTCAATTAATAGAAATGTTGTTTGTTTTAAAATTAATAAAGCTATAATTAAAAAAATTCAATTTCACGTATTACAAACATTATTTTGAACTTAAATTCAATTTATTTCTAAGGTTTCGAATGACATTCCAAACATAGATTTCATTTTAAAATAAATTCTACAAATATCAATCCTGAACTATTTGGTTCAAACGGTCTGTTAGTTGATTTTATAATGAAGATAGGTATATACGGTAAAGAAGAGGTTAGAAGCAAAATAAGATTTAACAAAAGTCTCATCGAGGAATTAAAACGAGAAAATTAGAAAGTAATCAAGCAAATTCCAAATTACTACTAGTTTACAGCCTTTCCCTCTTCAAACTTAGCCTTTTGTTACACATCACCAAAGCAAATGGATCATTTATGGCCGCTCTTCTAGTCCCTTGCCCGCCATTCCCAATTCCACCTGTTTCTCCTTCAATAACGAGCTAAAAACACCACCGTTATCCAGTTTAATTGCAGTCTTGGCCTTCATACAAAAAATTGCAGTCTTGACCCTTGGGCATATTCTTAAACACTCAACTAAAACCCATCACCAATGGTAGATCAAGGGTTTTACCGTGTCATACTTTGGTGCCTAGAAATGACTGCAAGGATGGCAATGATAAAATCAGGATTATAACGATGCACTTTTAACATGATTGGAAAACAGAACCAGAGATTGATGTACCATTCCATTTGGATGCTAGATTTTGAATGCATTTTGATGAAAATAATATTTATCAGGGTGGATTTGAAATGAATCATTCATGTCGGTGCTGGATTTTGGACAATGAATATTGACTGAAACCCATCGGACGAAGAATCATTCATCTGTCAGCGTAAAATCTAACATGTGGCTGATGACTGAAGGACCCAAGAACAGAAAATCCTATCCTCTGAATTCATCATTCCAGCAATACAACAATTTGAAATCTGTCTCCGTGCAAATGAAACCTAATCATTCAAGAAACACCACCCAACCCCCTACACTCCCGAAATGCCACATGCCTACGGGCTCCCAAACAAGCACACACTCGGCATATAAACCTAGACTCTCTAGGGCATAGCTTATAAGTATAGCATTGTATTTACCAGTAACCCCAAATAGCAACATACGCCAGCATCAAGTCTTGTATGTACAAACTTCTAGAATGGAAAGAATATCAGTTCAAGTATCTGCAGGTTGAGCATTTACCTTCACGCCGGCTGGTGTATTACCAGGCTTAGCTGTTGTTGTGCTTCCAAAAACATTAACTCCTCCTGAAGCATTTCCAGGCTTTGCAGGAGTTGCATTCCCAAAGTTAAACTTTGACTTTTTGTCTGCTGGTTTTAATATTTGAAACGAACACATAAGTGTCTCATCCACACTCATCATTGCACCAGCATTATCAAACTCTCCACAGTAATTAGGCGCAGAAAATATGGTTAGAAGCTGTCTGTTGGCAAAGAACTCGTATCCATCTTCCACAACCTGCACCACGCATATAAGGAAAAGCAAAGTCAAACAATCAGCTGAAGGGCCAGATAGTGAAGAAAATCCTCCACAGTTCCATGGACTGTAGAAAAGAGCAAAAGGAGACGCCCAAATTCAAGAGGATTTTAGAAATAGCAGATCAAAGGAATTGATTCAAGAATCCATCCTTGCATGAGAATATGAGATCCAAGAGCATACAAGGCAATAAAGAAAACAAAATGGACGCAAGCAAAAAAGAGATTGGAGGGATAAGTACCATAAGACCAACAAATACAAACCACAGAACTCATACAAGCAGCCAAAAACCAAGATAGAGAATGCAAGAATATGGAAAAGCTCATGATTGTACATTTTCCATGGGCTTAAAGGGTTGATGAAATGCAAGACAATATGTAATAACATGGCCAACAGAAGAGCAAGTGTAAACCTGATGAGCGCGACAAATCAGATCCAAATCATGCTTCTGAAGGAACTCCGCCACCTTATCAGGACCAAAAGTAAATGAAACACCCCTGTCATTCATTCCCCAACCCTGAACCTCTTTGCTAGGGTCAGACCACAGCAGATCACAGAGCAAACCTGTGTCTGGTACATCAGTTGGGCGAGCTAAGTTTCTGATTTGATCCAAATTATGCAAATCTGGGGAAAGACCACCATGCATGCAGAGAATTTTCTCATCAATTAGAGCAGCCACCGGTAGGCAGTTAAAGCAATCTGTGAATGTCTTCCACAGTCTAATATTAAACCTCCTTTTGCACTCGTCGAAGAAACCATATATACGGTTAATAGAAGCACATTCATGGTTTCCCCTCAAGAGAAAGAAGTTCTCTGGGTACTTTATCTTGTATGCAAGTAGAAGGCATATTGTCTCCAGACTCTGCTTGCCTCGATCAACATAGTCTCCCAAAAATAAGTAGTTTGCATGTGGAGGTAATCCGCCATATTCAAACAGCCTTAGAAGATCAGAATATTGACCATGGATATCACCTGCAGACCACAAACCATTTCTATCAGGCAGGTCGAAGAGTCTTTCAAATAGTTGTTCGATATTGGTAAGTGATAGAATAGATAGAGGAAACTAGCTCAAAAAAGTGACAGATCAAGGCCCCAGCCTCCCTCCCCTCTTTTTGTGCAAGCCATTATGCAATGACAAAAGTACAGACAAGGAATGATGAATTACACATCAAAAAATATGTTTTAACTCTTGGAAGTGATACCATGAGCAGCCAAGCTTGCGTTATAACTTTTCCGCCTACAAGTCAAGGCAGACGGGCCAACTAATAGTAATTGGAGGCGCATCAGAAGAATAGGGACTCATTACCACCTAGCATCTCATCCTTGAGTTGGGAATTGAAAGCTTACCCAACAAATCTAATAATGAACTGCATAGCAACTGGTCTGAGAAGTAAATGTTAAGAAAAAAGAGAAGCTAGATGTGAACTTAAGGTTGAGACGGGCCACATGTATTGACAACAAGGCTAGATTAAAAACCAACAAATAACGTAAGTTGATTCAATGTCATAACATAATGCAGCAGTAAAATTACCACAAATCTTGATGGGTGCTTCAAGCTCTAACAAATTGGGTTGTTGCAAGAAGATCTCACGAGAAGCCCCACAGAGTTGTCTGATTTCTGCCTCAGATAACTGGACCTGCTTCCCAGGTCTACCTCGAACCTCTAAAAGCCGCCGAATAATATCATCCAAAACAGCCGGTTCCATTTCCTAACCATGCAAGTACAACAGGTCCACCTTCTATTCTCCTTGACCAAAGAACAATTCATCATAAGACAACAACAACAACAAAACAAACCTTGAGAACCCAAGAAATGCTGCAAATTTCTACTGCTACGATTGACAGCCACCACCAATAACAACATCCACTGTACATGCAAGCTCTCCTACCAAGTGTTTGAGGGTAACAAGACTAGCTAACCAAATAAAATTGCATCAACATCTTCTCCACTGGAAACAAACAACCAGTCGAAAATTGTCGAAACACTCACCTTAATGTCTTGTAACTAGATGGACTCCAACCTCCTCAGCTGAAAATGTCAAGACACACAGGAGCTGCTCGGGAGACTGGAAGCTGAGGAGAAAGATGGAAAATTGAAAACGTCAGATAGAGAAGAGGGAAAGGTTAAACCACAGAAATTCAGGAATATCCTAAGATATACAAAATACAGAAATTAATGGTCAAGGTCGCCCGGCATGAAAGGAGTAAGGAAAAACAACCGCAGGGAACGAGACTGGAGGCGGTGTGATCTTAGGAACACAACGCCGACGGTGGGGATGGAGTTAAGAGCGGGAGATTCCTTTGAATGGAGCACTGGCATACAACTTTAAGAGGAAATGCGTCGCGGCGGCAGCTGAGGAGCCACAACTCCCAAGTCAACGAGTCCGGATACAGGAAGGGAGACAGTTGAGCTGATAGAGAGAGGGAGGGAGAAAGCCGAACTTCGATCAACAAGAGCAGGAGACGGCAGCGGCGTCAGAGAGGAAGGTAACGGAGCCACCAAGAAGCAAAAAGTAGGTTTCAATCGGATCGATCGAAATTGGACGAAACACCAGAACGATCGTCGATCTTCTTCCTCCGCCGGCGAAGTTGATTGGGAAACTTTGAGTTCCGATGGTGGTAGGAAACGTAGAGACAGAGCAGCCGACGGACTTCCTTCCGGTGGGAGAGAAGGGCCGAAGGCCTGAGATGGGGGGGAGAGAGAGAGACGGATATGGGATTCGATTATTTGTTAATTGTTAGGGTTTCGGTTTATTTTCGATTTTGTTCCATTTTCTGTATCCCACTTCCAATTCCATCCAAAAATGAGATAGAGTTATTATTGTTTCGTATAAATAAATTCTATAAGTTTTGAGAAATTTATTTTGAAATGAATTTGGTATTTAAAAGAATTCATTTTTCAATTTTAAATTTTGAATTCTACAAAATTGAAATTAATTATAGCAATTTCAAGGAATTGAGATGAAATTTACAAATGAATTCCACCAGTATTTACTAATTATAATAGAATGACATAATTATTCTTATTCTTATTGAGATGAAATTACTTAGCTGAAGACATGAATGATCCCTGGCTTTTGACGGGTGACTTCAATTCATTACTGCACGCATCGGACAAGTGGGGGGGGGGGGGGGGGGGGGCACCCTTCGACGCTAGCAAAGTCAAGGAGTTTCAGGATTGTGTCCTGGACGCTGGACTGAGCGATTTGCACTTCTCGGGACCGTCATTCACATGGTTTCGTCGGGGAGTGAATGAGCGTCTGGACAGAGGATTAGCGAACCACCTGTGGTCCACTCTATTCCCGGAGACAACAGTCTATCACTTCCCAAGAGTAAAGTCGGACCATAGGCCCCTGCTAATTAAGCTGAACCCGAATGTCCAAGCTCAAGGGCCCAAGCCGTTCAGATTTATTGCTGCGTGGCTCACCCACGAGGAGTTCCAAGACATGGCTGATTCGGCATGGGCCAAAGGTTCCGACTTTCCCAGCAGTGTGGAGACCTTTATCGTGGAAGCAAAACAATGGAATCGGAACATTTTTTGTAACATCCAGCGAAGGAAAGAGAAGATCCTGAAGGAAATAGAGCGAATAGAGCAGAGGTTTGGTGGAGACGCCGATACTGTGTCACTCCACAACCTCAGGGACGAGCTAGAAAACATCCTGCTACAGGAAGAGCTACTGTGGTGCCAGAAGTCGTGCATGGAGTGGATCGCCTCTGGTGATCGTAATATGAAATTCTTTCATGCGAGAACCATGCAGCGAAGAAAACGAAATAGAATCTTAGCCTTGAAGTTGGAGGATGGCGAATGGTGCGAAGATCAGAACCAATTGCAAGCTCTGGCACGCAACTTCTTTGAGGCCCAGTACCTCGATGATGCTACTCCTGTCACAACTATCCCACATAAATTCCCGGTGCTAACTCCACAGGAATGGGCGGCAGTCGATGGACAATTCAATCTGGAGGAGTTGCATTTGGCAGTTAAGGGCATGGGATCACTGAAAGCTCCGGGCAAAGATGGGCCGAATCCCCTCTTCTATCAACGTCTTTGGAGGTTGGTGGGTACCAAATATAATGACTTCGCTCAAGGATGCTGGGAGGAGCCCTCTCGAATCAGTGTGTTAAATGAGACTATACTGGTGCTAATCCCGAAAGTGAAACAGCCTACACAGATCGAGCAGTTCCGGCCCATAAGTCTGTGCAATGTGGGATACAAAATCATCACGAAATGCCTGGCGGAGAGACTTAAACCGTTGATGCCGAAGCTTGTGCATGAGACTCAGACGAGTTTTGTACCAGGCAGACATAAAACTGACAACATCTGTGTTTTGCAGGAAGTGGTTCACTCAATGAGAGCCAAGACGGGCAGAACGGGGTGGATGGTCCTAAAAGTGGACCTAGCCAAAGCTTACGATCGCATCAGGTGGAGCTTTGTGAAAGACACTCTTGAAGCAGCAGGAGCTCCGGAAAAATTCATAAAGCTGGCAATGGAGTGCATAACTTCAGCCCGTATGCAGATCCAGTGGAACGGTGGCTTATCGGAGGAGTTTACCCCATCGAGAGGACTACGACAGGGCTGCCCGCTATCGCCGTACATTTTCACACTCTGTATGGAGCGATTAAGCCATCTGATCCGAGATGCAGTGGACCGTGGAAACTGGAAGCCGATAAAGATTGCTCACTCTGCACCGGTTTTATCACATTTGTTTTTTGCAGATGATCTTATACTATTCGGAGTGGCTTCAAATTCGCAGGTGCAAGTGATCAACACTATCCTAGAAGAGTTCGGGGCCGCGTCGGGGCAGCAGGTCAGCAAGGCCAAGTCCCGAGTTTTCTTCTCGAAGAATGTTACCTATGAGCGTGCTTCGGAAATAAGTAATGGCTTGGATATTCCTGAAACGAAGAACTTGGGAAGGTATCTCGGAGTGCCGGTCATCCACGACAGGGTATCGAAGGCAACATTCGTTGAGCTGATTGACAGAATTGACTCTCGTCTCGCGGGATGGAAAGTCTCTACGCTCTCTCTAGCAGCCCGCATCACACTAGCACAATCGGTCCTACCTGCACTGCCAGCTTACACGATGCAAACCACCTTTCTCCCGGCGAGTGTGCGTGAGTACATCAACAAGAAAATGAGAGCCTTTATTTGGGGTAGCTCCGAGGCGGGAAGAAAGATTCACTTGTTGGACTGGCAGACGATCTGCCGTTCGAGATTAGAAGGCGGCTTGGGGATGCGGGATGCCACCATGATGAACGACGCATTCAAGCTAAAGCTGGCCTGGAGAATTCTTGCTGAGCCAGACGCGTTATGGGCTTGCATCATAAGGGCCAAATACTTGAAACAAGGGCTCGAGGGTTTGGTGCTGAGAAGCACAGGAAGGGTCTCGAACATGTGGAAAGGAGTTCTTCGGGTCTTTCATATGGTCCCGGAGGCAACGGTCTGGAATGTACGAGGTGGCCACCAAGTGAGGTTCTGGTCTGATAGATGGCTTCATGATGGGCATACACTTGCTAATTTGGCACCGAACCTACCGCCTGTAGCTAGAAACATCACTGTTGCGGATATGGTTCTCAACGGGGCTTGGAACGTAGACTACATCAGGGCCTTCTTACCAGAGGGGATTACCTCGCAGATTCTCCTCCATGATGTCCCGTCGAGGATGGAGCCGGATGTCCCGACTTGGCGCTACACACCGACGGGCGAGTTCTCGGTGAAGACGGCGTACGAACTGATTGAGGATGCAGGGCAGGAGGGAGCAGGTTACCACGGTTGGAAGGTGATCTGGAAACTACCAGGTACACAGCGAATCCGAACCTTTTTCTGGTTGGCCTTCCATGATCGTTTGTTGACAAATGTGGAAAGGAGGAGGCGCCACCTTGCTAATGGGGCGGACTGCAAAGTTTGCGGCGGGAATGAGGAAACCTTGCTCCATGTTTTGAGAGATTGCCCGTTTGCTCGAGGGGCATGGGCAGGTCTCCTTAGTGACGAGTGTGATGAGGAATTCTTCCAGGTGGACTTTAAGGGCTGGGCGCTACACTACCTCACGGGCAGAGGTAAGAATCTCGATGCTACCCTCTTTGCCGTGATGTGCTGGCTGCTGTGGAAGAATCGTAATAAGTTCGTCTTCGAGGATAGCTTGGCAGCTTTCGACAAGTTACAGAATGAGGCAAAGAGCTTACAAAAACAGATCACGGAGGCTTTCGCCAAGACCGAGCAGAAATTGGGATTCCCAGGGATGGCTCAGAGGAAGATGGTATCTTGGCAACTACCGCCCGAGGGTTGGGCCTGCATCAATACAGATGGGTCAGTGATTCTGGCTCGTCAGAGCTCGGCAGCGGGTGGAGTAATTAGAGAGGACAGCGGTAACTTTCGGCAAGCGTTCACTATGAATTTAGGCGGAGGATCGATCACCCGAGCTGAACTGATGGGAATAGCACAGGGCTTGCGCTGTGCTTGGGAGGCGGGGATTCGACAGGCTATTCTTCAGACAGATTCCAGAACAGCCATTCACCTTATTGAGTCGGCCTCACACACTCATCCACACTTCACGGTTGTGTCGGAGATCAGGCGGATCTTGCAGCGGGACTGGCAGGTACGGATCGAGCATGTCTTCAGGGAAGGGAATGCGGTGGCGGACTACCTTGCTTCTACTGGTCACGACGTTTGACTCGCTATGACACAACTCCTAACAATGGCCAAGTGTAACCAATGAAAGGGACTGCAGTATAGTGGCTCAAGTAATAAATATCGAATCCACGGGTCTCTAGAGTTACTATTACTCAGCTTCAGTTCATTATCTAGCAAACCAGATTAAGATGAAAGAACTAAAACTACCCTAGCAAACTACAGTTAAAGTTAATCTAATTACAGGTTGGGAACTCACTTAGGTATGATTCCCCCTAGCCACTAGCCAGATTAATGATTGATGATCTCTAACCTGTTTCACTTTCATTCACAATGCGGAGAATCCTTAACTAGACCTTGAGTCTCGACTAAAGGAACAAGGCCCTCTTGAGTCAATTGCCTAGAGGGACGTATCCTTCTCTAGAACAACCGATCAAGGCGTTCTGAACTAGACTCCCTCTATCGAATGAGGTTCTCAATCGATACAAAGCAGTGAATCAACCCTCGACTAAAGCAATCGATCCAATACTATCAATCTATGGTGCTCTATTGACCTAATCAGGTATTCGCTCTCATAGGATCAAAGCAGAATCAATAATCTCGACTAAAGCAGAATTGAATCATGAAAACATGCATAGATTGAATATGAACTCAAGATTATCAAGTAAGAGTACTCATACAATCATCCAATCAAACAACCATAGCTAGGGTTCCTCAAAACCTAAGTGAAGGGAAGTTACTCCATAGAGAAGAGAGAGACTGCAGTAAGAATCTTCAGATGATCAGTCTTCAAGTCCGGGCTTGTTCCTCGAGCTTCCAAGGCGAAGAAATCCTCCAATTCCACTCCGAGAATGCCCTCAAATCGCCCTCTCTTTCTTTGGTTCGTCCCTTGGGTGTTTGGGATCCAAAACCCAGCTCTCCCTTGCAAAAACGCACAAAACAGGCTTTTAACAGCCTGTGTCCGCGATCCCCGGTCAGAATACCCGGTCGGGTATTTAGGGAACCGGTCGGGTATCAACAAAATGCTCCGGGTCACTATTCTGGGCAAAAGGGAAAATACCCGGTCGGGTATTTTTAGTACCGGTCGGGTATTTTTTGGTTCACGACCGGGGGGCCTTCTGATGCTGCCAAAAATCCCCTATCAGATGGCCAAAAATACCCGGTAGGGTATTATGGTCGGGTATTTTGCAGTTCCGGGTCCCCTATCTTTGAATCTTCGTTTCTCCCTCGTTCGGACTCCAAATCAGGTGCCGTTTGATCCCAGACGCTCGTAGTCTCGTCCTCTTTCTTCTCATGACAAGATTACATGATTATATGGTCACAAACTGAGGTAGAAATCCATTCTTCTTCAAGTCATACCCGAGTTTCTTCCCCCGAGTCGCCAATTGATCTCCGATTGACTTGAGACTTGCGCCTACGCTTCACTTTATGTGCTAGGACCTGAAATGTGACAAAGGAACACAACCTAGCGTAAAATAGGCTAAAGAAGCGATAATGCAAGCTTAAAAGATCAAGAAACAAAGGGGAAAACATGTGCAAATATCGAGTCATCAAATCCCCCCACACTTAACCGTTTGCTTGTCCCCAAGCAAACCTAACTCAAACCAATGCAACTCTCCAGAACTCTATAGCAACACGCACCCTCGATCATTGATAGAGGATTTTCTAGATCATTTAGCAGCTTACGAGGTCAACCGACACACAAGTCATCTCATAGCTTCTTCGGCGAGAATGCTAGTCTCGAGTCGACATCATGGTAAATAGTGATCAGAGGACATATGAATCGTGGACGAAGAGACTCTCAAAAACAAAAGATCATGGACTCACATTTTTCAAGGTGCTCTTATTTTCTTTTTGAAGACGGTTGGAACCCCTTTTTTTCCCTTTCCTTTTGTTCTCTTTTTGTTCTTTTTTTTTCCAAGGGTTCCAACCCGATTTTCAGAAAACGGGGCTCCCACCTAGCAAAGGTTTTGCGGGAACCCGGCTCTTACCGGCCATGCCGGGAGCGAATGTCTCGAGCCTCGTGCGGGGGAAAGACATGTAAGGGGGCTGGAGGTAGTAGGTGGAAATTGGGAACGGATTCCCGTCTCCCCTTACACACTTTCGCCCTATTCGCACGGGAGACGTTATTTTAAAGCCCATTTCCGAGCACCTGTTATTTCCAAAACATGATACAATAGTCCATGAAAAGTAGAGATTCCACAACACCACACAATTCAAGGGTCCTAAGATCACTAATTCACACAATCAACCAACACACTATGAAGAAGAAATGAGACTTCTTAAATGCATCAACATCCTCCATAGTGCTACACTACCTCCCTAGGTTGCACATTACTATAGAGACTGTCAATTCAAAGCATACTGAGCAGGCAATTGCAAGGAACACATACTTGGAGCCCTCAAATCGAAATTTGGACAGTGGACTAGGCTCCAAGCACACAAACAGCCAAACATTCACACGCATTCATAATCGAACATCCCCCCACACTTAAGCACGACATTGTCCTCAATGGAGGAAAGATAAGGAGGGTAGAACGAAGTTACCAGATCAAGGGTGAATGATGGTGGACGGGGCAAGCGGTGCATTCCAGGAGGAGAGAGTAGTCAGAACACAAACACCACACAAAATCTCACAAAGGTTGAGTTATTGACTCTAAAATCAAAGAACAAAACTGACTCAACCGAAGAGAAATAGAGAAAGAAATGCAAACCGACTGGTTGGGTTGCCTCCCAACAAGCGCTTCTTTCACGTCGTGAGCCGGACGATGGCTCCTAAGTTTCGGTCCATGCTAGAACCTCCTTGAAGTTGAGGTTCTCGTCGATGAGGTGGAGTCTCAAGTCACAAGCAGGTGGTGTGGCAGGTGATGAAGGCTCGTGCACTTGATGCAGATGAAGTCTCCACCCTCGAGACCTCTTCTTCTCTTCTCTCGTCTCATTGCCCCAAACTAGATATGACAGCATCGATTGTCCACCATCGCGTCCACCAAGGGGAACCGATGTCAATGTGGCCTTGGTCTGGCAAAGAGACACTGCAAATGGGTCCTTGCTAAGCAGTTCCTCGAAGTTTGGTGGGGATATTACCTGCAACTCATGGCCGGTGCAAGCCTCTTCCACCTTAACTCCGTCCTCAGCCTGGACACCAATTGCTTCTTCAACCTCCCTTTCTTCATGTGGTATCACCCCTGGGAAATGATCAAGAACTCCTCCTGCTTCACTTTCGTCATCCTCCACAACTTCTTTCTGCACCCTTTCTTGCTCTTCTTCTTCTAGCACGGATTGGAGAGCAAGTTGCCAAGCAATTTCTTTCATGAGATCTTCTTGCATCTCCTCACTCATGCCCGCCTCTTCAAAGCTCAGTTTGGGATGTGGGAAGGTGTGGTCGGCTACAACAGGACATTCCTGATCATGATCATCACGGGAGCTCTCCGTGACAACTTCAGTGTGCTCCACAATATCCTTGTAGCCTTCTTCTTCTTCCTCCTCTTCTAGTATGGTAGCAGAAGGGTGATCTGGAGCAGGTTGTGCACAAGATCGCTCAAGATCATCGACACTCTTCTTAAGGCTCAGGAGGATCTCCTCTGTTTCACGAAAGGCCTGGGTACAAAGATCCATCCTGACACATGATCTCTCACTGTCTCGAGCAAACTGCTCCATGAGAAGCCTCAATTCATAGTTTGGATCTGGCTGTGGAGTGTAGCATGGCTCTGCAGAATGGCCCGTGAAGGCCGCCATGGGTAACTCCAGCTCCGATGGCCCTTCTGGTTGTGGGAGGAATTCTTCTTGATAATGAGGTTGTTCTTGATATGCCCAGGGATCTGGTTGTTCTCCGTAGTAAGGGGGTTGGTATTGGAACTCGAATCCATAGTCTTCTCCTCCTTGATTGCTCCAGGGAGTCTCGGGGTAATACCACTCGGGTGGTGGTGGATACCCCCAATTGTTGGAGAAGCCATGAGGATCCATGATTCAGATCTGCACCAACAAAAACAAAAACACCCAAGTGAAAAGCAAGGGTGGAAAAGAAAAGAAAAGAAAAACGCTAAAGTAACAAACTTCTGCCTTTCCTAATAATCTAGAAAGTTCCCCGGCAACGGCGCCAAAAACTTGACTCGCTATGACACAACTCCTAACAATGGCCAAGTGTAACCAATGAAAGGGACTGCAGTATAGTGGCTCAAGTAATAAATATCGAATCCACGGGTCTCTAGAGTTACTATTACTCAGCTTCAGTTCATTATCTAGCAAACCAGATTAAGATGAAAGAACTAAAACTACCCTAGCAAACTACAGTTAAAGTTAATCTAATTACAGGTTGGGAACTCACTTAGGTATGATTCCCCCTAGCCACTAGCCAGATTAATGATTGATGATCTCTAACCTGTTTCACTTTCATTCACAATGCGGAGAATCCTTAACTAGACCTTGAGTCTCGACTAAAGGAACAAGGCCCTCTTGAGTCAATTGCCTAGAGGGACGTATCCTTCTCTAGAACAACCGATCAAGGCGTTCTGAACTAGACTCCCTCTATCGAATGAGGTTCTCAATCGATACAAAGCAGTGAATCAACCCTCGACTAAAGCAATCGATCCAATACTATCAATCTATGGTGCTCTATTGACCTAATCAGGTATTCGCTCTCATAGGATCAAAGCAGAATCAATAATCTCGACTAAAGCAGAATTGAATCATGAAAACATGCATAGATTGAATATGAACTCAAGATTATCAAGTAAGAGTACTCATACAATCATCCAATCAAACAACCATAGCTAGGGTTCCTCAAAACCTAAGTGAAGGGAAGTTACTCCATAGAGAAGAGAGAGACTGCAGTAAGAATCTTCAGATGATCAGTCTTCAAGTCCGGGCTTGTTCCTCGAGCTTCCAAGGCGAAGAAATCCTCCAATTCCACTCCGAGAATGCCCTCAAATCGCCCTCTCTTTCTTTGGTTCGTCCCTTGGGTGTTTGGGATCCAAAACCCAGCTCTCCCTTGCAAAAACGCACAAAACAGGCTTTTAACAGCCTGTGTCCGCGATCCCCGGTCAGAATACCCGGTCGGGTATTTAGGGAACCGGTCGGGTATCAACAAAATGCTCCGGGTCACTATTCTGGGCAAAAGGGAAAATACCCGGTCGGGTATTTTTAGTACCGGTCGGGTATTTTTTGGTTCACGACCGGGGGGCCTTCTGATGCTGCCAAAAATCCCCTATCAGATGGCCAAAAATACCCGGTAGGGTATTATGGTCGGGTATTTTGCAGTTCCGGGTCCCCTATCTTTGAATCTTCGTTTCTCCCTCGTTCGGACTCCAAATCAGGTGCCGTTTGATCCCAGACGCTCGTAGTCTCGTCCTCTTTCTTCTCATGACAAGATTACATGATTATATGGTCACAAACTGAGGTAGAAATCCATTCTTCTTCAAGTCATACCCGAGTTTCTTCCCCCGAGTCGCCAATTGATCTCCGATTGACTTGAAACTTGCGCCTACGCTTCACTTTATGTGCTAGGACCTGAAATGTGACAAAGGAACACAACCTAGCGTAAAATAGGCTAAAGAAGCGATAATGCAAGCTTAAAAGATCAAGAAACAAAGGGGAAAACATGTGCAAATATCGAGTCATCAACGTTCCCCCGGGAATTCATCTCATAAACAATCCAAGCAGCATGCTCAACTACTGGCTTCTATTTGACCAGTTAGGGGTTGAAACCCCCCGTTTTGTAGCTGACTGAGGTTTGGGTGCCCTTTAGCACCCTTTTTCCCACAAAAAAAACTAAATTACTTATAAATATATTATGTGGAGCCAATTCATGCATTTTGAGGAACGTCAACAAGAATTTATTGCAACGCTAGTTGCATATGCTGGTTATTTGATATTTGTGCTTCGATTGTATCAATATGTTGAGACAACTAGAGTGTAGGGTTTATCGATGAAATATTAGGAAAGTACTAATGAATAGAATAGAAAAATACAATAACACTTTTAATATTCTACATATGGGACCAAAAGCATTTTTTAGAAGACAGCTTTTCAATAAATAATGTTTCTGTCGGAAATTAATAAGGGTGTAGTCGGAAACTTTTAATTTAATTAAATTCTAAATGTATGCCAACATGGTTTGGGAATTCAATACATTTATTTCTAAAGATTTGAATATTAAATACAAAAACATAGGAATTCATTTGACAATGAATTCTATGAGGTAATTCATTTTAAAATGAAAGGAATTCTTGATTCATTTGGTACCAAACGGTTGTAAATCAGGTTTAGCCCGTTAGCCAAAAAAATGGATAAAGGGTTTCAATCAATTTATCTGATTTAGCCCAAATATATAAAAAAGTCATTATATTGTTCATATATATAAATCATACTCGGATTCAATATATAATAAAAATTCACACACACTTATATAACATCAATATTCAAATGTTCACCTTAGAATTCCAAAGATAAGGTTAAGCGAAGATGAAAACCGGAAGAGAGGCGTATTTCACAAAACAAAGGGAAAAACAATGTCGTTTGACCTCCAAACTTGATAACCTTGTAATTGGTTTACCAACGTGTGTGTGGCCTGTTATTCTCATCAGCTCAAAATTGGTCAACCAACGAGACCTTCCTCCTTAGTCACTTGGTCTAATTCAACCAGAGTTTTAACACATTTATATTATTATTTAGAGTTTAATGAGGGGTAAAATAGTAACTTCTAATTTTCCTTTTTTTACAATAATTTTAATTAATATTTATCCTCTGCCTCTAGCATGTTGTCATCTATCGACGGAGCAACTGCGAGGCTAGCAAATCAAAATCCTTGAGGCGAGAAGAATCAGAAAAGAAAGACTCTTTTGCTTGATTACCAACTCTATTGATTTGTTCATTTAAATGAATATGAGATTCCTTCCGTCCGACACGACCATCATTTTCATCATGACGTCCTTCTGTTTCTCCATCAGCGCCTTCCATTCCATGAGCGCAAGCATAACCATTCCATTTGCGCAGAGAGAGGGGACGACAATGACATAATTGTAATTAAAAAAAGCGCTAAGCGCGACTGTAGAGACGGGAAAACTTCCTCCTTCATCGCCACTAGAAGTTTCGTGCCTAGAGACCCTCTATTCCCATCGTGACCAAAGATATAGAGAGAAAACTCAGAGTCCTAGTTGTTAGCAGTCGATGTGGTAAAACAGAGAAACCCAAAAAATATCAAACTTAAATTCAAATGAAAAGGATTGGGACAAGTATACTGGGCTTATAAGATATCCCAGTTTCCTAGTCAGGTTTGTACTAGAAGTTCTGGCAATCAACATATATGCAATCAAGACTGCATCAATCAAGCATATAAACAACAAAATAACGAAGCACTAGACTCAAAAGTGGAAGGCTTTCCTAGTCAGGTTTGTACTAGCTCTCCCTTAGTACCTAACTGTTTGGATATAAGTTTAAAACAGATTGATTGTCAAAGAAGTTCTAAAAAGATAAGAACTCAAAAGATTCAAAATGCTGAGACCTAAAAAAATACTACTCTCCCTATGCTAGATGCATACAATCATTATGCACAATGATATATTTATATCACTAAACCATATACTACCATTACCACCTTGGTCTGAACTGGTAATAAATATCTAAATGTTTTTTGTTTCGAAATATATCAAAATGATTGTCATTATTTAGAACACAATTAATCTTTTTACGACATAAAAAGAAAGATATATAGCCTATTAATATTAATTGGTGAAAATTTTATTTGTCTTCCACAAATGATAAGTGTGGTTATGCATATGAAGGTTGTTGAGGGATTCGCTCCCCACCCTACCCTGATTATTTTTTTATGGAAACCTGTAATCTTATTGATCAAAGCACAGCTGTTACATCATCAAGTTTCAATTGATCAATCAAAAAATCTGGCGATTTATCAAGCCATCTCATCCGACAAGGTAAATTTCATGGCCATCAAATGAGCAGCACCATTAGCTTCGTGGGGAATGTGTCGCCATCTAGCCTCAGCCATTCGTTTCGAACATCGTCTATTACTGCGGCATATCACCCCCCATCTTTGTTTGATCCACATGTGAACACAGTTTAACTTGCTTATGATCTGCATACTATCACATTCAAGTAGCAGTTTTGTGGTACAAAGTAGTGGTATCATTTGTGCTCCCATTTCGGCAGTCAGAGCCTCTGCCATCTCTACACTCCAACCACTCGTCATACGTTTTGCAGAGGCCAACCAGAACTTCCCATTGCTATCTCGCGCAACCACGCCCAGCCCGATTCCACCATCTGGGAAACAAGCCGCATCCGACGTGATTGAGATCCACCCTAGTTCCGGTGAGACTTGCTTGTTGGGTCATGAGAAGCTACTTGTTATTTCAAATGATGATCTATGTAGTCCGATAAGAAGATACTCGCCCTCGCTACAATGGTGTCTTTAGGTAGTTTTGCACCATTCCACAATTAGGCGTTCCGTTCTTTCCATAGAAACCACAGTAGTACACTCCACCCCTCAACAGTAGCATCATCTTTCGTCTTCATTACGTTGTTGAACCACTCAAGACAATCTCCCATTCCACGGCTCTCAAAACAGTCCACGAAAGCCGATGTCCGAAAATTCGGCTGGCCCATTCACACTCGTTGGAAAAATGAACCCGTCTCCCGTAAATCACAAAATACACATCTATCCCCCCATCTGCTACTACGTGATTCAACGTGATCCCCAGTTGGGAGGACGTCCCTTGTAAAACGCCATACAAACTGTCAAACTATAGGGGGGACTTGTAATTTCCACAGTCTCTTCCAAATGGAGGCTTCCCAATATTTTATGAGGCCAAGGCCCTCCCCAAACTTGTCGAACTAGCTTTTGTATCCATCCTTGACCAAGTACATGCACGCGTCACTGCCCCCTCGATTAGCTCGTCCCTCTCCCATTCGCTAAGCAATGGGATTTGGGTAATTGCCTGAGCTATCTCGGGTGGGAAACAACTCCACAGCAATCAGTTCCACTTCCACGTCAATCAGTTCCCGAATAACAGAATCCACTAGGAGGCCCTTTGTAGTCGAGGAGACGGAACCCACTTATCGCCCCAGATCCTTATCGACAAACTGTTACCAACTCTCCATCTTAATCCTTCACAAAGAAACTCTTGAGTAGAAATAATGCTCCTCCTTACATAACTCGACCGGTAGCCCACATGAGCCTCCAGGACTGACGAGTTTCTGTTATACTTCGCTATAAAGATGCGAGCCACCAGGGATTCAGGTTTTCAATATAGGTTCCACAACTATTTAGCGAGCATTGCCATATTGAACCTGCCCAAGTCCTGAATGCCCATTCCACCTTTTTCTTTCGGGCACATCAACTCCTTCCTACTCATCCATGGTACATTCCTTCCACCCCTTGGGTCTCTTCCGGAGGCGATCCATAACTTCATTAAAGAGTTCTTTTTTGGATGTCCCAGTCATCGTCGCTAACAAGGATGGTCGTTAACAAGGATGGAGTATGTGACAGAGCTCACACACTTCATAACAATAGAGATTCGATTCTCCGTGAATCCCATGCGCCGCATCACACCTTTAAGGAAGTGCCACTCAACTATGTCGTATGCTTTTGCCATATCTATCTTTGCTCCCAGGAAACCCACCTTTCTCTTCGAATTCTTCTTCATTGAATGGAAACATTCAAATGCTGCCATCATAATGTCTATGATCAATCTCCCTAGAACAAAAGCAATATGCTCTGGAGATATTATCCTGTCCAGGATGGTCTTTATTCGATTAGCCAGAACCTTTGTCACCAACTTGTACAGGACATTACATAGGCTAATTGGCCGAAAATCCTTTGGTGAAGAAGATTCCTTCACCTTAGGTATCAACGTAATAAGCATATGGTTCAGATCCTGGGGCAGCTCACTACCTGTAATAATATCACGAACCAATTGCCACACATAAATTCCAATGATGTTCCAATACTTTCAGTAAAAAAGAGCGGAGAAGCCGTCGGCTCCTGGGGCCTTCTTGGTTCCCATATGCTTTAAGGATGCGAACACTCCCTCGCGTATGACCGCTCTCGAGAGCTCCTCCTTCTCCGCCCCTGTGACAACCGTCTTGATCGAGTCTGGGACTGGGGCATTTATCGGAATAGTACCTACAAGAAAAAGGGAGCTATAATAGTTAGTCAGGACACCGAATAGGCTCTCTTGTCCCATGTGTCAGGCTTCTGTCTCATCTTTCAGCTTCTTTATAGTGTTTATCCTACGCCAGGCTGAGGCTTTCTGGTGGAATAAATTCGTGTTATGATCCCACTACCTCAACCAATCAGCCCGCGAACGTTGCTTCTAATAAGCTTTTTCATTCTCCACTAGCTCATCCAGTTCATATTCGAGCTTCTTCATCTCCTCCAACACCTAGTCCGACTTCTCCCTTCTTTTGTATTATGAACAACAACTACCAATTTCGCACCTAACTAATAATCTTTTTCTTGTTTGTACAATTGTACGTCGGCCTCTTTCTGCCCTATATAAACAAGCTAATATTACATCTTAATAGAAATAACCTATTTAACAAGCCATCAAAGGTAGCTCTTTGGTTGAAGAAGGAAATGGACCAGCTTCGACGTTATCATTTTGTCGTAGTCGTCATGCTCGATCTGGTGATCATTAACCTATTTATCATGCTCGATTTTGGTGCCACGATTTAGCAACTCACGAGAAGATTACGGTGGAAGGGTTACTGCTCCCCCGGCCTCGACCATGAACAAGAGTTACCGTCAAAGTTCTCCGCCAAATGCATCGCCGAGAAGTCGTACTTGACGCTGGCCGGCCGCAAAAGAAATTCAAGAAAAGAATGTCTAATTCCCAAAACGTGTTAAATATGTCTAATGGATTATTTCAATCGAAGTTTTTTTTACAAGAAATAGAAATATTTCAATCGATGTGGTGATTTGTTTCTTTGCCCTTTTCACTGTATTGTTACAATTTTATCATATGTCCGAATGGAGTTTCTTTGCCCTTTTCTATTTGTCTTTATTACCGTCAGTAAACAATGTTCATTTGGCCCAATAATGCAAAATATAATTGACGATGAATGAATATGTCATGGCCATAGTTGTTAATTAATTTGAAAGTTTAGGGTGTTATATATAAGGGTACTCGCCATATTTGGATTGGGGGAGGAAGTACAAAAGACAACAACCGCCTGTATAGATGGCGGCATGAGGAAGCGGCAGAGGCAGAGGATTCATCGTCGACGAATTGTTGATCGGCGCATGGTGGTCCGCAAAACCATGGATGGGGAGGAAGATCAAGATGAAAGAATGAGTGAGAGAGAGGAAGAATATGCTTTAGGATTTAGAGAGAGAGGAAGGATATAGAACGTCATGTTTCAAGGAGTAGTAATCACAGTATCTTTTTAATTCCAAAACTATCTCATAACAATTATGAGATGGTTTGGTAAGAGTTAGCACCATATTAATATCTATCACAAGGAAATGTTTTGAAATTCATAAAAAAAATTTTAACAAAAGATAATCATATTGATTGATATAGAGATTATAGATTACATCCGGGAACCAACCCAGGAACGAAAATCATACAATCAACACGACGTCGGAGGCAAAGAAAGTGCCTTCCGAGCCACAAGATGGGCAACCTTACTGCTAATCCGACCTACAAATCGAACATGAAAACTACTATACAGAGCCATCAAATGCTGAATTTCCTCAATAATAGTCCCAACATGGCTATCTCTCGCGCCCTTTGCATTGATCTTGTCAATGAGCACCTTAGCATCACCTTCTAATTGAACTTGAGAAAGGCCAAGATCCTGACACCATTGAATATTTTTACGGAGGACAATATTCTCCACCACAAGAGGGTCAACAATATTCTCAAAAAATAACCCTCTGACTAAGACAACAGAGCCTCCTTTATCCTTTAAGATCAGCTGCTGAATGTGAGTCAACACAGACCGCACCATCCCACATACATATAACAAAGGACAAATCTTCCACCTCAAGATTCTGCTGCAAAGGCACTTGATTCCAAATATGCCATAAGAGCGCAACCAAATCCATAATCTGGGTCGGTTAGGTCATCCTAAGCTAGCATTTTTTTAGAAAAAGAGGGAATGTCTGATGCGACAACCCTTGTCCTAGATGCTCCAAACCCGAGTGAGTCTAGAGGGCTGTAGCAATTGGGCACTCCCAAAAGAGGTGCTCCATCCTTTCAGATTCCGCCCAACACACCAGGCAGCGAGGCAATCTGGACCCTTTTCTCAATTAGAGATTCAGTGGTAGGAAGAATACAATGGAAAATTTGCCACATGAACAGTTTTAATTTAAGCGAAATGTTGAGATCCCATATTTGAATCCAACTTGCTCTATGAATCCAACTTACTGTGGGTAGCCAGTCCCCAACATATCTATCCACCAAAACCGCAAAGTGATATGCAGACTTGACAGTGAACACCCCATCACACGTATCATTTCATACCAATGTATCATCTAACCCCCAACGGGATAAGGGGAGTGTTGTGATGGCAAAAACTATGTACGAAAACATTCCTCCCCACCCCCTCCCCGCGCGAGAACCATCACCTCTGCCACCTTAGGATTACTACCCTCCGAAATTGCAAGAGGGGTACAAGGAGGAGGATGTGGGTGCCTATAGGCGATCCAACTAGAATGATGAATAGAGCCCTAGAGCTCATTCTGAATATGTTTACTTTTACACATATTTCGCCAGGAGACCCAACGAATCCGTGGACGACCCCCTTCCACCTCCACCAAAATATGGCCATATGTTTATCCAGAATGCAATAGGGGGATAGAGGAAGGTTAAAGCAAGACATAACATGTAGTGGTAGAGAAAACACAATTGATTTAATTAGCATCTCCTTAGCCGCCTACGAGAGCAACTTCTGCTTCCATCCATGTAAACTTTCCAACAACTTCTCTTCCAGATATCGGAACGTAGCCATCTTGGACCGAGCACAAGAGCAATTTTCACAAGTGATTTGGGTCTATTTCTACATGTTTTCACCCTATGTTTTTTAGGTGTTTGAGGATTTTGCATCGCTTGAGGTTCGATTTCACGCTAGGTTGTGCATGTTTTCAGCATGTTTCAGGTTTTAGAAGGTGAGATCGGCCTTAGGAGCGAAAGTTGAACAAAAGAGGATGAAAGAGGATTGAAGGGAGCAAAAAGGTGAGGATCATGGTAGATAAAGAATGATCACAGTCAGGTCGATCGTGATAAGGAGGCCCATACCGTGAAGAACATGGAAAAAGAAGAGTTTTTGTGCCTCAAGGACCTAAACAACATCACCGGTCGCCAGACCGTGATAATCTCCCCAGATCGTGTAGACCTTAAATGAAATGACGCACTTTGTCCAAGATCATGGTCTGAGCTTCCATATCACGGCCGTGATATGAGAACGTGAAGTGCTTGCGATCTGGGTATAAAAGGAGGATGGAACTGAAACTTTGAGGGAGAGCCTAGGGAGAGATTGCCTTCTTCTAGCTCAGATTTTAGAGAGAGAAACGACGAACCAAGAGATAATAGGTGCTCTAGGGTTTGCTAACAAGGAAGGAAGTCACACACCACACCATGGTTCATCCTCTTCTCTTTGTTGTAATCTCTAGTTTAGCTATGGAGTAGTACTCTTTTTCACTTGGGTATTGTAAACCCTAGCTTTAGATATGTGATAGATTGTATGGATTAAATGCTATGTGTGTGGGTTTGTGTTTAATATAAAATTTGAGGTATTTTCAGAATTCTCGAGATGTGTTCTTCATTTCTCATTACCATGCCAATTTAACCTAAGTGGAGAGAAACACCATTGTTTGCTAGAAGGCTTCGTGAAGTTGGGTTTCTGGCCATTTGTGTCACCCACCTAGGGAAATTTATGGTAAGCCTCAAGTTTCAATTTAACACTTCGATCTGGTTGTTATCTTGTCGTCTGGATTAAGTTCTGAGGGAGCATCCTTAGCAACCCTTGGTTGAGCGGCCAAGAGAGATAGTTTTCTAGCTTCAAATGTTGTGCCTTGGTATCACCCAAGAGAGCGAAGTTTCTTTACTAGTTGCGCTCTCCTCATAGTGTATGAGCACATTCCTACACATTGGCATTCTATTCGGTCAATCTTGGTATATAGCTAGGGGGAGCAATACCCGGATGAAGCTTTCTCATATAGATTCTAAAACCATTTACCTTCTTGCATGTTTTAAATTGTAGACCTTAGTTTTCACTAAATATCGATTGCTAAATAACTTTTTAAACGATTGAAGTAGGGGTACATTGACCGGACCTGGTTGACATTTTAAAACGCTTACCCTATGTCGCACCCTACTAGAATTTATACTTGGGCTCTAGTCCGGGGTTTTATTGTGGTAGTTGGATTAAGTCAACGAGCAAAGCTCTATGAACTAGGTTTGAATTTCAATTGATAAAATATGATTCTTACAACTCGGATTAGACCTTTAAATAGAATGATGCTACTCTAAACACATTATACTACCAATAAAGAAAACAAGTCTAACAAAGATACTGAATTAAAGAAGGAACCATAATAAGTAAGATGACTTCCAATGCAAGTAAACGAGGCAAGTCCCATACGATCTTTAGGTTGCTCGTTTGAGGTCCTCCCAGCTCATTGGACCTCAACCAATCCCTTTACGCTCTTGAACAAGGTTTGGACTTTGACGACTGAGTCCCAGCTTCACTCAAATGTCCTCCCAGTTGAAAAAACTTTTCCCTCAAAGCTTGTCTGTTCATGCAAGAAGAAACATCGCCAGCATTTACCCAAAGGATCGAGGTAAGCTAGCTGCTTCTTTTCCATTGTGGGCAACTCGTCCCAGAAATCTCCATCTTTCTTGTACTGATCGATCCCATTCGTGATAGGATCCTCGAAACTTGTTGCTTGTACTTCAAGCCAAAGCAATTCCTAGCCCGCATCATCATTAATCATTGATGGAAGTTGAGCCACAAACTTCATAGAAGTTCCCAGTTTCACGAGAACTCTTAAAAAATCCCAAAATTCGAGGGAGGGAGCAACCAGATGGAGAGCGACCAGCTAAAGACCAGTCAACTAGAGGAGGACAGTACGAGCGTTACTGGAGATATTAGGGATCAGATCCGAGGGAGCAAGCAGTCGTGTAGGTTTTTAGTTATTATATTTTACCTAAGTAGAAGCGGAGATCAAGATTTTTATGGTTTGAGTCTTGCCCGAGTGTTAAGGCTTTATTTTAAGTAATGACTGTTTACTTTCAGTATTTATTGAGAATTTTGTGAAAACTTTTCGCTATTTTCTTTAAGTTCTTACTTTGATTCACGGTTTATCAAGGGCATTTTGATAAAAGTAGTGTAAACATGAACTACAGTGTTACAGGCTTCGACAGTCAACCGAGGAAAGACTGAGGATGTACCTTAAGAGAAGGAGACCTCTAGTGCCACAACGACATTGGCAAGTATGGCTGTGATAACTCTATGAGGGTGAACTGGTTTTTAGAGTTAGGCCCCCGACCATTGACTTCCCACTTCTGAGGGATGGATGTTGCACTAGCTGGTTTAGCTCAGACAGTCTGACACCGTGGGCCGTGGCAGAGTATTGCTCAGAGTTTGTGGGGCTTTGGAACATGTGTAAGGGAATGTTGGAGGAAACTCTAGTTGGTTATGACTTTTAGGTATGAGGCTGGAGTTATCAGCAAAGGTGAAGGTGTTTGAACCCGGTTACTTGCGAGTGGGCTTCAGGCTCACGTTGCGTAAGGAGGAGGAGCTGACAAGCTCGAGGGGAAGAGTCGAGCGTTTCCAAAAAGTTGTCGCCAAAAGCACAGGACCTGATACTACATCTGGATCGATGGCGACGACTCTGACAGGGAGAGCGGTCCCAGCAGCAGAAACAGGGACCCTGGATACCCTTCCCCCTTTCTTCATCAATCTCGCGGCCACCCCCTACTGGAGAGACCGATTTTTTCTTCTTCCTTCCTTCCCAAATTCCCTTTTCTTTTTTCTATTCTCAATCTCTTATTCTCTCAAAATTCCCAATTCTCCATTGATCCCATTCTCATAACCCTAGGCGAAAGACACCTAGATCTGAATTACAGTTTGAGTCCAAAAGGGGTCAGGAATCATAAGCGTTATTTAACAAAATCTGAATTACTGACAACAACCGACCAATCGTATTAGTCACTGCTATTTTGTTAATCTTTTGTGTTGATTCTCTGAATTACAACAACAATTTGTGCTATAGGTGGAGTAGGATTTCATAGTCCATGATTTGCAGTCTATTGAACACAGTAACTGGGTTTCATGTGATCAGCAAGATGAAAAGGAATTGACACAGCTAGCTTATTGACATACAGTTCACTGCTTTGGAAGAAGATCAAGAGGATTAGGGGATGAAGGTAGCACTACTGTTCTTTATGAGTAACTATATGGCTTGATCCCTATTTTACTGCTTTTGAATTACTCAATCTGTATCGTACACGTAGGCTCAAGTATCATGAGAAAAGCAACATACATCATACTTGTACATGAGTGGGAAGAACCCAGACCAAGTTTGCTTGCGTTATACATTCAGTTTTGACTCAGGGAGAAGAAAGCAAGCAAAGGTTGCTAAGGTCAACCTCGAGGCGAAACGCAGTAAAATAGGGATCAAGCCATATAGTTACTCATAATAGTCAAAAGAGTCACAACTCACAAGTAAAGAATTTACAGTAAGATGCTTGCATACACCATTCATGCTTTGATCCAGAGATCACATAAAGAAAAACAATGATGCAACCAAAAGAAGCACATCTGTCAACATCTGAGCCCTGGTGCTGCTCAAAAACACTCTGAATAGCCTCACTCACACCCATCAACCTCACCACAATCCTCAATAACAACAGTTTTTGAAGTGGTGCCACTATAGGACCCAACCTTCTCCATCTCCTGCACAACACTATATCCATCCACGACTTGGCCAAACACCACGTGCTTACCATCAAGCCACGAGGTTTTATCGGTGCAAATGAAGAACTGGGAGCCGTTGGTGTTCGACCCTGCATTCGCCATGGACAGGATGCCAGGTCCAGTGTGCTTCAGCTTGAAATTCTCATCTGGAAACTTCTCCCCATAGATGGACTCCCCACCAGTCCCATTCCCTCTGGTGAAGTCTCCACCCTGACACATGAATTTGGGGATTATACGGTGGAAAGAAGAGCCCTTGTAATGGAGTGGCTTCCCAGCTTTCCCAATGCCCTTCTCCCCAGTACAAAGTGCTCGGAAATTCTCTGCTGTTTTGGGGACTGTATCGGCAAATAGCTCCATCACTACCCTGCCTGCTTTCATCTTACCTATCACTATGTCAAAGAAGACCTTCGGGTTCTTCGACATCTTGTTGAACCCAATTTACTCAAGTCCTGAAATAGGTATAAAAGGAATCGAATCAATTACACACAATTCATACAACAAAAAAGCAGACAGCAGGTGAAGTGGGGGAAAAACGCAGAACTTTAGACAACCAAGGAGGATGTTGCGATTTGTTCGAGGCCGTATTCAAAACAGAGAGATTTGACAGGCACGGAGAATCGCTAAATTCTTTCTTGCCAACCTTCAATGCAAGTTGCGCCATTGTCGACGCTCTTGCTCTGCAAATTGGCGATCTAATCTAACACCCTTAACTATTTATTAAGCCATTTAAGTATGATAAAGTAATGTCGCAATTTGTTCGAGGCCGTAGTCAAAATGGGGAAAATTTTGATAGGCACGGAGAATCACTTGTTTTTATGGCCAACCTTCAATGCAAGTGACGCCATTATCGACGCCCTTGCTCTGCAAATTGGCTTTTATCCATAACCGAAACCAGGAACTCGCATACTAACATCTACACATCCATTAAACAATCAAGTTAAACAAATCTGTTCATCAATCCAGGAGTAACAAACAACCCTCGAGCAGAAAGACGGAATCTGGTCGTGGGGATTTGAGATTGACAGATAGTTTGATTGATATTGCACAAGCTTTGAGCTCACAGTTCAACGAAAGGATGCTCTTGCAAGCCTTCGATATGTGCTTTAGTACTACTAAAAACGAGAGATAAGAATAACAGAACTAGACCGGGCGAGAAACTAAGAACACGGAAAAGGGAATCAAGCTGAAGCTATCGCTATTACCTTTCAGATCGGGTCCGCCGGTGAGTGAGATAAGAGGATATGGAAGAAGATGAGTTGTAGCCCCTATTTATATAGGCAGATGGACAGGGGTTTAGGGTTTTGGTCGAAGATATTTTGCAAATCCGCTCTCTACATTTGTGCAAGAAATCTCACAAACCCAATACATAAGAGTTCAGATCTTACAATCTAACACATCCTTTCACAACATCCAAGTGAAATAGGAGAATACTCCATAACTAAAAGAGAAAATACACCTAGAATAGAGAAGATAACTATGGAAAAGTGTTTCCTCCTCTTCATATATGCTTGATTCAATCCTGGAGAAGAAATCTACCTCCCTCTACTCAATAGCTAGAAGAGAACCATAGCTAAAAGAGCAAATACACCTAGAATACAGAAGAAAACCATGGCAAAGTGCTTCATCCTCTTCCTAGATGTTTGATGCAATCCTTAGATAATAAATCTACCTCCCTCTAGCATTGGGTAGGTGAAGTTCTCCTTCCTTCCTTCTTAGCTCGTAGGTCTCTCTCTCTAAGCCTTGAAGAAGAAGCTTCCAATCTCTCTCTAGATTCTAGAACTCTCCCTTTTTAAATCAGCTCACTCTCTTTTATATAGCTCTCGAGTGCACATATCACGGTCTCATATCATGCCCGTGAATTCGATAGTGAAATCGTGATCTCCACTCAAAATGTGTTGTTTCACTAACAAACTTCACAGGCTGCTTGTTGGCATCGCAGTTTGGGGACCGTGATCTTGACACTATCTGCAAGACATCCAAAGGCTCATGGGAGTGTGCAAACTTCACGGTTTGCTGGTCCACTTCCCAGTCTATGCCCGTTATAATTGCTCAGCCACTGTGATCTTTCCACTTTTGACCGTTTTGCAAACCCCGCATAAACTAACTCCAAGGATAGTGCAAACACATTAAACATTGCAAGTCAAGGGGTATAAAAGTGTGTAATCTGACCAAATCAATCATTCACGAACATATCACATATTCAATTTTGAAACTTGTTCTTGAATGAGCCAAAATCTAAAAATCTCTCCAAACGCTTGCAGTTGCTATCGGTAAAATAAATAAAACTTTGAGAAGAAAATAGAACCAAAGATATGATAGATTCACTTTTGTTCCATCATCAATTAAGCTCATTCATCAATTCCTTTTAATAAATGGAACAACTCATTATTTTTAACCCTATGATAATAATCCTCAAAGTAAATTAGAAGAAACAAGTCAGAAAGGTAACAAACTCTTTAGAATATGGTTGGGATAAGGGGTAGCCCGTGGTCGTTTATAATTATATTTATGTTAAAACTACAACATAAAATGAATTGTAGCTTATGGAAAACAAGTTTGTCTACAAGGCGACTGCTGGGAGTGGGGAATTTACTATACACAACTTGATGGAAGAGTTGTTTGTCACCACACGCTCTTATCCCTTGGGCAATTAGGGCTATTCATTATTGTCAAGTGTCTTTCAATGTCAAATGGGCAAGTCACACCCTTAGTGACTTAGGTTGGGATGATTGGGTTGTGCGGTCCATTAGGCGAGTCTATCTCAAAGGCGGCCATTGTGAACCTCCAATATCTTTTTGCCCGAGACCTTAGGTATTTTTTGAAGTTTATAGAGATTGAGTCATGCTTGTAGTCTGATTCAGGTTGGGAACAATTTTTTGGGTGCTTTAAATTCTGGTTGCTCTTGTTCAGACCGTTCGAGTGCTTTTTAATTCCTTTAACATAAGTGGTTTTTCTGACCAATCAACCCCCGGGGGTTGGGGTGACAACCTGTGATTAATATGCAATAAAAAAATTGAAGCGAATAGCACTAATGTAATAAAGTTTTGTTAGTTCATATTTGTAAACACAACAAAATGTGAAAAAATATAACAAAGACCAATAATTCCATCAATAAGGATTTTGAAAAGTAGGTGAAAGTTCAAAATCTAAATAAAAACCCATAGCATCAGAAGAAGACAAGTGTGTAAAATATTTGCGGAATTGTTAGTCATTAGTAGCAGGGACAAAAAAGAGGAGATAGATAAGTTGAAAGATAAAGAATGAAATGCAGGCAACCACTGAAAATAAACACAAAAAAGGGTGAAAATTACAAGGTTTTGAACTATCTGAAGGAACCGCTTCATTATTCCCCCTTCTTTCTCTCTCTCTCTCTCTCCAATTGAGAAAAAATGTGCAGATGAAAAAAGGGGGGAAAACAAAATTCTTTCTCGGGAGCCAATTTATTTTCTGGGAATTCTCTGCTCCCCCCTCTACCTCTCTCTTTCTTCATCTCGCAAAATTTTTGTCCCTGATTTTGATAATATACTCCACCATCTTCTCTCCTTTTGGTTCGAATTCTTTCAGATAATTTTGGAGCTCGGCGATGGTGTAAATTGATTCTAATGCAGTTAAACCATGATATTGTGCGTCGTTGCTATCTTATCCTTTGATCTTGGTCTCTCTGCATTTTAATCCCGACAAGGGTCCGAGCTTTCTGAATTCTTTTTTTAAGAAGCTTTCTGAATTCTTATTCGTTGTTGTTGTTGTACCTCTGAATTCTTATTCCTTATTGTTGTTTTTCCTCGGCAATCATCCAATTCGGTTGCTGATTGTGGGGTTCATTATGAATTTTTGGATTGAATATCAAAAGTAAAAAAAAACTAAAGTTAAACAGGGGATTTCCTTTTTTTTGAAACAATTTTGTTATAGAATCATAGAGATGACTTTCAAAATTTAAATCATTTTTGTATATTTCCTCAATATTTGGGAGGAAGAGCTATGAACTAGAGTCTTGACGAGCGATGGATCATCTTGTCGGTGGGAAATTCAAACTCGGTCGGAAGATCGGTAGTGGATCTTTTGGGGAGTTATACATTGGTGAGCATATGCTTCTCCTGATTATTCTTCTTTGTTTCTTCAAATGTCATTTGGGGAATCATTTTTTTCCTTTATTGTTGTAATGGAAAATTCTCTGCCTTTATTTTGTGTAGCTGTCAATGTCCAGACAGGAGAAGAAGTTGGTGTGAAGCTGGTAATGAGAATTTTGAACACCAAACTTAATTTTTTTTACATTATCCTTTCTAAGTTTATTGTTTTCATTAATGTGGATTTTTTTGTTAATTGAAATGTGAATGGCAAAATCTTTGATGGTTGTTTGTAATGACATTGGTGTTTCATTTCCATTTCAAGAAATCTTCGATCTTTTACATCTTACTGGTTTTTCTTGGAAATGAAATAAATCTATAGTGGAGATGTGAAATTTTTAGATTGCATAATTAAGGCTCTATGATTCTCCGTTTGTAGTCTTTTGTCTTTTGGAACCGATGACAAGAAATTAGATAGCTAAACAAGAGACATTGGCATTTCGATTAGGCTCACACATAATAGTGTGTTATATCAGTTTAGAGTGAAAGCAATAAACTTGATTAGAGGAATTTGAATATTTTTATTTCTAGGTTTATTGCAATCACTCAGTTTAGGGATGAGTGTGTAATCAATCCTAAATTCTCTATGAGTCAATATCCTTGTTCCTATATGGTCTCCATTCTTAAGTAGTACAAACTGTAGCCATTATGGTTATATTGATGAGGGGAAATACTATGGTTCATATGCTTTACTTCCCTCTCACTCTTAGTATTTTTTTTTTGTATGGTTAATTCAAATGTCTTGCTCTTGGTTGTCTAGTATGATCTCAGTCCATTCCTACTTATATTTTGCTGAATCAGTATTTTTAGTTTTTCCCTTAACGGTCCTAATGAAATTCCTTAACCGCAAATAAGTTAGTTCTTTCAGTGATTTTCCTTGCACCACTTTTTCCCTATCCTTTTCTCAAGCTTTCATTTTGTGGTAGATTCCATGATGGGTGATTTCATACTACTTAATGCCATTTTGTTTAGAGAAAAAATGGTGGCTCTCTTTTGTACAACTTCCTCTTTCTTCTTCTCATTGCAACTTTAAGCTAAATTTAAATTATATTCAAAAATTCCCCAAAATTACAAAAACTTTGAACTCGTTGTCCTTCTTTTCGAAGTTTCAACCTCCTTGTCTTTTTCTTAAAAGCGTTGGTGAAATTTTTTGGAACCTTGAACATCGACTTGCCAATATATGTAATTTATCTAATACATTTCACTATTTTCCTCTCTTATTAAAGTACATGTGATCTTGTTTGTAGGAGTCTGTGAAGACCAAACATCCCCAGCTACACTATGAGTCTAAAATTTACATGATTCTCCAAGGGGGGAGTAAGTTATTTTTTCCTTTTCATATGAAGGCAATTTTCACTGTTAGCATGATAAGAAGGACACTGGAAAATTTTGAGATTGTTCGTATATGTTGAAATTGATTTGGTAAATGATCAACTTTCATCATGCAGCCGGAATTCCTGAGTTGAAGTGGTTTGGTGTTGAGGGTGACTACAATGTCATGGTCATAGACCTTTTGGGGCCGAGCCTAGAAGACTTGTTTAACTACTGCAACCGCAAATTCTCTTTAAAGACAGTTCTTATGCTTGGAGATCAGTTGGTATACATTTACTCACTTCCATTTCCATAATTCTTGTCACTTTCCTCCATTCATCAGTTGAGTTTATGACCATATATCTTTATTTCTCAGATTAATAGAATTGAGTATATGCACTCAAGGGGTTTCCTGCACCGTGATATAAAACCTGACAACTTTCTAATGGGTTTAGGACGCAAAGCTAATCAGGTATGTTTGCACATACCATTTGTGCCTTCTATTGGGATTTATAGTCCACGTTCTTAGTATGAACTAAAAATCTTTTACATTGACCCAAGGGGTTAGTCTGCTATTAATGGAAGATGAGAAAGCTCCCATCCCAACATGTGGTGTGAACTTTTTTTGGGATCAATATCGCCAAAAAAATTATTGGTTTTAAATAATTGTGCATAATGATTAATATGTTCAGATGATAGATTGTTAAGCTATGATAATAGGTTGAGGAGGGATACTTGTGGTTGATATGAGTTCTGACTATCATGATAAACATGTTTGCTAGTTTTCTTACTTTGAGCTTTATATCTTTATTATAAGCACTTCAAACTTTTTGGAAGATGTT
The DNA here is from genome assembly GCA_946122785.1 of Linum tenue. Lineage (NCBI taxonomy): Eukaryota > Viridiplantae > Streptophyta > Magnoliopsida > Malpighiales > Linaceae > Linum > Linum tenue. Next base: position 49,576,301 of record CAMGYJ010000007.1, on the reverse strand, counting down.
TGTGTCTAGTATATTAACGGTAGGGAATGAAAATCTTCTTATTTCTTCTTCATGCTATGCTTATCGGTTGATTTAACAGGTGTATGTTATCGATTACGGGCTTGCAAAGAAGTATAGAGATCTTCAAACTCATAAGCACATACCATACAGGTAATGTATCTTGACTTGTCTTCCCCTTCGTGATACTAGTCTGATCCATTTTTAATGACTCATCAACTACCTTTGTTGACCCGTGGGAGCTTAAAAAGTGTGTTTTTAGCACGCAATGATCTTCTAGAAATCCTTTTTAGCTATAGTTGTTATCAATGGAAGTGTTATGGGACATGTATTCATTAGGATTCAGATAAACGTCAGTGACTATCTACTTATCCAAGACGATTTCCATTTTGAGCTTACTGTGAAATTATGATTGTAACATAAATGCATGAAGAGCAGTTAGGATAGTACATGTTATGCTGGATATCATATCCCCGCTTCTCCTACATGTATAGTTGTCACGTGTATATGTGCATGTTCTCTGCATTTTCCTCGATGTGTAAATAGACATAAAATATTGGTAAGATTTTATGACATTTTTCCTTCATTTCAGGGAAAACAAAAATCTTACGGGCACAGCTAGATACGCCAGTGTAAACACCCATCTTGGAGTTGGTAAGTAAGGTCTTGTTTTATTTGTCAGCTGTTATTTATGGAATTACTAGTTTATCCCTATGTCTTAGTGACTCAGTTGCAATCTAATGTTGAGTTATGTTTCCCCTATATTTTAGAACAGAGCAGAAGGGATGACTTGGAATCCCTTGGATATGTACTCATGTACTTCTTAAGGGGAAGGTTTGAAACATATGTCAACTCTTCTTTCTATTACTTTTATTTTCATATGCACACCAATTATTTTTGTTTCTCCAACGACATATTTCATTGGTTATGAATGAGCATATTCTCACTTCATTTCCTCTTGGCATCAGTCTTCCATGGCAGGGTCTAAAGGCGGGAAATAAAAAACAGAAGTATGATAAAATTAGTGAAAAGAAGATGTTAACACCAATTGAGGTATCATTAATTTTAACTTAACAGATGTTGTGACACCCATGTCTATGTGATTTTTTCTCTCTTGGTTATCACAGTGTACTGTAGATGGAAAAAGTCGTTCATTATTTGTAAAATATTTTGACAGGTTCTGTGCAAGTCATATCCATCAGAGTTTACATCATACTTCCACTACTGTAGATCCTTAAGGTTTGAAGACAAGCCTGATTATGCATATTTGAAAAGGCTATTTCGGGACCTTTTTGTTCGTGAAGGTGAGTAAAAGAGTAACTTAATCAGATAAGGGTCCCCCTTTTGGTGCAACATTAGAAACCGTTCTTGGCATGTATAATGTTTGCAGGCTATCAGTTTGACTACATATTTGACTGGACCATATTGAAGTATCCTCAAATAGGCTCCAGTTCTAGACATCGGGTCAGTGATTCTTGTAGTCCTATGGGGTTCTTATTTACTTCATGTAATGTTGAATCATTTGTGATGTTCATGTGCTCATTGTCATTAATGTTGAATTATTGACAATGTTCCTATGCTCACCGTCGTTCCTTCCCTACCAGGCCAGTGGAAAAACAGGAGTGAAACCACAAGCGACAGGTGAAAAGCCAGAAAAGCCATCAGGTGTGTCCCTTCCCAAGATAGGAAGGTATATCATAATACAATGAAAATTCCACTAATTTCTTTCAACTCCTTGGTTAATGATGGGACTCAACTAACAAGTCATTGGTTTCATTAGGTTGGGTTTATTTATGAGAGTAAATATAAAGTTTTTGTTTGGTTAACAATTCTTTTATGTATATGAAGTACACACAATTTCAAATACATCAAGATAATGTAATTTCAAGTAATTGGAGGGTAGAGTTTGAAAATGCACTCTAGAATCAAGAGGAAAAAGAAATGTACTCTAAAAAAGTAGGTCCTTTTTATGACTTTTTGAACACAATTTCGTAGACAATGTTTTTACATGTACGAGTTTTTCAGCACACAAACCTAACAATGTTTTTGGAAGTACACCTCACAGGATAGCACCCAATATGACTAGTTACAACGAACCAGACATGCATTGATATGTTTTTATTGTGTCAACTAGGTGATTTGCCTCTAGGTAGATTTAGGTGGTATGCACTATTCAATTTTATGCTTTACAATACATCTCGAAGCACAACATAATAATATGTCTAACATGATTTTTCCTTTTGGGCTCATGTGCTTAATGCGGAGAGACCAGAGACTCGTGAAAGACCAATATCGGGAGGCGTAGATGCTTTAGTTAGTAGAAAGAGTGTGTCTAGTATTGGGTATCGTGAGCGCTCAAAGAACAGGCAAGCAGAGGATGGATCATCCTCCAAGGACAACGTAAGTTTGCATAAAATGCCAATTTTTCATCCTTTTTCTCGTTGTTTTCCTATATTCTAATTGTTTTGTTTGGACTATGCAGTAATTATCATCACTATGAAATTGAATTTATTGATTTAATGATAAAAAGTAATCAAATGTAGATTATGAGTGTGTCTATGATTCACCATTGTTGCCTTATGTAAATGATTATCAATGAATTTGCAAGTTTTAATCAATGTTTTTTAAATCTTACGACATTTATTTTGTAAAATGAAAATTAGTAACATTCACAAATTCATTGTCAAGAATCTAATGATGATATATTTTCAAATTGTCATTCCAACATAAAATTAAAAAAATGCAATATTATATCTCAAATTTAATTACAATATTCGTACAAGCTACATACACATTCACAGTTCAATCTTTTCCATCACTTTTCTTGCCCCTCAGCGATCTGACATTGAGAAAAGTCGGCCATCTTCCTCCCGAAATGTGTCAAAGAAAGCAGTAGCATCCTCCAGTAGATTGAGCTCCTCAAACGTAGGAAGTGAAAGTCGATCAAGTTGGCTCTTCTCCAATAGCAGCCGCCTCTCAACTACTCAGAGAATACACTCTGGTTCTGATACAAAAGCCCCATCAACCTCTCAACACCATGGTGGCACTCTCCGAGAATCAACTCGCGATCAACATCAGCTTCGTAGCTTTGATAACCTTGTCATTGATGCTGATCGGAGGAGGCGATGAAACCAATTCATGGGAACTCATTTTTACCTTCCCTAGCACCTACGGTTCACTATTGAGAATTCTCATTTTTCTCCAATCTCACCTATGTATTCATTCACACCACTTATTTGTTGGGGGAAAAAACAAAAACCCCAAAGAAAAAATGGAAAAAAAGTGGATTGGGAATAACTTTCTAAGAAAGCCATTGATCGAGAATGTGGCGGAGGCTGTATTTGCAGGTGTTATTATGCTCTGCATATAAATGTAAAGTTGTCAAAAGAATATCTAAAACACGTCCTAGGAAGGAAAAAAGAACATTCCTGGACATCCTGCCATGCTTGACATCCTTCTGTAATCTTGTATTATTGCTTTGTAAAATTATTTTCCTTACATGGACCATTAAACTAATTATCATCATTTGTATTAAACTAAATTTCTTCATACTACAAAAGCGTTCAACTATAATGCTCATGTTGAACTATTTTGATAAATTTCTTTAAGTGAGATAGAAGATTTTAAAAGTGCATACTGTTTACCGTCAAACTTTTTACTATTTGCCACTCACTTATTTTTTTAAATAATTTTTCCCTAAGTCCTTTTCTTTAAAAACTACTTCATCAACTTTAGATTTCCATAAAACCAAAAAAAAAAAACATGAACTCCTCATTCTCCTATTGCTCAAGAAATTTGAAACACGAAACACACCAGAAATTCGTCTAAAAATCAGACCAGAGCATGTCGGAGAAGCTGAAAGATGTTTTTTCCCCTCCGCCCTCCTACATTATAGTTAACCACTTCAAATTAAGTATTTGTATATATTTCGTCTAAAAAGGGGGCATTTTCTCTTAAGGACATGTTGTGACAGGGGTGAGACACGGTGACAACCCTTTTTAGGGTTGTTATTTTCACAACCCACTTTATCCACCATTAGATTCATTCTCTCGTCAACTCCTCCCACTGTCGTTGCCTTTCTCCCGATGGCCCCGCCTTCCTCCTACTACCCTCCTCCGACACATATTCCCATCCTCGCATCCACAGCAGTCCCGCAGCACCTCCGCCCCTGTCGGCTGCCCCCTGGCTCTTCACACCGTTGCCTCTGCCCTTGTCGTTGCCGTCTCGCGGCGCTCTCCGCCCCTGCCGCAAGTCACCCCCCTCTGCCCCTTCCATGAGGTCTCTACTGCGAGGTCATCGATTCCCCCTGCCACTAGCCTCCTCTCCTTACCTCTTCCGGTGTGAGTCCCTCTGCCTCTTTGTGCCTCCTCTCCTCTCCACCTCTTCGTTTTTTCAGATATGTGATTTTTGGATTTTCAGATCTGGTTTTTTTCTAGTGGCACTGATTTTCTAATGGTAGTGGTATTGGTGTTTTTACTGGTAGTGGTACTACATGGAGTGGTAGCTGGTAGTGGTACGCTACCACTACCAAGTATCAGAAGGCAGTGGTACACTACCATTACCCAGTACCAGATTGTAGTGTTACGTACTGACAGGGTTTTAATTTTTTATAGGTGGCCGGAGCGAGTCGTATTCAAGGATCTTGCCGGAGAAAGTCTGCTAGTCGGAGTGTAGTGGCTGCTTGAAAAGGAAGAGAGAGATAGGAAGAGAGAGTTGTATTTATTGTAGGATTCAAAATTTAAAAAAAAACATGTATTTAATATGGGTTTTAATTCCCAATCTGTAGTTAATAAAAAAAATTAATGAATTAATTCGTTTTTTTTTGTTATACCCAAAATACCCTTGGTTGTCAATCTCACAGCCCCTTTGGGGTTGTTACCATATCCCATCCCGTTGTGACAAACAACCCGACTGGAATAGTTGGTCGGAATTAATCAGGTTGGCTCGACATATATGGTTGGCAGCTTCCTAGACCACCCCCTCCCAAAAAAAAACAGTTCCAAGACCTTGTAAATTTAAAAAAAAATACAAAAATAGCACCCAACCCATACAAATTCCAAAAATAGCACCATTTGTTAAAAACCGCATGCCAAAGGGGTGGGTTAAAAAGAAACCGCATCGGTCTCGTAGCGACCTTCATTTTATGAAAATTACCACCGACGTAACGTACCCCATTTCCGGTCTCTTCCGTGTAACCATTCCACTGTAACCCAAGCGTGAACTTTTGGAATGTCATATACAATAAAACCATAATTCAATTAATACCATAAAATCACAAATCACAATAAAAAGTAATACAAAATAAACTTACAAAGTAACGTTAATCGCAAAAACTCTAAAAAAAGTAGGGTGCACAACAGACAATTAAAGAAGAATAAGGAGAGGGGTGAAGAGCTGAGTTTCCAGGGTTGCCTTTTATAGGCAAAATCATCATTGAAAACCGCAGAGGGAGGGGGCGGTTTTCATCTATCATGCAGCCCCACTTTTGCATGCCCCTACATGGCATGTCGTATGTCGGGGAATGGGGACGACACACAAACTGCAGGGTGGGGGTGCGATTTGTGTGTCGACAAGGCAAACCGCTTGTTGAAGGAATGGTTTCGGTTGAAGACCTAGAACCGCTCCCTCAACAGGCGGTTTCTGCTAGGTCGTCCACTAAACCGACTATCCTAGTGGCGGTACCCACACAGAATTTTAATTGCATCCTCAACATGCGGATCTTCCACAAACCGCCTCCCCTAGTAGCGGTTTTCGAAGAATGGTGCTATTTTTGGAATTTGTTTACGACAAAGCACGGGAGAGATCCATGGTTTATAAGTAAGACACCGACCTTAACTAACAAGATGCATTTTGGGGTGAAATGGAAGAATTCTTGTAAGAACTCCGAAGTTAAACGTGCTCGGTGTGGTGTACAACAAAGATGTGTGACCTTATAGGAAGTCACCTTGAATTGCACCCCAAGTCGAAATCCGTGAGGGTCGAGGCCCAAAGCGGACAATATCTTCGTCGAGAAAAGGTTCGGGATGTTACAAGTGGTATCCGAGCCTCTCTGCGTCCCTCTTGAACGATGGTGAGGCAAACCTCAACGAGGACGTTGAGTCGCAAGGGGGTGTATGTAACACTTTAGGCAAATCCCACATCGGCAAAGCACGGGAGAGATCCATGGTTCATAAGTAAGAAACCGACCTTAACTGAAAAGACGCTTTTTGGGGTGAAATGGAAGAGTTCTTGTGAGACTACGAAGTTAAACGTGCTCGGTGTGGAGTACAACAAGGATGGATGACCTTATGGGAAGTCACCTAGAATTGCACTACAAGTCGAAAACCGTGCGGGTCGAGAACCAAAGCGGACAATATCTTCGTCGGGAAAAGGTTCGAGATGTTACAAGTGCTATTTTTGTATAAAAAAAAAATAGTGCTATTTCTGGAAAAAAAATCCAAAAATTTCCACTTGTCTTCTTGAAAACTGGGCTGCTATGGACATATTCCCTTACCATCCAATGTGTGGGGCATTCAAACTTACTCATCGTTATTTCGCTGTTGACCTTTTGGTATTCACCGATGCTTCGAATTATGGTATCCAAGAGTTGTGTAGGGTAATTCATAGGTTCCAAATAGTTTCTTATCTAAAGTCTAATCCTGTGAAATGTGAAATTTATTTTGGTGTGTTGGATAGAGATGAAGCAGTAATTCTCGCAGCTCGCTATGGATATCAACATAGATCCTTCCCCGTTAGATACTTGGGAGTTCCTCTCATATATGGGAAGCTTAGGTAGAGTGGTTGTAGGCCTTTAACTGAGAAACTTGTTGCAAGAATCAGAAGCAGGCAAGCAGAATCACTTTCTTATGCAAAGCACAATTGAATTAGTTGGGATAGTTCTTCATAGTCTCACTCAATTTTGGATGTCTATGTTTTTGCTTCCTAAGGGGGTGATTAAAGAAATTGAAAAGATCTATAGTTATTTTGTTTGAGGAGTAAAAACTGATGTTAAGCTTCGAGCTAATGTAGTGTGGAATAAAGTTACTTATCCCAAAAAGGAAGGAGGTTTGGGGCTAAGAAATCTTCTCTCTTGGAACATGGCTTGCATGGTGAGACATATATGGCTGATATTGATGAAATAGGGGTCCATTTGGGTTGCTTGGATTGAAAAATACAATTTGAAAGGTAGGGAAGTATGGGAGTATACTAGAAGTGCAAGGTCTGGGTCTTGGAATTGGAGGAAGATCCTTAAGCTTCGAGCTTCTGTTAGACATTTGTTTTCTGTGAGGGATGGTCAGGTGTTTTGGAATACAGATCACATGAAGAAGTACTCCATCAAGCAAGTATGGGATGTCATGAGACCAAGGCAACAACGAGTTCATTTTGGTCAAAAGTGGTCTGGAAGGGTAAGGCAATAACAAGAAATAGAGTTCTTACATGGTTGATTACAATGGGCAGTATTAATACAAAAGAAAGGATGCTGAAATGGAGGTGTGCAAGGTCTTTGAATTGTTGTTTATGGTAAAATTGATGTGGAAAACAGAGAACACTTGTACACCAGTTGTGTGTTTGCATTGTACTTGTTTGGACACTTATTTAACAGGTTGTCACAGCATGTATCAGGGCACAATTGGGAAAATGAATTGAACTGGGGTCTGGGCGGTTCAAAACTTCAACGGATAAGATGAAGCAGCCGAGACAGGTAGAATAATTTGGCAGGCATGGATAAGTCAGGTCTGGAGGGAAAGGTGCGGCAGAATATATGCAGGGAAAAGCACGGATGTTGAAAGTTTACTAAAGAGTATAAAGTTAGAGGTTGAGTGTGTTGTTGCTTCTCAAAGGGTTTGCCTATTTTGGGGGGATTGATTTGTCTCTTGAGTCGATTACATAGAGTTTTCAGTACCAGTATAGTTTTGTAGTATGGATAATTACATAGTCTGAAAACCCAAATAGAATGGTGTGTTGTTAGTAGCTCTTCTGATGAATAGAGCCCACCAATTCATTAAAAAAAATTACGGATAATTCTCACAATTGATTCATCTATTATGCAAAATTTGCTTATCATATGAAATCTTTGCGTATTACAAATTTGTGAGATGATGAATATTGTAGGTAATAATAAACAAATTAAATTTAATGATAAGTGAACTAAGTTATGAAAAGTATCACATTTGATTGAACCGTTATAGGGTAAATTCCAAGTTTGGTCACTGGGTTTACTAAAATATGTCATGTTTGGTCACTCTCCGTTAGTCTCCGTTAATGGAGTCCGTTAAGTGCTGACTTGGCAAATGGAATCGCTTAGTCAGTCGGATTTAACCCAACCGATGCGACCTCGCTCACCCCACATGACGTCACTCGATCTCAAATTAGATCTCTACATGGATCATGGGTCAAGGATTATTTAAGAGGTTTAAAGAGATTTTGGGAGCATTCAAGGTGGAAGAAAAGGGCTACGAGTTTGTTGATGTGAAATTGATTGGCAGAATATATAATTCGCGTGGTCCAAAGATGAAGGTCCGAGTACGACGATACGAGGATCAAATGAGATCACTCTTGATGGACGTGGATTTTCTACAAGGAAAGCCCATCACATTGCTACTAATTATGGACCAGAATGAAGTAAAGATGGGCTTGGAGGAAGGAGAAGTGAATTCGACCTATAAGGAAGGAAGATCTCCCATGGTGTGAAAGGAATACAAGTGTGAAAGGAACCATTGGTGTGAACACATGGGAGTAGGGATGGCAATGGGTCGGGTTTTTCCAAACCCAAACCCATGGGTTTATCCGTAAAAAAAAACTGGGGTAAAATCCATTGGGTTTGGAAAACTCAAACTCAACCCAACCCGCTGGCTATCCGCAGATTCATGGGTACCCATGGGTTTTTGTGGTAAAAAAAATACAACAACACGTTCCTATCAAAATAACATTCAAACATCAATTTCCCCATACAAATTATCCATACATAAAACACAATTCTAGAAAATTCAAACAAATCAAAATTACACTAAATAAAATCACACGGAATAATTGTAGTGAGAGTTAGATTGGGGGAAATTAGAATTAGGGTAGGGTTTGGGGAGAGTAGGGCGATGAAATAAATGTGGGCGTGTATCCTTAAACCCAAACCCAACCCGGTGAATAGTGTACAGGTTTAAACCTGAACCCGACCCAAAACCCGTCAATGCGGGTTTTACTCGCGTTGACCGGGTTGGGTCAGGTAGGGTACCCGTGGGTTCGGGTTTTGTTGTCATCCCTACATGGGAGGGGGCATATTTGAAGGCTAGATTCTTGGAGAGTTGTTGACTTAGCCTTTACTTGTTTATTCTTGGAGATCACTAATGATGAAAGTTGATTGATCCGTCAAACTCCAATTGTCGGAGTCGATGAAATAGCTTTCTTAGGAAGACACACACTTCCGAACCTATCCTCCAACCCCGCTGGCTCGAGTGTTCCGGTCGATGGCCCACCACCTCCTCCACCAACCAGGATATGGTCCACTAGTTGGATTTTGGAGGATAGTCCTCAATTTCTATCCAACGGCCCACAAATGTTGCCTTTTAAATTAAAAGCTCAGATCTATTAGGAAAATAGACAGTGAATTATGGGACCCACGACCTGAAAAAGTAATTGACAAGTGGGCATTTATGTTTAACAAAATGTAACTTATATATATTATCTACAAGTTGTATACGTATATTCTGTTTGAACAAAAATCATATTTGTATTGAACAAAAGACATATTTGTATTGAACAAAAATACACATTAGAAAAACATATTCGTATTTAAAAAAAAATATTGCATTAAATAAAAAAACATATTCCATATATGTGATTTGTATATTCGTAATTTTCACAACTTTTGACAAAATAATATACCACGTATTAAAAATCATATTCTTACTAAACACAAAACATATTCGTACTGATCTCAAAACATATTTATACAAAACAGAAGTCATATTCAACATTTCTCAGAACTTGCATTCTCTACTCTCTCGTGTCAGCTCCTTTTCAGTCCGCGAACCCCAAAAACAATTTTTCGTTAGCTGCTTTTCAATTGTTGGCTTCACTCTCCACTACTACTTTTTTCTTATGAATCTCGACCTTTAATTTAATGGCCCATTTTTATGGAACATTGGATGGGAAATGGAGGGTCATCCTCCAAAATCCAACTGGTGGACCATATCCAAATTCCTCCTCCACAGCTTGCTCAGCGTCCTATTCTCGCGAAGCCGCCGGCTGAGTGACCAGTTGAGCACGAACCACGTGATGGTCGAGCGGCGAGTGCGGGAGAAGCTGAACGAGAGATTTATAGTCCTCAGGTCGCATGGACAATGCGTCGATCTTAGGGGACACAAGCGAGTACCCTGAAGCAGCTGCTGCGAAAGAAGATTCATGAATTGGAGGCCAAGAACAGCCAGGTGAAGGCCGCCGAAGGCCAGGCAACAGCAGAGATTGATCAAGCCAAATATTACACCCAATTCATAGTAAAAGTACTGGACGAGAGAGCAGAGGCGCGGGAGCGCAGCCGTGGCTATAGCAGAGAAGCCAAGGGGAGGGAAGATGCTGGCGCCTGGCGGCAAGCGTGGTGGTGTACAGCAACTGAAGAAGAAGAAAGACACTGAATATAATATGGACTCTAAATCGCTGTTGAATATGCAAAGACAGTTATAGCATACAGCAACGGAAGAAGAAAAAAGACATGGATTCGCAGTCAAAATTGTGGAGCTGCAAAGGAAGCTTCTCGCGTGGATTTATATTTACATTCGAGAGCTACAAGATGGGGAAAGATGTACAGAGTTCTGGGGCTAATACAGCATCTCCTGGGCGCCGTTGTTGCCCAGCTTTTCGACATCTTCCTGCGACAGGAGTGTTTTTCGACCAGTTGTGGAGCCGGTCTTTTCGTATGGCTGAGCCATCTTTCGAAGGAACTGCATCGACAAAATATTTTTATCTTAGAGAGAATGACAGTTCTTTGAAATGGAAAAGGATGGCGTTAAAAGAATGAAAGAACAAACCTCGCGAGCTATATGTAAGGCCATGTCTGTGCTCAAGTTAAGGTTTGCGTCGCGCAAATGTGATAGTATCCACCCAGGCAGCTTAGACCGCTTGTCGTGACGACTATATCTGAGGGGTCAAAAAATGTAGAGACAAAAGGAATTAAGCACCAAAAGGCAATGGGGCAGGCATGCCAGATGCTACCGCATGTAAGATGCGGGTCATATAGGGTGCTTCAGCTCAGTTCTCGCAGCAGAGTAGGTCGAACTATTTGAGTATGCGACTCAAACAAAAATAGTAGCACAAGATCAGGATTGGTTTGGTCAAGACTACCATATTACTGGTGAGGTTAACGGTTCAAAAGAACCATTATTTTTCAGAAAACCACCCTCAATAGTCGAATCATTTAGCATCACCACGACTTACTACCATTTCACTCAACTTAATTCCTTGCTCAACATCAATAAGTCACAACATGGTCATCTAACCGTCACCCAAATCTCAAGCTCTAACTATACAGGAAGAAGGCACTTCCACTTGTGTGCAGAAGGCGGAGATGAAAAAGAGTAAACTTTGAAATATGTACCTTTTGTCAGCAAAGATCATCATTCCGTAATCAGCCTTTGAACGGATCACACGGCCGACACATTGTGCAGCTTGTCTCTGATTCAGATTTCTATCTGTTAGTTTTATATTCATTACATCTATCTATGCCAGAGATGAACCATAACAATCCACCAAATGAGAAATTACTTAGATACAGAATAAAAAGTAAAGAGTCAAATACCAAGGCATCAAATGTCAGGAAATCGCCTTCCTTTATTTGAAATGTATCCCTCAGATACTCCAACCGTGCACGTAATATTCTGCAGGAAAATGGTCAAAACACTTAAAAAACGGTACATTGCTTGCTAAAGAACAGTCGAGTACACAAGGCAACTAATATGCAAGCACGCAGATCTTCCTAGCTCAACAAAAAAAAAAATCTAAGAAAACTAAAAAACTGAGAGAGGTTTCTAAATACGTTAATTTAACCGTACAGGTAGCTGATATTAAAGATACTTGAAAATGAACCATATTCAGAATACCTTGATGCTCATTGGCATTGTTACTAAATTATTTAGTAAAATCCGACATGTACTAGCAGTCAAAACTAAAGAGCAATTCACATGAGAAATCCGGAACCAAAAGAACTGCGACTGACAAGGTCAGGTCACACTTACTTGCTTTCTGTGTACTGGAAAGGAACACCAAACATGATTACTAGTCTGCCATAATGTCGATCAAAATCAATTCCCTCGGCTACTTTTCCCCTGCACATAAATTGTCATCACATGAGAACAGACCTGGATCTCGAAAAACTACAGTTTCAAATTACAATAAACTAACCACCCCCACTCTAGCTCCTGCACTCATTCAGGCAGTCAAAACATTAATACTGCTGACAATTGATCACTGCATTCATAACTCATCCCCTCTGGCTTGCATTCCCTACAACTCCCAGACTTGCATCCATCTAAAAGAATTATAAATTCCAGTAACTAACTGAGAAACCTTAATAACCATCACATCTTTGGTACCAGCCATCCAACATCAGAAGCTTAATATGGAGCCAAATCATACCTGGCAACTGAGAAAAAGACAGCACCTCTACCACAATCACAAGCCCTTCGGTAGTTGTCAAGAGCCAATGTGGTTTCCACAACATCCTGAGTCTCAATAAATACAAGCTTATGCTGCATTATGTCCTGCAATGAACCCAGTATCAGATTGGATGCTAGGAAACTGATGAATGCATAATTTTTTAGGAGAGGAAACTTGATTCAACATGTTGAAGCCTAAGGATACTGATTGTAGACAAAAATATATATAAAGAAAGGTAAGCAGATGTTGTCGTGCAACCCCATGATATAATAGCAAAACTAGTATTTCACCTTCAGAATTCCACTCTCGTTCCAACTGTTGATAATTCCATCCATGTACGAGTAACTGACGAAGAAACAAACAATTCCATCTGGAACAATAGAGACCATCTCCACCAAGAGCTTGCCATAATTCCTTACAACACCCGGATCACTTCTCATGTCAAACTTGGTACTAACTGGAAGTTGATCACTGCCATTACAAGATAAACCCAAAAAATCCAACCATATTATCCACTTCTTCAACCTCAAGCACAGAACATATATATTGCTGAAATGTTATGGGTGATGTCAAGAAGGACTGATATATTTAAACTTTTACCTTCCACGAGTGAGAACCATCGGGCAGATGCAATCTCTAGTTAAGGACATTTTAAAGCTACGGCTGACGACTGGATGGAAGTTGAGGAGTCGGGGGTATAGATCAATTGGGCTAAGAGTTCCAGAAGTTATCACAACTGACTGGAACCGGTCAAAAACAGGCTTGATAGCAAGTGAAGCATCATGACAGCACAGCTGGAGCAAGATCAGAGAACACGAAATTGACAAGATGCTTTAGCAAAGAATAAATCGTTGAGAGTAAGGAACAGATAATCAAGAAGCACCGAAACTAACTGATGAGGCTAAGCTAGCCTCAGAAATACTGACCATGTATATAAAAGAAAAGACAATAACACAGTCTGGAATTCAATAACATATATTATTTCCACCTAATTTATCTCTTTGAAAAGGTATCAAAAGCCAAAAACAAGCAGAATAAATTAGTTGTGCACTTGACTATAGTGCATGTCTGTGCTGCAAATAAGAAAGCTTCACGGCAAATACAAACACATAACATGCACAGGGGGGAGAGAGAGAGAGAGAGAGAGAGAGGAGACCTGCAATACAGGATCAGGAATCAGTGGCATTCTCTCATCAAAAGGCTCAATTATTATGGAAAATCCACGGGCATAGGTCCCAACAAGGGTTGCAAAGTCGCATATTGTTTGGATGTGGAGGAATTCATCTGTATCGGTTATTTCCAATGTCATTAGAAGGGAATGTAAGCGATCATAGCAAAACTTTAGCGCTTTTTGATCGATTCCAGCATCGGAATTGATAGAGGCTACAAAGCTAACGGGACTTTCTTTTTCAACTTTATCTGTATCCAACTTTACTTTCAGATACTGGACCAATCTACGCAAGACATGCAGAAAATGCTCTGCTCGACGAATATTCCCAGGAACTGCTTGCCTTAAAATATCATCAGGCAATGCAGGGTTGGCAAGCCAAGCATCAGAGGCTGCAGAAAAGCCATAAACCCATATGAAACTGATAGACAGAAAAAGAGAGATGCAATGAAATTGAGCAATATCCTTTAATTACTCAACATACCAGATAGGTCACCTCTTAGTGCCAAACCCTCAACAAGACGGTTGTATTCAGCCCGCAACCTACCAGCATCAATGTCCTTGAACCTTCCTACCAGTCATACAATCAAATCAAAAATTTAAGTCTCGGAACTTGTTAAGCTAACAAACTAAAGGGAAAAGAACAACATAAACAAATAGATAGCCTTCCTATTGACCCAATCGAATCATTCCTGCAGAACAGAATGAGGCATTTAAACAACATAAACCTACCCTCGCATTTCCATAATGAAAACTTGTGTTTCTGGTACAAGGCCAGTAGGCCACCATGGTGCAAGCATGTTCCATGATGAAACACTGTATGAATGGTACAATTAGTCATACCTGTCAATCTCGTTCTCTATCCTAGAAATATTTCTTATAGCTCCTTCGAGGGTCTGCCTTCTGACGCTCACGCTGAGTGCTTCAATGCAGACATTGTCTATGTTATGTGCCTCATCAAATACAACCACGGACTCCTTTTGCATTTCTTTGGATATAATCCCTGCCACCTTTGGGTCAAGCAGGTACTGATAGCTATAAACCACCACATTTGCAAACTGAACCATATGCCTTGCCAAGAAGTACGGGCACCAGCCTTTCTCTTTCCCAAAAGCTCTTAGATCCTACATTCATTACAGGAAAATGAAAAGGCCGCAGAATGACAGACAAAGGCGTGAATCATTTAAAAACAACAAACAAACGAGTGATGAATTACAAATGCTGCAAATGATAGAAAGATTCTTTTCTACCTCAGTGACCATAATGTATTAGGTGGCAACTAAATTCTTCTACAAACTTCAGCTCAATGATTAAGACTACCGTAGATGATATTCATCTTAATTTTCCAAAGAAGAGATCGAAGTCGGAGTACCTCTAACGTATACACTCCTGCAGGCAACACGGCACCACCCGCTGCTCTATCATAGTTCTCATAGAACTCACAGGTCGGCTGATTTGGATTTTCAGCGGCCATAGATCGAACCCAACTCGCCGTCAGCTTCCTACAAGCAGCATCGACGGAATCCCGATTCTCAGCAGACGAAACCGTCGGATTGACACAAAGATTCTTCCTCGACGACAAGCCGATCGCCAACATCTTTGCAGCCGCCCCTAGATGCTTAACCTGGTAATTATGCAAGAACTTCAACTCGGCGAGGGTTTTCTCCATCTCGTGCACCGTCCGCGTGCAGTAGATTAGCTTGATTGGGCTCTCAGTCTTAGCCAGAGCGTAGCTCGTGATTAGAGAAAGAAGTGCAATGGTCTTCCCCGTCCCTGTAGGCATTTCCAGGAGGCAATGGCCCTTCGCATCTAGGGCTCGCTTCAGCTCCACCATGTACGTGTATTGCTCTGGGTAGATGTTGTCATACGGGAAGTAGACTGTCACCTCCTCTATCTGGAACTTCATTATTGCTGATCCTGCGCTTCTGGGAAGCTGTGATCGCACCAAAAGTGAGAAGATCAAGCGACGGCGGACGGGGTTTAGAAGCTGGAGGTAGTCTCGCCGCCGATTTGAGACAAACCCTGGGCTCCAGCGGAGTAGCGCTAGCTTGAAATGGGAAAAGATTCGGGGCTTAGTGATACTACTAAACTAATTCCAGGCGTTGATGCTAGAAGCTTCAATCCGACGGTGGTAATATTTTGTGATTTAATCGGCGTGGACCATAGTTGTCAAGCCATTGTTTGTTTGAGGTTAAATAGTAGGATTGAGTTCAACCGTTTAAGTAGGTTTAAATATATTTAATGGCTGAATTACACATTTGGTCACTCGAATTACATAAACATTTCACGTTTGCCACCCAAATTAATTTCCTTTCAATCTAACCACTCACTTTACGAAACGTTTCAGCGTTGGTCACCCTCCATCAGTCTCCGTCAGACTCCGTTAACGCCGTCAGATTTTTGATGACGTGGCAAACGGAAGTGCTGACTGGGCTGACAGAGAGGCTAAAAAAGACGGCTTTGACTGCCTAGTCAGCCACATACCTGACCCAGCAATTTAATTGACCCATTTTTTTTGTATTTCATTTTTCTTTTATTTTTATTGAAAAAAGCTTTGCTTTTTGGACCGGAAAAAAAAAACTTTACTTTTAGTGTGAAAACTGAAAACGACCGTGCAGTAAAAGGAAGGGGTTTTTTTCACTTCTCTTCTTCTTCGTATCTCTTCGCATTCTCTTCTCCTCTTCTCTGTGTTTTTCTTCCGAGGAGGCGACTTCGATCTCGATCAGGGGAGAAGGGGAGACGCCGGTCGGACAGGTCCGACTAGGCCAGAGAAAGGGCGTTTCCTGCCAGGGGAGGTGGAGGTAAGGCCGGCGCACCGGCGCAGTGGAGGCGCGGCGCTCGATCGGGCGGCGGTGCAGCAGCCACGACGACGATTCCCCGATTCCCCGATTCCCCTCCTCACGCGGCCAGCGAGAATCTCTCTCTCATAGCCACCGCCGATTCCCCTGCTCTCTCTCTCTCTCATTCCCCGCGGTCAACGCTGCTACTCCCAACCGCTGCCGCCGATGACTTCTACTTCATCTGCAATGACAACGACCCCAGAGGCTTGAAGATGTACGTTTTGAATTTTAACCTTCTCCATCCTTTTCGTTCCTTTCTTCCTTTACTCTTCTTATCGTACCCAATTTGTTTTACTGAAACCCTAAAAATTTCCCAATATGAAATCGACAGAAACCCTTAACCTTACCTTCTGATTCGCTTTGTGGTGGTTGCTCGGCAAGACGCAAAGGTGCTTTTGGGGCAGACACAAAGGTACTTGCTGTTTTTGGCCCTTTTTATGATAGTCATGCGAAGTGTTGAAAGGGGAAAAGTTAGAAAATGATAAAAGTTCTTGACTGTGGGGATTTTGCTGTCGTTTTCCAGGTTGTTTGTCACGTTTGGCGAGCAATATGGGTGGACATGTGCGGCAACCAGATGCTCCCATCCCTAAATATCGTAAGTGTAGTCACTTTCTCATCTTTATGCCAAAAAACGTGTGTATAGTAGTTGTTTATTAGGTTGACAACAACATAGTGTATGCTATTTCATTAGAAAATGATTTCTTTTGTCTTTAGTCCATTGTCAGTTGGTCTTTATGGTGAACATAGGTAGTTAACATGCTGGTGGATGGCCTTTATTGCTAGTACATACTACTGCTTGGAGGCATGATTCTTTTTTCTGACCTTTTTCCTTTTCTTTTTCAAATAAATAGGTGATTGTAGTGGAGAATTCAGCTTTGAAGTTCATGTTGATTATCAAATCAAAAAGAAGAGAGGGAAGCATTTTATGCAGGATGAGACTATTGTGTACTATGACCACGCTGATATCGATCTGCTCTCCATTCTGGACTTGGTAGACATCTACAAGGAGTGTGGTGGGAAGATTCTGAAACCAAAGTTTTATTGGAAAGCTCCCCTTGATGAATCAATGACAGAGATTACCAAAGATGAAGACTTATTGGAAATGGCCGGAGCAGCTAATGGTTCCTGGAGAACAAGGATAATTGGCTTTGGTTCCTGGAGCTTTTGGGAACCGATTTGCATATTAATGATAATCCTGGATGGACATTCATTTCTGACAAGCAAAAGGTGCATTTTTTACTCATTCTTGCTGCCTTAAATTTATTTGCTGCTGCTGTAAATTTTTTTTTTTTGTTGACAAGCTGCTGTAAAATAAACATTGGTGTTAACCTTTGCTGTAATTTTCATTCTGAAGGGTCTAATGCCAGCACTAGATGAGGTGTTTCCCTCTAGTGAGAAGCGTCATTGTACCAGGCATCTTGTGACCAATCTAAGTGCTGCATGTGGATCATCAGCGAGGGTTAAGGAGCTATTCTGGGAAGCAGCTCGAGTCACCACTGTCTCTGAATTTCAAGTTGCTATGAGAAGCCTGTCGGATTACAACAAGCCCTCTTATGATTGGCTTGTTGACAAGCCATACTACCATTGGTCCAGGTCGCATTTTCAGTGTCTCGTTTTAACAGATATGGACACGAACAACCTGGTTGAGAGCTGGAATAATGTCATCGTCGATGAGAGGGATATGGGTCCTGTTGGCATGTGGGAAGGGATTAGGAGGAGGCTGATGGTGCTATATGCCAAAACACGACGCATAGCCAACAAGTGGGCTGGTCCTTTGTGTAAAAACATTGAGAAGAATTTGCGAAAACTAGGATAAGAAGCCCTTAAGTGGTCTGCTGAATCAAACGGCAACGGGGAGTTTGAGGTGAGGTGGCAAAATCAGCAAGTTGTTGTTAACTTGAAAAAAAAGAATTGTACTTGCAGAAGGTGGGATCTGACTGGAATCCCTTGCGAGCATGCCATTCAAGCAATTCGTAAGGCAAAGCTTAAGGTATACGACTTTGTGGCTGGTTGTTACTTCAAGGACTCGTGCATAAGAATTTATGAGAACTCCATATCACCAACTGCTGGTAGAGAGTATTGGCCTTTGTCTCAACTTGGTGACGTTGGAGTTCCTCCACTTCGTGACTCTATTAAGAGAGGAAGGCCAAAGAAAGCTAGAAGAAAGGAAGCTGGTGAAAAAGATTCTGGTAAGAAGAGGCAAAAGGATCCTGAAAGAGAAGTTGCAAAACCAGTAAAGAAGAAGTATAAGTGTACTGATTGCGGAGAAGTTGGGCACAACAAGACATTTCATCAAAACCGAGAAGCAAAGGAGTTGGCAAAGAAAAAGAGGGCAGAAGCAAAACAGAAGGAAAAGGAAGATATACAGAGAAGGAAACAGCTTGAAAGGGCAGAAAGAAACAGGCTAGCGGCATTGAAGAAGTTGCAAGCTAAGGCTGCCAAACAAGCATCAAGTCAAGTGATGGCAGATGTATAAGTTTATTCTTTTGTCTTCTGTTTTCCATTTCTCATATTCAATATTTTTTTATAAGCCTACTGATGTAATTTAACTTTGCAGGGAAGTTCCCAAAGGCCAGCAAGTCAAGTGTCCCAGCAACCAAGCCAAGACTCACATAGGAGCAATCTGTGAAGAGTAGGGTGTATAATTTTGAAGCCATTCATGTCTATTGTAGTGCTTGGTTAGGAGGACAAGCAGAATGGCTGTTTTGTTGACTATTTTGAAGTCATTCATGTATATTGTAGTGCTTGGTTAGGATAAGCAGAATGGCTGTCTTGTAATCGTATGTTGAACAGATTGTTGAACTTTAGGGGGACCAGCAATGGTAGTTAATGGCTGCTGTAAAACAGTTCCAGGTGTTAAGTAAAGTTCTTGGGTTTTGGTTAAATTCATGTTCAGCAGGTTATGGTTGCATTTATGTTATGTATTGTTCTGTTCTATACAAGGTGTTACATATCAAAGGGAAAATATCATAGTGATACAAACGAAAGAAAACCAGCAAGGCAGTGGCATTCATGAAATGCAATCAAAATCATAGTGATACAGATGAAATATAAAAAAATCCGTAGTGGCTTCCGTGAAAAATAAATAACATTCCGGTGGTACAGATGAAACATAAACAACATTCTAGTGATACAAGTGAAACAACATTTTCTTATTTTCCCAACAAGATGAAACCAAATACAATGACCATTACAGTGAAGATGCAAGCCATTTTGACAGTTATTTTGTAAGCTCTCCTTGGTTCCCTTCTCTCTAGATCTCGAATTCGACGATGGAGGCTGAGCACAACGTTTCGCATATGCTCATCAAGGGCTGGTTCATACCATCTGAAATAATTGCATGCTCCATTCGTCTACAGAAAGCACAATGAGGGGAATGGTCAGAACCTAAACCCAAACAGAAGATACATAAAGCACGAAAGGAAGTGAGATTGAAATGGTCTTACCCCAAACTTGCCACATCCATAGAACCTCCGCCCTGGATTTGCATCGGTCCAACTTGTCCTCAAACTTGTTGGATTCCCACAGTGACAATATGGGTTAGTCATGGTTTAGATCGGTAACATCCAGAGATCACAAGTTGTTGCAGAGGAGAAGGAAGAAGATGGAGAAGGAAGAATAAGGAAAGTGGAAGAATAAGGAAGATGGAGAAGATGAAGAGCAGAAGAGGCTCGGAGTTGTCTGGAATTTGGATGGATGAGAAAGAGAAAAAAAATGAGGTGAGAAGGGTTTTAATAGTGGGTAAGAGTTTTTTTCCCTCCCAAAAAGGTAAAAAGTATTTGAAAATGGGGGAAAAGGGTTATTTTTCCCTCCCATTCCACTTCAGCACCCTAGTGCCGTCTTTTTTAGCCTCTCTGTCAGCCCAGTCAGCACTTTCGTTTGCCACGTCATCAAAAATCTGACGGCGTTAACGGAGTCTGACGGAGGGTGACCAACGGTGAAACGTTTCATAAAGTGAGTGGTTAGATTGAAAGGAAATTAATTCGGGTGGCAAACGTGAAATGTTTATGTAATTCGAGTGACCAAATGTGTAATTCAGCCTATATTTAATATACTAGTTTTTTACCCAGTCCGTTGGCCGGAGAGATTTATTTCTTAATTTATATTAATTAACTTATTTATTGTTTAAATTATTTTGGATCTTCTAAATATTTTGTGTTCTTGATTCATAAAAGAGTTTGTATTCATAAAAGAGGTTGTAGTATGTCTATATTGGAAATTTTCAATATTTAGCACACTCACTTCTAATGCTTTGGTTTTCTAATCATAACTAAAGTTACTGTCACGTCCCATTTAGAACTTATGTCAAAATTTGTCAACCAAAACACTAATATTTAGCGTACGCCAACCTGAACCACACACATATATGTATGTATGTGTGTGTGTGTGTATATATATATATATATATATATATATATATATATATATATATATATATGGTGCCTTCTACGGTACCCCGGGTGAAATCCGCGGTACCGCATACCTTGAGTATGGAACGCTATCTACACCTCGAATTAGCAGGATTTTTGGGTATGATAATATACCCTAACACTTAACAAGTCAACCCTAGGTCCTAATTATCTAAATCATAAACTATAAACCCTAAATGGTGCATTGATTTTTTTGCTTATATTTGGATGAATCATAACCGTCGATTATTGTTTCTAATTAAATTATTCTTGGGGTATAAGATTTAGAAAATTAAAACCTAGATTTTGATCTTTAAGGGTTAGAGTATAGTTTCATGCCCGAAAGATCAGTCAATTCAAGTTTTGGATAGCGTTTTCTAACTCAAGGTATGCGGTACCCCGGATTTCACCCTGGGTACCGTAGAACTCGCCATATATATATATAGGGCAAAGGCTAGCGTACGCCTGGACGTACCCTAGCCTACCGTACGGCCGTTGAGTTTTGATATTTAGACAATGAATTAATCAGTGTTAGAGGCATGATACTATACCCTAACCCCTAATGGATGAACCCCAGTCCGCAATTCACTAACCCAAAGCATAATATTCATTTAATCTTGAAATAAAAATCAACGGTTCTGATTCATCGAAATTATTGTTGATTTTCATTTTAAGATTAAACGAATCTCATGATTTGGGTTAGAAAACTAAGGACTGGGGTTTATCCATTAGTGGTTAGGGTATAGTATGATGCCCAAAACTTCTGTTAATTCATGATCTAAATAGCAAAACTCAAACGGGCGTACGGTAATCTAACGTACGCCCGGGCGTACGCCAGCCTGAACCATATATATAGTTAAAGCTAGCGTGCGCAGTGAGTACGCTATACTCTTACGTTCACAATACCATACGACCATTGAGTTTTACTATTTAGACTTAGGAGTTTTTTGGGGCATGATACTATATCCTAACCTTTAATAGGTGAACTCCATTCTCTAATTCTCTAACCTCTAATTTATGCAAATACTTTGTCATACCTATCTTCTATCGTATCTTAAGTAAAATCAAAAGATAGTATACATTGATATTATATATATGTATATATGTGTGTATATATATAGTAGACTCAAATTTATCCAGATACTTCGTCAGACCTATCTTATCTCGCCTAATACTCATATTAAAAGTGCTACTTGCCTATCCCCCACCCTCGGGATAGAGATCCCGCTTTTACCCCCATAACGTCAGACAACCATTAGGGTTGTCTATCGTTTGATATGTAATATATAAAGAGGCAAATCCTAAGATCCTGCTATTTATTTCTCATCCTCTTCCGTCGCCCCCTTTATGGAGAATAAAAGGGTAGGGATGACAGGATCATAACTCCATATACTTTTATTCTATTCATCGTATCGCTTTCGTCAAATTCAGGCGTTGGTACATTATACTGGGTGGCAGCTTTTCGGTACACTGCCTCGGAGGTTATGTTCTTTTTTTATTTTTTTGGGCTTCTTTTCATTCTTCTTTGGACCTATGGTTGTGATCAGAGGTATTTAGCCCCCGAAAGGGATTGAGATTTTAGGTTCTTTGGAAATCCAATACACATTCATGATCCTCAACTTTGGACGAACTCTCGACCAATGTTGTAAAGATTATGACTTTTTACTAGAGAATTTCTTAGTAAAGATACTTCATTATTGGATCAATTTATTCATCCATATTGAAACTTGACACACACCGTAATCCTCGTGATGATTAAATTCTATAATCTCTACTCATTTCCATTTTGGATGTTAGTTTTTTTTTTATCAAGACACTTAAATTTAGTATATTATCCAATATGTATCAATTGTTAATTTTTGAAGTTTAGATGAAACTTCAACCCGTGGTCATTGTTTATATGTTGGCTTAGAATTTTGTTGGACCCGTAAATACGACAAGGCCCAACTCGAACAACAACGACAATCCACAAGTGCGGATGGGCCCAAGCCCACAAAACACTACAAAGATCCAATGGAAGCCCAATAAAGGATGAGAAGGCTTGACCTATAAATAGACTCTTAGGTCTTTCAAGTAGGGGGGCTCTTCTTCTCTTACTCATTTTTCACATAACACTTATCTCTCTACAATATCTCTCTACCTGAGCTCTCCCTATTTCCTGATCACTATGGCAATGTTGATCGTCGGAGGATAGATAACGGGAGACGTCCTCACCCTTTCACAGATCCGGAACTTCCTTGTTTCTTGGCCAAAACAATTGGCCCGCCAGGAAGGGGCCGATTCAAGATCTGCGTATAGCTTCAAACTCCGTAGATCTTTTCTTCTTTTCGAGCCTGAGTCAGAAAAAATGCGAAGGAGAAAGAAAGGAAACAGCGAGGAAGCCATAGTTGTACCCCACGAGTCAGGTTCTCCACCAGTCCTGATCGATCTCGTCCCATGTCGTTGATCATCCTCCACCAACCCAGCTCTCTTTGGTATTCTCGAATCCTGTATCCAGCGTTAATCTTTTCCGTCTTCAGTCGCCCGCCGTTGCCGTCTTCATCATCTATCATTGTCGGCAGCACCAAGTCCATGTTGTCCTTATCGATTTCACCCGATACCAGCCGTTGCTGCTCAATCATCATCATTTATGTTTGGAGGATGGTAGCTAGATTTGTGTTTGTGGGCAGCTCAAGTGCCTTTTCTAAGGTTTGTTGTCTTTTCGAAAACCCAGATCTGACTACCCTTAAAGTTTGTTTATTTTATTTTTTGGAAACCCAGATATACCCTTCTCTGAGCTTTTATATAGATTAGAAACCCAGATTTGTAGCCTTGTTGGATTGGGAGGCGCCCTGTTCGAGAGATGTAGCAAAGAATTGAGAAATCGAAAGGAAAAAAGGAGCTCATAATCGATGGTTTAAGGCGTACGTATGAGAATCATCGGTTTAGGAGGCGCATGCCCTCGAGATGTACAGTAGGGAGGGGCAGGAAGGTTGAAGGTGTACGGAAAAGGGAGCGTTGGCGCATTGGTTTAATGTTCAAAGAAGAAAGCAAGAAAGAAAAGCCAAATACGGACTCATTGGGAGTACTGCTTTCTACCACCACCGACTAAGAAGAGCATTCTGGATCTTTTGGTAGGTGTAGCCGTGTAGGGTCCAAAGCATTGAGCATCTCACAATAAAATAAAATCATGGGCGCCTGGAATTGGACAAAAAGGAAGGGAATAAATAAGGTTAGAAGTGCAGAAAGAAAAGGAGGAATGGGGGCCTGAAAATTTTCCTTTACAAAAAATGGGAAGGGAAATAAATAAGGGAGCGCAGAAAGGAAAGGAGGAATGGACGCCTTCGAGAAAAAAAAGGAAGGGCAGGCAAGAAGCAGAAAAAAGAGTTTGGGGAGCGCATGTAGTTTGCTCAAACCCAACACTTTGGCAAGATAGGACAAGCTATTCAACCACTCCACTGCAACCTTGCATTCTTAATCATTGCTGCACGCTCTCGTTATTCACCAAAACCCGGGGCTTCAAGGTTAGTACTCTGCTTCCCTTAGAAATTTAATTTTACGTGAGAGAAATAATGCCTTTGTTTGGGAATAGTCTCGACACATAAGCATAGCATCATTAGGAAGTAATACTCTTCGTGCCTAAATATAGTGTACTTGGCTTGAAATACTCTATGTGCTCATATTTAACTTTCGTGGTTAGAAATACTCTTCGCGCCTAAATATAGCGCCCATGGTCGGGAACACTCTTCGCGCCCAAATTTAGCGCCCGTGGTTTGAAATACTCTCCGCGCCTAAATATAGCGCCCATGGTCGGGAACACTCTCCGCGCCCAAATTTAGTGCCCGTAGTTTGAAATACTCTCCGCGCCTAAATATAGCGCCCATGGTCAGGAACACTCTCCGCACCCAAATTTAGCGCCCGTGGTTTGAAATACTCTCTGCGCCCAAGTTAGCGCCCTTGGTTGGAAATACTCTTCGCGGCCAAGTATAGCTCCCGTAGTTGGAAATACTCTCTGTGCCCAAAGCTAGCACCCGTCACTAGCATACTTTATACGCCCAAAGGTAATGTTTGTGGTTGGAAATACTCTACGCTCAAATATAGTACTCTTGGTTGGAAATATACACAACGCCTAAGCATAGCGCATGTACCTGAGAATGATCTACATACTTAAATATGGCACCCTCAGTTGGATATACACTCCGCACTTACACATAGCACCATGAATTAGAAGTTATCTATGCGTTCAAAGGTAATGCCTTGATTGAAAAATACACCATGCGGCTATGAAATTAAAGCGCATGCGATACCCTGGGCGCCCGTAAAATTAAGTAGTGTTTGAAGTCTATGTATGTGAGGGCCTAATGGCTCAACTTCAAAGAGCCACAAGAGTTGCGCCTAGTATTAAGGCTCTTGTGGGATGCCCATTAATTGCCTGGAAAAAATAAAAGCATGAAAAAGGCACTATGCTGATAGAGAAAGAAAGGGAAATAAATATAAACATTATAGAGGATATAGTGTTTTGTACATGAAGAAAGAAAGGAAGGCAAGAAAGAGGCGCCATGTTAAAATTCCTATGAGATGTCTTACATGGGTTGGCTTCAGACGCTATATTCAGAGAGTGCGCCCTATTATTCAATACACGTTGGCTTGAGCTCCCACAAAATTCATGGGCAATGGTTAGAAATGCACAAGGAAGCACATCGAGGAGCCAGCCTTTTTAACGGTGTGCCAAGCATGTGAAGTACACTTGAAATACAGGGAATACATCCTCACTCAAAATGAAGGATGGTGCCAAGTCAACTCGTTAAGAGCTAGGAAGAACTAAAAGAAAATATATAGGCGTGCATAACTATTGGTGAGAGGCCAAACAAAAAAGGAAAATGGAGCTTTGGAGGAGAACCAAAAGAATAGGCGCATGGTTAGGAACATAAGGTCAACTACATGACAAGAGAAATAATAGGCGTTTGATTTATAACTACTCCTAAGCTAAACGCCTAATAACACTAGCAGCAAGTCAACAACAGTCCGCCATTCTACCAAAAAGCTACGGTGCAAGCTTTTATTACACGAGGGAAAGCGCCTATACTTATAAGCCTATGTCAGTCATAGTGGGGGCATTTCTAGCGACCAAGGCAACATTACTTTCAAATTAAGCCACCAATGGCTTATTGTCGAGGCGCTCCATGCTAGTCCCCAATGAGACATATCAAGAAATAAGCTAAGGGTTGTCTATCACTACTCGTGTCATATTCCTAGTTATTGTATGTGTCAAGTTATGTTGCATCACTTATTATATTTGTGATCCTTTCTCTGTGTAATTAATATGGTGTGGGGGACATGAACTGGGGGACAAAAAACTAAAGGACCTTACATGGAAATTGACAGGGGAGACTTTAGTTAGTCGTCCAGTGCACCACTGGACGCCTAACTGGGGGACAATTGGGAATAACATGTGCATGCACATTCAGTATTTTTCTAAGGAAAACAAATCTTCAAATATGCGTCGAAAATGTCATAGTCTTGTTAGACATCAGATGTGTAATCACTATTTTTCTCTCATGGCTTGAGTTATATCGCTAACCATGTGACGAGTCACATTATGTTACATTGCTCTTTCTCTACATGGTTCTTGCTCCAAGTTCTCAAGCTATTATGATCATGGGGGACATGGATCAGCTAGCCGGGGGACAAGGAGCACATACTCGTCATGCGCCAAAAGCAAAATAAAAATGACGTGACAACTTGAACAATTTTAGTTAGGCATCTAGTATACTACTTGATACCTAACTATGGGACAATTGTTGGACCCGTAAATACGACAAGGCCCAACTCGAACAACAACGACAATCCACAAGTGCGGATGGGCCCAAGCCCACAAAACACTACAAAGATCCAATGGAAGCCCAATAAAGGATGAGAAGGCTTGACCTATAAATAGACTCTTAGGTCTTTCAAGTAGGGGGGCTCTTCTTCTCTTACTCATTTTTCACATAACACTTATCTCTCTACAATATCTCTCTACCTGAGCTCTCCCTATTTCCTGATCACTATGTCAACGTTGATCGTCGGAGGATAGATAACGGGAGACGTCCTCACCCTTTCACAGATCCGGAACTTCCTTGTTTCTTGGCCGAAACAAATCTCAATCTAAGACACTCACACACTATCGAGGATTTTGGTCTTAACATGGTCGTTGAATGTGTAATTTTCAAAGATTTTGTCACTTATATATTAATATTTGATAAATAGTGTCTACAATACACACATATTTCAAATGCATTTAAAATGTCTTATTATTCGAACAATATCGGTGGATTTCATTTGATTATTTGCATTAACTTATTATCTATACAACATATATCAATTCGTGTTTCTCGAGTTTGGACGAACTGGCAACCAATTTTGAGAGTTGAGATTATTGGATAAAGATACTTGATTGTTGGATAAATATGTTTATCCCAATTGACTATCTTACTAAAAATTGCCAACCTTTATTTGGTAAATGTCTAGGTTAGTAATTGATAAAACGCGATGTTTATCTTAGATTCTCAACAAAGATTATCGAACCTTCCTTTATGTTATTTTTCAAGAAATCTTGTGTCTCATCCTAGGGTATGAAGTCAAAGTTCGTCAACAATCATACTTAAGTCATTTTGAAAATTTTGATTTATAATCGTTGACGATAACTCTAAGTATGAAAGAAATTTTCTTAACATATGACTTAGGACCTCAATAGAGCTTGCTCAATCAACATGATATAGAACAAATATTATTAATGTGAATTTTGGACACATTATAAAATTATTGCACATGCGATTTCTCTTCATTTTAGGAGTTTAAGGTAGAACATAATATGAGGAATAAGAAGTTTTTTTTAAATAAATAACTATAACTACTCGATCAAGATTATACTATGACATTTTGCTAAATAATAATTGTTTTATTTTTATAGACATATAATTTACGAATAAGAGAGTGTTTGCAATATAAAATAATATAGTTTATTTTCACAGGTAATTGAATGTCAAATGTTTATTTTCTCTCTTTTCATATAAATTTTGTTTAATTGAAAAAAACATTATTGTTTATGTGTATGTTTGTTTAATTTTTTCATCAAAATATAACTTATCATTCAATTTTAGTAAAAATGAGTAAAATTTTTACTTCATAAGGTTTAATAAGATATTTTTTATTTAAACAAATGTGGTATATGTTACTTTCTGTTTTCTTATTCATATTTTTTACTGGACAACAAAATTATTATTAATGTGTGTTTGGTTAAGTTTATCAACATGTAACTTATTATTAAAGCAAAGAAAAAATGGATAAAAGAAATGAAAATATTAAAGAAGAGAGAGGTAGCTCCATAAATACATTAATAACTTTTTTTTTAAAAAAAAAATTGTCCAACTTGGCAAATTGTGGATCCTCCAAGTGCTTATGTGGCAAGATATTGCTTTTGAATTGTCATAATATATAGATAGATAGATAGATAGATAGATAGATATAGATAGATATAGATATAGATTTAGATTTTAAAAAATCTCACTAATCTACATTAAGATATTATCAAATTATCAATCCTCATCTTAAAATTCGATTTTGACTAGTTTAACCTGATTTTAACTCGTTAGACCATCCTGTTTTGACTGGTTTAACCCGATTTTAACTCGTTAGACCATCTTGTTTTGTCTGGTTTAACCCAATTTTGACTTTTTTTCAGAATCCTCCAACTAGAGTTTATTCCAATCGTTCATATGACTGGCTCTTATTGAACTAGGTAGAACTGGTCGACCCAATAATGGTTTGAGAACCTTGGCGGAGAGTGGAGAAAGTTGGATTAATGAGGGATTTTATAAAATTATTAAGAAAATAGTACCAAACTATCGCACTTTTGAGAATATTTTCAAATCTAACGCTTTTATAATTAATTGGAGCATGCACCGTCTCAATTGGAGTTTTCAAATAATATTAAGAAGAATTGGAGTGTGTGCCTTCCAATTGGGTGTTTTTGTCTCTAAAAATATCAATTGGGGCACGTTCCTCAAATAATTTTATTGCTACTCCAATAGGTGTTTCCAGCATACAGAAATTTCCAACGTTCCCATATAGCTAACGGAAAATTATAACGGGTAAGCTAACGGAAAAATTGGTTGTAATGGAAAATTTGAGGAAAACGAGCATTTTAGAGTGGCTTAAATAGAAGGTCATTTTTCTAATAAATGTCACATCTTTTCCAACATTTTTAACTTTTATCTCCTACAAATACTATCCACCACATTAAACAAAATTCATGTCTTTCGATTGCTCAACCACTTAGAGATTATAGCTAATGTGAGGTATGCGGATTAATCTTACTTGAGTAAATATTTTATTAGTAGATCAAAATGGTATGTGTGAATTAGTTAGATAGGTAATTTAATTGTTTTATATTTATTTTTTCTTCTTGTGTAGAGCCTTTAAACTTGTTGTTTGGTGGGAATTCAAAAAGAAGAGAGAAAATTGGGATTGAGCTTCATTGGTGATACTAATTTCATACTACAAATTCATGGTCGTTTGACATATGAGCAACTATATGAGGTGATCAACACCAATCTACGACAAAAAGAGGTAGGAGAGATTAACTAACTTTACATTTAGGTTGTAAGAATTGCAAAGGAATGGTAAATTTATCACTACGATATTTCTATTATGGATGATGTCCGCGTTTATATGATAACATCTTTCATGGCGCAAAATCCAAATCACTAGTTTGTTGAGATATGTGCCGAGTTCGCTAGTCATCTTGAAGAGGAGGATGATACATAGAGTATGCACTCGAGTCAGGGGCGTAGCCAGAATTTTGTGTAGGGTGGATCCGTTTAGAAAAAATACATACGATAAAAATATTTTGTTAGCTTTTTAAATCATTCATGATATAATTTTGTATTTAAAATTTTTTGGTAAATTACATATATGACTATAAAAATATCACTCTATATGTATCAAACAAATTATTCATAATTAATTACCGAAAAAAATTATTCATAATTTAGTTAGACATTTGCTTTTGAATGGTGTTATTTGTCAATCCCGTTTAGTATTCACAACTCGAGTTGTTGGGAAATATTTAATTATGGATCTTAAACTATTTAATATTTACTAACACTTTCCCGCTAACGAAAACCAATTTATACGTGGTTAAATTTTTTGCAAATTTAAATATCATATGCTTAACAAATGGGGTCGTCAAGATTTGAACATATGATCTCTCAAACAACCATTTTCAATTAGAAGTGCCCTAAATGGCTAAATTTCATTCTCAATGAACTATTATACTAATTTACTCTTCCATTAGGAGCCACCCATTACACTCTCCCTACCCCTAATTGAAATAAAATTATTTTTACAATGATTTGGTGGAAATTTGCGATAAATATTGAATAAGTACATTTTTAATTTTGGGCAGATCATATGCACAATTGCCATTTGTACAAAGCGCGTTATAAAATCATTGAGCATGTCAATACACAACTTATAAATCAAAGGTGAAGTCGAATTTCCTCCTTCGTTGATGATTTGCTTTTCTAGTTTGAACAAGGCTTATAAACAAAGACCTAAAAACCAATCAAGTCTAAATGGAAATAAAATAAACAAAAGATTATTAGTTACTTTCAAATACTATTAAAAGTTCCTAGCAATGACACCAAAACCCTAGTTTTAGGTCGTGAACTCCCTGCCTCAGGCCGTGAACTTACCCGAGGCCAAGTTGCCTATAAATAGAAGACCCCTTTTCCCTTTTCAAGTGATCTTATTTTGGGTGAAATTTCTGGTTCTAGAGAGAGAAGAGAGAGAAGCTAAAGGAAGAAGAAGAGAATGAGAAGCTAGGAGCAAGGAGACATCTTCTACCCCAAGTCTTCTTCTATTTCTATCATGTATCTTCTTTCCTCCTTTATGGAGTAGTCCTCTAAGGTAGTAAGGGTTCTAAACCACAAACCCTAGTTTTAGAGTATTATGTATGTATGGATATTTTAGGGTTTGAATGAATGAATGTGTTTGTCTAGTTGATTTTTAATGTTACTCTTTCCTAAATGATGACGCTTGGGTAAGTCGCCCTAATATTCCCTCTTAGCCTACTTTATGCTACCACGCTGGGTAAGGAGTTCTAGGGATAGACGGGTATGCGCCAGCTGGCGATTTAGGCTAGATGTGTGAATGAGGGCCTATAGTGGTCAAGGTGACCGAACTCCTGCTATAGGTAGCCTTCCTAGATGGAACCCGGGATGAAACCTCGCTGTGGACGGTGGATAGTATCTATTGAGATGATCCATAAGCTTAAAGCCCTAGATACGATAGCCTAGATCGAGGTGACTGAAATATGGGTTTAGGGAAGGTATACTCGGAGGCGTGTGGATAACGACGAAGGCCCACGGAAAAGAGCTCACTTACCACATTCCATAACCCTAAGTATCTATACATGCATAGTATCCATAAGCTAGGGGGAGGATTTGTTCCCCGAAGTACCTGCTTTTAGCTTTGATCAACCTCTAGACTAGTATTTCCTCATATCCTCCACTCAAAACCTCAAAACCCGATTACCTAATTAACAACAAGGTGGAAAGTATGCTAGGATACCAGGACCACAGTAGGATACGACATTGATTACCACTATACGACAATGCCGTCCTAGGTTAAACTTGGCGTATGATAGGATAGTTGTTGATACATGCAAACCACTGACAATAACATGCACGGATTCAAGTGATCAACGAGTTCGAGATAATTCTTTGATTGGTTTTATATACCAATTGTCCCTTCTCACGAGTTCGGATATGTTTGATCGATTTTTGCATTTTATCTTTAAGTATTGTGTTATTCAAGAAAGGAGAAAAGCCTTAAAAACTTTGACATGTGCAACTCTAGTGTTATGGTCCAAGTTCAAGGGGATTCTTCGAATTAGAGTCATATCAATATGATTGCAGGAAAGAATCTCCATAATCAATTGAAGATCAAGAGAAGATAGTTGAATTAAGAAACTATAAACACAAGGAAGCAACAAGACAAGCCCCACCAAATGTGGTAGAGCAATCCTAGACAAAGCAAGATCAACACTCTGTGATTAGCAATAAGGGTCAGAAGTGATAAAGGGCACTGTCTGTATTGCTTTAATGATTGTGAGCTTGTGTAGTTTCTCTTTTTAGCGTGAGTGCTTGTGAGGAAGAGAGAAAGGGGTATATTGCTCTATTCTTGTCAAGTGTTGGAGTTTCACCCAAAGGAACTCAACTTGGAGTTAGCCTGGAATAAGATAAAAACCTATACACTAGATCTTAAAGGGTAAGTCACCTTCGATCCAAGGCGTAAAGCAATATGCCAAACTCGGTTAACAAAACATAATATGTATGTGTGCCTCTTTTCCTACTCTTCTATATTATGTGTTTGATACTCAACAAGAACAATCTATTGGACGTTGAAGACGACTAGATAAGGCCTAAAGCCTATCTCGTCAAACACTTGGACTCTAACTACATACGAGTCAAGCCCAAACTACCAGTTTCCTATTTTTGGTATTGGTTCATCTTATTTTATAAGAATATTTGTGTGCAAATGTATTCTACAACATTTTTCTATTTTAAGTGGTTAACAACCCTTATCAATTACTAATCGGTTAGCTGCTAACAGTCGGTTATTAATCGTTTATTTATTTTTTATAAATGGATACAACGCATCTTAGCTTTCATTCACAACAAGACGAGGCACAGAAAAGCCTTGACAGTCATACATGATAAAATGACACAAACCCGGATCGAACACCGGGACAAGATGGGTACCCAAAGGAAGGGAGTGACCTCGACTAGCTAAAAAATCAGCGCACGTGTTTCCCTCTCTGTAGATATGGTAACACAAAACCTCCCAATCCCGTGCGCAAAGCTCCTGGAAACGCTCAATGACAACGGCGTGATGATGATCAGTGCTCTGGCTGTGGAGAAGCTGAACAACACACTGAGAGTCCAACTCCACACGAACCCGACGATAACCACGCTCCCAGGCTAACTGAAGTCCTTCTACAGCTCCTCTCAATTCTGCTCGGGTGATAGAACAAATCTCCAAGTTACTAGCGAATGCTGCGAGGCAGCATCCTGTATGATCTCTAATCAGGCCACCCGCTGTAGCATGGTCCGATTCAGGAATGACGGGGCTGTCTGAATTGAGAGTAACCCACTCTAGAGGTGGCGGCTTCCAAGAGATCTCAACCTCCATTCTAGCGGGCAAACTAGGCATGTGAACAAGCCTTTCTTTGTCCATGGCATTCCTCAGGACAAGTTATCCAAGCCAGGACACGCTGTAGAAAGACTTCAGTGGTGACGACTTTGCCTGCAAAGACTCTGTCGTTTCTGGTCCTCCAAAGAGACCAGCAAATTATACCAAAGCCGAGTCATGTGTCCTCCCGTATGATGTTATGAAGTATCCAATCTTGAAGATGACTGTCAAAAAAGCCTTGTTGATCAGAAAGATGAGTGAGTTGTATCCAAGTTAACCTGGAAAAAGAGCAGTCCCGCAACACATGCATGACTGTTTCTGGGTGCTGCTTGCAGTGGCCACAGATCGAAGAGGTCGCTATGTGGCGCCGCGTCCGCTCCTGGTTCGTCAATAGGCGGTTCCGAGTAGCCAGCCACGGGAAGTGAGTCACGCGAGCCGGTCCCCTCCACTGCCAGACCGTACGCTAGTCAAAGCTCCACCATTTGTCCACCTCGCCCTTGGCAATGTCATACGCTGAACATACCCTGAATCGGCCATCATTCTCTGGTCCCCATGCCATACCGTCCTCTCCTGCATGGAACTGCGGAGGTTGTATTCCCAGTACCTGCAAAACAACCTCCTCAGGTAGAACTCCCTGTAATTTCGGAAGATCCCACACACCTTGGGAATTCACAAAAGCCGCAACCGGCTGGGAAGGATCAATGGGTTGCCCGTCCTCCTTTGTTGAATCGAGCAACAGTTCCCCGCTATCAATCCACCTATCCGCCCAAAAGGATGTAGAGAGGCCATCATTGATGTTCATGCGCATTCCTGTCTGCATAATTGGCCAAGCCTTCTTAACTCCACGCCAGAGGTTGGACATCCTGCCCGCCGATTTGGCCATGAGAACTCCCTCCACTTTCCTGAAATACTTAGCCTGCAAAACACGCACCCATAATTCATCCGGATTTTAACGAAATACCAGGCTACCTTAGCAAGGAAAGCAAGGTTCAGCTCATGTGCACTGCGGAGCCCCAAACCCGCCTCCTTTGGCCGACAAATTGCCTCCCAATGAACCAGGTGGATCTTCCGTGCGGGTAATTATCATAAATGGTCACAAAACTATTCACTTTGTACAAAATGGTCACAAACCTTTAATTTTGCACGTTTCAGTAACATATGTTTGGACTAATAACAAAAAGGTAATTCCATCCATCTCCATCCAAAATTCTGTTAGTTTGGTCCAGTCACCTATCCCATCAGCATCCACGTCATTAATAAAAAATAAAATAAAAATAATTAAACCCTACCCAACCCACCACCCCGATCCAATCCAACCCATTCCTCTCTATCTCTTCTCCTTGTCCACCACCATCTCCAACACTCCACCACCACCAGCTCCTAGCATATAGGAAATACTCAGGGAAGGCGATGGCGACAAGGTCGGGGAAGCTTTTTGAACGATACTAACTCGACCCCTCCCTCCGATTTGGACAAGCGGAGAAAGGGTCTCCCACCTTAACCCCGCGCAAGATCGGGACGTCGCCGACCAACTTGATTAGGCTGTTGATGCGGAATTTGGGTCCTCTGATCCTGCCGGCGGCAGCGGCAGAATTGTGACTGCCAGATTCTACGTCCACGCGCAGCAATTGGTCGTGAATCCCATCTTCATCTGAATCGAAAGGGGGTCGGGGATGAAGATGAGGGAGATTAGGAAAATCAATGGAATCAGAGACGGCGAGGAGCTACCTGCTGAGGCGGCGAGAGTGGGCGGCGCCATTGTTGCTCTGCTGCTGAATGTTGATCGATTACTTGGCAAGTGATTGATGGATTATATATCATCAAGGTGGAGAAGAAAAGCCTCCCTCGCTAATTGGCATTTTGGATCTGGATTTTTGGTGAATTTGTGTCTTATGCTCTGTTTCTTTGCCCGGATAGATCTAAGGAATAAAGAGGAATGAGTTGGATTGGATAGGGGTGGGGTGGGGTTGGTTAGGGTGTATTTAGTTCTTATTTTATTTTTTATTAATTATTTTGATGATGTGGATGCTGAATGGACAGCTGATTAGACTAAACTAACAGAATTTTGGATGGAGATGGACGGAATTACCTTTTTGTTATTAGTCCAAACATATGTTACTGAAACGTGCAAAATTAAAGGTTTGTGACCGTTTTGTACAAAGTGAATAGTTTTGTGACCATAAGGACTGCAGAAGGAGAGTAGTCTGCATGGCATAAGCTGGGAGGGCATTCAGGACTGAGACCGCCAGAGTGACCCGACCCGCAAAGCTGAGGCTCCTCGCTTTCTAGCCTAACAGCTTCTTCTCCATACGATCAAGGATGTATCTGTACGTCTCCTTAGTCACGTTTATGACTTGGTAACTCACTAGGCGAATTTAAACTTTTGTTAATCGATCTGCATTCTCCTTAAGAGTTAACGATTTAACTATTAACCTTTGGTTAGCAATTTGATTAGTGGCATAGCCGTTATCAGTATAACCGGAAATTTCGACTTTTAGACTCCCTAATTTCTCGGAACCACAATTTCAATTGGATACCTATATTATATATGAATGATATAATGCATGTGTTTTTATAAAAAAAGGTTAATGTTGCATAAAGTTTATCATATATATACAAAATCTAGTCCGCCTTCGTGTCCAAAGTACTTATAAAATAGAAACCGGACCGGGACGTTGCCGGAACTTTTGAAGCTGGAACTGATTTGCTTGAATTGAAGTGAAGTTGGCTCACCACCGAAGATGACAGCGCCGCGAACCCCGCCGTTCATGGAGACAACTCTTCGCTTTACTCCGCAACACTTCGGAAGCAGGCCCATCCAACTTCGAGGTTAGAAATTTGCCGCTTCTTTGCATAGAAAACCGAAGGTTTTAACAGGCCAAATAAAAATTAGAAGCTTAAATTAGTTGGCGTTTGTCTAGATTTCATTTGTTGAAGGAAAGAAAGGAGACAAAATTTTGGATAGAACTAGAGAAGCAACTGATTCTGAGAATTGGTTTAATGATTTGTCCTCGGCAATACGTCGAACACTATGCATGCAACAGTGTGCAGACTAAAATTTGAGCTATGTGATTTTTGTCTCTCTGATTTGCCTATTTCGCTTCATTGTACAGATAAACTTGGCAAAGAGAATTTCTGGTTATGCAGCCGCCCTTCGAAACTCCAAGTGTCCCGCAAGGGGCACACGCTGGACTCCGCTGCACATCCTCTCTTATCGGTTTCCAGACCTATTCTGTCACGCTCACGTCGACAATTCTCTGTGAATTCTGCGGATAAACTTCGAAGTGATATGGTGAATGCTGAACCAGCGTCTGTCATTGAAGTTGTGTCACCAAGACAAGATGATGGAGACTCTCGTTCTAGTTCAACTGATCTCGTTGACGATGATGTTGTGTTGCTTCCCCAAGCTAAGATGTTCCGAAATAGGTTTCTGAATTTTGTTAGGATAAGTTCTGTAATCAACGATGCTGCAGGGGCATTTTTCAAGAGTGAAATAAGGCGCCGGTTATTTGTCACAGCTGCATTGATTGTGGTCAGTCGTATTGGATACTATATTCCGTTGCCTGGTTTCGATAGAAGGTTGATACCTCGAGACTACCTTAGTTTTGTCTCAGGATCTGTTGGTAAGTCCTTCTGGTTTCTGCAGTAGCACGAATGTACACTATTATACCTCGAGACTACCTTAGTTTTGTCTCAGGATCTGTCGTTTCTTCCAAATTTGATGCCCATTTCGTTTCAATAAGCTATCCCCTCTCCCCTCTGATTCTCCAAGTACTTGGTTGTTTCCATTTTGGCAGATGAACTCGGTGACTTAACAGCAGAGCTTAAGTTGTCATTCTTTCAGCTTGGAATCAGCCCACAGATATTAGCGTCGATACTCATGCAGGTGTGCTTCTTTTATTTTTTCTATGTACTTGTGTTCCATGTTAGCCTGTCAAACTGGTGATGCACAAAGAGTTATTATTGGTACCTGTAGGAGAATAATAGTGACTGACGAAAAGGCTTATTTTGGTAGATTTTTACCGACGCCAATGCTTGTGAAAACTGAATTCTAGATACAGAATCATGCAGTTTAATGCTCTATGTTATCATTAATCTAATCGTAAAGGGAAAACAAAAAGGAGTGAAAAATGTTCCTAAGCAATTGGAAGCAAAAGGGGAAGGTAGAGTGGATATTTGTCCTCTTCTCGTTCAGCCTTTCCCAGCTGACAACAGTATGGAATTATGGTTAAGTATTTTTTCATAAAGATAGGTAAGGAAGAAGAATGTTTGTGTTTCTTACATTGTTATCCGCTTTTCTTGGGGTTCCTCAGGTCCTCTGTCATGTACTTCCTTCACTCATAAAGCTGCGAAAAGAAGGCTTGGATGGCCATGAGAAGATTAAGAGATATATGTGTGTTTAGTTATCCATCTCAAGCAGTGAGACAAATTCTTGTCACTGAATCTTCTATAGATATTGTTGTCAATTATGTTGAGACTTCACTGGTACAGATTCTCTCCATTGTAGATGGTGGATTTCACTTGGCTTTGCTACTTTGGAAGCTGTGGTGGTTGCTTGTTATTCACTTCCCTATTCTGTATATGCAGCTAGTTCCAGGTATAGTGAAAAACATGCAGTGTCAGCTGTTGCTTTCTTAATTTGGTCGCCAGAAACCCCATATGGTGTGGATTTGCATTCTTACAGAATTGCTTAGCAGACTTTTATTCAAAAAGCTCGCCATAATGATTTTTTTTGGAACATTTTGCTTTAAGTCTCTTGCTCTTACTTCAATACTTCCTGCTGGATTATGTTGTGTGGATGCTGCTGTCTAAGCTGAGTTGTATTTGCATCGAGCTTACTAGAACAATAATCGTTTTCATATTAAGGTCAAAGCAGCTATTGCTGTCTATATACGGGACGGTTATTTCTGTGTTGACTCACTATCAGAAATGAATGCTTGCAATTGCTTTGCGCTTACAAGGTTTCATGGGCTTCACAGGTTCAAGCATGTAATGCTGACATCTCTTCTGTTGGTCTGTGGTGCAATGACTGTGACGTGGATTTGTGACACGATATCAGAATCTGGGTTTGGTTTGTTCTTACTCCCTTTGCTGTTGCCGAGCATTGTAGTTTGTTGTGATTGATTTTTTTTCTTTATCTGTTCTCAAGCTTCTGCTCCTCACACAATGCTTATTTTCAAATTAGTCACCACCATTTCAATCACCTTTTCTCCAGCATGTGCTGACTATCTTAAGGTTCCATCCAACATCCAGGTCAAGGATCATCTTTAATCATATGTGTTGGAATTTTGACCGGCTACACTGATACACTGCACAAGATGTTGTCTCAACTGTCAGGTAACAACGTAATAGTTATTGTCTTCTAACATTTGAGGTCTCTTTTCTTATATAACGAGGTTAAGGAATCTTTCAATTTTGTTTATTGTGGAGACAAGTTCAAAACTTGAAAATGGTCAACCTGATCATTTCAAGTCAATAACTCATCAGGGGTGATTAGTGCCCTAAATGTAGTGATGGAAAAATGCAATCTGAGTCATTATTACGAGACTAATTCTCATCCTATGATATTCACTTGTATTTCATAAAATAAATACATTAGCTACTGTATTCCCTTTCTCTGTAGTCATATACACAAGTCCACATGCAGAGAGAGTGGGAGTCATAGAACTTCCGGAAACGTACTTGCTTTGTCAGGTCAATTCGAAGTTCGATTTAGCAAGTTGGTTTCTTTGCAAATGCAGGGAGTGCCCATACTTGGTTACCCTATGTCTTTGGCCTGTTGGGCGTTTTTACTGTGGTCACTATGTGGGCAGTTGTTGTCACTGAGGGCTGTAGGAAAATAAAGCTGCAGTACTATGGTTTTAAACTTGCTTCAGCTGCAAGGTAAAGTTATCACCAGTGCATATATTGCCAGTCTTTTACGATATACCTGTGGTTCATCATAACAATTCTCCCGCTCTATCTTTTTTCCGAATTGGGTTTTTGGCAGAGATGATTCTGCAATCACGGAAGTGGAGCCTTACGTCTTGTTCAATATTAATCCATCAGGAATGCAGCCTCTTCTCACGACAACTTATCTCTTAGCCATTCCCAGTATTATTGCAGGGTAATGGAAATAAAAATGAAGAGAAAATAGTTTTGAACTTTTGTTCTGCGTTCGGGTTTCACTTAGTCTATGCACGATCATCTAATTGTGCATGCTATAACTTTCCTGGGAAGTGCTGTTCGATTTAATGATTTCTTACTGTGTTGCTGGCAGTATCCTCGGTTCACCTTTCTGGGAGCATGTTAAGGAGATACTGAACCCCCGAAGTTCTGTGGGTGCTGAGCCTTGGGTTTATTATACCATATATGCGTTCTTGGTCTTCCTGTTCAACATTTTTGATATTGTAAGTGTCTACTAGTTATCGACTCACTGTAACATATATTCTTGAACTGTGATGCAATCCCTCGTAAGCTCTTCCTGGATCTGCTTTGGGTACCTTTGGAATGGAAATTTTGCCACAATGCATATTTTAGCTATTTGTTTATATCCTGGTCCTTGTACCAAGCTCCTCACCATACACGGTGATCAAGTTGGTTTAGTAAGCACATTAACAATGTTCACATACAAGTTTTTCCTTATAAAAGATTACAAGCTATTGAGCATGTGATATGTTGGGGGTGCTTATGCTTTGTTATAATTATTTTGATCAGGCCAACCTACCAAAGGAGATTGCGGACTACTTAAATAAGATGGGTGCCAGGATACCAAACATAAAGCCTGGCAAGGCTACCATCGAGTATCTGACAAAGATTCAAGCATCTACCCGTTTCTGGGGTATGAGCATGTGATGTATCCGAATTTCACGGCCATTCCCTTGTCATCAATATTAGAACTTGGAATCAGTTTTCTTGTTGTACTTTGCAGTTAATGGTCTTGAAGTAGAGTGTGGGGTAGTGATTGTAATGTTTGGTACTTCCAAAAAGAATATATTTTGTTCACCACCACTTTCTGTGCTTGCTTGCAGGAGGGCTTTTGTTGAGTATGTTGGCAACCATGTCAAGCATACTTGATCATTATCTACGCAGCATAAACGAGGGATTCGCTATCGGGTTTACATCCGTTCTTATTATCGTAAGCACACTGTTGATTCTTGTGCTGTGTCGCTAATCATTGTGTTGTATCTTCAGTACTCGATAAGATTACTGTTATTAGATTTCAGTAGCATGATCTTATAAACCGGTTGAAACCTTGATCTTGCAGGTTGGTTCTATAATCGAACTAAGAAGATCCTACCAGGCCTACAATGTCATGCCCAGTTTGAGCAAAGCATTGAGGCGGTATGGTGTATAGCAACTGATGAAAGGTGTTGGGCTTTCTTGAATGCTAAATCATGTGCAGTGAAGGTTTTCATTGCAAGGAGGTTCTTCATTTCTTCTGCAGTATTACATGTGGAACCGCTCCGCTCCGTTCCGTTGATAGCTACCATCTTGGGCATAATTTATTCATGGAAACAGATGCTGTTTATGTGGCAAGTTTATGGCAAGGGTTCATCTAGCAAATACAACAGCAACAATGCCGAAGCATCCTCTTCTGTCCAAGTCCTAAGGGTGAAATGAAGTCGGACATAAGTTTTTGGGTTTCTGTAGCGTGCTATTTTGTCTGTTGATGTGCACTCCAGTGGCTGTTTGTGCGCAAGCAAGCAATCAATCTTCATTTGCTCGGAAGACGGTAGCTTTTCCTTCGACTCTCCACTTCATCCAAAGTGGCTTGAAGTCGGGTAAGACGTAAGAGTAGCTGGCATTGGCATCGCATAATAACATTTCCCAATTATGTTAGGTTGTCCAGCAAATATTCTAGGCAAGTGACGTTAAAATTCACGGCCTGTCATTTGGCGCATTCTTCTCAGTTGAATTTTTATTATTACTTCCTGACAATAATAATCTGAAAGCCGAGCGATGTCGATATTCACCGACGCCAGAAATAACAAAGATAGCCGAAGACGAAAAATGATATAATGGAACTACTGATTGACTCGAATGAAACTACACCACAAATTAATCCCGATTAGAGCTTAAGTTTTTAAACTCTAGTAGGGTGCAGTATAGAGCAAGTATTTAAATTGTTAACTCGGGTCGATTCATGTACCCCTACTTCAATCGCTTAGGTTGTTATCTAGCAAACAACTTTTGGGTTTAGAGATAATGAAACTACAAACTAAACAAGTAAAGAAAAGTAAACAAAGGAAAGCTCTAACTAAGGGAGTTTCACCCGGGAGTTGCTTCCCCCTAACTAGCTACCGTGACTCGTTGGATCGAATGGAGTCGTGTGGGACTGTTAGGCCTATATTTTTCAAAGACAAAGATCCTCTTTTACTTGGTCATCGTCCTTATTGCTCCACTAGTAAGCACGAGAACGAAGGAGGCTATGCTCCGCCGGAAGCAGTCTAGGCCTTTCTTTCAACGGCTATTTCGCTACTTTTGACCAATGACCTTACGACTAAATGTTCAATGCTTGCCCTATACCTAGCTGGATGGATTCCATTTCGAGATGCTTAGCCTATTTGATTGAGAAGCTCAGCAGCCAGCCGCAATCACCATCGCCCTCATCAGCCAGCAGCAGTCACCATTCCAATTCCAATCGCCGATTCGTCGTAGCCCTCAGGTGATGACTATGACTGATCACGTTCACGTAGCTTATTTACCTTGATTGTGATGGACTGAGAAATTTGAGTGGGACAGGTTTCAAGTGATATTCGATAGACGGGCAGCAACAAAGCTGAGCGGATTGCCGGAGAAGGCTTAAACCAGATCGTTCAATTTGCTTTAGAATAGCATTGGCGGTGGGTTTATCTTTGCTATGCTTAATTTAGTGTTATTTTCAATTTGCTTCAGAATACCTTGATTGTTATTTGTTTTGTTGTTCTAGTTTCAATTTCACGAGAATATTCAACGAGGTTTCTATTTTCCATCCTCTATCTATTTCCAGAAGCCACCCCTACCAGCTAGCCTCTGTTCATTTGGGTTTCTAATGGAGCTTTTAATTTTAAGCAGAACAATAGCAGCCAACAGCTATTTTTAGTTGTTGTGGGTGCTTGGAATGTTTATTTCTATGCGTTTGATTTTTTATTAATGTGTAGTTTGCAAACTGAGTATTTGTTATTGTGTGATTGGGAATTTGGGATGGATTTTGTGATTGTTAAGCAAGTACAAGTTAAGTTTAAATTTTTTATAAAATTTTATTAATTCAAACTTTGGGTATTTATGGGTAGTATGGGAACCCGTTATCCGTCCCGTACGGGTAATGGGTACCCGTTACCCCAAACGGGTTAGGGACATGGGATGGACTTTGGTCTCCAAACGGGACTGGGTACCCGTTTATACCCGTCCCTTCCCGTTTCCCACCCCTAAATTAATTTACATTTATTTAGTTAGATTGATTACAAGGTTAAATTTATTACATTCTAGGTTGTGTTGTTTTGTCGTATTTCAGGTTCTAGCAAGAAAAGAGGTGTATGGGCGCAAGTTTCGGGTCATTTGGAGGTCAGTTGGCGGTTCAGGATGAAAATTACGGGCAGACCCTGACCAATTACGGTCGTAATTGTTCCTGTCTTGCCGGTAAATGCAATGCCGAGCCTAATTTCCCAGAATTCCTGTCGCAGAGTCAATTACGGGCAAGAGTCACATTAATTACGGTCGTAATTCAGTAATTACTGGCAGTAATTGGGAAATTACGACCGTAATTCCCTTCCTCGGAGCTAAGTAAAACGCGCATTTTGGGCGATTTACGGGCAGACCATGATTACGACCGTAATTCAGCCCGTAATTCGCCCAGAATCGGGTTTTTGAGGCAGATTCGAGCCAAAGGAGGGGGAGTCGACTTTTTGGAGCAAAAACAGAGTTTTAGAAAGAGAAAGTGCGAAGAACAAACCCTAGGAGCTATTTGGAGTGGATTTCTCACCATTGAAGCCCAGATTGCGTCCCCAGGAGTGAAGATTGATATCCCAGAGCAGATTCTTCCCATTGTTATGAGTATGACTGCTTTGTATTCTGTTTCCCTCTCTCTCTCTCTCTCTCTCTCTCTCTCTCTCTCTCTCTCTATGGAGTAGAACTTTCTCTCGCTTGGGTATGAAGAACCCT
This sequence comes from Linum tenue, assembly GCA_946122785.1. Classification (NCBI taxonomy): domain Eukaryota; kingdom Viridiplantae; phylum Streptophyta; class Magnoliopsida; order Malpighiales; family Linaceae; genus Linum; species Linum tenue. The sequence goes on along the minus strand of CAMGYJ010000007.1, from coordinate 49,532,925 downwards.
AGTTCCATGTGTTAGGGATCTTGATTGAAATGACTTGGGCTTGTTATACTGTTTGATTTTAATCGATTGATGCATGATTCATTGAGTCAATTGAAGTCTGATCATCTTTTCTTGATTTCTGCTGCAACCTGAGATAGATAGAATCTAATTAGATGAAGCTCTAACAACCGGCCACCGATAGATGAAGCTCTAACAACATAATCAGATTCTATCTATCTCAGGTTGCAGCAGAAATCAAGAAAAGATGATCAGACTTCAATTGACTCAATGAATCATGCATCAATCGATTAAAATCAAACAGTATAACAATCCCAAGTCATTTCAATCAAGATCCCTAACACATGGAACTAGGGTTCTTCATACCCAAGCGAGAGAAAGTTCTACTCCATAGAGAGAGAGGGAAACAGAATACAAAGCAGTCATACTCATAACAATGGGAAGAATCTGCTCTAGGATATCAATCTTCACTCCTGGGGACGCAATCTGGGCTTCAATGGTGAGAAATCCACTCCAAATAGCTCCTAGGATTTTTTCTTCGCACTTTCTCTTTCTAAAACTCTGTTTTTGCTCCAAAAAGTCGACTCCCTCTCCTTTGGCTCGAATCTGCCTCACAAACCCGATTCTGGGCGAATTACGGGCTGAATTACGGTCGTAATCATGGTCTGCCCGTAAATCGCCCAAAACGCGCGTTTTACTTAGCTCTGAGGAAGGGAATTACGATCGTAATTTCCCAATTACTGCCAGTAATTACTGAATTACGACCGTAATTAATGTGACTCTTGCCCGTAATTGACTCTGCGACAGGAATTATGGGAAATCAGGCTCGGCATTGCATTTACGGGCAAGACAGGAACAATTACAACCGTAATTGGTCAGGGTCTGCCCGTAATTTTCATCCTCAACCGCCAACTGACCTCCAAATGACTCGAAACTTGCGCCCATACACCTCTTTTCTTGCTAGAACCTGAAATACGACAAAACAACACAACCTAGAATGTAATAAATTTAACCTTGTAATCAATCTAACTAAATAAATGTAAATTAATTTAGGGGTGGGCAAAGGGACGGGACGGGTATCCCATCCCGTTTGAAACGGGTACCCAGTCCGGTTTGGAGACCAAAGTCCACCCCATGTCCCAAACCCGTTTGGGTAACGGGTACCCATTACCCGTACGAGACGGATAACGGGTACCCATACTACCCATAAATACCCAAAGTTTGAATTAATAAAATTTTATCAAAAATTTAAACTTAACTTGTACTTGCTTAACAATCACAAAATCCATCCCAAATTCCCAATCTCACAATAACAAATACTCGGTTTGCAAACTACACATTAATAAAAAATCAAACGCATAGAAATAAACATTCCAAGCACCCACAACAACTAAAAATAGCTGTTGGCTGCTATTGTTCTGCTTAAAATTAAAAGCTCCATTAGAAACCCAAATGAACAGAGGCTAGCTGGTAGGGGTGGCTTCTGGAAATAGATAGAGGATGGAAAATAGAAACCTCGTTGAATATTCTCGTTAATTGAAACTAGAACAACAAAACAAATAACAATCAAGGTATTCTGAAGCAAATTGAAAATAACACTAAATTAAGCATAGCAAAGATAAACCCACTGCCAATGCTATTCTAAAGCAAATTGAACGATCTGGTTTAAGCCTTCTCCAGCAATCCGCTCAGCTTTGTTGCTGCCCGTCTATTGAATATCACTTGAAACCTGTCCCACTCAAATTTCTCAGTCCATCACAATCAAGGTAAATAAGCTACGTGAACGTGATCAGTCATAGTCATCACCTGAGGGCTACGACGAATCGGCGATTGGAATTGGAATGGTGACTGCTGCTGGCTAATGAGGGCGACGGTGATTGCGGCTGGCTGCTGAGTGCTACGGCGAGTCAACGACGGTGACTGCCGATGGCTGCTGGGGGCTAATGGCTGCTCGGTGGCGGTGCGCCTTCCTGTCGAGGAGAGGATGACTGGTCGAGTGGAGGACGTTGGGAAGAAGGGAAGGGTTTGGGAATCAGACGATTAGGTAGCGTTGCGCTGGGCGAAATGCGAATGGACAAAGAAAGGGTTCTGGCTGGGCTGGGCGCCTGATGACTCGGTATTTGCACATGTTTTCCCCTTTTGTTTCTTGATTGTTTGAGCTTGAATTATCGCGTCTTTGGCCTATTTTATGCTAGGTTGTGTTCCTTTGTCATATTTCAGGTCCTAGCACATAAAGTGAAGCATAGGCGCAAGTTTCAAGTCAATCAGAGATCAATTGACGATTTGGGAGAAGAAACTCGGGCATGACCTGAAGAAGAATGGATTTCTACCTCACTTCATGGACAAAGAATCATGCAAGGTGAAGCTAAGTTGTCTCTAGTACAAGTAAAACTTCCACCCGTTGAACGGTTTGCCTACTTGAGGATGTGTTTTTAAGGGCACGGATAGAGCTTCTGACCCCCTTTAATTTCATTGACCCTCCACACGAGTTGAGGAAAAGGAGTTAAAAGAAGTACTCTGGCGAGCGCCAGATGTACAGAAATTGCTCTTGCTCGACTAATAAGGGTCGACCGTGCAAAAGACTGCCGTTGGAACCCCACCAAATGAAAGAAAAAAAAAAGTAAATGAAAGTGAGAAAAAGGGGTTCCAACGGTGAAATGAAGTGAAAGAGCACCCCGGTACAACGAGTCCTTGGTTGTGAATGGTGTGAGTCCCTTTATCCATGAACTGACTGTCTTACTTCTACTTTTTCTCATGATCCTGGCTTGAGTCTAGTACTCGCATTGAGAGAGATAGGGAACGTCTTAGAAGACCAGTTGACCTCGTAAGCTGCTATATGATCTAGGAAATCCTCTACCGACGATCGGGGTTGTATGTTGCTATAGAGTTCTGGAGAGCTGCATTGGTTTGAGTTAGGTTTGCTTGGGGACAAGCAAACAGTTAAGTGTGGGGGGATTTGATGACTCGGTATTTGCACATGTTTTCCCCTTTTGTTTCTTGATTGTTTGAGCTTGAATTATCGCGTCTTTGGCCTATTTTACGCTAGGTTGTGTTCCTTTGTCACATTTCAGGTCCTAGCATATAAAGTGAAGCATAGGCGCAAGTTTCAAGTCAATCAGAGATCAATTGACGATTTGGGAGAAGAAACTCGGGCATGACCTGAAGAAGAATGGATTTCTACCTCACTTCATGGACAAAGAATCATGCAAGCTTGTCATGAAAAGAAATAGGACGAAACTACGAGCGTCTGGGATCAAACGGCGACTGATTCGGAGTCCGGACGAGGGAGAAATGAAGCGTTAAACAGAGGCTGGGTAAGCCACACGGGCATCCTGGAACCCCACACGGCCGTGCGAGTCGTGGCCGTGTGGAAATCACCGAGCCTTCACACGGGCAGCTGGGGAAAGCCACACGGCCGTGTGGCCTGGCCGTTTGGGTCGGGAATTGTTGTTTAAAACCCGATTTTCAGCGAAAGGAAAGGGAGAGAGCTGGGTTTTGGATCCCAAACACCCAAGGGACGAACCCTAGAGAGAGAGAGCTGGGTTTTGGATCCCAAACACCCAAGGGACGAACCCTAGAGAGAGAGAGCGACTTGGGAACATTCTTGGAGCTATTTTGGAGGATTTCTTCGCCATTGGAGCTCAGGAATCTAGCTTGGAGATGGAGATTGAAGATCTAGATCAGATTTCTGCAGTCTCTCTCTTCTCTATGGAGTAACTTCCCTTCACTTAGGTTTTGAGGAACCCTAGCTATGTTTGTTTGATTGGATGATTGTATGAGTACTCTGACTTGATAATCTTGAGTTCATATTCAATCTATGCATGTTTTCACGATTCAATTCTGCTTTAGTCGAGATTATTGATTCTGCTTTGATCCTATGAGAGCGAATACCTGATTAGGTCAATAGAGCACCATAGATTGATAGTAGTGGATCAATTGCTTTAGTCGTGGGTTGATTCACTGCTTTGTATCGATTGAGAACCTCATTCGATAGAGGGAGTCTAGTTCAGAACGCCTTGATCGATTGTTCTAGAGAAGGATACGTCCCTCTAGGCAATTGACTCAAGAGGGCCTTGTTCCTTTAGTCGAGACTCAAGGTCTAGTCAAGGATTCTCCGCATTGTGAATGAAAGTGAAACAAGTTAGAGATCATCAATCGGTAATCTGGCTAGTGGCTAGGGGGAATCATACCTAAGTGAGTTCCCAACCTGTAATTAGATTAACTTTAGTAGTTTGCTAGAGTAGTTTTAGTTCTTTCATCTTAATCTGTTTTGCTAGATAATGAATTGAAGCTGAGTAATAGTAACTCTAGAGACCCGTGGATTCGATATTTATTACTTGTGCCACTATACTGCAGTCCCTTTCATTGGTTACACTTGGCCATTGTTAGGAGTTGTGTTTTAGCGAGTCAAGTTTTTGGCGCCGTTGCCGGGGACTTTTAGAGTATTAGGAAAGGCAGAAGTTTGTTACTTTAGCGTTTTTATTTTCTTTTCCACCCTTGCTTTTCACTTGGGTGTTTTTGTTTTTATTGGTGCAGATCTGAATCATGGATCCTCATGGCTTCTCCAACCATTGGGGGTATCCACCACCATCCGAGTGGTATTACCCCGAGACCCCCTGGAGCAATCAAGGAGGAGAAGACTATGGATTCGGGTTCCAGTACCAACCCCCTTACTACGGAGATCAATCTGACCCCTGGGCATATCAAGAACAATCTCATTATCAAGAAGACTTTCTCCCACAACCAGAAGGGCCATCAGCGCTGGAGTTACCCATGGCGGCCTTCACGGGCCATTCTGCAGAGCCATGCTACACTCCAAAGCCAGATCCAAACTATGAACTGAGGCTTCTCATGGAGCAGTTTGTTCGGGACTCCGAGAGACGCAATCGCAAGATGGACCTCCTTTTCTCATCCTTTGCTCCTCCTATCTCTTCATCCCTCCGTGAATCGGAGGAGAATGTTTCGCACTCATCAAAGCAACCAGAGCGGGTTGAGCAAGTTTGTGCACAACTTGCTCAAGATCACCCGTCTGCTACCATACTAGAAGAGGACGAGGAAGAAGAAGGCTACAAGGACATTGTGGAGCACACAGAAGTTGTCACGGAGAGCTCCCGTGATGATCATGATCAGGAATGTCATAGCATAGCCGACCACACCTTCCCACATCCCAAACTGAGCTTTGAAGAGGTGGGCATGAGTGAGGAGATGCCAGAAGATCTCATGAAAGAAATTGCTTGGCAACTTGCTCTCCAATCCGTGCTAGAAGAAGAAGAGCAAGAAAGGGTGCAGAAAGAAGTTGTGGAGGATGACGAAAGTGAAGCAGAAGGAGTTCTTGATCATTTCCCAGGGGTGATACCATATGAACAAGGAAGGGAGGTTGAAGAAGCAATTGGCGTCCAGGCTGAGGACGGAGTTGAGGTGGAAGAGGCCTGCACCGGCCATGAGTTACATGTGATATCTCCACCAAACGTCGAGGAACTACTTAGCAAGGACCCATTTGCAGTGTCTCTTTGCCAGACCAAGGCCACTTCGACATCGGTCCCTCTTGGTGGACGCGGTGGTGGTCATTCGATGCTGTCATATCTAGTTTGGGGCAATGAGACGAGAGAAGAGAAGAAGGGGTCTCGAGGGTGGAGACTTCATCCGCATCAAGTGCACGAGCTTCCATCACCTGTCATACCACATGCTCATGACTTGAGACTCCACCTCATTGACGAGAACCTCAACTTCAAGGAGGTTTTGGGGTGGACCGAAACTTAGGAGCCATCGTCCGGCTCACGACGTGAAAGAAGCGCTTGTTGGGAGGCAACCCAACCAGTCAGTTTGCATTTCTTTCTCTATTTCTCCTCGGTTGAGTCAGTTTTGTTATTTGATTTTAGAGTCAATAACTCAACCTTTGTGAGATTTTGTGTGGTGTTTGTGTTCTGATTACTCTCTCTTCCTGGAATGCACCGCCTGCCCCGTCCATCATCATTCACCCTTGATCTGGTAACTTCGTTCTACCCTCCTTATCTTTCCTCCATTGAGGACAATGTCGTGCTTAAGTGTGGGGATTTGGTGTTCGATTATGTATGCGGGTGAATGTTTGGCTGTTGTGTGCTTGGAGCCTAGTCCACTGTCCAAATTTTTAAATTTGAGGGCTCCAAGTACGTGTTTCCTTGCAAATTGCCTGCTCAGTATGCTTTGAATTGACAGACTCTATAGTAATGTGCAACCTGGGGAGGTAGTGTAGCACTATGGAGGATGTTGAAGTATAAGATTTTTCCTATCTAGCTCTCTGCTGTGCAGGTTGATTTTGTGAATTAGTGGAGCTAAGACCGTTGAATTCATGTGGTAATGGTGACTCTGTTTGGATTGTGTTATGGACTCGTGTATCGAACAGGGTGCTAATATGGAAAATGGGAAGCAGTTGGTCCTCCATGTCAAAATCATTAAATCTTAAACATGGGGTAAGCCCAACGTGTGCGGCACCGTTCATTGCACAAAATTGGGTTTTGGAAGAGATTTTAGTGATCCTTAGTGGGGTACTCCTACAAGGTGAAGCTAAGTTGTCTCTAGTACAAGTAAAACTTCCACCCGTTGAACGGTTTGCCTACTTGAGGATGTGTTTTTAAGGGCACGGATAGAGCTTCCGACCCCCCTTAATTTCATTGACCCTCCACACGAGTTGAGGAAAAGGAGTTAAAAGAAGTACTCTGGCGAGCGCCAGATGTACAGAAATTGCTCTTGCTCGACTAATAAGGGTCGACCGTGCAAAAGACTGCCGTTGGAACCCCACCAAATGAAAGAGAAAAAAAAAATGTAAATGAAAGTGAGAAAAAGGGGTTCCAACGGTGAAATGAAGTGAAAGAGCACCCCGGTACAACGAGTCCTTGGTTGTGAATGGTGTGAGTCCCTTTATCCATGAACTGACTGTCTTACTTCTACTTTTTCTCATGATCCTGGCTTGAGTCTAGTACTCGCATTGAGAGAGATAGGGAACGTCTTAGAAGACCAGTTGACCTCGTAAGCTGCTATATGATCTAGGAAATCCTCTACCGACGATCGGGGTTTTATGTTGCTATAGAGCTCTGGAGAGCTGCATTGGTTTGAGTTAGGTTTGCTTGGGGAAAAGCAAACAGTTAATTGTGGGGGGATTTGATGACTCGGTATTTGCACATGTTTTCCCCTTTTGTTTCTTGATTGTTTGAGCTTGAATTATCGCGTCTTTGGCCTATTTTACGCTAGGTTGTGTTCCTTTGTCACATTTCAGGTCCTAGCACATAAAGTGAAGCATAGGCGCAAGTTTCAAGTCAATCAGAGATCAATTGACGATTTGGGAGAAGAAACTCGGGCATGACCTGAAGAAGAATGGATTTCTACCTCACTTCATGGACAAAGAATCATGCAAGCTTGTCATGAAAAGAAAGAGGACGAAACTACGAGCGTCTGGGATCAAACGGCGACTGATTCGGAGTCCGGACGAGGGAGAAATGAAGCGTTAAACAGAGGCTGGGTAAGCCACACGGGCATCCTGGAACCCCACACTGCCGTGCGAGTCGTGGCCGTGTGGAAATCACCGAGCCTTCACACGGGCAGCTGGGGAAAGCCACACGGCCGTGTGGCCTGGCCGTGTGGGTCGGGAATTGTTGTTTAAAACCCGATTTTCAGCGAAAGGAAAGGGAGAGAGGTGGGTTTTGGATCCCAAACACCCAAGGGACGAACCCTAGAGAGAGAGAGCTGGGTTTTGGATCCCAAACACCCAAGGGACGAACCCTAGAGAGAGAGAGCGACTTGGGAACATTCTTGGAGCTATTTTGGAGAATTTTTCGCTATTGGAGCTTGGGAATCAAGCTTGGAGATGGAGATTGAAGATCTAGATCAGATTTCTGCAGTCTCTCTCTTCTCTATGGAGTAACTTCCCTTCACTTAGGTTTTGAGGAACCCTAGCTATGTTTGTTTGATTCGATGATTATATGAGTACTCTGACTTGATAATCTTGAGTTCATATTCAATCTATGCATGTTTTCACGATTCAATTATGCTTTAGTCGAGATTATTGATTCTGCTTTGATCCTATGAGAGCGAATACCTGATTAGGTCAATAGAGCACCATAGATTGATAGTAGTGGATCGATTGCTTTAGTCGTGGGTTGATTCACTGCTTTGTATCGATTGAGAACCTCATTCGATAGAGGGAGTCTAGTTCAGAACGCCTTGATCGATTGTTCTAGAGAAGGATACGTCCCTCTAGGCAATTGACTCAAGAGGGCCTTGTTCCTTTAGTCGAGACTCAAGGTCTAGTCAAGGATTCTCCGCATTGTGAATGAAAGTGAAACAAGTTAGAGATCATCAATCGGTAATCTGGCTAGTGGCTAGGGGGAATCATACCTAAGTGAGTTCCCAACCTGTAATTAGATTAACTTTAACTGTAGTTTGCTAGAGTAGTTTTAGTTCTTTCATCTTAATCTGTTTTGCTAGATAATGAATTGAAGCTGAGTAATAGTAACTCTAGAGACCCGTGGACTCGATATTTATTACTTGTGCCACTATACTGCAGTCACTTTCATTGGTTACACTTGGCCATTGTTAGGAGTTGTGTTTTAGCGAGTCAGCGCCTGAGCCTGAAGGAAGATGGGATTGGGCATGGGCTTTCAGTTCAGCCTGTGTAATTTTTGAATGGGTAAAACGGGTAACCATATTACCCAAACGGGTATTTGCGGGTAACCCTACCCATTGTGGGAATGTACAATCCCAAGTCCCGTCCGTTAATAATTTTACGGGTAATATGGGTACCCGTAACCCTCAAATAAAGGGACGGGGATGGGTATACCCAAATACCCGTTTTCCGTTGCCCACCCCTAAATTAATTACAAAGTTGAAAGTAAATTAAACTTACTTGACATCATAGGTGGCATTTGCTACATGTCGTAGCTCCTCATCTTGCGTCCAGCATTCACGCGGGTCTTGAAGTGTTAACAATGGAAGATGCTCCAATGTCTAGAGCTAGAGGATTGCACCACCAGCTTGTTTCGCTCCCACCTTCGAGCAAGTACACAGCTCCCTATATACCCCAGCTAACACGGCCGACCCCCAACTCTTTCTCCCATTGTCGTCCCAATCACCGAGGAGCAACGACAACCACATGCCACCTATCCACCTGTTCGCCTTGCCGGGGAACAGAAATCCACCAACCAGGCCAATGAGGTAGATGCGTGCATACCGCTCCATTTGATATTCAGGGGTGTTTGGGCCGATCGAACCTCATTTTGGATGTGAGTAATGAGCCACGAGATTGATATTTGACCTGCATTCATCGGTGGATGTCCACGTCCTTGGACTTCAGTCTGGGTCGGCATGTCAAAGCCGAAACGATCGAGAATCAGCGGCCCCTAGCCTTCTTCGGGTTTTCTCGAGCATCCGATGATGGTGATCGTCGTTTCCCCTTTGCGAAGACAGAATGTATGTGTTTCTGGGCGCCATCGCTCTGCCATTGCCGTCACCAGGTCGTTATCGAACTCAATCCGCATGAAGTGCCGCACCATATCCAAACCCGTCCTCTCTAGATACGGCGATAGTCGATCATGCCAAGCGAGCAAGTGTGTTGTCCCTCTATGTGTGATGGAAATAAGTGATTCCTACAAAAAAAAAATGCAAAAAACACCAAGTTGTTAGTCAAAGGAAAGCAAAATAAAAACCTTTCAAATTACTTAAATAATTAACAAATTAATATGGTACGGGGTATCTACCGGATTGTTGTGCCAAATTGCATGAGAGCGATGTGTTGCTTGTTCGGATAAATACTAAGCATCCCTTGGCCTAGGATCGTATATCTCGGCACCCATTTATAATTTTTTTTTATGAAATCAGATTATTTTGATTATAAAAAAATAAATCACCAAAGAAAAAACAAGGACGTACGTACGTACATACCTCAAAGCCTCTTCGTAGGAAATAACTCTAGGAATTCTTTTTGATGTGGAAGATCGAGTTTAGCCGCAACCACAGAGTATACTAAGAACAAAACTAGAGTGGGGGAATGGAGGGAGAAAGAAAAATTGTGTGGTGGTGTGGTTTGGAAGGGGAGGGAGGGAGGTGTGGTATTTATAGGAGCTGGATCCGCTTGAAAGAGTCACAGGTTCATCACCGTAGCAGTCAACTGCAGTGAAGACCCCGCAATTCTCGAAAGCGGTGAAAGGCGCGGATCACTGACGTGGGACGCTGTGAGGCGTCAAATCTATGGGGAAAACTAGAATTCACGCCTCACTGCATTCAACAACAGCGGTGAAGGGGCGGGGCGACGCAGACTGCTGACGTGGACTACAATCCATTCACCGCATTTGTGGACGATAGTGAATGCATTGTGGTCCACGTAAACGGTCCGTGTCCCCTCGCCTCTTCAGCGTGGCCGTTGTATCTGAGTGCTTCACCATTTTAGTGTACTGCAGTGATGATTGAAATTTCAACACTGCGTTTCACTAAAACGATGATGTGTTCACCGTTGCAAATAAAAGCGTTGAACACATTACTGCTTTAGAGGAACGCGATGAATTTCTTTATTGTCTTTAACAATGACGGTGAAGGTGAAACATGTGTAGTTTGGAAAAAAAAATTATAACGCATGTATTTTGGGATTTTTTTTAATAACATGTGTACTTTGGGATTTTTTCGATATTTTGTCACTTTTATTTATTATTATTATTAAGTGGACTTAAAGTGGGGCCTAAGACGGACTAATTGCATGCGGCGGATGGGGAGTGGAGTGCTCTGCATGCGTTGGGACGGGTCTCCGCGCTTCTCTTCGTTAAAGGGGGACGAATATTGGGTAATATCTATTTTTTATCCAAACCGTTTTCAGATTCGTTTATATTATCCAAATTTATTAAAATTCTATTAATTAGCCAAATCTTTCGTAATGTATCAAAATATTAGCCAAATCTTTCGTTATCGTTAATGATTTTGTAACTATTTTCTTAGTTGAAATACCAAATTTTGGAATGTTGACCTTCATGTGTCTCTTACAAGTCAATATTACTAACAAATCAATATTACTAACAAAATTGCAAACTGGAAGTCAATATTTGGCTAATTTTTAGTATTTCGATATGTCTGACTAATAAAAAATAATCCGAAAAAGGTTTGGCTAATAAATAGTGATTAATATGTTTTTTTGTTCAATTTGAGCCAAATTTGGCTCAATTTATTATTTTTTTTGGACCTTTTAGCTTTTTTAGTCATGATTAGAGAAGGTATTTTAGAACTTCTGGATTTTTTGACTACCTTTGGTCCTTTGGAGATGATCTAAAAATTAATCAATTGTTGGAGTATTAATAAAACTCTATGATCTGGGGAAATTATGGGCTGGGTTCTCTGGCCCAATGTTAGACACACGGCTGGGCAGACTAGCCTGGAGCCCTGGACTATCGGCCCATACCACGCTTCCGGCAGCTGAGCTGCGGGGCAAGTCGCAGCCGCAGGCAAACAATCCAACAGCGACGGGACAAAAAAGAAATTTCTTCAGCCGAGGTCCTGATTCGTTGGAAAAAGAGTGGAATCTCTCTGGTTCTTCGTCCGCAGCTTCGTCTGACATGGCAGGCGAGAACTCTGCCACCGGTGGCAGGACCGGCGTTAGGGTCGTGGTCGCCGGAGACCGTTTCACTGGTAAATCGAGCTTGATTGCAGCGGCGGCGACGGAGTCATACCCTGAAAACGTCACTCACGTTCTTCCTCCCACTCATCTCCCCGCCGATTTCTTCCCCGATCGAGTCCCCATCATCATAATCGATACTTCTGCCGCGTAAGCTCTTTCCCCACCTCGTAGCTTCGCCTTCGCTGATAATGAAATTTCATAGATCATTGAGACCTGAAAGCGACCGCTTTTCGCTTACACTTTTTGGCCGAAGTTTCCAACTGAGTGCTTCTACCCTCAATATCGTTCATCTTCTTAATTGCTGTCTCTTGTTATTATGACATTGGCGTTATTGTGGCTGTGCTTGTATTAGCTTGGAGAATAGAGGGAAGCTAATTGACGAGCTAAAGCGAGCTGATGTGGTGGTGTTAACTTACGCTTGCGATCAACCATTGACATTGAATCGTCTAAGTAGCTTTTGGCTCGAGGAGCTTCGCCGATTAGAGGTCTTATGCGATTATGGTTGTGTTTTCTATTGTTGATTCATAATGAAGAAATGCTCTTTTTTTGTGTGTGCTGATAGATAGAACTTGCTTGTCTCAGGTGAAAGTACCAATTATCGTAGTTGGTTGCAAGCTCGATTTGAGAGATGAGAACCAGTCAATCAGCCTGGAACATGTCATGAGACCGGTTATGCATGAGTACAGGGAGATTGAGACCTGCATAGAGTGCTCTTCGGTTACCCTTATGCAAGTAAGGCAACAGAGTTTGTTATTAATGTTTAGTTTGACTTCTAAAGCTTCCATATTTGCAGAAATGTGTGGTCCTTGCACCCTGCATTAATGCATTATTTGTATTGCTGGTAAAAAGGCATCTAGAATTCATGCAATTGCATCACTATTTGTGATCATAAGTTCTACTTGATGCATTGATGACCGATATATTGTTACTAAAGTAAGTGTGCAGGGAGGGACATGATTGTTTGCAGAGAGGATGTGCAGAATTAAGAAAGAATTGACTAGCGAGTATGAGTTAGTCCTTCATAGTAGCTTCCTTTCTATTCAATGGCGCTTAGGATCTCGCTAATTGGAAAACTCTATTACCATTTTCGGTTCTACAATTTGTGTTGAAGAAAAATTTATTGTTTCATTGTGTATCATAGTGATAGTTTATGTCTTCCAATATATAGAATTTGTTCTACTATTCTATTAGGACTCAACCATCATCCTGGGTATTTTGTAGGTTCCAGATGTTTTCTATTATGCACAAAAAGCTGTACTTCACCCAACAGCTCCATTGTTTGATCAAGAAACTCAATCTTTGCAACCTCGATGTCAGAGGGCACTTAAAAGGATATTTCTTCTATGTGACCGTGACATGGATGGTGCACTCAATGATTCAGAATTAAACGAATTTCAGGTTTCATTCTCTCTACTCTCCATCTTCAAAAAAAAAAAAAAAAAAAAATTCTCCCCCATGAATGCTTTTGAGAAGTCTGACATTAATTATATTTAAACAGGTTAAATGTTTCAATGCCCCACTCCAGCCTGCTGAAATAGTGGGGGTGCGGAGAGTTGTACAAGAAAAGAAGAGGGATGGAGTTAATGACCTGGGTCTTACCCTCGAAGGCTTCTTATATCTACATTTTCTTTTCATAGATAAAGGCCGTCACGAAACAACCTGGGCTGTCTTGAGAAGGTTTGGCTATGGTGATAATCTAGAACTCCGAGATGATGGCCTCCCAGTTCCAACTAAGCATGCTTCTGATCAGGTGAGCCCTGTACTGAAAAACTGAAATTTTGACTTGTGTGCTTCATATGTACTGGCTTTTTATTGCTCTAACGTTTACTTCCATTTATATGAACCAATGTTCTGCACGTTTGCCCACTTTTTCTTGCCATTCAATGTTGGATTTTTCTGTTTCAGTGGCTGCAAGCTTAAAATTATTCTTGGTTGGTGAATATTTTTGTCTGAGGAGACTATTTTGACCTTGTATATTTTGCATTTATCCCCTGCTGCATTCTGTGTGTTGGAGACCTTTTACTTATGGCCATATTTTAACTTGTATACTTGCAGAGCATTGAGTTAAAAACGGAGGCACTTGACTTTCTACGTGGGACCTTCCGCTTGTTTGATACTGACAACGTAATATATTTACTGTTTTCGCTATAATCCACTTATAGAGTTCTGGCTGGTTGACACTAAGTACTGATTTTTTTCTTTTTGAATTGACAAGCATGGAGCTTTGCGGCCAACTGAGCTTGATGAGTTATTCTCAACTGCTCCTGAAAGGTATCACATGTCATACTTGCCTCTGCTCTAATTTCAATGTCATACATCCTTATGTTAGACTTAGATGATCATTTTCTGCTAAATACCACCTCTTAATTGTGTTTATGCAAAATATTAACCATCAGCTAAAGATATCATAGAGTGAGCCGATGACAACAACAGTCTGTCCTTCTTTCCTAATTTTTCATGTTCGCTACTGCATGTTAAGTACAGCTGATGACTATCAGTTCGTCAACCCTCAAATGAGATTGTTTGGGCTTCTCCTGATTCCAAGCTAGAGTTTCTTTATACTTATGCTGTTCTATGTATTTCTTTATATGTAGTCCTTGGAATGAGGCTCCATTTAAAGATGCAGCAGAAACAACTTCCCAAGGAAATTTGACTCTGAAGGGATTCTTATCAGAGGTTTGTATATGTACTTTTTCTCATGTTGTGTTTTCCTCTTATTGGGATTAACAACTGAATTTGTTGTTTCCAGTGGGCCCTTATGACACTGATGGATCCAAGGCGCAGTTTGGCTAATTTAATATATATTGGATACAATGGGAATCCAGCTTCAGTTCTTCGAGTTACTAGACGAAAATCTGTTGACCGTAAGAAGCAACGCAGTGAAAGAAGTGTTTACAACTGTTTGGTCTTTGGTCCTGAGAATGCTGGAAAATCTTCAATGTTGAATGCTTTGCTGGGAAGGTAGTGCGAACATGATGTTCTCTAATTTATTCTCATGGAAACCGATCTTTGCTTTGGACACAGAATTGTTGGGGATTCCTTTTTTGGTCTGTAAATGATTATGATTACATTCTTTCGTGTGACATTGACAGACCGTTTTCAGCAAGTCACAATCCAGCGGATGAGAGATATGCAGCGGATGTTGTTGACCAGCTTGGGGTGAGTTTGATTGATCTATCTTGTATCTTTTATTCTTGTTTTCCGGTTCTTATCACCTTGGTGAAATTTGAGACACTAGTCCATGTAGGTGTTATGGCGGAACTGAAACACGACATTCATTTGCTTCCTAGAATATGATATCTGATGTTTGGAAGTGGACAGTACTTCTTCTTATCATCAAGCCGCTCGACTAAGCTGTGCAACTTTTCTTTTGCCTTTGACCTATACTTGCAGGGTAACAAGAAGACTCTCATCTTGCGAGAGGTACCTGAAGATGGAGTGAAAATTTTGCTATCAAATAAGGAATGTCTGGCAGCTTGTGATGTTGCAGTGTTTGTTTATGACATGTAAGTTCATTGGATGTGGTGCGTTCAGAAACACTTTCAACCTGTTTCAATAGCGTTGGCTGTCTGCCTGCCGATATAAGTAACTTGTGCGTGTGCTTATTATTGTTCAATGAAAAAGATTACATGTGCTGCCTGCCGACATCAGTAACAGATATAGCCTTGAGATGCATGTCGTGTGTTTATATTCTTCCAAGTAATTGTGATAACACCTTTCCTTTGATTCTATAACTTTTCCAGTTAGTATGACACCACCAGATATGATTGCTAAAGGTTCCTTTTTTCCCAGGATATCTTATTCTTCACAAGGGGTAACTATTATATAATGATTAATATCTGTAATCTCCATTGTGACAGTAGCCTGTAATATGTTTATGATTTTCAGCTCGGATGAATATTCATGGAAAAGAACAAGGGATCTGTTAGTAGAAGTAGCTAGGCAAGGAGAAGAAACTGGTTATGGGGTGCCTTGTCTCCTTGTAGCTGCTAAGGGTGATTTGGTTCCATACCCCATGGCACTTCAAGATTCACTGAAGGTAAACTCTTTCTTCCTCTGCCAATGTTTATGCTTAAGATGTATCTCAATAATTTTTCAATACTTTATGTTTCACATTACCGAACACCATTGGCGATAATTGTGAAATCTACTGTCAGGTTTGTCGAGATTTGGGAATAGAAGCTCCTGTAGCGGTGAGCATGAAGACTGGAGATCTGAATGACTTATTTGGGAGAATTCTTGGCGCAGCTGAATCTCCTCATCTCAACATTCCTGAAACAGAGACAGGGAGGAAACGCAAGAGCTTCCGTCGCCTCGTCAATAACTCTCTACTCTTCGTCTCAGGTACGAGCTTGAAACAAATTGTAATTATTCTACCTACGCAATCTAGTATGTTAATATTGGTGTTTAAATTGTTTATCTGGATACAGTTGGGGCGGCTTTTGCAGTTGTTGGCATGGCCGCGTTTCGAATGTATAATGCAAGAAGGAATTCTTCTACCTAGGGGTTTGCTCAACTGAAGTCCGTTAGCAGCAAAGCCACAATTGAAGGTGATCTGCCCAATTTTGCAAGCATATTATAATTCAAAGGAGGATAGAAAAGCCCCTGCTCCCTATGTAAATAATGGTACTGCACTGATTCTTTTTTCTTCCCACATCCCATTCTTCGATTGAAATGGCTCGTGTTCCTGAATCCATTTGTTTTTATTATCAGTTAAACCTGGGCAGAACCCTGTAGGATACAAAATATCATAGGGTGATTATTTTTCAGGAATATGATATCTGGTGCTATTATATATTGTTTCAAAAATCATACTGAAGACTCTTTGGATTGAGAAAAATGTTAATGGGAAGTGAGTAGAAACATCATTTGAAGCTTGGTCTTTACATAGAACGATCCTGATTTGCAGACATGTAATAAGAGTAACAATGTGTTAGAAACACGTTTTCCTTAAGAAAACGGGGTTTCTACCATAATTAACATTATTGTTAATATTAGGTTTTATTAAATATGGTTAGTAGTCTTTTAGTAGAATTAGGTTTAGTATTAGGTTTTCCTATCTTTTCCTATAAATATGTACTTGGGTATTCCGTTACAATTAAGCAAGAACAATTATTCAGAAACGTATCTCAAACCCTAATCTCTCTCAAATTCGTCACCTATCCCTAGGCCGTCGGCCATTCTTCTCCTCGATCCCCAATTTCCTCTTCTAAATCCCTAATCCCCAATTCTGTTCTTCCCCAAATCCCCAATCTCAATCCCTAATTCTATTCGTATAAACCCTAATCCCCAAATATCAAACCCGTTAGAAACTTTGTTTCTAACATTTGGTATCAGAGCCCGGTTCGAGAATCGACTTCACCACAACTCTCAACCGGGGACGATTCTACAACTGGTTCGACGATGAGCTCTTCAAAGCTCTCGAACCTGTCGTGGGCTGAGCTGCGTGACCGAGCTCGCCGCATCGGACGCCGTTGGAGCTCCGAAGAGTCACCGTCCGTTGCTGCCTCGACTTCACTTTCTAGAACCATTGAGGCCATGACCCCTGTGACGGAATCACAAACAACCACTCTTGGTGTCACGGCGCAAGCACCAAAACAACGAGACGAAATGCCACCAATAGACCAAGGGGGGAAGCTTCCTGTTGTGGCTGCAATCAAACCACCGCCACTACCCACAACTAAAGTCGCCTCTGGTTTCCTCAAACCCACAGCAAGCTCGCCGTCACCCATCACGACCGGGACACAAGACACCAGGAGTGACGAGATCTGCCCGAAGTTGGCGGAGCTCCTTGTCAGCACCGGCCGACGACGAGAAGCAAGGGCGGAGATCAAGTTGGCGGCACCGGGGTCATCGTCGACCAGCCGCCTGATGTGGGAACCGCCGCCAAGGAAGGATCCGCTAGAGCTCGAGATGAAGAAGGAAACGGAGGCGCGGATGACCAAAATCAATCGACGATGCGGAACTGGTTCGACGATGCAACAATCGGAGGTGTCTTGCTTCCTGTCGTCGATCGATGGGGAGAAAGAATCGAGGACCAGTAGCGCGGAGTTGGGATCTTCTCGACGTCGTCGCGTGAACTGCATGCCGACTGAAAGCCAGACAAAGAAGTCAATCGGCGACGAGGTGAAGACGACGATGATGGATCGCCGGGGTAACTCGCCGATAGCTCCATTCGCGGCGACGAAGCCCAGGCAGGCGGAATCCGGGACCAGAGCGGCGGGGATGATCATACGGCTGCTGGCGGCATCGGATGTCGCGTCGAACGGCGGGGAGAGGCAACCTCGAAGGCCGGAATCCGGTTCGACTCCTCACCGCGGGCTGAGTTGCTTGCCGCCGGGAATGGTGTCGGATTGGGGGTCGGAAGCGGGATCGCCCTTCCCCGACATGGTGGATGGATCGTCGGAGGAGGAGGCAAAGCTGAGAACGACGGCGGATTCGAGCAGATCGCCGGGTCGTCGGCGGAATCGTGTGCTGCCGGAGAAGAAGAAGACGAAGTCGGGGAAGGGTGGCGGCCTCCTTCAGCCGCTTATCTCCTCACTCCACAAGGGGAAACCCTACCATTCTCTAGGGCCAGAATGTGGGCTCGTGGGGTTCTCCCTGGGCCAAGTGGTCTTGGGCCAAATGGTTGGTCAGACTAGGTGGGAGCTGAACCCGAAAATCTCAGGATTTGTTCCAGGCCGGATAGCCGATCGGGCCGCGTTTTGGATCGGGCTTACAACTAAGGGAGAAGTCTGATTCGTCCCATGTCTCTGGGGAATAAAGGGTGGGCCGAGTTTTCAAGAAATGTTGGGGCCACCAATTGATTGTTTGGTTGGATTTATTTTGTAGGGAAGAAATATGAAGGAAGAAGGGAGTGGGCTCGTTGGGATCGAAGGTGGGGTTTCCGTAAAGCTTAACCTAAACAAACTTGGAGGAGGATGGGGCCCAAAAGAGCTTCTCTTTGTTACCAAGTCCATCGAGGAATTTATGGCGCTACTTCTTGATGAATTCAAGTTGGTGAGTGACAGGAAACATAAAGAAGAACAATTCTTTGATTCGTATAGGGTGAATTTCGAAAAAGAAGAAGAGGAATTGAGCGTCTATGAAGAACGTGACATGTGTCACATTGTTCGAAAAGGGCCAAGGAAGGTTGGAGTTGTGCGAGATGAGTTCGTTCGAGGGGTCGAGCACGATTGGAAGAAAAGAAAACGCAAAAAAATGGAGCAGCCACGGCGTGGATTGCACAGTAGACGGGAAGAAGTGGGTCGAGTTGATCAACCTTGAGGGCAAGGTTGGTCTCAAGGGGAAGGGGATGTTAGAAACACGTTTTCCTTAAGAAAACGGGGTTTCTACCATAATTAACATTATTGTTAATATTAGGTTTTATTAAATATGGTTAGTAGTCTTTTAGTAGAATTAGGTTTAGTATTAGGTTTTCCTATCTTTTCCTATAAATATGTACTTGGGTATTCCGTTACAATTAAGCAAGAACAATTATTCAGAAACGTATCTCAAACCCTAATCTCTCTCAAATTCGTCACCTATCCCTAGGCCGTCGGCCATTCTTCTCCTCGATCCCCAATTTCCTCTTCTAAATACCTAATCCCCAATTCTGTTCTTCCCCAAATCCCCAATCTCAATCCCTAATTCTATTTGTATAAACCCTAATCCCCAAATATCAAACCCGTTAGAAACTTTGTTTCTAACACAATGTTGTAGTGTTTACAATTTACATACTTGAGTTGGAAGAGGGAAAAGGAAATTGCAGAGTGAGGAGAAAGGGGAGAGGGGAAAGCAAAGCCAACTTGAGATTTGCTGTGTCTGCTTCCGGGACAGGGTCAATCAAAAGATCTAGGAGACAAAAGCAGAGATGGCTACTTTGTTTGTTTGTTTTTTTCTTCTTCTTTTTTGGTGTCTTTTTTTGTTTTGTATTGTGTTTTCTTAGCTTCTGTGATGAAGCCATCAATGCTGTATGGAGTAACATGAACTCGAAGTGGGGTTGGGAATCATCAACACTCACTCTGCTGCTTGTTATACAAAAATTTCAAACCGGATTTATAGACCATCGGGGTGGGCATGTGTACTCTTATCAACGCGACCTATCACATTCTTGACTAGTTCTAGTCTAAATTTAAGGTCATTAGAGGTCACACAACTTGCACTCAATTTCTTTTTAGCTAATGTGTTTGATCTCTAGCGTCTCATCTTTTATAAATCCTGTATGTGTAACATCACAATATCCTCTTGGCATTGAGTTGGGGGCTAATAGTCTACTATTTTTGGCGCTTTTTAATGTTTGCTTAATATATGATTGATTTATATATTATGATCTAACATTAAATATATAGGGGACTACAATATGTCTGAATTACACACAACTCTATACAAGTCAAATCATTACATATTTTGTTTAGATCATACTTGTAATACTCAAGATCGGTCGATCATTAAATTTATAAAAATGTCCTTGACAATCATAAATTATTCTCTTTGAAAAGTACAACCAAAAGATCACGATAATCGAATCCAAATTCAAAGAGAAAAATCACTCTTAACAAACAAATACCATCGAGCATGTCTCAAGTTTATTAATATACAATGCATAAAAATTAAGAGGATTAATTTATCTTACTAATTTTTATAATTGTGATTGTGAGGTGGATAATTTAAAGAATCAAATAATATTTTTTTATACCTTTTAATTGATACATTACTTATTTAATGGTCAAAGAAGAGAGTTTACTTCCACGAAGGACAAAGTTAACAAAATTGGATCAATAATGAAATGAGTGTTGGATAGCAAGCAATGAAGAAGATTTTAGTGGTAAATGTAAAACTTTTATTATAAAGCAAGTGACAAAACGTATAATTTAGCACAAAACGTTCACAACCAAAGGTTGCAGCGAAAAGCAGGTCATCCAATAACAACAAAGATAAGAGATAAAATAGAACATTAAACTATGATAAACACATAATTTCAAGAGTATGGGTGAATTCGGATTACAAGACCCCCACTCGTTACTAACCAAGAAACATTGAGTCCAAATTTTAACACCCACATCAACCCATTTTCTTCATAAAATCAAGAATTTGATGTTGAGCTAGGTTGAGTGGCACTGGTAAAGCGATGGATCGATGATGTTTGCATCATCTCTAGCATTGTCTTAGGAAGGCATTCCTCCAGCAAGGGTTCGGTCGCCTCGTTTACTAAAAGGAATCCTAAGATCATTCATATACCTCTAAATAGCCTTACGCTGCTCAAATCAAGTCTAATCCTAAAATTCTGACCTAGTTCTGAGACTCAGTTGTAGGCTAGTAGGGAAGAGTTTGAGAGACAAGCCACAACATAATCAAGCATAAATGAAGCATATAATCACTGAAACAAATCCATACACAAACCCTAACACAATTATATCTACATTCAAAACTAAATTATAGGATTTGGGTGTTTTAGCTCTTAGTACCTTAGAGGACTACTCAATAAAGTAGGGAAGAAGATACATGTAGAGAAATAGAAGAAGACTTGAATTGGGTATAGATCTCCCTTCCTCCTTGACTCATCCTTCTTCGCCTTCTTCTCTTATTCTCCTTCCTTTAACTCTCTATATACTTGCTCTCACTCAAACTAGAAATTTCTCAATTGATTTCAGCATCCTAAATGAAGGGGAGAAACCCCCTATTTATAGATTTTAGGATCTCTGCCAAGTTCACAATGAAACTGGGAAAGATCGCGGGCGCAATATGGGAAGGGGAGGCCATGATCTTCGGCCTTGCCGTTTTGCGCTTCGATGGCTAGGAAGTTCGCAGCCCGACTTCACGATCGCAATCTCTCGCTGGCTCTGATGCACAAAGTCGTGAGTCGACTATCAAAAATTTATGTTTCTTTCTTGTTGGCTGCTCCAAGAGTTTGCGCCTGAGGCCTCCTTCTCCGCGATAGTGATCTTAGCTTTGGAGGCTGCAATCTCGCTATCCAGCTTTCCGTACTCTATTCCCGTGATCTTGTATGCCCTGGCCGTGATCCTCAGTTTTTGCACATTTCTCTACACTTGTGCCCTCTTTTGGTACATAAAACATTCATATCTTCCAATACACCCTAAAATGCTAACATTTTCTCCGAGTAACGAATAATGGATTAATTTGACGATATAGTAACCATGAAGACCATGTAATGACTCGAAATGATCCTAAACTTGGGATCTAAATAACATAATTTTCGGTGTTATCAACTCCCCCACATTTAGGTGTTTTCTTATCCCCAAGCAAACCTACTCAAACAAGTATAACTTGATAAACAATCAACATGGGTATGAGTTATAGTTCTTCATTGTACTAGTTAGATTGTTAGAATGGCCGGGTCGAGTGAACGTTGCTCCCATTTCACTGTGAAAACACAAACTCGCGAACGAGGACCATGTTGACTAAGTAGGTCAAGACATTCAAGATTTGCACCAGGGTACTTTCGAAAACAATGAAAAACAATGGACTCTAAAAGGTGCTCTTTATTCTTCTTTTTTCAAGGTACGAGTTATTGTTTTTTGTATCACTTCTTAAAACTTTTCCGCACTTGGCGCCAAACATTTGAAATTGCAAATCGGCATCTCTCTCTCATGACTGAGAGCTAAATGAACATTGTCTTCCCTATCAAGGTCCCATGTGGCAAACTTGATGGTCGGTTTCATTGATTGAGCACTAGTTCCCAGCATGCAATCCACGTCTAATACACCCTAAACGCTAATATTTTCTCCGAGGAACAAATAATGGTGAAATTTGACGATATATTAACCATGAAAACCATGAAATGACTCGAAATGATCCTAAATATGGATTCTAAATAACACCATTTTGTCTGTTATCATCCCACAGTAAATGCGACATTACAATCCTTGAAAATCGCCATAACGATGACTCCAAAACTTGTTATGCATGCTTTATCCTTGCTTTTAACCATTGAGTCGTATGTATCTAGACGACGAGGCATTGATGTGGCGCTATGCTATCTCATTGCATACATGAGTAGGAGTTGGCACCCGCCAAGGCATGGTCATTTACTAAATGGAGATGTTTGTCATCTTTACTGTAGTATAGATGTTGAGATCTTTTTGGGACAAAAGTTCCATTTCTACACAGACTAACGGAGCTTGAAGCATCACTTAGATCTACATTTCCACACCATGAGATCAACAAAAGTGGTTTGATAAATTGTTTGGGAGGGATATGACTATGAGATACACTACAAGTCAGACTCCGCCAACTTAGAAGCATACATATATATATATGGGTTATCCATAAGTGGGGGATTCGCTATTCCTATGACATTTGTGGAAGGATGTGTTCTCTTCCTGAGTTAGGGCTGTCACCAAAGATACCGACGACTTGATGGAGGTCGTTAGTCGTTGACTCGAGCCGTATCTTTACTGCTTTGCTCACCAACAATGGAAAAGTAGTTGGTTAGCTTTGCATCCTTGGGTAGAATTTCAACATATATAACACCACGTTTCATAACTCGATTTGCATGACATCGTCCCATGCACTCTATGGTGAGGTATTGATGTGATGAGAGTCCCCTGGAGGCAGTTGATCAATGGTGGTCAGCTTAAGACAGCCCGTGGAATAGTAAATACTCCGTATATTAAATACACGTATATGTACCCGTATCTATTTTATCCGTTTAAAACCTCCCTATCCGTAATATTGTCAATTCGTATCCGTAATATTGTCAAGCCGTTTCAAAAGATAGACCCGCCCAAATGCGTCCGGGAGGTGGTGGTATAAATTATATTTGGACCACGTTTACGTTGACACGTTTAGGTTGGCAATTCCTATACCAAAAGAATGCGACGCTCTTATACATATTTACGTACCTGCTTAATCCATTCATGACCATCAAGAGTCGGATCTTGAATGTCGTATCGAAAGAGAGGATTTGGCCCCAGATGATGTCTGCAAAACCAATCTGGTCCGGCCAACCTCACAATACATGAAGATTTTGGATCTCTACTTGCAATGTTCTCATCTTGTTCTCTACACTGGATATTTCACTTTGCAACGCTAGAACCTTGTCTAGCCTTTCTTGTGCTGCATCTTGGTAAGGCTTGCCTATGGTCTTCACAAAATTCTCTAGACTATTCACAGTTTTTGACAGATCCTTCTGCATTGCTTCTTCTACTTCAAGTGCTAAGCCATCCGCAATCTTGTTCACCTTATCAATCATCGCCCTTCTTCGTGCAGGAAAGTTCAGGATCGCAATGTATCTATCACAAAAACCAAGGATGATTATTCAAACAACTTAACGTGGTAAGAAATCGAGGACGCGCTACAGAGTACAGAGATAAATTACCCTCCTGCAGAACAAAAGCCAAGAGCAAGAAGATCTTCCAAAGTAGTGGGTAGCACTGATGTCAAAAGAGAGGCCAGCAAGCCAGCAGCTCCAATGCCACCAAACGTGCCCAAGAACTGAGATTCAACATAAAACATTCCTCAAGAATTGAAGCATTAACTTGTCATGGATGATATAGCTAATTGCATGCCAAGAATTAATAATAACCAACCGATTCACGTATTTCTTGTTCGAATAACTTGGAAGCTTGAACAACAGTCACGTCTTCTAGTACTTTCAAGCTGGAGTTATCGACTTTCTTCAGCGACTCCAAGGCATCCAACTGCATCTCAGTGTTCCGGTCAATAATCAACGGCCACCTGTTATCAAAAGATTCTCTATACAGTTTTGCTTCACGGGAATTGTTTGAATTTAACCATGTCAGATATTCTTCAAGAAGTTTCTGCATGGAAGATACGAGCAACAGTCATTCAAATCCAAGACCCCAACACATAGTTTAACCAAATTTGTTTAGCATCTTGCCAAGTTAAAAAACGAAGGAAAGCGGTAAAAGAAAAGAAAAGGTCACTTTTAAGCCACAGCTGGAACTTACTTGAGCA
Source organism: Linum tenue (assembly GCA_946122785.1). Taxonomy (NCBI): domain Eukaryota; kingdom Viridiplantae; phylum Streptophyta; class Magnoliopsida; order Malpighiales; family Linaceae; genus Linum; species Linum tenue. Next base: position 49,508,381 of record CAMGYJ010000007.1, on the reverse strand, counting down.
TCAGAAAGTGCTGGAGATATTATCTCGGTTTGAATCTTCAAAGTGGATGGCATCACAGACTTCTCCTTGAATACATATGAGGCAACCAGATTAGGATTTGATAACTGCAGTGTTGAGTCTATCAGATCCACAACACGGATTTTTGTTGCTTCAATCTGAAAATTCATTCACCAATATCAGAAACACAAGCCAAAAATATTCCCAAATTTGTGTGTGCACTGAGCACACATGAGGAGATTTCTTCTTTAAGACTATACCAAAGACAGAGCTTTTCTTCTCCAAGAGAGGCTCTCATTTTCAACCCTTGCAGTGTAATCTTCCAGACTGTCAACTAGTTCAGCTGCATATGCTACATCCTGCTTGGCAAATCTGCAGTCTTGTTTTATAAGAGAATCACAACTGGAGAGCAAACGCTCAGCAATTCGTATTGGAGTTTCGAGTTTGAGCCTCATTCTTTCCATTCCAGTCCTTGTCGTGCCATCTAAAAAGCTATACAAGAACTTCTCAAGCTCATAGAACTTTTCGATTCTCCAGTGAGAACCTGTGTGGGCACTGTGGAGATCTGAAGATGCCAATTTTGCTTCAAGTGCAAACCGAGCAGAGACAGGGTAGACAGTCACACTTTCTGAATTCAACAGCTTCCTCGTATTCTCCTTGATGAATGACAAAGCCTCTTCAAGCTGCACAAAAGTCATGCTGAAATTTTAACACCATTCCAATTCCAGAAAAAGTTAAGGTACTTCCAAATTAACAGCATGAACAACATATGAAAGGAATACCGAGTACCTCACTGTCATCCCGGTATAGATCAGACTTGTTTAACACAAACACTATCTTCTTTCTCCACTGCTGGGTATAACGTAGAAAAGTTACCTGCAAAATATCCCCATCAGTGAGAAAACTTGCGTGCAAGGACAAGCCTCTTGTTTGCTTCATCAATTAGCTCACAAGTTCGACTTGAGCTCAGCTCATTTAAGAATCTAAATGGTTGAACCCCAAAACTAAACTCTAAATAGGTTACAAATTAAATACCCTAAATTTTTTGTCATGATGAAAAAACACAAATAATAGTAAAAAAATTTCATCATAATTGTTTCCAGGTCATATACTATGTTGGTATCATAACTAACTCATAAATTTTAAATAGTTCATATATGATAATCTAACAAACTTATAATTATTAACAAGCCAACTCATAAGCTATATATCGATTTGCTAATAAGCTGCTAGTCGAACAGCCTCGCTGGCCACATGACGAGTCAGCTCACGAGTTGAACTCAACGAGCCACCGTGTCGTGTTGGCTCGCTGAATATGATTTAGCTCAATCTCGACATTAACGAGTTGAGTTTCAAACGAGCTTTTCCCGAATCGAACGCCGAGCCGCTATTGAACAACTTGGCTCATTTGCAGCCATGTGCAAAACCAATAATGTACCCTTATATTGATATAATCCAAAACCAAATTACAGGGTAGCATCATATATGTGGTGCGAGATCCAGTCAGACATGCAATGAAAACCAACTTCAGATGAGCCCTAATCACATTCTACTCCCGCACTTTGCAAGGCACAAGCAATGATCTTTTGCAGGTTTCATCAGGACAATGTAAGTTGCATCAGAACTACAAGCTGTAGCTTGTCTATTCAAATTTCAAACATTTAGAATCCATCACCAAGCTGTGTTATAAGCAAACAGATATGACATACCTACCTCACTTTCAGTTAATGGCCGGTCAGCAGAAATTACAAAAAGAAGCAAATCCGCCCGAGGTACAAATTCCTCTGTGAGGCGTTGTTGTCGTTGGAGAATAACATTGGTTCCTGGGGTGTCAACAATATTCATCTGTTTAAAAATGTTGAGCCATATTAGTCATCATCACGAGGTCATGTTTCCCTGACAAGGCATATCTGACTCATTTAGCAAATAGAAAGAACCGAGTTCACTTCTTTCATTTAAAAGCAATCTGAACTGCACTCATCTAGCTATATTCCTATGATCAATCTGACATCAATACTAACAACTTTCTAACTGAGAACCACTAGGGGAAAAATTCATCCTGTTCTTAATCAACACTAACTATACTTCAGACTGGAAGTCCTTATCATCACACTGACTGAATTGAAGTGATTCAATATAAATCAGTTCCCCATCCATATACTATATGCAAAAGTCCAAAAACTCATACTCTAACAAGTTGTTGTAAGAATTAAGCTGCATAAAGAATTAATCCTAACAAGGATCATTCAGTAAATGAAGAACTATAAATGCACGTTACCCTAACTAACACTGATAATAAAAGAACAAAATCAATATACAATACACTGATACAAGAACAAACATGTAAATCAATAATCCAGAGGAACTGAATAATCCTTGCTACATCCAGGAGTCTACTAGTTAAATAAGAATGAACTCACTTCTCTAAGAATTGGAGCTGGAAGATAGCAAACAAATTGGCCATCTGGATGTCGTTCACATCGCTGTTGCTCTTGAGCATCATCCGCAGAATAGCGCAAGAATGTAATCTCATTGGTTGTAGGGACAACGCCTTCTCTGAGGTATCTTTCCCCAAGGAGAGCATTAATCACACTTGATTTACCAGAGTTAAATTCACCCTGCTCAGACCAAGTATGATAAAGAATAGTGAGAGACGAAAAGCCTCAGCGGAATTTCTAAGGGTAAGGGCACTAATCCCAACAAGTATATCTAAAATGCATAATATTCACTATAAGATATTTCTGCAGATGAACTTCTCTGCATAAGGAACATAAGATATGGAACCAAAACAAGATATGATAGCATGAGCCAGAAAAATTATTGTCGATTTCATCATAAAATGGTACAGTTAAACTAATAGCACTATGGTTAGTGTGAGACTCCAGCACTCCACTTAAAGACGTGACGAATTGTCCCCAGAAGCCAATAAAGTATCCCAAAATGTACAGAAAGGAGACCAAATTGAATGTGAAACCATTGTGGTTGAAGACTTTGCATTAGGGTGCCGAGTAAGGATAAGAGTGAAAAAGAACCAGTTGAATTGGAAAGATAAAACTAGAAATGCCTCTGCCATTATTTTCATTGGTCACACAGAAGTTGTTCAAAATGAAAGGGGAAATGAAAGTGTGAAACCAGAGCCGGAAGCATGAAAGCGCCCTCTAATCTTACTCTTATCACGCAAATAAAAAGGGTTCATTTGAAATTGAGAGCTAATACCAATGCATATCCCTGGAACCAGAGTTTGTTGGAGTTCAGCACACAATTACCACTATAGCCAGTAAAAATGGCTCATCAATTTGAGAAACTGCATCAGCCAGAAGCGAGATTTCCTCCATCTGTCATTCAAAACCAACACCCTGATTCAAGCATCAAAACCAAGGACAACAGTGATGAAAGCATAGATTACCCAGATAAACCAAACTAAGCAATAATTCTCTGACAGAAGCTTACCATAGGGACAGCTTTCTTGATTATGTCGATAGCTTCAAGCAACAAAGATTTCTCTTTTGCTATGAGCTGTTTTTCTTGATCCTCCAGTCTAACGAACCCTGCCACAGTATCTTTCCCATTTACATCACCCAACCTCGTATCTCGTCTACTGGGCTGTTCGAATTCACTCTGAGCTTTCTGCTCAGGTTGAAACAACTGGCTCAAAGAATCATCACTGACCAGCCTCAAATCTTCCAATGACATAACATAACCACTGGGAACAGAATTGACGAATTGTGAGCCGGACTTCCCATAACCGACAAAGATGGGAATCTTCACACTCTGGAACCCGGAGTTGAATTGTGGATCGAAAGTCTCCTCATTACTAGATGACAAAATGAGGAAATCCGCCCCTTCGGAACTGGCTGCTTCAACAGCAGACTTTGGAGTTTGAACAATCTTCGCAACCAGGGGGAGAAGTACTGATTCGGACTTGGAATCCATCATCATGCTTCTTGCAACAATGGCCGGGAGACCTGAATAAGAGACCATTCATCGCGAATTGGAATTGAAGCAACCTCCATAATACTCGAAAAGTTAAACCTCTCTAAATCCTCACTCAACGTGAGGGGAAGAGAATGAAATGAAGAGATCGCCAAGAGACCAAACCTTGATCGGAGACGACGACGCCGCTAGCATTAACAGCGGAAGCAATGTCAACTCGCTCGGCAATCAACAAGTAGGCACGATCCCTGACGACTGATTTCAACAGACACGCCGCCTCGTAGAGCGCCTTCCCGCTCCCTTCGCCGTCGAGCACGACGATCCCGACCCAGCGCGACACCGCCCTGTCAATCAGATCCAGCGCATCGTCTCCGCCGCTCAAAACCTCTTCAGGCCGGAGCTGGAGCACGATGTTCGGGACCTTGATTTCGGGACGCTTGTAGCCGCCGGGAAAAAGCGTCCTCGGCTGCGCGGGCTGGTCAGCTGAGTACTGAGCGGAGGAGATGGTCGGTGTGGAGTGGACGGCGAAGTGGTGGAGAAGGGGAGGGGAGGACTTGAAGCGAGGGGGAGGAGGGAAGAAGGATGATGGGGACGGAGAGAATAGGAAGATCGAAGGAGCCGGCGGAGGGTGGAGGGAGAGAAGAGGTATCATCGAATCGAATTGACCGGCGGCGGTGGAGGAGTCGTCCGATTGTTGGTTTTTGGAGGGAAGGATGCAGTGTTGTGAGTGAGTTTGAGAGAAGGAAGATGAGCGGGGAGCCAGGAAAGAGCCTTATCTCCGCCCAACCTCGGCAATGTGATTTTTGCCCGCACATGTAATGTGCCGCCGTCATCTTATCCGTTAACAATTCACGAATAAGCGAATTAAATATCGCGTGAGAGATTACCGTAAAAGAGTCGATTAGGTGCATATTCTTATGGTTAATAACCCTTCATAACCGGGTTGGATCCGGTGCTTAAGCCTAGAAGTTTAAGCATATGCTTAAAGCATTTCTATTGGCTTACAGGAATTTAGTTAGTTTAAAGAAGGTAAGTAGTTAGTAGGTTGTTAAGGGTACATGGGGTATTATGAGAAAATAATTAATGTCATTAATAATTAGAACAATTGTTCTCTTTCCTAAACTCATAACTAATTGAAAATTCGGAACTATTTAATTAAATGTTATTATCTAATATTTATTCAAATTTTAAATTATAAATTGTAATCTAAATTTAATATTTAAGATTTTAAAAATCCGAATTTAATATTCGTAGCGACTTCCGTTAGCGTTATCAATGTTTTCAATGATATTATTAATGTTTTGACATGATTTATTATTGATATACTCCATCATTATTAACTATTTCAATATACTTATCAATGCTTTACGATAACATTATTAACAATTTTGGATCGATTCTTACCGATTTACATTTTAGTCGTCAACACTTATGAAGAAATTATTAAAATTATACCACATAATTAGTATTGATTCGAATAACATTTTTCACTGATTTGCAACATTTTGTATTGACAATACTTGCACAACATTAATAATTTCTTCATAATCGCCGATAATAATAAATAAACGATATTATACTTCATGAATATCTTAATAAAGCTGACATGAGAATTTGAAAATGTTAATAATGATTCTCCATAATAATGCATTAGCATATCATAGAAAATTTCTTCCATCCAATTTGATAATGACGATGCATAAAATTGATAATTCCTTCACAAACCCTAATAGCAATAAAAAATCTTTAATTGCTTTCTAATTCTACGTTAATAAACTTAACTTGAAATTTGAAAACGTTAATAATGATTCTAGTCGTTGTTGATAATTACCTTCAGATGAATAATAATAATTCTTCATATCATTGATAATATGTTGCATCCGGGTTTTTATTATTATTAATTGATAATGGTTAAAGAACACTAAAATTGATTCAGAATTATGAATAAATACATTTGTTTCAAATAAGTAAATAATAAATAATCATTAATATTATTGATAACTCATATGCTTCTGGTTGCTTCCGCTTTGGCAGGTTGCGCCATGTCGTTAACCTACACAAAGAAAAAATCCCAACAAATATATGTTATTACTACATTAGTAATTCAATATAAATAAATGAGTTCGTTTCTTTTAAAGTCACCAACATTAAAAAAATATTGAAACATTGATTTCAACACTCTAAATCGTTAATAACAAAGTTGTGTTTCGTTGAAAATACAATCAGTATACTTATTATTGATATACCCCGTCATTATTAACAAATTCAATACACTTATCAATACTTTCCGATTGCATTATTAACAATTTAAGACAAATTGTTAACGATTTATATTTTTTTGTCATCAAGCTAATGAAGGTATTATTAAAGTGATGTCGGATCATTATTAACTGTTTGAATAACATTATTATTGATTTACAACATATTTGTTAACGATTCACGTTTTCAATTCATGTTCGTAAGTAGACAATTGTTCAAAAGGAAAGCACTAAACTTTAACTAAGCTTGGCGCCTATATCATTAAAAAAATTCTGAACAAAAGTGAAAAAATAGGAAACAAATTTGATAATGACGTTATAACTCATTAAGACTATACCTATGTTCTATTAATAATTCACTACAGATGCTACCTTGAGGCATAGGTTTTGTCACTCCGTATGATGGCGGTGGAGGAGCCGCCAGGGGCATGCAGAGAGACCAATAGCAAGAAGCTACTGGAGAAAGCAGTCTGGAACTTGTGTTGCCTCCGGCCAACAGAAAGAACTCTACGACCACTACGCACAATCGTCCCCTGACGATGACCCCGTACGAAATCGACCAGTCGCCTAAACTCCAAGAGCAAGAATCTGACCGGATATTGACGGCGAACGGCACCGAGTGAAGACGGCGAGTGGGAGCGGAACGGTGCTGGGAAGAGAAGAGTGAAGGCCGACGGAACAATAAACCCTATCCGGCGGCTTTTGGGTTTAATTGGGGTAAACGGGAAATTTTATAATAATTATGGTATTAGATTAAAATTTATAGAATTAATTACACCATTTACATGAATACCCCTAACCGCCTACTAACTATTAACTCCTTATTAACCACCTAATCTCCTAACATCCAAGGGTGCGTTTGGATAAGTGGATTTTAAATGTAAGGTATTCGAAATATTAGCATTTGAAATGGATGTATTCGAAATATTAGCATTTGAAATACATGTAGCTCAAATTCATTGTTTGGATACTCATTTGTAATTTGTTTGTATTTTGTATTTTATGATTTTCAATTTCAATTTTTAATTTTCTGATCACTTACTACAAATTTTGGTAAATTACAGTTTGGTACCCAAAATTATTTTTTCTTACAAATTAGTACCTAAATTTTTAAATTTTTACAAAAAGGTCCTGAAATTTTGATGGTAAAATTACATTTTGGTACCTTTATATGTTTTGCCTCACACTATAGTACCTAAACTTTCCATATTTTACAAATAGGTCCATTCTTTTGTTAGGAGGTATTTCAAATCACTAGTTGTTGAAATGTATTTGAAGTTGACAAAAAATACACTAGACATGTATTTGGAAATCACCCCATGAATTTGACACAAATCCAAATACCAAATGTAATTAATATCCAAACACATGATTTGGTATTTGAAAATCCAAATCACAAATACCAAATCCAAATCATTGTATCCAAACGCACCCCAATAGAATTTCTTTAAGCATATGCTTAAACTTTTGGGCTTAAGCACAGGAACTTAGGCCCTTCACAACCTACTACATTAGCACCACATCATCGCATATAAAAGATCCCTAATTATTCTCTAAGAATTGGAGCTCTTCGGAGGTAGTCAGGTAGGTGTAAATTGGGGTGGGTGTGGTTACCATCCCACATATTTACGGATACCTATACTCACAAATATATAATTATGCTACCAATATCGCATATCACAGTGGTTAGTGGGTAACCACTACCCATTACGGGTTGGTGCGAGATGAGTGTGGTTACCCGAAAAAATCTATCTTTGCAAACATGTAGTTGAGGCCGCTACTAATGTATTTGTTGTTCGTAGCTAAACTATAGTAATATACAATTGTGTTGTTAGTGGAGATACAATTTTGTATATCTATCTTACTCAACGTGTAATTTTTTTCTTTTCGAGTTTGGTATTCAGCTTTTGTGTCAGCGAGATGTGATTTCATATTTCACCGGCTAAGGGTGGAATATGATAATTAAATATGATCTTATATTTTCTTTCACATAAAAGCAAAAACATACAGATAAAAGTTACTAAATTGTTCCACTTTTAAAGAATCAATTATTCTCTAGTCTCTCGATTATAGTGTTTTATAAACTAAAAAATTCTCACATAAAACTACTTAGGTGCATATTTGATTTTGGTGGCTACTTTAATTTTTAGCCTCCCACTTTTCACATACTATCATATTATAAATATCATATTATAAAGGTAATTTCGATTTTCTTCTTCTCTATATCTTATATCTTCTTTGTTAACTTAGTTTATTTATATTAATAAAGATCAAACTCGTGTAATAATTTATGAATTAATGCAAAAAAAAATTTGGTACGTGGAATCCATATTGTGCAAGGAGACATTTGTTTTGGTCATTCGAATTGAAGGGTGATAATAAATAAATATAATTAGTGTGATTATTGTTGTTTTTATGGGTTAACCGCGGTGGGTAGTGAGTAAACATTAATCACAAAAATTATTATTTTACTACCCACACCCAACCCACCACCCACAACTTGTGGGTATGAATCGTATGATTACCTATAATGGGTGTGGGTTGGTGTTGTTTAACTTCCACTCCTACGTGTAGGTCAAGCATAGATGCTCTATAGACTCTAGGGGACCCCAACACACCGGGCATCTAAGTGGTCCTACTCCACCCTTCTCCCTCAATGCTTCCACAGTAGGCAAAATATGACGCATCAATTGCCACAGAAAACGGTTAGGCGGAATTGGAAAACTGCACATCTTCTTCCAGAAACTCATATCCCAAAAAGACACTTCATCCTTCCATCCTGTCAATCCTCGCTTAATCTGGATTGTAGTATGATAACCTGACTTAACATAATAGAAACCATCAGTCTCCTTTGCCAAAATCAGCTTATCCCGAACTAGAAGTCTCGGTAAAGGAATACTCATTATCCGCAGCTTCACCTCCTTCGGAAAGCACTAATCCAAACAATCCACACACCAAGACCCCTCACTCGGAATAATTAAATCACACACCCTCGACATCTCATCTAGTAGCATTGAAGACAGGATCGAAAACTCTTTACTAGCGAACCCCAAACTCATGTATAACCCGAAACCCGAATGGTATCGCCCAACCCTACTTTGTAGTATAACTCTTTTCTCAATAGGTCACACCCACATAAGATACTACGCCATTCCCACGAAGGACAAAAACCCTCTCTAGCATTCAGGATATCCCTCCGGAAAAGTATTTCCCTTCTAAGACCGGAGATAATAAGCACTCTGGTTCGTACAGGATCTGTCAGGCCACCTTAGCAAACAGTTCCTGATTAAAATCCTCAAATCATCGTAATCCTAATCCTCCATCAAATTTACTTCATGACACCCAGTGTATAATGTCCCTTCTGTAGTATATCCCCACCAAAATCTAGCCATATGTTTATCCAATTTCCGGCAAAGGGTCACTGGTAACAAAAAGCATGACATCACATGAATAGACAATGTTGCAGCCACAAACTTTAACAAAGTCTCCTTCGTAGCACAAGATATATGCCTTTGTTTCCATCCCATTAGTTTAGACCTCCCTCATATACCGAAATGTCTTAGTCTTAGATTTATTTATCAACGTTGGTAATCCCAAATATTTATCATGAACACCAACAGCCCCCACACCCAAGATCTCCGCCATCTGCTGACTATCCAGCTGATCCAAATTTCGACTAAAGCAAACTGCAGACTTTTACAGATTAACTTTTTGCCAACTCAAATCCTGGTATACCTGGAGAACATTTAGTAGATTTTGACATTCCAGAACGGAAATCTTGAGAAACAAGTACGAATCATCATCAAAGAACAAGTGTGAAACACTTGGACTTCAAGGATTCACCTTAACTCCTATCAATCTCCTATCCAACACTGCCTGTTTCAATAAGGCTGCAAACCCTTCAATACATACAACAAATAGTAATGGCGAAAAAGGATCACCTTGCCTCAAACCTTGGTAAGATAAAAAATACCCACTGGGATTCCCATTCATCAATACAGAAAATGTCGCCGATGAAATGCATTCTCTAATCAAATGGAGCCACTGCGCATTAAACCCCATTTTCCTTATTATATCAAACAAGAAGGGCCATTAAACCCCATTTTCCTTACCATATCAACGTTTAGAGTCATATAACCCTTGTTTCCCTACCTCTTGATTTTGAGGTAATGCATGATCTCATGCCAATTAGTATATTGTCAACTATTTGCCTATCTCTCACAAATCCATTCTACTCTGGCGAGATCAACTTGGGCAGATGGATTGTCATTCTTTCTGCCAAAATTTTAGATATAATCTTATAATATATTTGACATAAACTAATCAGACGAATATGTTTCATTGATTCTACACCCTCCACTTGAGGTACCTATGTCAACCAAGTATGATTGAACCTTTTCAGCATTCTCCCATTACACAAAAAGTATTGGATAGCCTCAGTAATCGATTCACCAATGATATCCCAATACGCTCTATAGAACTTTCCTCTGAACCCATCAAAATCGGGAGCATGTGTTGCCCCAATGGAGAAAACCACTCTTTTAATCTCTTCTGGCAAAATTGTTGCAGTTAATTGGGCATTCATCTCTATTGTTACCACCGAATCCACAGGCAATGCCTGGATCTTCAAATACATGTCTGGAATCTCACATTCTGTATGAAAAAGGGATTCATAGAATCCACTGGCTATTGTTGCCTTTTCCACTTCACATGTCACCTATTCACCTGCACCATTGGCTAAACCTGCAATCTCATTCTTCATATGCCCAGTTGGGGTAACAATATGAAATAAGAATAATTCTGGTCTCTTTCTTTTAGCTAGGGCTGGTAATCGGTCGGTATCCGGTATACCGGAACTAGACAGTGTACCCACCGAATACCGAATGTTATCCGGTATACCGAATACCGAATAGTCGGTATCCGGTATTAATACCGGTATACCGAATACCGGTTATGAGGGCCTTTGCTGGTTTGACTATGAAAAAATTAGAAGAATAACACAGGCATAATCATCTAAGTTATCTAAGTCATCTAATTCACACAATCATCTAAGTCATCTAATTCACACAATCACACATGCTACTTCTCACAAACAATTAGATTCTCACCTGCTAGATGCTACTATGCTGCTGCCTGCTGGTGAAGAGAAGAGAAGAGGGAGGAAGATAGGGGCTCTGCCTCAGGGTCAGGGGTTTTGATCTTAATCATACACTTCTCCTATCATCTTTTTCAGTTCTCACCGTCCTTCCTAACCTTACAACTGGTCTGTGCCTTGTTTGCTTCTCCTTTTCTTTTCTTTCCTTTTTCTTATTTTCTGGATTTCATCATCTACATTCACTTCCGTTTCTCTTCCCATGTACAGATACAAGAATGACTAAAGATTGACAAAGACTATGACTAGCATGGATCTTGCATATGTGGTGTAAAAAAAACCTCCTATACCTCAAACATGGCATGTCTGTTTCAACCTCATCAGTACATCACTACCCTGAGGAGCCCCGACTGGGGTTCGGAGTAGTCGAGGGCCTCCTCTTCAAGCAGATACCGCTGTACAGCAATCGGAAGTCGTGCAGGGGTTCGAGCGCCTCTGGTATGATGCCCTGTTCCAATGCATATATAAAACCTGCACCGCGCGTTTTACTTTTTTTTTTATAATCGGTATTATCGGTATACCGGTATACCGTCGGTAACTACCGACTCTTATCCGGTATTACCGAATGTAAAATCACACGCCCGAATACCGATACGGTATCCGGTATACCGGATACCAGTTTACCGATTACCACTAAGGGTGTTCAAACGGTTTGGTTACCGTGGTAACCGTTTTAACCGGTACTATTTGGATAATTTGGTTTGGTTAATTTGGATAATTGGTTTGGTTTGGTTAAAGTTTTTAGCTTGTTTGATTTAGGTGGTTTGGTTTGGTTTCAGACACTCCTAACCAGTCAAACCAAATTAACCAGTTAATTAATTAATCATATATCTAACATATATTATATACACATACTTAATACTTTGCATAACCACTCAAGAGTTAACATTCATCCCTTTTAGACTCATATAAAATATAAAGCTCAATATTGCTCATATAGTGTATATTTGTATATAGAAATTGTAGACCACAACATATGGACGCCTAATTTAGATAAATTTCATACATTATGATGGATGAAAACTTGAAAGGAAGGTCATTTCCAGCCTATGATAATTGCTAAGAGACTAAGTCAATTTACACAAACACAACAATTCATTAACCCATACCATTGTCATAAATTTTTGTTAGGTGAATACTTCTATACTAATCGTAAGATAATTGTCTTAGTTGCATGTATTTTTGTTAAGGGTCAACTATAACTACGTGTTGATTGTTATGTTTTATTCATTATATAAATTGCGAATTGTTGCATTAACCAGAAAATTTTTATCATCAATGATAATGTGATTTTATATTGGTTAATCTGGTTAACCAATTAACCAAACCGATTAAACTTTAGTTTGGTTAATTTGGTTATTGTATTAGTTTGGACGGTTTGGTTATGATATTGTATTCCATGGTTAATGGAATTTAGCCTTATTTGGTTTGGTTATAACCATGGTAAACATTAGAACACCCCTAATTACCACCCCTACTTTTAGCCATTTAACGCGAGATTTTTGCTTACAATACAACTCTTATGCAACCCATTGCCTATTTAGTTTAGTTTCTAGCTCACCATCCCGCTGCCAATCAACGTCATGTTCGACCCTTACAGACTCAAACTCAGTCGCTAGAATGCAAATATTACTTTGGGAGTTCATTGCACCTGCTCCACTTTAATCATCCTCCAATAATAAATGGTAGAATTTTGTGTACTTTTCTCCATTTCAAATTTCCTGCAACGAGAGTGAAAGTAGGAATGACATTTTTGTCTTTAAAATCAATTATTTGTTTCATATAAAAAATATCAATATCAGAATTTGAATCTGGGTCTCTTCAAACAAAGACAACAATCATAACCAAATACATACACTACATGAATTTGTTGTATCTTTTTTTAATACAAAACATATACGAAGTTAAACTTTGAAAATCGGAGGAATTTTCCATCATAATTAGCAAGCCCACTCAGTCTACCATATGTATTTTTATGGTACTTGTACTTCAACTTCCATAGCAGAGTTTCAAGTAATTTTCTCCATTTTAAAATTTTTGATCTCTCCTTAATTTTCTCTAAAGGTAAATTGGTAATTGGCTAACATGAAAGAAACTATTTCTTTTATTATGTATGGTGTCCTTGGATTTTTCAATTTTAATTTAAAAAAATTTGTTCTTCTTTATCTTTGTTCTTGTCTCTTTCTAAGTTCCTCCAAAATTCCATCCATCGTGCAATAGTTTGCACCCCTTTCACTTCCTAGTACAAAGCCGCCTTTGAAAATCAATCTTCCGATATTTCTTGGTATTACAGTTTTATTGTTGGGATTTAAGCTGGGGCAAGTAGAAGATTTCAACTCCAATATCAATTCATGGCTAATAGAATGTAGTTCAATCAAGTAGTTATGTCTGGCCTTAATTATCTCGCTTGATTCCTCAGCACTGGCATCGCCTAATGGTTATGTTCCTCCTCGATGAACTACCAGAAGAACTATTTTGTTGCTTCTATTGCTTAAAACAATGTTTGATTAGTTATATCTTTAGCATGTACTCTTCTTCCTATACCAAGCACTTACCTTTAATGGGTTTACGATATTTGTCCAAGGTTAATTGCTTCGCATATGTAAGTCATTCATTTCTTATCTATGTCTCATGGTTTTATCTTTCTGATTAATAACAAAATGGCTTTTTTCACGTTGTCTCATGAGCAGAACATGCATAATATTTATTTCTTTTGATCCTATTGCCTTATACGATGTTTGAAGCTTGGTGGATCTCCTGTGACATTGCTCCTCTTTTTGTTCTTAGGTTTCAACTTCGATAAGTTTTCTATCTTCAAAGAAGGTTTATCAAATTGAACTGGTAGGCTATTATTTTCTTCCCAATTTATCTAGATTTGTTGTTTGTGATTGATTTATAAAATATAGTTAAAGGATTTGAATGGTTGTTTAGGTGCTAGATTTGTTTGAAACCAAAGGAGAAGTTTGTGTAAAACAGAGGTAGTTGTACTTTCCTAGCACCTTTTCTAATTTCTTGGTTGGTTGTTTCCTATAATTTATTTTTGTTTTATGCTTAGCTATTGAAATAATAAAATAAGACAATCGGAAAAAGGGTTGGTTTTCAATTACAATATTTCCGCTCATGTTTGATTTTGTCATAGCTAATGTTCTTCACAACCATATTTTTCTCATGAATTTCGATTTTTATGGTCTAGCTCACCGATCAAATTTTGATATTGTTTTAGGATTAGTTATACAATATTGATTTTGTTGATGTTTAAAGTGCCTATTAATCTAATTGCAAGCCATAATGATTGCTAAAATTAAGCTTCCATGCAACACTCTAAGAGTTGGGGGTGTTGAACTTGGAAAGAAGAGTTGAGATTGGGTTTGGGAAGGGAAGGGAAGTGGTGGGAGAATTGGATTTTGAAGCATGTAAAGTTCAACTGCAACAGGTGAAGGCAGAGAAGAGGGAGTTGTTAAGGGTAATGATCAAACTGGCGAGTGTATGGAAAGACATGGAAGCGAAACTTGAACATTTGAAGAGAGAGAGAAGTGAGAGATGATGAGGCTATTAATGAAAATGAAGAGGGTATTTAAGAGCATGGAAGTGGACTGAAGCAGGTGAAGGCAGGCAAGGGGGAGATGAACATATTGATGGAATTGGAGATAAGTGTTGGTTTTAGCGAGCTTATTACAACTTTCTCTGAGGAAGATGAGTTGGCAAAACACGAGAAGAGGTTTGAGGAGTTGATGAGCGAGTTTACAAGAACCCCAATTGGAAGAGAAATTGAGAGCCACAGAGAGAAGGTCCATCAAAGTTGCAGAAGGAGGATTAGAAAGTGATTTTTTTTGTTGCAATATATGCCTCTTGAGATTGAAGATAGAGTGGATAAAAATTTGGTTGAACAACGGAGAGTGGTGGTTATTGGATCTTTAGGTTTATGGGTTTTGCAGCTACAACAATCTATTTCTATCTTAAAACGAGGAATCATTGATTGATTTACTAAAATAGGTCGATTCTTCATTCAAGCTACTGGAACTGATAGATAAGGAGCATATACTTTTTGTGTCTTATTACTTTGATCGAGTCTATTAGTATATTGGAGGTAACATTAATATTGTCATTTGCTCTTAAGTTTTGACGGCCACCTCTTAGTTGAGTTGTTAGTATATAGTTGATTTGAATCAACAACTCTCTGTTTCTTTTTGATTAGTGACATATTATTCTTAAAAGGAGAGCATTGAACTCTTTAATGTAGGATTGTGAGGTTTCAGATTCAGTTTCAAACTATCTATGAGTCATGTGAGAATTCTAGTGAGCATTATAGTCTATCTTCCTTGACAATCAACTAACCAATAATATTTTAACGGGGGCTTAATTATCATTATGAAAATGGGATCAATGATACATTTATATATTTTATATTCTTAAATGATGATGGTATTTCTCCGAATGTTCGACCTATATATTCTTTTTTTTTATGTATCATTTCGATCGAAGGATTGTCAATAAAATTAAATGAGTTAATAAACTTAAACGTAGCATAAAAATATGAATAATCAAATATGAACATTCCTACCTACGGACCGGATAATAAGCTAGTATAAGAGATGCCAGAGATTATGAATCTAATCTTTGTATATCGGAGATCCTACTAATTTTTCCTCCCAAACATATTTTACAAATAATCTCACTTCCTGGTTTTCCACCAACCTAATTCACTTGTTTGTTTTGACTAAAAACTTAAATTTGAAAGAAAAAAAATTTTAGAAACAGGATAAAATAACACACTCGTTGGCTTTTATCTTTCAATTCACCCGGGAGATGGATGGATGATTGTGGATCAAATAAACAAGGCCAATCCAATTTGTATTATCCACAGCCACTTGCCAGAGCCTTACAAGTGCTCTGCCTCTAAGCCGATCAAGGACGAAGAAAGAAAAAGCAACATAACCAGAGCATAACAATGGCGGCTGCTCTTTCTTCCCCCTTAACATCAGCTTCCTCCGTTCTCTTCTCCTCTTCAAACTACCCCTCCCTCCCATCTTTCTCACCTTCTCAACGCCTCAGTTTTTCCCACTCTGCTCTCTCTTCTTCTTACTCCGTCTCTCCTGCCCTCTTCACATTCCCCTCCCCTCGCCTCTCCCCCACCGCCGCCGTTTCCTTCTCCGTCAGGGCTGCCACCGCCGCTGGAGAGAAGAAGAAGGTCCTCATAGTCAACACCAACAGCGGCGGCCATTCAATTATTGGGTTCTACTTCGCCAAAGAGCTTCTGGGTTCCGGCCATAATGTCACCATCCTCACCGTCGGAGAGGAAGGCTCCGATAAGATGAAGAAGCCTCCCTTCAACAGATTCAGTGTAACTATAGAGAAACTAAAAATTCGCGTCGTTTCGGTTTATCTGCTCTTTGATTTCTTCTGAATTTTACTTCCCCTGCCTCTGTTCCACCCCTCGTTTTGAACGGTAGGAAATTGTGAGCGCCGGAGGTCGCACCGTCTGGGGAGACCCGCCGGAAATCGGGAAAGTCCTCGCCGGCGAAACGTTTGATGTTGTGCTCGACAACAATGGCAAGGACCTTGATGCTGTCAGGTTTGACACATTCTGCTTTCGAATTGAAATTCTGTGGTACCCTTGTCCATAGTTTGGGGATTCTAACAGAACAAGAATGAAATGTAGGCCGGTAGCAGACTGGGCGAAAGAGACGGGAGTGAAGCAGTTTCTGTTCATCAGCAGTGCCGGAATTTACCTGCCGACCGAGGAGCCTCCCCATGTTGAAGGCGTAAGAGCCTTTCCTTCTTTCTTGTCACTATTCTATCTGTAACTGGAAGACTAAAATGGTGATACATACGACACAGGATGCCGTGAAAGGCAGTGCTGGCCACGTCGGAGTGGAGAAGTACATGGCCGAGACATTCAGCAACTGGGCTTCCTTCCGGCCGCAGTATATGATCGGCTCTGGCAACAACAAAGACTGCGAGGAATGGTTCTTCGACCGTAAGTAAATAACATGATAACGCTGCGCGTAATGAAAAGATAAAGAGGAACTCACTTGACCTTCATACTCTCACAGGAATTGTACGGAACAGGCCGGTGCCAATCCCGGGATCAGGGATGCAGCTGACCAACATTTCGCACGCCAAGGATCTGTCGTCGATGCTCACGCTGGCTGTGGAGAAGCCGGAAGCAGCGAGTGGGAACATATTCAACAGTGTGAGCGAGAGAGCAGTGACTCTGGATGGAATGGCCAAGCTCTGCGCGAAAGCTGCTGGGCTCCCGGTGGAGATCGTCCATTATGATCCCAAAGCTATCGGGGTCGACGCCAAGAAAGCTTTCCCCTTCAGAAACATGGTACAAAAAAGAAGTGATCGCGCAACAACGAAACCTCTGTTTCTCTCCTATGAGCACGCCAGCGGAATGTGGATATTTAATGTATGTTGTTGTTGTTGTTGTTGCAGCACTTCTATGCTGAGCCACGAGCAGCAAAGGAAATTTTGGGATGGCAGGGAACCACAAACTTGCCTGAGGATCTGAAAGAGCGGTTCGAGGAGTATGTGAAGATTGGCAGAGACAAGAAGACCATGGCGTTTGAGTTGGATGATAAGATCCTGGAAGCCCTCAAAGTTCCTGCAGCTGTGTAGAAGAGCCAACTCCCTACAAGCTGCGACTTTCAGCACTTTACCTATATATACATTCTCTATCTTCTACCCTGAGTTTTGTATGGCATCATTTTGCCTCCTTATCTGAACAAGGCGTGATTTGGCTAGGGGAATCCTGGGGGGGAAAAATATGAAAAGTAACTTCCTTTTGAACTCTGATACTTTCCCGGGGAACCACAGGACAATCCACATTTCCACCAAACAAATGGGTTTCTCCTAGATCCGTCTTTTATTCATAAATCCATCTACTGGTCAAAATTTCATCAAATTGGAAAACTATCAACTAGGATATTCACCACCCAACACACACATTTTTAGCACATTCATGATTCATGTCTGTCTATATCTGCACAAGCAACGGATATGACGGTAATTACAGAAACCTAATAAGCATTGGACAATCCTAGTTTGTAATGGAAATAAGAACACAAAAGCACTACCTTCCTACTAGTTGTTCAGAACCTCAAATTTGAGGGCACATCACAGAGTACATAGAGCCTTGTGAAGACCAGAGACAAAATGTTGGCTGGAGAAACATGGTAGAATGCAACATTACCTAATGAATACTGTAATCTACAAAAAGAATTCCAAGGTGCATACAGGCTGCTAGACTGCTCAAAAGTGCAGATTTCCGCTCCTGGATACAATACATACACGCTTCCATTGAGACCTAAGCTGTAGAAGTTAAAGAAAGCTTCTACATTGAGCTAATGCAGTTGGAGTAGCATACACAAAAAGAGAAGGGGTTCTTCAAAGAAGCTTTTAGAGAAGAGATTACCTGGCCAGACAAGTTTTCTGATAATAAAGTCAATTAACATAAGTCATCCTTGATCTCCAGCTCTTTGAGTCTTGACTCCAGTTCATCATCCTCATCAATATCTTCACTTTCAGGATCATTCTCATCCAAGAGGACAAGCACGTCAGCAAGCTCTTGAATTTTTTCTTCACTTCATCAAGCCCTTCACCGGATATGAAATTGCCATTCAAATTGAGCAACTGGCTTATTCCCAGCAGCTTGTGCCAAGATCCTCCTCCAGCTCTTCTAGTTGCATTTGTGCTCAAATCAACCTCGTTCAACTAGCCATGCCCAGTCTCTATAGCCTTAGAAATCAAGAAAGCGCCCTCATCCTTCAGCTCATTGTCGGCTAGGTGAGAAACTGCTCAGCCAAGGAAGAAGCACAGTTTTGCAGTAATGTCATTGCCGGCCATATCCAGAGCTTGAAGAGAATGTGCAGAGTCTTTCAGCGCATTGGCAATAGCTTCTGCACCCTCGCCCTCCAAGTTTAGATTATTCAGGCAAACCGCAGCAAACCAGGTAAGAGCCAAAAACAGATTTGCTTAGAGCAACTCCAGCATCTACACCAAACATGTTGTCAAGAATTAGTGAAACTGAGCAAGCGTCAATTGATATAAGAGGTTAGTTGCCCGCTTCCAAGAACAACGCCGCCATCTACCCAGCCGCCCGATGCCACCAATCCATAGACGAAGAAATTGGCCAGCAGCTCTTGGAGGTTTTGGATCGACAGCAGGAGAGGATGACGAAGCTAGACGAGCAACAGCGCAAGACCCCAGGAGTGAGACGGAGTTGGTTCGTCTTCGAGCTGACGTCTGACATTAAAAACGACTGATGGAATGGAATGGAGTCGGTAGTCAAGGGGGCTGAGCAGGCGGGAGATGCACGACGAAAGGAGGCGCGCTTGGGAGATTCGCTGAGGCTAGCCTTGCCAGTAACGGGACGGGACTCACGGGAGCGGCTTGGGGAAATCTCACCATCGAGGAAGGCCGATTTTTTCCCTAAATACAAGGTTAATTAAAAGATTGAGTAAAAATAATTTAATAATCAAATCTTTCGTTTTAAACAATATAATAGCCAACCAAACCTTTTCGAAAACAATTTAATATTCAAATCGTTAACTTTCCATCCGGTCAACTGTTAGTTGACTCTGACGTGGCACACTAGCTTCTGAGTTGGTTAGAAAATGATGATGTGGCAAAACAGTCCACTAAAAAAATTATTTTTTTAACCAGAAAAAAAAAAATTACATCACACAACAACCACAAAATTAAATCATGTTATCCTCACATCTCTCCCTTCATCGAACCATCCTTCCCTAACCTCTTCTCCAACTAATTCAGATCGCCGTCCTGCACCAAGTCTGCGTCGGCAGCCAAGGGAGTGGTCGGAGACGATTCAGAATCTCATCTCTCCTTTCTCTTCCTCTAGTCCCACCACCGCCAACGACGACCTCCGCCGTGACTCCGACGATTTGCACGAGGCCAGTGTTGATGGAAGTCGCGACGGTTGACGAAGGGAAGAGCGACTCGGCAACGAAGATCCTATCTCGGGTAGAGTCTAGTGGAGGGAAGGGGAACTCGGAGCAGAGGCTGATGATTACTTGTTTTTGGCGTTGAAATCGACAGTGAATCTGGCGATGAATCCGGCACCTGTGGCGGAGCTGTACGACCAAGAGCACGCGCGTCGACTCAGCTGCTATCCGAGCTCTCTCCTGGTTTCAAGCTCGATGTCATGGTAGCTGATAGACCCAGTTCTTAACCGATAAAATTTTAAAAATATTAAACACCTGCCCTTTCATTAATACACTCGATAAATTGTTAATTATTGCGGTACCCGAAATACCCGAAAATTTGTATTATACCATCAGAATCCTTCATTGTTTTTTTCCTTTAACTACTGTTATTGTTTTTTCCTTTACTCACTTTCTTATTTTTTCCTAAACCTCTTATTTGTACTTTTCCATAACCATTGTTTTTGTTTTATTCTTCCTTCCTTTTCCCTCTCACCCATTTGTTTTGTCCACATGAGAAAGATACAGACACCATTCCTTACTCCTCATTTCCCCAATTTTCCCCTACTTTCTTTCACTTTCACTTTCCTTCCCTTTCTCTCACAAGTGGCAGGCGCCACCTCATCTCCCTCCCTTCCTATTTTTTTCCACACTCCCTCTTACGTAAAATTCCTTCTTCTCCCTACCATTTCCTACATTTTCATGCATGTTCATGCATACACATACATACAATTTCCATCACTACTCTTTCCTTCAATTTCCACTACATATCTATACTTCTCCTACTTTCACATACACCCTTACACTTTCTCAAATACTATACTTGATAAGGAATGTTGGTGTATGACGGAGAATATTGAGGTATAGCAGAGAATATTAACGAGTATAGGAGTATAGCGGAGAATGTTGGTGAATGTTAACGTAAATTGAGGAATTCAACTACTATTTTTTCCTATAAATAGGGAGCACCCCTCCCCCTTTCTAAACAACAAGTCACACACACACCACCACATAAGTCGCTTACGACTACTTCACACAACACAACTCACACATACACTCTCTCTCTACTTTCTCTCTCTAAAAACGTTTTCTCTCTCCTCCCGATCTCCCAAAAACGTGTTAACTCTCTAAACACCCAACACACTCTCAATTTGGCGGACTAAGTCATGGAATCGTGGATAGTCTCCACCGGGCGGCATTAAATAGCCGACGACGCTCAATTACGACCATGGGACCGAACCAGGTCTAACGTCATCGTATTTATTTTATTCCATTCAGGTTACTAATTTGAGTGTCGGAGGAGGTTCCAACCAGGACCCCCCCGGTGGGACCTTTTTTTCAGGTATTCGCACGGAGCTGGAGGTGGTTAAAGGCTTTGGGAAATCAGCGCTCTCCGGACCTTAAACATATTGAAGCAGGCTGCTCTAAGCTTGGCATCAACAATTGGCGCCCACCGTGGGGCCCGGTGAGAAGAATATTTCCAAAGTTTTCACAAACCACCACCCAGCCGTGATGAATACCCAAGGCTCTCCCAGTATTCCTACCATTGAAGCAGTGCGTCGCTCTTTAAGAGTAATCGAGACTGGGGGCAACCCAACCCCCCCGTTCACCACTCAGCGATGCACCGAGTCAAAATACAGAGCCTCGAGTGGTGCCACTTGCACAGACTACTTCTATTCCGACACCAGAAGGAATTCTCAGCCCTACTCCGGCACAAGTACGTGAGATGCAGGCTGAGATTGAGCGACTCAGAGCTCAACTCAGAGCCAGAGAGGCCTCCCATATTAACGCTCCTGGTTCCTCCAGAGTACCGACACCAAACGACCAGGAGAGAGTTGTTTCCCATGGCTCGATCAATGAACCACCAAATGCGACATCAGCACCTGTTGGATTAACCGCTCCGAGTCTCTCAGCCAATCTGCTCGAACCTTCCCCAGGACACGGAGTTGTCACTTCAACCGGAGTAGGAGGACCTCTATCCAGAATCGTGCAGGATGAGCCCTACCCATCAAATCTTCATTTACCAAGCTTGCCAGAGTATTATGGCACCACAGATCCAGAAGACCACCTTTGCTCTTTTCAAATCCTAATGCCATTAATCGGAGCATCTGATGCAACAATGTGCAAAATCTTCCCAGCAACACTCCGTGGAGATGCCCGACGACGGTACTCAAAGTTACAAGATGGTATTATCTCCAGCTTCTTCGAATTTGCCACTCTCTTCAGATGCAAATTCTACGCACAAAAAAAACAACCTATCAGCATCCATCAACTCCTCAGCATCAGGCAGCGTGATGATGAGACACTCAAGGCTTACTATACTCGATATAGTAACATTGCCATCGGACTAACGTCCATCTCCATGGAGATTGCCACTAATGCCCTGATGCGAGGGACTATCAATGCTGATTTATATGCTTCTCTTGCAAAACGGGCTCCCCACAGCACTATGGAGCTTCAAGAGCGAGTTTCAAAATATATTGATCTAGAAGAAGCACTTCAGGAGGTTAGTCGGGCAGGATCCAAAAGAAAACAAGAGACTTCATCCCAAGATTCCCGCCGACAACGTCAAGCTCCTGCAGCCGAGGGCCGAAACTCTTCCCAAAGTTCCAGAAGGGAAGCTACCCAGTTACAACAAAGCTATACTCCTCTCAATCGCTCTAGACAAGCCATTCTTCAGGTCATTCGAGAGAAGAAAATTCCCATTACTCAACCTCCTCCAGTTATGAGGGTTTCAGGAAAGGGCCAACAATTCTACTGCGAATTTCACCGATGTACGGGACATGATACAGAAAGCTGTTACACCCTCAAGCACTCTATTGAAGGACTTATCCAACGAGGCTATCTTCGAGACTTTGTAAAGAATGTTCGTCCCCCTATTCCCCCTTCACCTCCAATAATAGACAAAGGAAAAGCACCACAGGGAAGTGGATCGATATTGGGAAATGTTCCTGTCATTCATGGCGGGGTCAAATTATCCGAACAAGTTGGTTCTCGCTCAACCGGTGCCCCAAGGTTGGTCGGTTCCGCTTCTACCACACAAATTCTCATTTCTTTCGACGATAGGGATCTTCAAGATATCGAGTATCCTCATGATGATGCCTTAGTCATTAAGGCAGTAATTGCAAACTATTCTGTGCAACGAGTCCTCATTGATGGAGGAAGCTTTGCAGATCTTTTATTCTACCCAGCTTTCAAGTCCATGGGTCTTCAACTAAACAAATTTCACCCTCCTAGCATTTACCTCGTGGGCTTCTCCGGAAATCAAGTCCCAGTTCTGGGAATTCTCCCACTCCAAGTTCGTATTGGCAATAACCAACAAACCGTGGAGAACACAATCAACTTCCATGTTATTGACTGCCCTTCTGCATACAACTGCATTCTCGGGCGCCCTTTTCTACATCAAGTTCGGGCTATACCCTCAAATTTGCACTTAAAATTGAAGTTCCCAACTATTGTCGGAGTCGGGTGTGTGAAGGGAGATCAAGCTCTTGCACGACAGTGTTGTGAGTTCTCCCTTAAAGATGGCTTTGTGGCCACGATGGAAGCCAAAGACGAGGTCGCTCGTCCCGTTCCCGTTGACCCTGATGAAGAACATACATTAGAAGAAGGGCGAACCGTTCGTGTATCCATGGCATGGCCTAAAAATTATCTCCCACAACTTCTCAGTTTGATGATCGAGTACAAAGAGCTCTTTGCTCAAGGACCTAAGGATATGCCTGGTCTCGATTCAAAAGTTGCCGAGCATACACTAGGGATTATCCCCGGTAGCAAGCCCATCCAACAAAAAAGAAGGAACTTTGCATGGGAACGTCGCCAGGCCATAGCAGAGGAGGTAATCAAGCTAGGGCAAGCCGGCTTCATTAGCGAGGTTCTCTACCCAACATGGTTGGCTAATGTGGTCATGGTTAAAAAGGCCAACGGCCAGTGGAGAATGTGTGTTGACTTCACCGATCTCAACAAGGCTTGCCCGAAGGACCCGTATCCCTTGCCCAAGATTGATCTGCTTATTGATGCGACCGCCGGTCATCGCCATCTCTCTTTTCTTGATATGTTCTCAGGGTACCACCAGATCCCACTAAAGAAGGACGACCAAAAATATACTGCCTTCATGACTCCGGTAGGAAATTATTGCTACAAGGTGATGTCGTTCGGCCTCAAAAATGCCGGAGCTACCTATCAACGTATGGTGGATCGAGTCTTTGCCCGACAACTAGGTCGAAATGTTGAAGCCTATGTAGATGACATCCTAATCAAAAGTGCAGAGACACATGCACATTTAGAAGATCTACGCGAGACTTTTGATACCCTACGAGGATACAACTTGCGCCTTAATCCAAAAAAGTGCGTCTTCGGGGCCACCGCAGGGAAGTTTCTTGGATTCATGGTGACAAGACATGGAATCGAGGTTAACCCTAGGCAAATTGAAGCGATTCTCCACATGACATCACCTAAAAAGCATAAAGAAGTACAAATTCTAACAGGAAGGATTGCGGCACTCAATCGATTCATTTCACGAGCTGGAGATCGGTGTGCCCCTTTCTTCAACACCTTAAAAGGAGCTGGAAAAAGCTTTCAGTGGACTCCTGAATGTGAGAAAGCTTTCACAGAACTTAGGGAGTACTTGGTGAATCCACCAATACTCTCATCTCCCATCAACAACGAGACATTGTACTTATACTTTGCTGTCTCCTCCAAGGCCGTGAGTGCTGTACTCGTTCGCCGAGATACAGACAATACAGAGCATCCTATTTACTACACTTGTAAGACCCTGTTAGATGCTGAAACAAGATACTCTCCTGTGGAGAAAGCCGCCCTAGCTGTGGTGGTTGCCACTCGAAAGCTGCGTCGGTACTTCCAAAGCCACCCCATATGTATACTCTCTCAACTGCCTTTACGTCATCTACTTCAGCGGATGGATGTTGCTGGTAGAATGGTGAACTGGGCCATCGAACTTAGTGAATACGATATCACTTTCCTCCCTCGCACCGCCATCAAGTCCCAGGTTTTAGCTGACTTTATTGCAGAAGGTGTTCGAGCATGTCTCCCGCCAGAAATAGAGACTTGGAGATTGTACGTTGATGGTGCATCTAGTAAAACTGGATCAGGAGCAGGAGTTTTGCTCATCAGCCCTCTCGGAGTCACTCATGAATTGGCCATTCGCTTTGCCAGCACCATGACGAACAATGCCACCGAGTATGAAGCCCTCCTAGCGGGACTGATTATGGCTCAAGAGTTGGGCATTCAACGAATTAGGGTCCACTCCGACTCTGCCCTGGTTGTCAATCAAGTGCAGGGGGCATACGAGGTACGAGAGCCCACGCTCGTACCATACACCAATGCCGCTCGTATGGCACTCTCTGAGTTTCCTCAAGCGGAGATAGTCCACATATCTCGTGAGGATAATCTTCATGCAGACGCATTATCAAAACTTGCAACAGCACAAGACTTCCTCAACGAGAGACATGTGATCATTGAAAGGCGTCCAACAATGTTATGCGCCCAAGTTACCTCATTTCCAGCACAATCTGATTGGCGAACACCTCTCATCGAGTATCTAAAGCATGGGCTCCTGCCCGCTGACCAGAAGGAAGCCATCCGCCTTAAGAGACGTGCCCCTCGTTACCTCCTAATCGAGGGAGATTTATACAAGAAAGGCTTCGCTGGACCCTACCTGCGGTGCCTTAGCATTGGCGAAGCACACTTTGCCGTACAGGAGGTACATGAAGGATCATGTGGGATGCATGCTGGTCCTCGTAGCTTGGAAAAAACCCTTCTACGACAAGGTTATTACTGGCCCACAATGCGGCGGGACACTCAAAAGTATGCTCAAGCATGCCCCAAATGTCAGGTGGCCGCGCAAACCACTCATGCACCTCCGTCAAAAATGCAGGTCAACATCGGGCCATGGCCATTCGCTCAATGGGGGATGGACTTTTTGGGACCCTTTCCAACGACTCCCGGACGAAAGAAATGGCTGATCGTAGCCATTGATTAATTTACCAAGTGGATCGAGGCTGAGGCGATCTCTAGCATATCCACTCAGAGAGTTGAAAATTTTTTATGGCTAAACATCTTATGCAGGTTCAGTCTCCCTCACACTCTAATCATGGATCAGGGGACACAATTCACAAGCGAAGATTTACAGGCCTACTGCGCCCAATATGGAATCTTACTTCGATATGCCTCGGTGGCCTATCCTCAAGCTAACGGTCAAGCTGAGGCTGCTAACAAAAGCATCCTATGGGGCCTAAAAACCAGATTAGGCCAGGCCAAGGGTCAATGGGTTGAGGAGCTGCCCCATGTGCTTTGGGCCCACCAGACAACTTACAAGACTTCCACTGGGGAGACACCATACGCCTTGACTTACGACACCGATGCTGTGTTGCCAATTGAAATGGAGCTCTCCTCTTACAGAATCCAAGCATTCCACCCTGATGAAAATCAAATCGAGCTCACTCATGATCTACATCTCATCGAGGAGCGTCGAGAGGAAGCACTTTTGCGACTCGCCGCTTCCAAAGAGAGGATCGCGCGTTACTACAACGCCAAGGTGAGAAATCGACCCATCAGAGAAGGGGAGTGGGTTCTGAGGAGAAACTTCAAACACATTACAAGTCAAGGAAAGTTCACCCCCCAGTGGGAGGGTCCTTACAAAGTGTGTAAAGTGGTGGGACCAAATACTGTAAAACTATCACTCCCTGATGGTCAAGACATGTCAAGAACTTGGAACACAATGCATCTAAGGAGATACTTTACTCCATAAATATGGTATACCCTTGCTATCTTTTAATAAACACCCCAGTGGATTTGTTCCCTAAATAAATACCATGGTAGGGTGAAAGATAGCTAGCAATAAAAGCAGCGTGTTTATTACAAAAGTTGGGAAGCCCATTGTACATTACCTACTACAGGTGTTTATAAGCTAAGCTATACACATGACCGAGTATCTTACATAATATTTTACAATGTTATTTCAAGTTGGAATTTCATAAACTTTAGTTCTCAAAAAACTCCGGGCCGAGTAACTCGGTTGCAGCCAACAACATCGCCGTATAGATATTAAAGTCTGAATGCACTGGGGTGCCAACCATTGGAGGGGCTTCCGAAACAGCATCTAAAAGTGGCGAGATGCGATGGAACTCAATCTCCACATTCGAAATTTGGCTTGCTGCTTCCCCAGACTGAGGAGCACCAGCGCATTCCTCGACGACATTCATATTTTGGGATGTCACCTCCTCAGGTTCCAAAGTAGTCGCACATTCTTCCACCACTTGACGATGGCGGGTGTCATCAATATCTCTCGCAGGATACATACAATAAATTGCCCTTCTGGCCATGCGATGGACATTATCCATCACTCCCGAAATCGCCATCTGTAACTGATGACGTAGAGTATTATTCTCTGATCGGAGGGTGGTGTTTTCTGAGTGTAAACCAGTATTCTCCGACCGTAAAGACCTCCTTATTAGCCTTTCCTCACGCATACTGGCGTGAAGCTGCTCAACTTTTTCGCGAAGGCTAGCCTCAGCTGCTTCTGAGGTACGTAGCTCCTGTGTGGCTACCTCAACATGTTGTTGAGCCTCCACCATGTCTGCATCCCATTCACAAGATTTGGAAGAAAATTGCTCCTCTCTTGTCTTCATCTGGATTCTCATTTCGTCCAAAGAACGAGTTGCCTCCTCTCGGGCCTCAGTAACCCGAAGCTCTGCCATAGCTAGGTGGCACTCCATGGCAACAGCGTACCTCGCCAGCTATTCACAAAATAACAACGTCAATGTATCATATACAAGCTGAAGACCAAAAAAACAAAGGAAGAACGTAAAAGCACCTTTGAAATAGAAGAAGCAAAAGTCGATCCTGTGGCTACATCTTCTAAAACGGGATAGTGTTTCCCCGCATCGCACAAACTGTCATACGTTATGACACCACCAGCCAAAATTCCACCTTTGCTGGCTCTTGAAGACTCCCCCTGATGCTTCAGGGTTCCCCTACCGCCCACTGGGGTTTTTCCTTTAGCATCTCTGGCTCTCCCCTCAGAGCGACCCTTCCCAGTAGGGGAATCTCCTGATCCTCTCACCCAGGAACGAGTTCTCTTCGACTGGTCATGACGAACTCTCGACCGTCCACGCGGGGGATTATCTGGTCTCTCACGAATTGACACCCCGACATACGAGTGAGGCACTGCTGGCACTTCTCTATTCCTCATACACCTCTGAAAGTGCGAGTAATCTGCAAGGAAGCATTACAGTTAGAAAATACGGTCACAAAAAGGGAAGTACTATAAAAAATGACGTACCTTTACCATAAACAGCAAGAAACAAGCTTGCTCGAGCCCCAGGAGTACTTATATCAATGGGTATCTCCCGGAGAAGCCGATCATGTTGTAAAGCGATTTCTCCCTCAATCACGGGATCCTGAAATCCACCTGTAACTCCTTCACTCCAGTCAGCTGGAACCGTGATACCTCCGGAGGTAAACTCACTAGGCGGGGCAAGAAAATAAAAAAAAAATTCCGTCTCCCACGACCCCTTCAGATGGCTCAGCGAAGTGCACAGGTTATTGGCTGACTTCCGTTTGTGCAGTTCCCAAGCCACTCGATCATGACGAAAGGAAAAACAAGCATAAAACAACTCGGGGGATGGTGGAACCCCAACTCGACGACATGACAGAATAAAACAAGCGATGAAAGTCCAAAAACGAGGACTAATAGAATCGATTGAAAGCTTACTACGGTGCATTACTACACACAACCATGTAGGCAGGGGCAATCGAAACCCATACTCCAGAGAAGAACGAAAAAGCGATCGCCATGATGATGGGTGACTTACAGCCGAAACAAGTCTGTTGGGTATGGCATAACTCGAGTGATGAGGCATACCATACGAAACCAACAGTTCACGTAACCACTTTTCACTTTGCGTAAAACCACGTCCCAGGCCACCTACTGGGTACTCTGGAGGCACTCGACCAAGAGGATACATCACCTCCCAAGGGCAGACATTAAAACCCAGTGGGTTAGGTGCTATATTTCGAGACCCACTGACATCCGATCCTCTTGCCCCCACAACAGTGGAAGGCGGTATAATCATTAAATGTTGATTATCTCGTGATGATGAAGGTAAACTCGCCATTTTTACTGAAGGTAAAATGAGAATTTACTTTAGGGATATTGAAACAAGAGTTTACTGTGGGTAGTGAACTGCTTTGGCTGTGTGAGAAATGAAAAGATGGGAGGAGAAGTACGAGAGCAGGAGGCTGGGAAATGGAGAATGGATTATGTTCCCTCCGCTCTGGTATTTATAGGAGCAGCGTTTGAGACTGGGTCTAATACCAACTTACCGTCAGAAAATGTCCGGACGAACTCCGAATTTTTCTATCGGTAAAGGGGGCAATTGATAGACCCAGTTCTTAACCGATAAAATTTTAAAAATATTAAACACCTGCCCTTTCATTAATACACTCGATAAATTGTTAATTATTGCGGTACCCGGAATACCCGAAAATTTGTATTATACCATCAGAATCCTTCATTGTTTTTTCCTTTAACTACTGTTATTGTTTTTTCCTTTACTCACTTTCTTATTTTTTCCTAAACCTCTTATTTGTACTTTTCCATAACCATTGTTTTTGTTTTATTCTTCCTTCCTTTTCCCTCTCACCCATTTGTTTTGTCCACATGTGTCCACATGAGAAAGATACAGACACCATTCCTTACTCCTCATTCCCCCAATTTTCCCCTACTTTCTTTCACTTTCACTTTCCTTCCCTTTCTCCCACAAGTGGCAGGCGCCACCTCATCTCCCTCCCTTCCTATTTTTTTCCACACTCCCTCTTACGTAAAATTCCTTCTTCTCCCTACCATTTCCTACATTTTCATGCATGTTCATGCATACACATACATACAATTTCCATCACTACTCTTTCCTTCAATTTCCACTACATATCTATACTTCTCCTACTTTCACATACACCCTTACACTTTCTCAAATACTATACTTGATAAGGAATGTTGGTGTATGACGGAGAATATTGAGGTATAGCAGAGAATATTAACGAGTATAGGAGTATAGCGGAGAATGTTGGTGAATGTTAACGTAAGTTGAGGAATTCATCTACTATTTTTTCCTATAAATAGGGAGCACCCCTCCCCCTTTCTAAACAACAAGTCACACACACACCACCACATAAGTCGCTTACGACTACTTCACACAACACAACTCACACATACACTCTCTCTCTACTTTCTCTCTCTAAAAATGTTTTCTCTCTCCTCCCGATCTCCCAAAAACGTGTTAACTCTCTAAACACCCAACACACTCTCAATTTGGCGGACTAAGCCATGGAATCGTGGATAGTCTCCACCGGCGGCATTAAATAGCCGACGACGCTCAATTACGACCGTTGGACCGAACCAGGTCTAACGTCATCGTATTTATTTTATTCCATTCAGGTTACTAATTTGAGCGTCGGAGGAGGTTCCAACCAGGACCCCCCCGGTGGGACCTTTTTTTCAGGTATTCGCACGGAGCTGGAGGTGGTTAAAGGCTTTAGGAAATCAGCGCTCTCCGGACCTTAAACATATTGAAGCAGGCTGCTCTAAGCTTGGCATCAACAGTAGCGAAGCTCGTGATTCATGAATCCACCCTGGAGGAGGTAGAGGAACATGGGACGAGCATCTGAACGGGAGCCCCGCGGTGGTGAAGATCACGGCGCTTCCGGACGGAAGCGGGGGACAATTTTTCCACCTGAAAGACTGCATCTGGAATAGGCAGGGGATGAAATACCCATTTTAAATCAGAACCAACCATGAGATTTTTTCCAGAAACCCTAGATCTCGACTTTGAAGAAAATCTTGTCATAATCGTTATCGGACTTTGAGAGTTGTTGCCAGCTTGCCTACGATTCTCGAGAAAACCTTGAAATACCCTTGATTCTCGTCGATTGATTCCCACTCCTGCCTACAATTCCCTTTCGGGAAGTAGATAATCGCATCTCGAAGAACCTCGTCACCACCGATTGCAGCAAGAGGCATCTGGCCAACCTCGATAAGCTTGCCTAGTTCGAGATGCATGACCTCCTTCTCTGCCTCCTCCATACCCGCCAGAGGAAGCTCTGCCCCCATTGCCACCTCCTCTCATCGGTCGCTCGTTGTCATTTTCATCGAGCAACTCTAAGACGATGGGAGAGTCGCCGAGCAACGCCGCCATCTACCATGCCGCCCGATGCCACCAATCCATAGACAAAGAAATTGGTCAGCAGCTCTTGGAGGTTCGGGATCGACAGCAGGAGAGGATGACGAAGCTAGATGAGCAACAGCGCTAGGCCCAGGAGCATGAGACGGAGTTGGTTCGTCTTCGAGCTGACACCTGACATTAAAAACGACTGATGGAATGGAATGGAGTCGGTAGTCAAGGGGGCTGAGCAGGCGGGAGATGCACGACGAAAGGAGGCGCGCTTGGGAGATTCGCTGAGGCTAGCCTTGCCAGTAACGGGACGGGAGCAGCTTGGGGAAATCTCACCATCGAGGAAGGCCGATTTTTTCCCTAAATACCAGGTTAATTAAAAAATTGGGTAAAAACAATTTAATAATCAAACCTTTCGTTTTAAACAATATAATAGTCAACCAAACCTTTTCGAAAACAATTTAATCTCCAAACCGTTAACTTTCCATTCGGTCAACTGTTAGTTGACTCTGATGTGGCACACTAGCTTCCGAGTTGGTTAGAAAATGATGATGTGGCAAAACATTCCAAAAAAAATTATTTTTTAACCAAAAAAGCACAAAAAAAAATTACATCACACAACCACAAAATTACATCATGTTATCCCCACATCTCTCCGGACTTTTTCCAGAAATACCACTGTTTAAAAAAAGAATTCCAAAAATACCACCCAACTCCAAAAAATTCCAAAAATACCACCTTTTTTAAAAACCGCCACCCCACCCTGCGGTTTACACGAAAACCGCTTGTCGGGGGCGCGGTTTTCTATGCAAACCGCGGGGCTAAGGGCCGGTTATAAAAAAAAAAAAAAATTGGACCAAACCGCTGGGTGGCCCAAAACCGCCACCCCACCCGGCGGTTTGGTCCAAATTTTTTTTTTTTTCCGATCAACTACTAACTTCGGCCGAAACTTCAAACGAACGTAACTTTGCACTCGGGTATCCGATCGTAGCGATTTTTTTTTTCATTTCGCATAACTTTTCAAGATCTACAACTTTTACAAGGATGAAATTTTCAAAACAGGAATTATTTGTGGATATACGGGACCTTGAGAATAACTTTATCTTTACTTTTCACAAATACATGTACATTTTGAAATTATGATTATATTAAAAGTTGTAGATATTGAAAAGTTATGCGGAATAAAAAAAAATTCATGACGTTTGGATTTCGGAGCACAAAGTTATGGCCGCCCAAAGTTTGACAAAAGGCGAGACCCGGCAGTTTGCGGCTTGCAAGATCTCAAAAAGTTTGCGGCCTCCATTTTTTGAATCCGAATAAATTTTTGAGATCTTGCAAGCCGCGAACCGGCGGGTCCCGCCTTCGTCTCGAAAAAACGTCATTTGCAACCCCGAACGAGTCTTTTTTTTATTTCGTCAAACTTTGGGCAGTCATAACTTTGTGCTCCCAAATCCGAATGTCATGAATTTTTTTTTATTCCGCATAACTTTTCAAGATCTACAACTTTTTACATAATCATAATTTCAAAATGTACATGGATTTGTGAAAAGTAAAGGTAAAGTTATTCCCAAGGTCCCGTATATCCACAAATAATTCCTGTTTTGAAAATTTCATCCAATTAAAAGTTGTAGATCTTAAAAAGTTATGCGAAATGAAAAAAAAATCGCTACGATCGGATACCCGAGTGCAAAGTTAGGCTAGTTTGAAGTTTCGGCCGAAGTTAGGAGTTGATCGGGAAAAAAAAAAATTTGGACCAAACCGCCACCCCACCCAGCGGTTTGGTCCAAAAAAAATTTTTATAACCGCCCCTTAGCCCCGCGGTTTGCATAGAAAACCGCGCCCCCGACAAGCGGTTTTCGTGTCAACTACAGGGTGGGGTGGCGGTTTTTGAAAAAGGGTGGTATTTTTGGAATTTTTTGGGGTTGGGTGGTATTTTTGGGAATTCTTTTTTTAAGTAGTGGTACTTTTGGATTTTTTCCCATCTCTCCCTTCATCGAACCAACATTCCCTAACCTCTTCTCCAACTAATTCAGATCGCCGTCCTGCACCAAGTCTGCGTCGGCAGCCAAGGGAGTCGTCGGAGACGATTCAGAATCTCATCTCTCCCTTCTCTTCCTCTAGTCCCACCACCGCCAACGACGACCTCCGCCGTGACTCCGACGATTTGCACGAGGCCGGTGTTGATGGAAGTCGCGACGGTTGACGAAGGGAAGAGCGCCTCGGCAACTGAGATCCTATATCGGGTAGAGTCTAGTGGAGGGAAGGGGAACTCGGAGCAGAGGCTGATGATTACTTGTTTTTAGCGTTGAAATCGACAGTGAATCCGGCGATGAATCCGGCGCCTGTGGCGGAGCTGTACGACCAAGAGCACGTCGCGTCGACTCAGCTGCTATCCGAGCTCTCTCCTGGTTTCAAGCTCGATGTCATGGTAGCGAATCTCGTGATTCATGAATCCACCCTGGAGGAGGTAGAGGAACAGGGGACGAGCATCTGAACGGGAGCCCCGCGGTGGTGAAGATCACGGCGCTTCCGGACGGAAGCGGGGGATAATTTCTCCACCTGAAAGACTGCATCTGGAATAGGCAGGGGATGAAATACCCATTTTAAATCGGAACCAACCATGAGAGTTTTTCCAGAAACCCTAGATCTCGACTTTGAAGAAAATCTTGTCATAATCGTTACCGGACTTTGAGAGTTGTTGCCAGCTTGCCTGCGATTCTCGAGAAAACCTTGAAATACCCTTGATTCTCGTCGATTGATTCCCACTCCTGCCTGCAATTCCCTTTCGGGAAGTGGATAATCGCATCTCGAAGAACCTTGTCACCACCGATTGCAACAAGAGGCATCTGGCCAACCTCGATAAGCTTGCCTAGTTCGAGATGCATGACCTCCTTCTCTGCCTCCTCCCTACCCGCCAGAGGAAGCTCTGCCCCCGTTGCCACCTCCTCTCATCGGTCGCTCGTTGTCATTTTCATCGAGCAGCTCCAGGACGACGGGAGAGTCGTCGAGCTAACGGCAACAAAAGAGGAGGAAATGAAATTAGGGTTGGGCGATTGGGGAGTTCGAGCGATCAAAAGTTAACGCAACAAAAGATCTCTAATTTCTTTTAATTTTTTAAAATTTATTTATTTAGTTTAGTGTTTGATGCCAAGTCACCCACTTTTTCCTACTCAACAACCAAATTGCCACGTCACAGTAAACTAACGGTTGACCGGATGGAAAGTTAACGATTTGGTTAATAAATTGTTTTTGAAAATGTTTGGCTATTATTTGTTTAAAATGAAAGGTTTGGCTAATAAATTGTATTTGCCCAAAAGAATTTGATAAACTTTCAATAAAATTCTCAAAATACCAAAGTTTGAAGTGGTTCGAGTTGGAGACACTCTAACCACAAAGCGGTTCAACGCTATTGGACTCGAACTAGTGGATGGCTAAACTGGATCGAGGGAGTAAAACTCGATCAAGCCTAGATCGAGCTGCTCTTACTCGGTCAAGGGTGGATCGATCAGATAGAACTCATTGTATGTCGGACCGAAGTTTGTTCGAGCTTCTTGGTCCCGATCCACATTGATCGCGGGAGTAGGACTCGTTTAAAAGCATATACATAGAGTTTCTAGGACTCTAACTGCAGTTTTACTGGGTTGGCCACGAACCACCCTCCAATTATTCTACTCTGGCGCTTCCTGCCCGACATGCTTCAGAATGGGGTGT
Organism: Linum tenue; assembly: GCA_946122785.1. Classification (NCBI taxonomy): domain Eukaryota; kingdom Viridiplantae; phylum Streptophyta; class Magnoliopsida; order Malpighiales; family Linaceae; genus Linum; species Linum tenue. The sequence goes on along the minus strand of CAMGYJ010000007.1, from coordinate 49,473,199 downwards.
AGGGATAAGATTATTGGTGCTAGTAGATTGAGTCCCTTACACTCGAACTACAACATCTTTATTTTTCAGTTTATGAAAATAAAAAGCCAGCTCTCAGCATATTTTGGCAGCTCATATAATTTCTATCTTCTTTCTTCCAAACACAAACTGCAATCGTTGGAGCACCATAACAGAGCAAAGAAGAAGCATTTTGAGGTAAGTTCTGATTATGTTAGTTGAGTGAGCATTATAATTTTGGATTAATGCATGCAGACTATATTTAGTATATGTAATTTATGCTACTTTAAACTGCATAAATGAGTAGGAAATTTCGAAAATTTAACCTATTGATTTAGTGGAATGGTCGAATTACAAATTTTCATAATAATATTGACTACGAAGATGAAGAATCAAGTACTATTCGGATTGAGAGAATATTTACTTGGCAGGATCTTTGCCCCATTTGTGTGGAACGGTGTTGCATAGGGGGTCAAAGAGTATGCAAGATTACTTATATATGAAGGATCTTCACTTGTATATGAAGGTTCAATTCTATCTAACGATGATGACATTAATATAATGCTGAGGCGGAAGAGGTTGGCCAGTATGGTGGTGTTGGTTATACCAAACACGGTGAAGGTTCGGGTGGAGTTTACAGTTTAGGAGATTTCGGTGGTCCAAATGATAATCCATGGTCAGGATATGAGGCTCGTATTGCACCTTGTCCATTGGTTGAACATGATGGACATGAGTAGCCACTATGGGATAAAGAATGGGAGGTGTATTTATAGGTTTATGGGGAGGAAGTGGTTCAAGTTAATACCACTTGATCTAGGTGCATCAAGTTAGTGACACTCGATTTGTGTCGTTCTGTTGTTCGAGGCAGAGCAAATCGAACGGTGTAGATCGAGTCCAACACACTCGATCAACGGTTGAGCAAGGATGAAGAGATCGATCCGTGTCTTCATCCACTGGCCAATCAAAGCGCATCGAGTCCATTGTTGTCGATGCACACCACGCATCACAGATCGAGCACAACTCCCTTTATCTGTGTCGTCCCTAGCCACCAATCGAGTCCCTTCAACTCGATGTACTCGGATTGATCTGGTATTTTGTTATAACTCACTCGAACAGATCCAAACTTTGGTAGTTTGGGGATTTTGTTATAACTCTGGTATTTTGAGAATTTTTTTTAATTATTAATGTATTTATGGGTTTTTCCCACAGGTGAGCATGAGAAAAGAGTCGACAATGCAAAGAGAGATTCCGCCGGGCATCCAACACAATAGTGGCTTTATGAGTGGGACGAGCCGACTTGGGCCAGGATTTGGCGTGGGACGGAGTCTTGGGGGCAGGCAATCAACACCGAATCAAAACATCCTAGGCCGAGGTGGTGGAATCGAGCTAACTATCGAAGGACTGACTGGAGCCCTTTTTTAGGGTGTGGGGTTGGGTTATCATCAAATGGGAGATTTGGGGACGAGTCATGTGGCTTTGGGGTACGGAAGGGCCCATGAAAACAAACCCAATGGGCTAGCTGATGTGTATGACAGCGAACATATCAGGCTGGGGAGACAACATTATAAAAGGAGAGGAATTTATTTAAGATGCATTCGTTTTTGCAACTAACTTACTTTCGTGTAAGAATAACAGTGGGCACTAGTGAATACCTGAGCAAAAAGGAGCCCAGAAAGAGAAAACTTCAATTATTCCAAAACGCTAGATTGTGGAATTGGATGAGTTTTGGAATTTGTGTTGGGTTGGGGGAGGGGTGGTGGAGGCAAATTAGTGTTGATTGATCAATAAGGAACAAGTAGATAAAGGAGATGGTGGACATAAGAAATTGGAGGGAATTTCCTTCGATTGCTTTGCTTGAATTTATGGTCACGATTGCATAGCCCTCTCATACATTTTATCTCCGTAGAATTTTCATTTTTATTGATCTTTGTTTCCTTAACTTGGAATGATGAGGTTGCCCTTGACTGCTCAATATCGAAGATGTTTTAAGAAAATACATTGGTTTATAAGAATATTTCTCCCTTTTTATTGGACGGTGACTGGTTCCTCATAAATATATGGCTTTTTTATACAATGGATATTAAAGTCTAGAATAAGACAACTCCAAAGCAAAGAAACTAGCTCCAGGCAGAGAAGGAATGACTATAGCATAGAAACTATATAATTCAAACATTGGCATAGTCGATGAAGGAGGTAACAACCAAAAATGTGCTCCATATCCAAATTTGTGGTCGATATTTGTTATAGCATCTGTGATCGTATTAGTGTCACGTAGTATGTGATAGTTGCATTTCCCAAGAGTGTCTCAACAAAGTTCAACAGTTGACCAATAAAGCTCTCAAAGGGTGGAACTTCTCCTACGAGATAATGAGGTGAACTTCATTATGTGAGTACAAGTGTACCACCATTGTACGATAACCATCACCCGCAATAGGGTAAGCCCATCTCGGATAGCTTTGAGTTTCACCTCTTAAACAACACATATGCTTACATGAGTGGAGAAACCAATAATCCAAGTTTGAACTAAATCTCGAGCCAGACTCCCTATGGCTTATGAGAGAGGGTTTGTTTTGACTTTCTCGTCAATTTAGTTTAGCCCACTCATCCAGAGGAGGTTGCCAACTGATTCGACTAATTCTCGAAGCGGCAGAATTGGAAAATGGGGCGGGTTGGATCCGGTCCTTAAGTCTCATTATTCAAGGAGGTTCTTAAATCATTTTTATTGGCTGATACTAGATTAGGTAGTTATAGGGGTTAGTAGTTAATAATTAGTTGGAATAAATAAGATATTATGAAAATATAATTAATATTACTCATTAATGATTCTCTTTCTCTCTCCCCCTTGATATTATCCATAACCCTCTCTCTCCACTACAATTAATAGGAAATTCGAAATTAATTTAATTAAATATTATTATTTAATATTTAATAAATTCGAACTTAATATTTTAATTTTTTAAAATGAAAATTGAAAATTAAAAATATATGCTCTCTCACTTTGTGGCAACTTGCAATACAGTATTAACATTTTGCAATAACAATATTAACATTTATGAAATGAATCGTTATTATTATACTTCATCATTATTAACGACTTCAATATACTTATCAATTCCTTACAATTACACTATTAACAATTTTGGATCAATTGTTACTGTTTTATAGTTTCGTCATCAACGCCTATGAATGAATCATTAAAGTTATGTAACATGGTCATTAACAGTTTGAATAACAATATCATTGATTTACAACATCTTTAGTACCAATGATTCACATTTTCACGTCATGTTTATAACTATCTAGTCATGGGCTCTTCCAATGATTTGTAATGACATTATTAACGTTTTATGATCAATTAATATTGCTTTACATGATCATTCTCAATGATCATAAAGCACAATACTGATTTTCAACATCTTGGGTACTTGTGACATAGTGCACATGTGTGATTCAGTCAAACAAACATTGTCTAAAAAAATATTAGCTCAAGCAAACCAACATTCACACCTCAACACCAAACTTTTAATTACAATACAATAAATCATTGATAACGAAAAGTATTTCGTTGAAAATAAACACAAAACATCAATGTAAAAATGTCCGACTTCAATATTATAAATGAAATCAAAATTTTAATAAAGATATTAAAAACCATTAATATCGAATGATCAAGTCACTGATAAGGAAATAGATTTTTGTAATAAAAAATATTAATAATATTCAGATGCAATGGTTAACGTCAAATAGCACTAAAAACGCATTAATAAGTAACATGTGTTAATGGATAATGCATCCAAAAACTTTGATAATGATAGCAACTAATGATTGTTAAGTACCTTAGTAGATATTATTAATATCTTATTTTTCAAACATTGATAATGCTTATACACACCTATTAATAATGACATCAACTACGTTACTAACTTAGACTGAAAGATTAATAACCATAGTTATATCATTAAACGTAAATTCACTTTTGCTAATGTCATAAACAGACGAATACCTAACAAGTATGCTTCTTGATAATGACATTTGACAAAGTTACAAGCATAAACAAAAACATATTAATAATTCAAATCACTAAACATAAGCAATCTTACAAATGAAATAAATTTTTGCTAATGGTTGTATTGTGCTTGAATAAAAACATTGATAATAACATTTCAAATGATTATAAATCATTGCGAACCAAATTGATAATACGATGTAATAGTAAATAAACTTCAAGTACCAACAAATTGAAAACACAATTTCACTTTTGCTAATGTTACAAACAAAACATAACATAAAAATTTAATAATGTCATATAAAATTATTAAAAAACATGTCGAACAACATTAATAATAACACAAACGAATACCTAACAACTAAAAATTCCAAATCCATGTAACGAAAAGCCCTAATTATGATTCAATTTATAAATATTGATAATGTCATTACAAAATGTTAATACTTAATACTAATCGGAAGTTGCCAAGATGTGAGAGAGAGAGGCATATATTTTAAATTTCAAATTTCCATTTTATAAAAAGAAAACTATTAAATTTGGATTTTATTAAATATTAAATAAAATTAATATCATATTTCTTTTTAATTATAATGTAGAGAGAGGGTTATGGAGAAAATCATGGGAGGAGAGATAAAGAGAATCATTAATTAATTATATTAATTTTATTTATATAACCTCATTTATCCTTAATTACCTATTAACTACTAACCCTTATTAACTACCTAATCCACTACCAGCCAATAGAAAGGCTTTAAGATTCTCCTTAAGAAATGAGGCTTAAGGACTTGAACTCAAGCCAAAATGGGGTAGAGACATTAATCTCTAAGACATGTCCAATTATCGCTGGCCAGAATTTCTCATGAGACTATGATTACAAAGTGAATCCCCGGATAGTCGCATCTCCTTGTTGAACTAAAATTGTGAGAAACCATTCCTCGAGACCCAACAAGAAAATAATGGATGTTGGGATGGAACTATGATTAGCCATCTAGATTTGACATATTGACAGTCCCTGATAACATGAAGTGCATCTTCTAACCCATCTAGATTAGGTAGGATCATGTTGTGCCTAATTAGAGGGTACCCGTTTTGGTCTATAGATTTTTCAAATAATATAAAAATCTCTTCTTTATTTTCTCGTCATCACCGTATCTTTCTCTTTTTGTTGCCAACCCAATGCCAATGTCAATGCCGCCGCGATAGTCTTTGTCTTTTCTACCACAAAAAACTGCTAGCATGTTCATCTCCATATTGGCTACAACCAAATCCAACCTCTTTGTTGTCATAGCTAAGTTGACTACAATGCTTTGCTATTCTAGGGCACACTAGTGACTTCATTGATTGAAATTTTAGCATTATGGTCGAAGGAATCAATAGAACGGAAGTTATGTCTCTCTTCCTTTCCTAGAGCTCGTCCATTGAGGATTGCTAGCTCTAGCTGATGTCTGCCCCTCTTTTTGTCTTTCTTCCATGCATTTGATAGTAAATAGCGTTGCTTTTTCTTATGCAATTTTTGGTGCTCAAATTTCCTCTTCATGCATTGCTATTGCAAACACAAAGTTCCTAATCATGAGCAATCATTCCAAGACTTATTCCTCTTGTGCCATTGCATCCTGCATTTGTATATACTTTCAGCAGGTCTAGTCCAAGTGGTGTCTAGGAATGTCGAGGTCTCTGATGGCTCCTTAAACCTTGTCACTCCCTCTTCTGCAAGTCTCGAATCTAGATATTATGCCATGTAGTATGGCCTCTTAGGGGTATCTCTTATTCTTCTTCCAAATTTAGTTAATTAAACTACTGATTATTTCTTTCGTTCCAAAACATCCCTAGAAATGAGTATTTGTCCTAATTCACTTGTTCATTGTTGTAGTTAGGATTCCATCTACCTAGTCACCCATACATTCATTATCACCGTGATTGTTTCACTGCTAGAAACTGGTAGAGTTGTGTCTTCTCGAGGCTACAATAAAGGCAACCCTCACTTAGATTCTCCATTTTTTTTTTAAGATTCTTGTTCTTGGGAAGATGTCATTCATCACTTGCCATAATAAATAGCGCTCCTTTGAAGGCACTTCCAATTTCTGCAGAGACCGCCAGTTTTTATTGGTTTGAGTATCATCTTCATCTACATCTTGCTATGTGTTAACCTCCTTAGGTGGGTCATATGTGGCTAGTTCATACCTTGTTTTCATGTTATAGTGACCACTCAGAGTCAGCTCCGGACATCGAACATTTGTAATGGATTTTCTAAACTAGGATAGCTTGTATAGCATGACATTTTTCCAGTTGCAAGAGAAAATTCAATGGATTGGTTTGCCATCTACCCTTCTCTTGTTTAATAATTTATGATGCATTCCACTCCCATTTTCTTTTGTTGCCCCTCTTAAGGTCTTTGCAACAAGAAGGATGGAATCCATTTATCATTTTTTTTTTAACTTAGACAAACGAGAGTCGTTCAGTCATATAGTCAGAGTACAGATAACAACCACACGCGGAAGTCGACAAGTAGTCGAACTTCCGATGAAAGGGCTTGTTTTGCCACAAGATGGGCGGCCCTGTTAAACCTGCGATTAGCATAGGTACAAGAACAAAATTCAAAGCTCTCTGCAAGCTGCTGCACATCTTCCAGGATAGCTCCTCCCAACGTGTGCCGACAGTCCCGCTCCAGCACCCGACGAATCACCATCAGCGCGTCACCATAGAATTTAACATGCATAAATCCATGAGTCAGACACCAATTCATTGCATCCCGCAAGCCTAAGAGTTCCACTATAAAAGGATCTTGGATGCCCTCATAGAACTTACCGAACGCCATTAGTAGACTGCCATTCGAATCGAAACCTGCAAATCCTATGCTGCCACCACGCGCACGATTGATCGCCCCATCGACGCGGACAGTTATGGCACTGGATGAAGTTCGGCCAGCAGCTCCTTGCTGGCATTGCAGCGTTCCAAACGTGCCCTCCACGGTTTCCGGACGTCTCCTAGCGCCAGTTTGGTTCTCTCCTCGCAGCGGCTGATCAGGCGTACTAGCAGCCCGCCATTCCTCCATTTGGTGTCGATACTGCCTAAGTAGCGCAGGGGCAATGTACTGAATACCTCCATGAACAGCCCAGCAGCGTGCCTTCCAAACCCGCCAGCAGAGGAACACAATGTCGGAGACCTGCAACTTGGATAAATGCAAAGAAAAGAGTAAGTCTTTCCAGGCCTCCTCCGGGTTGACAGCCTCTAGTCGGGACCGGATGTGCTCAAATCCCGCCATGCGCCATAGCTCTCGCACCACCCGGCACTGAAAGAAGCAGTGGGTGAATGTTTCCGGGCCTTCTGAGCATACCGGGCAGGTAGGAGTATCGACAAGCTTCTTGTACAGGAGAACCGTTTGCAGAGGAAGGAAGCAGCGCACCACTCTCCAAAAGAATACCTTGATTTTCGGAGGCACCGGCAAGTTCCACAGGAGCTTCCAGAACCTGCAGTCAAAAGGTAACGCATCCGGGGGGTGAATAGCATTTAACTCATTGGTTAGAACATGGTATCCAGTCTTCACTGTATACTCTCCTGTGCCCGAGTAATGCCAGACCAATCGGTCCGCCGACAGCCGAGTGCCCAAGGGTATGCTAAGAATAGCTTGGACAGAATCGGGTTCAAAAAGGCTGTGAAGGAGGTCCGTCTTCCATGACCTTGTCTCAGCACAAATGAGATCAGCCACTTTCCTTGGGGCAGCCGACACTCCATGCAGTAAAACAGGCGATGACGGCGGGGTAGTGGGTAGCCAGACATCTTCCAACACTCGGACGTGAGTCCCCGACCCGATCTGCCAACGAAGCCCACGAGCAAGCAAATCCCGCCCTTCCAAGATCCCTTGCCAAGCCCAGGAGGGCCGAGAGCCCTTGGTTGCCGCTAGGAATTGTGAATTAGGGTGATAGCGGGCTTTGTACAGCTGACTTAAGGTGCTGTCCGGGTTCATGAGAATTCGCCAAGCCTGTTTGGCGAGCAAGGCCACATTGAACCGGTCGAAATCCCGGAATCCCAGACCCCCTTCAAACTTGCTTTGGCAGGCTGCAGTCCAAGAGAGCCATCTAATGCCATTTTCCTTGTCTTGTCCTGCCCACCAGAACCTGGACAGCAAGCTATTGCACCTCCGACAAGTGGCTCCCGGAAGGCGAAAGGCCGACATCGTGTACACTGGTCCTGCAGCTCCTACCGCTTTGATGACTACTTCTTTTCCTGCAAGAGACAAAGACTTTGTTTTCCAGTTTCGGATTCTAGCCGCTAAGGCCTCCTCCACAAACCGAAAAGTTAGTGTCTTAGATCGGAGGACTTGTGAGGGGAGCCCCAGATACCTGTCTCCGGCACCCATCCTAGCCACGCCCAATAAATCTGCAATCTCATTAAATTCCAGTTCACTAACATTACTGCTGACACACAAAGAGGACTTGTGCAAATTCACTTTCTGCCCACTCATGATTTCATAATCAGCAAACATTTGAAGTAAATTAACACACTCCGGTCGGGAAGCACGAAGGAAAAGATAGGTGTCATCAGCAAAAAGAAGGTGAGAGGTCATCGGCGCCAACCTATGAACACGCAGGCCATGTAGAGAAGAAGCTGAAACCTCAGCGAGAAGCCGAGCAGAAAAGGCTTCCGAGTAAAGTGCAAACAATAGAGGGGAGAGAGGGTCACCTTGCCGGATTCCCCGCTGAGGTTGGAAGTATCCGTATTCAGCACCGTTCACGAGGACTGAGAAATGCACTGTGGATATGCAGGAGTGTATCCACTTGAGCCATGTACGAGAGAATCCCATCGCCTCCAGGACAGCAAGCAAAAAATTCCACTCGACACGATCGTACGCCTTTTCCATGTCAAGCTTGAGTGCCATCCACTTCTCTTTCCCCTGCGTTTTCGTTTTGAGAAACTGCATAATTTCTTGTCCTATCAAAATGTTATCAGTAATCGAACGACCTTTGATAAATCCATTCTGATACGAACTCATAATTTTAGGAAGAATGGAGCTTAAACGCCCAGCAAGGATCTTAGCAATTATTTTATACAAAACCTGACACAAGCTGATGGGCCGCATTTGTTTCATCGAGTCCGCGTGGGGAACCTTAGGGATCAGGGCAATCCATGTGTGATTGATGCTCTGGAGAAGACGCCCCGTGTTGAAGAAGGACAGGACTGCCTCGCATACATCACGTTCAATTTCGGTCCAAAACCGCTGATAGAAAGCGCCTGTGAATCCATCCGACCCGGGTGCTTGGGATTTGCCAATGGCAAATACCGCCTTGCGGATCTCACTACCGTTACCTACTCTCTATATGTTTTCTTTCAAAATCATATCTCTAACATAAAGAAGACTCATCCAAGTATAGCTTGGTCAATAACCTACCCGGGCTTCCAGAATGGAGCGATCGGGAAAATATTTCATCTTCAATTTTCTCTCAATTAATGAGCTGGGTTTTGGAGCAGAAGTTGCAACAATTTTGCTGTAGTGTCTTATTAAATGCCTCTAATTCTATCAACACTATCCCCTTCCTCATTAGCCTCGCACTTTTTTCTCGTGAATTTCATTCTTATTGTCATTCGCTCCCTATCAATAGTTAGAACTAATGTTGTTCAAAATTTGTTGTAAAAGTGGTCAAAGATAAACTAAGTAGATGAAACCTTATGAGGTCATGTATTGTCTAGGGTCCCCTTTAGTTGAGTACTCAAGATCTATATAGTTGTGTTCACAAGCAAGTTGTGTACATGGTTCCGCTGAGTTTTAACGAAATTCAAATACATGAGAGAGATAAACATATGAAAAATGGACATGCTTTCAATTGGGGAGAGTGTTGTTCATAACAAGTTTCCCCCTAAGATTTTCAAAGACTATAGAACAATCTCTAATCAAGCCACATAGTTCATATAATTGACCTTAACTTGTCTGGTCGCTAATGAAGGTTACAGTTTCTCATCACTATAATCTCATTAGGAGTTATAGACGGCTTATTTACTATTGAGTTCTCTCTTGGGTAATTTAGCAATTCGTATCTTTGGTGATCAAGATGAGTGAAAAGCAATCTTTAGTCAATCTCACCTCTAAACTAACATCTCATCTAAGGCTCGCAACTTAGAATCAGAAGATGGGCGGACGACGGTTCGATCTGCTTCAAATCCCGGCGGCGGTGAACTCGACAGTGCAGCTGGAGCTGCCAATGTCGTTCCTAGCCGGGGCGGAGTCGTCGGAAGTCGTGAACAACATGGTAACCTCGAATCTCAGGGAGGTCGGCTGACCTATGTTTTCGCCGCAAGAAAAGCCACCCGGTGAGAACAACCTGGATCTGCGTTGATTCGGTGGAATCAGGGTTCAAAAGCCCGATCTGGCAGGTGGAATTCAAGATGCAATCTTCCCAAACTAAGGGGAAATTCCTAAATAGAACCTCTAAAGGATGAGCGAAGATGAAGAACATCAGGCTTCTTCCTGTTTTCGTAATTCTTCATGTTTCCACAAGTTCAAGACAGAATGGTGCCGAAGAGATGGAATGGAGAGGGAGTGGATTAAAGCTTCAATGCAAGGGGACCAAAGAGATGGAATGGAGAGGGAGTGGATCAAAGCTTCAATGCAAGGATATCAGGACAAGAGAGGAACGATGCTTCTTGTGGAGAAGTTGCAGCACTGGCGGTGGGCGGCGTCTCGGCGGTGAGGGTTTGGAGGCGGAGGCGGAGAAGGATGGATATATTGGGTTTTGTTTTCGATTTCTTTTTTTTTATACCAAAAATAGTATTTTATTCTTTACTAACGGTAGATAGACGGAATTTTGGAGGCGGAGGCGGAGAAGGAGGGTTTGGAGGCGGAGGCGGAGAAGGATGGATATATTTGGTTTTGTTTTCGATTTCTTTTTTTTTTACCAAAAATAGTATTTTATTCTTTACTAACGGTAGATAGACGGAATTTTGGGTTGAATAAAAAGAGGAAGGAGAAGGGGAACATGGATTTAGAAGCACGCAAGGGTTGGTGGGGGGTTTGAATACAAAGATGGTGGGAGGGGAGGGCTGGCGTAGCCAGGTTTACGGCGGTCCGCGATTGAAGGGGAAGGGGAGGAATACAGCAGTGATTGAAAAGGAAGGAAAGGAATAGGGTTATTAAGGGTTTGGAGAGAATATATGGAAAATCTTATTTTAGGGAAAGTAATTAAGTGTGATCATTATTTTCGTTCCAAAATTATCCCTATTCAATAATGACCGTCAGTTTAATAATCCTGAGAATGGAGAGTGGAGATGTAGGTAGTCATTATGGCTACTTAAAAATCAGTAACCATCTTAACTCATCCCTATATCTCCCTTATCTAAAAAATATTTTTTTTTTATTAGTGCATGTTCATAGTGTCTTAATTTTTTCGTTATGGTATAAACTTCAAAATCAAATTTTCGGGGTGAGATAGCATGACTATCCCTAAAGGGATTGGAAAAATGGCACCCCCTATTAATAATAGGCTTTTAAAGTAATTAATTTGTGTTGCATTTAATAATCTGTATGAATTTAAAAAACCATATTAATTACTTTCCCTTTTTCAGTTGAATGTTAATTGTATCTTGCAATGATATCAATGTACAAGTGAAATGGTAGTTGTATAAGTGTAATGGTAGTTAAAAAAAACAAATTTAATTAATATGAGTTCCGGGTACGACTGTAATGGTATCAGTATAATGTTAGTTAAATAAAAAAAAATGTAATTAATATAAGTGTTTAATTCTCCAATATTATTAAATGCAACTCGAATTTAATAGAATATCATTTTTCCGACCTAGAAGAGTTAGCAACCTAACCTACCCAAATTTTCTAATGGCCCAGCACATTGCTATTTTCCTAGTTTCTAGTTTCTACTACTGGTGACCCTTGAAAATTTCATTCCATTTGACTTCCTGGGGTCCCCTTTAATTTCAACGCCAAGTTTTCACATGTAATCAGATCAGGCTGTTCAACTTCATGGGCGAGAGTGGCAATTGCGCGTCGGTGCCAGCTGCCAACCAGAAGGACATCATGAACTGTCCTCTATCTATCTAACATCTTCGATGCTGCTCCCTATTTTATCTATATATTAATTGTTTTTGTCTTTAGAGTGTTTTTCTATATACTAATGAAAAGTGGAAACCCCTTCGTTAAACACAATTAGAGATTGTTTTTATATCATGAATCACACAGCTAGAAACCGACATTCCAACAACAAATATTATTATTTTATCATATATATTGGTCCGCATAATAATAATAATTATATTCCAGCAGTTTGGCTCACAATTACTTTCATCATTTAGCAGTAAATTCATTTCAGTCACCACCACCGACGCATGTTTCAATCGGTAGGTAATATGATAGTTACTAAATTAATACGTAGATATATATGAATGCACACATTTTATCCGTTTAAACTTTTTGTTTTTATACGATTATCAGATTATTTCATTGTTTTTTCGTCTGTTTGATGGCTCATGTACTAAACACGTATTAAATTCATATAAAATGTTTAATATTCATATTTAATGAATTATATAAATTGATAATTTGAATATAATTTTTTTTTTTGAAAAATATTGATTCATATATTTTATAACTACTAACGTACTATTGAACGTACCATTATTAGTTTAGAAACGAAATAAACTATACATGCATACATATTTTATATACATGATTTATCCATACCGTATTTTACCCATGGTAATACAAACAGACTATCCGCTAAAACGTAAATATATATATTGTTTACTACGAACAAGGAATTGGTCTAGTGATAATACCACTAGTCTTGAACCTGAGGTCTCAGGTTCGAATCTCTTCAGTAGTACCTAATTACAAAAAAATAAACTATATCACCCTTATAAAAAAAAATTTCATTAGTGCATGTTCATAGTGTCTTAATTACGTCGAATTAATTACTGCTCTATATCTCACAGTTCTTGCAAAAAAGAAGCTAATTATATGACATTTGTAATTGGGGTTGACGATGAAATCACAACTATATGAATTGACCAAACGATTGACAACGTGAGGCCGTGAGGGGAGGAGGTAGGGTAGGTTATATATGTATATACATAAATTTGTGGGGGTGGGTGGAGAAAGAAGGGAAGTTGGCTGGATGCAGCTCTCATTCCGTTGTCCGCTACAATTCGAACCCTACAAACAAACAAAAAGTATGGTCTATGAAACCGTACCATATCGACGGTTTAACCACAAAATATCAGTATTGGAGGCTAAATCGGTATGCGGTATTTAACGGTATTAACCGTTGAACTACGGTTAAACTACGATTTTGTCATAAAATACTCTATCGCTGATTTTCTCGGTTTGATTTCCGCCTTCCGGTACGGTTTCATGGACGATGACAAAAAGAGAAAGATGAAGGAAGATGGAAAAAATAACTAAAATATAACTTGGTACAATAATGGAGTTCTTGAATATGATGACCAAACAAGTCTCAACTCTCAAGTTTTCTGTTACGAGATCGAGCAGAAATGTCAATTCAAAGAATTAGTATTGTATATCTTTATTTAATTTTCATGGTTTATTATTATTTTGTGATTATTTGGGTTATTTATTGTTGTATTTGTTCTAGTCGGGATTGGATTCATAAGAATTATTTGTTAACATTTAACTAATGTCTTGGAAAAATACTCAAGTACGAAAAGGAAAATTAAAATCAAGTGTAATGTTTCTTGTTTTTGTTGGCTAATTAGAGGTTTCACAGCTATTTTGGTTTTGTTGTCGTCATTATGGAGAGCCTTTATACTCGAAAGTTTCCAACAAACTAACCAAAGATTCGAAGATCAAAGATTCAGTACGTAAAAATCCACAACAATAGCGCATCTACGTAATATTTGAAGTCGGGGATTAAGAGTGACTCGTTGAGCTTTATCATATTGATCTTGAAATGTGATGTAATTTACCTTTTGACTCTCTTAGTTCAAACTTGCATGCAAGCTAGCTATTTGATGATTATTTGTAATCCAAACTGATGAAATGCACATCTGAGTCAGCCCACACCCCCAAGTGCTCTTGAGTCATGTGTCACTACTCATTAGTCGTTACTACTCAGTTTAAGTAAGATTTCCACCTTTTAGTTTTAATTGGAAGTTAGAGAAGTAAATCTGATTATTTATTTATATAAAGCTAAAAGTGTTTTACTATTTACTAAATTTTTTGTGAATAAATAATCATGTCATTAAAATTATCAGACTCAAATTTTTATTTTTTAAGACAAGCTCAAAGGGCACACGACAAACACTCGACACAATTAAAAGACCGACTCAATTACTACACGATAGTCCGTATACAACAGACTACCTATAAATGAGCATGTTTTAAGCCACTATTTGGGCAACTTTGAAGAAGCTCCGAGTAGCAAAGATCCGCCCTGCTTGCGACTCTTATTTGGTGCGGGATTTATACGGGTGTTGAGGTACCGCCTAGCCCTACTGCGATCACTAATGCAAACGAAGCTAAATATTCCGGAATTTCCAGTTTACCTTTCACGCGCCACCAACACCAATGAAAGCAACCAAGAAAAGGGCAAAAACATAATATTTAAATTGGGAAAGAGAAATGCTTTTCTTCCTTCTTTCATCAAATCCAGTCTCCAAACCTGTCTCTTGTTCAGTGTTCTGTGCGTGAAAACTGAAATGGCTAATGGTTGGGAGTGGGGAGGAAAGGAGGAAAAGGTTTGAAAAAGCAATGGCGTCTTCAGTTTCAACTTCAACTAACGTGGCGTTGCTGCTGTAGGAGAGAGAAACTTCCCTCCTTTTTCTGTTCTACTCCCTCGTGATTAGCTTCCCTCCCCCACATACCCAACATTAAAATACACTTCTTCTTCTTCTTCTTCCCTACTAATAAGCTTTCCCTGGAATCCAACCCATCTCACTTCACCTGTCTCTCTACATCCTGAAGAAGGGGGGAAAGCGTGAAGAAGAAAGACCCACTGTGGGTGTAGCGAGCAGCAAAAGAAAATGCCCAGACATGGCGGGAATCCTATGACCAATTAACCTCCGCTTTGGGAAGGTGTCGGTGGGTTCGTTAGTCTATGTTCGCCGCATCTTCTTCTTTCTTCTACTCCTACCCACCGACTGCTCACTATCTTCAGTAATCCTCCAAAGGGTGACCTTATCTGTAAGTTAATTTTCTTTTCTTGTTAGATTCCCCATTTGGGTTTCAGCTTTCTACCCAATTTTGGAAATTCTCTTTAGGTTTCTTCCTGCTGGGTTGCTGTTTGCTACTGCTGGGTTGTAGTTTCATTTGTTAGGTGAAATCTTTAGACGCTCTTTCTTATGCTTTGCGGGTCTGGTCTGAATTCAAAGCTGCTGATATCAACGCCGCCTGCAAGATCTGGACTTGCTCTCACTGGAATACATTCTTCTGCGTTGATTTAATGGATTGACTCTCTTCTTTTCCCCTTTTTGTGGGTTTCTGTTTTGGATTGACCCCATTTCCCTCGCAATTCGGTATCATCGAGTAACAAACAAGTGGCTGTTTAACGTTTTACTTTTGGATATACATAGAATTTTGGTGCTTGCTCTCACTTGTATATTGCCTGCAGAATTCAGTAAGGCTTGATGTGAATCGTTTTCCCAGTTCTGCAGGGTTTAAGAGTTGCTGTGTGTGTAATCATCTTCACATATGGGAACTCTGTCAACTGATGACCGGGTGCTGGACCGAGATGTTTTGTACTTGTCGCTGGGGCTCAGGGAAGCAGGGAAAGGAGCATCGTGTAATCGATCCCCTCCTCGTGTTCTAGCACTTGTTTCGTCGCTTCTCGAGAGATTGGTTAAGAAGAATGAGATGTTACTGGAGAGTAATGAGATCAAAGATGTGATCACTGTTTTCCATGGCTTGAGAGCACCACCAGTGAGCATTCAGCAATACATTGAACGCATCTTCAAGTACTCTTGCTGCAGTCCTTCCTGTTTTGTTGTTGCACAGATATACTTGGATAGATTTGTCAAACAGACCAATGTACACTTAACGTCGCTAAATGTCCACCGCCTCCTCATCACCAGCATCATGCTTGCAGCTAAATTCGTCGATGATGCGTGAGTGTTTTTTTGTTTATGTACAAATATATTCAGATGATGAATTCAGTTTGCAAGGTAGTAATGCTTGGAAGTGACGGTTTACAGATTCTTCAACAATGCCTACTATGCCAAAGTAGGAGGAATAAGCACAGGGGAGCTGAACAAGTTGGAAATGAAGTTTTTGTTTAGTGTAGATTTCAGACTTCAGGTAAATACCACCACATTTGAGAGATACTGCTGTAATTTGGATAGATTAGAAGCCACGGACGTGCTTCAGATTGAACGGTCGATTCAAGCTTGTCGAATCAAGGAGACCTGGTCGAACAATGAGGATTCGACAACCACTTGTGCTCCTGCAATTGCAAGATGAAGATGGTTTCTGTAAGACTAGTGCCTACTGCACTGGTACTGTTCGATCGGTCGATCCCACATTGATTTGTTCATTGAAAGTTGGGCGTTGTAGCTAGGTAGAGCTGGACAAGCATATTGAAAGGTTAGCAGATTTTGGAGACTATTTGAATTGTCAATTTACTTGCACTGGCATGTGGTGCCTAGTTATTCATTTCCCCTCATCACAGTCATTCCTTCTTGTTGTTGTATAGATTTGAGAGAAACTCCAGAGTTCACGGAATTTTATTGCTGTTTGAGTGTTTGTTTCTGTTCCTCTGATTTTGAACTTTACTTCTACACTGACGATTGGGTTGTTAAAAGCATCGATCTTTTTAGTTGGCGGCTTAGCGCCACAATCGGTGCCGCATTTACTCCTGTCTGCTAGTGCCGACGTTTTCCATATCCACCAACTCAAATTCTCTGGTCTCTGCACTCTACAGCCATTCAACATGATAACTACAGTGGAGATTGCGGGTTAGATCCGGTCCTTAAGCTTCATTGTTTAAGGAGGTTTTTAAACCATTTTTATTGGTTGATACTAGATTAGGTAGTTAATGAGGGGTTAGTAGTTAATAGTTAGTTGGAATAAATAAGATATTATGAAAATATAATTAATATTACTCATTAATGATTCTCTTTCTCTCTCCCCCTTGATCTTCTCCATAACCCTCTCTTTCCACTACAATTAAAAGAAAATTCGAAATTAATTTAATTAAATATTATTATTTAATATTTAATAAATTCGAACTTAATATTTTTTATTTTTTAAAATGAAAATTGAAAATTAAAAATATATGCTCTCTTTCACTTCGTGGCAACTTGCAATACAATATTAACATTTTGCAATGACATTATCAACATTTATGAAATGAATCGTTATTATTATACCTCATCATTATTAACGACTTCAATATACTTATCAATTCCTTACAATTACATTATTAACTATTTTGGATCAATTGTTACTGTTTTATAGTTTCGTCATAAACGCTTATGAATGAATCATTAAAGTTATGTAACATAGTCATTAATAGTTTGAATAACAATATCATTGATTTACAACATCTTTAGTACTAATGATTCACATTTTCACATCATGTTTATAACTATCTAGTCATGGCCTCTTCCAATGATTTCTAATGACATTATTAACGTTTTATGATCAATTAATATTGCTTTACATTATCATTCTCAATGATCATAAAGCACAATACTGATTTTCAACATCATGGGTACTTGTGAGTTGTGACATAGTACACCTGTGTGATTTAGTCAAACAAACATTGTCCAAAATAATATTAGCTCAAGCAAACCATGAAACCAACATTCACGTCTCAACACCAAACTTTTAATAACAATACAATAAATCATTGATAACGAAAAGTATTTCGTTGAAAATAAACACAAAACATTAATGTAAAAATGTCTGACTTCAATATTATAAATGACATCAAACTTTTAATAATGATATTAAAAATCATTAATATCGAATGATCAAGTCACTGATAAGGAAATAGGTTTTTGTAATAAAAAATATTAATAATATTAAGATGCAATGTTTAATGTCAAATAGCACTAAAAACGCATTAATAAGTAACATGTGTTTAATGAATAATGCATCCAAACACTTTGATAATGATAGCAACTAATGATTGTTAAGTACCTTATTAGATATTATTAATATCTTATTTTCAAACATTGATAATGTTTATACACGCCTATTAATAATGACACCAACTACGTTACTAACTTAGACTGAAAGATTAATAACCATAGTTATATCATTAAACGTAAATTCACTTTTGATAATGTCATAAACAAATGAATATCTAACAAGTATGCTTCTTGATAATGACATTTGACAAAGTTACAAGCATAAACGAAAAAATATTAATAATTCAAATCACTAAACATAAGCAATCTTACAAATGAAATAAATTTTTGTTAATGGTTGTATTGTGCTTGAAAAAAAAACATTGATAATAGCACTTCAAATGATTATAAATCATTTCAAACCAAATTGATAATACGATATAATAGTAAATAAACTTCAAGTACCAACAAATTGAAAACACAATTTCACTTTTGTTAATGTTTCAAACAAAAATAACATAAAAATTTAATAATATCATATAAAATTATTAAAAAAATATGTCGAACAACATTAATAATAACACAAACGAATACCTAACAACGAAAAATCTCAAACCCATGCAATGAAAAGCCCTAATGATGATTCAATTTATAAATATTGATAATGCCATTACAAAATGTTAATACTTAATACTAATCGGAAGTTTCCAAGATGTGAGAGAGGCATATATTTTAAATTTCAAATTTCCATTTTAAAAAAAGAAAATTATTAAATTCGGATTTTATTAAATATTAAATAAAATTAATTTAATATTTCTTTTTAATTATAATGTAGAGAGGGTTATGGAGAAAATCATGGGAAGAGAGAGAAAGAGAATCATTAATTAATTATATTTGCATAACCTTATTTACCCTTAACTACCTATTAACTACTAACCCCATTAACTACCTAATCCACTATCAGCCAATAGGAAGGCTTTAAGATTTTCCTTAAGAAATGAGGCTTAAGGACTTTAACTCAACCCTGGAGATTGTCGATTTCAAAAGTGCCAACTGCCAATCACATGTGAAACATATCATACATATTCTACAAGGAAAACACAATTATCACAGAAAAAAACTGCACCATGACGGAAAGAGAGCGCCTCCGTTCACATCACAGAGGAGCCCTTCATCAGTCCAAGCATATCTAGGAAAATTTACAACACACTGCCCATACACATATTGGCTTGCTCATGTAGACGTGGTCATTTTCACTATAATTAATTCACTTCCCCGCCCATTTTTCACTGTCCATCGTATCTCCAGAACCAGTTCGATCCAACAGAACTTCACTTTCTTCCATGGAGGATGGCTGCTTATCCGCCCATACATAACGTACCATACATATCTTAGATAAGCCATCTCTTCGTCTTGTCTCGTATAGGCCTCCGAAGACAGGTGATGGAAGAGTTTGCAGGATCCAGAAAGTTCAACGCTGGAGAAAGCTTCATCTAGGTGGTCTCTCGAGCGCAACCCAACCAAACTTCCCTTTCCGAAAATCGGCCAAGATGCGGAATGCTGCTTGGTGCGTGTCTCCACTGAACAAGTGAAGTGCAAGCTTCTGCACAAATCTGTACAATGGGGAAGGCAACAAAAGCAGACTCAGAGATGAGTAAATAACTAAATAAACACCTAATACTCCATCAGAACCAATTCTTTACTAATTCATGCAAAAACAGGGTTAGATCAATCAAGTCTCTTGGATGATTGCTGATTGTACAAGTCAACCAAAACCGCCAAAAGGTTGAAAACCCCGTACGAGACTCCAAACCTTTTCATCTCAGGAGAGAAAAGGGGTGAAAACCCCTCCTAATAGATTATTAAAGGGACTAATGGAATATTTACATACGTTTTACCACAGAGGCAATCATTATCAATCTTGTAGCGGTCCTGAAGCGCTTTTGCACCTGCAAAAAAGGAAGAAAGTTCCAAGTTAGAGGAAAGACAGTATGAACAGATGGACAGAAGTAATAAATGGCCTAACATACCAACTGAAGGAATTCTTATTAGCATCTGCACAAGAACTGCAGCAACATCAGCGACGTCATAAGATCTCTCTCCGATATCGTCACACATAGCAAGTTTTATGGCAGCCGTTTGATCGCTTATTCGCATCGGCAAAATGCCTGGAGAATCTAACAACTCCAGATCTTTACCAAATCGAACCCATCTTTTGAGGAAACATGCCACATGCAGTCAAAGCAGAAATGTGAGGATAAGTCTCTTGTCCTTCAACATATATTCCTGAAGCGCAAATTAACCCTTAGCTGGGAGGCTATATTGTAACAACTCGATCATAATTGTTAAAACAAAACTTTAGTACTCAGTTATCATTTGAGCTTTTCAGCATGCAAGGAACGTCATCTGCTATAAGGAACTAACCCATAGATCGTTAATTCCTTCAGGCAGTAACTTAACAGGAGCGCATTTACTCCAGGTAACTACTTACTTGAGATCTCTTGTGATTCCAGGTCTTGGGGCGGCAGGGCACATTCTACGCTTCAGTAGCCGGTTGATCAAAGAGGATTTCCCCACATTTGGATACCCAACAATTCCAGCACGAACCTGACCAAAGGAGGAAAAAGTATCTCTTATCAAAACTATCAATGATCATACTTACATGTAATGGAAACTGTAAAAAATATATTATTATGTAACGGACAATCCCGTTTGGATCATAGAAAAAAATATTATGAACAGGAATCAAAGAATTCAGCAAAAGTAACCGAAGATTGTTGTCGATAGTCGTTAGAAAACCTACTGCACGAGGAAGAAGACCCTTTGCTCTGCGCTTGATATTAACATTCGCTGCCATATCCTTTGCTAACCTCCCAAGCTTCGTACTGCCCTACATTTAATCGTACCCACAAGAAAGTTCATGGCTTCTGATATACATAAGCAATTGCTCACTTCAAGCAGAATGAGGATGGCTCAAGAGTAAGAAATAGTTACACACCATTCCAAGCTTGCCATTAGCGAAAATAACCTTCATTCCCTGCCTAGAGAAATAAGCTGCCCAAGCATTCCTATCAGCTTTGGATATCATGTCTTCTCTGTTCAAAACCAAGATCCTCTTCCTATTTCCGAGCCAAGAATCCATCTGGGCTCAACATGAGACACAGCAATGGAAAGTTGCTGAAACCCCTGAGCTCAAAACTAGAATGGAGCCACGGAATTCACAATCATAAATATTGAAAAGAATTCAAACCTCTGGATGGGTGGTGGACAAGGGAATTCTGGCGTCACGAACCTCAATCACCACATCCATCAGTTTCAGCTGCTCTTTCAGTTCCTTTTCAGCTTTCCCAATGTGACCAGGATACCACTGCATAGTTTCCCAGACTTCAGATAAGAAAACTTTCTTCCAACATTCATTTCCTCCCCAGCCGCCATGGATAAAGCAACGAGTTAATTTTCAGTACCTGAACAGGACGAAGTGCCTTGGTCCAGTAGTAGAGGTCGGCCTCCATTTTAACCCAATCAATATCTTCGTCTCCTTCGACACCCACCAGTCCGTAACTGTTCGAAGAACTAGCACCTCCATCGCCATACCAACTCGGAGCTTTCCCGCCGACAATCTGCCCAAGTTAAAGTAACCATCGAGGAATTTGTCGCTTTCAGACTCAAGGAAGCGAAAACGAAACATTACTGCAAAAGCGAAACAAGTTCTTGCCTGGATGGTAGGAGGCGGAGACGAGAGAGAAGCAACGGAGGCGAGCGGTCCAGACCTAACTGACATGCGTCGGCTTTCAAGAGTGGGAATCCTGCTGATAGTTGGATTGGGACACCATAGCCCCGATACTGCCACCGCCATCTCTACTTGCTTCAGATAATCGGCGGCTGACCGAGGAAATTCACAGGATTATCGGAACCTTTTGCTGGTTTATTAGCTTTCGAGCCTTGCTACGTTCAGATACCCGAAATTGACAGATGGGTTGGGTTTGCCATTGGTGACTCGAGTCTCGATTCGAGCCATCAAGTAGGGCCGTAGGGGTGGTTATCGGTTTGATTTTAGTTAATCACTAGTCGATATAATGGTCGGTGATGGACAAATAAGACAAAAATTCCTTAACGAAAACCGAACCAATAAGGTTTATCGATTAACCATTACTTATCGGTTCGGTTAGTGGTTAGTTTGACGATTAATCACTGACCAGCAGCAAACACCTTCTCCAAGTTATTGGGCTAGGACTGCTTGCCTTTAGTCACGAGCTCCACCATCGTGTTACTGTTGAGTGAAGGGGGAAGCATTAGCTAGTTGGGAATCAGACTTATCGGTTAACCACTAAGCTCTAGGTTGGTTATTGGTTAACTAATAGGTCAAAAACCCCTACCGAAAGACAAACCATTAACGTCTTATAGGTTATTGGTTAAACCAATAACCAAATTTATCGGTTAGCTTATCTGTTAAAACCCCTAACTGTCAATCGTTAGCCACCCTAACTAGATGGGAAGGTGGGAATTTTAAAGGAAAATTTAGTAATTTAGCTGTAGTGTCACAATAGGGGAAGTGGGAAAGGGTAAAAAAATATTTTTTGTCGAAAGCAATTGAGTGTTGATTTTGTCACTTTTAATGGTTAAATCAAAATTGTCATTAAGTACAAGAGATGCAATTAGCATTAAACTCCTCTTATTGTTTTGCATATAGGCATATAAGCCAAAATCATACTACTAATAACACAACAACATATATAAACTACTAGTTTTGTGTTTGCCCGATGGGCGGCGAGTTACATTTGTTTGTACCTTTACTTCTATTATATGTCATTTTCCCAAAGGTATCGGACTCCTAGTTTCCATATTTATTTATTATTGTTATCTATTATCCGTGTTTCATCATATATGAGGGGCGCTTTGAATATAAAAAAGATATGAGGGGCGCTACATTTAATCAAGGTTTTAATCATGATCAACAATAATGTCAACCAACGTTGTAACTTCATCACTGCTTGGAAAATAGTATTCATACCATCTAAGCTTTGATTGACCTGCCATTTTCAACTTCATAAGTTGTACATGGTTTAAGCTAGCGTACGCCACCTTACCGTACTAATTTCAAGTTTTGCTATTTAGACCATTAATTAACGGAGTTTGGGACATGATCCTATACCAAGTCTCTAATGGGCGAACCCCATTCTCTAATTCTCAATCCAAATCGTAAGATTCATTTAATACAAAAATAATAACCAAGGATTATTATTTGTCAAAATATATTAAAGAACAACTAATAGGTGTGAACGAAGGTGTATATCACACATCGATTGTACGCTAGCCTTTTCTACCATTATATTAAAGTACAACCAAACTTGCTATGCTTCTATATTACCTTCAACATTTTATGAATGATATCAAATCGAAATGTTAGTTATAGAGACACTTTTTCTTCTCTTCACATTATCATCCAATATTAAATGTGTGACTGGTTGTAATTGGAATTGTGTGATAACTTAATACAAACATAAAGGCGCCATGTTGTGCAATTAGTACAATAGATAAATTTACAGGACATTGGTCAGGGTATGATCTTGCGTTGGTTTTATAGCACACTGGTTCGTGTATGTCCCGCACTGTTATACATGATATCGGTCGGGGAATGATCCCGTAGTGGATTTACAGGACACCAGTCTAGGTACGATCCACGGTGGTATACATTACATCTAATATACTATCCGGGGAGTGCATGACTTGGCAAATTAAGAAGTAAAAAGCACTGAATCAACCTAATCATGCATGTGATTGAATTATTGTGTAAAGATTACTTCCTATGATGTGATATATGAAATGTGCATGTGGATGATGATGGTTATGTGATGGTTTTCTATGGTGTTTTAGACAATGATTTACCATTAGATGGTGTGATGTTTCGCTATGTTGGGACGGGGTTAAATGGTAATGCCGATGATGTGATACTTGATGCATACATGTTTATACAGTAAGTTATCAAGAGGCTGGGTGATGGTCCTTATGTTGTTAATGTATGAATTATTTGAGTTTGAGATGATGAATGTGGTATGACATGTGATGAATGGATGTTTATTTGACTGAATGAGATATAGCACATCGGATGTATCTTGACAGTTAAGTTAAGTGAGTAAGGACTGAGAGGTGGGTGACGGGAAACTGAATACTCAATATTTTGCCATGGTCACTGGAAAGGACAATAAGTCCTTTCGAGTTGTACTTTTAAAGGTAACAGAGAAGTATTATATCATTATCTTATAAGTTGGATTATCCGGCGAGTATAAATGGTTACTAAAAATAGAATAGTAATATATGTATTAGCGTGTCACATTAAGTAAAGATTAAAATAGTTATTTACATCTCAACCATTATATATATTAAGATTCGTTTATAAATCTTTTTTTAATTAAGATGCTATGCAACCGAAGATGACTAAGTTGCAAATCTACACTCTAGGAAAAAGAAAAGAATTAATGTCAAACAATAAAAAGAAAAAAACTATAACTACATAAGGAAAAAAGTAAAGACAATGTGTTTTATAATTGTGCATGGAAGAAAATTCAATGGCGTACAAAAATTTGAAAATAGAATGAAATTGAAATCGCACAAAAGAAAAGATAATGATATCATTTAAAATGCAAGAAACGTAAAATTCATTCCCTAAAGATGATAAATAAATAAATAAATATATATATATATATATATTACTTTTTTTGTAACTTCTTACCAATTGAACACGGACATATCTTAACATATAACCATTATTCGGATTCGAAAAAGATACAAAAAATTTGGTGACCATTGGTGTCTGGATGAAATTGTTGTGTATCACTAAATTGAATTATGTTGATATATTTCATTAATCTTCAAATATAGGAATATCTCACATGAATAAATTATTATGACTCTGGTTTTGACTTAGAAAACCATCATTTTTACTTCAGCTATTATCTTTTAATAATCTAGTAATCACACAAAAAATGTTATTTTTCTAGTACAGCGCGATAAGAGTGTATTAGCTCATATATTTATAGTATCTATTTTCTAAAAAATTGCAACATAACTCTATTGGTTCACATATTTATAGTAGTTCGTACAAAAAAATGTTAAATATTTCGTGTTAGAATATGAAAGAAGGTAATTCTTTGCTTTTTAGTTTTTCATTTTTTAAAAATCATATGTCAAATTATGTAAAAGTTAATAATTGGGTACCAACTAAATTCATGCTTTTTGGATTTTTTAATTATTTTTTCAAAAATTATAAATATTATCAAACATATTATCAACTAAAAATCAAAATATGTTATTTTTAGTTGTTAATGATTTCTATAGTTTCTTAAAAATAGAATACAAAATTTTAACCGTGATAGTTTTTATTGTGTAATGTACATAAGTCAACCATTAAATAAAAATATAATTTTATGTGTTGTATATTTTTTTATAAAATGAGTATTAATCTTGTTGTGATTAATTCCATAAAAGATATTTTTTCTATTGGTTAAACAACTTAAATGATTATAGTTTGAGCTCCTAGGTTGCATGATTAGATCTTAGTTATAGTGATTGATATACATGTTTTGTTGTGATCAATATAATCAAATATACTTTATCCTACTGGTAGAACACTAGAAATGATGATAGTTTGAGCTTGGAGGTCATAGGTTCAAATCTTGGTCATGATGATTGATACACATGTTTTTAGTTTTATTTTAATGTAATTAATAACTTAATTAAAATGTTAAAATCGTAAATGACATGGAAAATTGTGGAGCTTTCTTTGTCCTACGTGGCAAAATCTTTCTCTACAACGGCCATAATATATGTTAAGAAGATTACTCTCAAAGTTAAATTTCCTTTCACAAACATTCTACAATCCTGCAAAATACGAGCAACAACATGCATGGGTGAACACCATCCACGGCTTCCATACAATCTAGCATAGCGTTCCCTCAATATATGACTTAGCACCACACTCTAGAGTAAGCACCCTAAGCTGACCTATCCTTACGACCCTTCCATTTATTAGCCCTCATCTTAGGTGCATGGGCGTCGAACTCTAGGATTCTGAATATCAACTGCAACACACTTGTCCAAACACGGCTAGAGAATGGACAAGTGCCAAATAAATTATCACATGATTCTTCTCTTCTAGGATAGAGAGGATGACTAACTTCTGCAATCAACTTACATGCATTCAACTTCTTTTTAGTGACTATATGATCCAAAATGATCAACCATAAAAGAACACTATGATTGGGGTATATTGGCTTGCCCCACACCACATGTGGAGAAGAGACTCTGATAGTTTATCAAACTGTTTTTACACAATATTTGCACATTGATACTCCATTCCATTTGAGAGAAGGGCCCGAACATGTTATGAAGGGTTGCAGGGAGTCTCGACCCTTCAATACTCTTCGCCAAAGTCGTGATCCCGCTGATTGATCGATAGATCCCACAAAGATCTCTACTTCATTTGATATTTCCGCATCCATGCCACGCATAATGACCAAGCCTAAGCCAAGATATTCCATATATGTCGAGTGATACATGCATAGTTCCAAGTCTTAAAATCTTAAATCCCGAGTCCTCCTTCTAGCTTCGGCAAAACAAAAAAGTTCCAAGATATTGGAGCCCTCTTCCTCGACCCCTCTTCACCCACATCCCATAAGAACCTGTCACATATTGCTTTCCTTAATACCTTCATAGGCAGTAGGAATATTGCCATCCAGTACTGAAGGGTGCTTGTAATCACTAAAATACCAATTGTAACCGACCTGCATATCTCAGAAAACGAGTCTTCCAACTTCTAACCCTTGTTGTAATTTTATCAACCAAAACCTGACAATCCAATGAACTTAGTTTCCTAAATCAGAGGGACACCAAGATACTTTACCAGCAATGACCCCAAAGGGAACCCTGTTTCTCTTTATATAAATCCCTTTTCTTTTGAAGATATTCTAGCACAATACAACGTACACTTTGTCATATTACATTGAACTATTGAAGCCGATAGAGTGTATAAAACTGGTTCAGTAACCTTCGAATGCTAGCAACCGCTTGTACTAACCCATTAGTAAATAGTAAATACTAACAGGTCATCCACAAATCACAAGTGTGTTATATCTAAAGCTTTATATATCAGATGATAAGGAATTTGGTTATCTTTTACTGCCCTACCACGGAGGAAAACAACTCCATGACAATGGTGAAAAGGTAGGGAGACAACGAGTCTCCCTACCTAAGACCCTTACCAGCCGAGAGACCCACACAACCCTTCATTAAAGGAAACACTGAAACTGGTGGTAATAACACAAACCTCAACTAGCTTAATAAACTCTACTGGGAACTTCATAGCTTGTAGAAAAAGAAATAATAATTTCTAGTTTACAGAATTAAAAGTCTTTTTGAGGTCAATCTTCAATACACACTTAGGAGTAAACAACTATTTATGATAATCTTTCACTAGTTTTATGTCCATACGGATGTTATCACTTATAGATTGATACTTCATAAAAGCATATTGAGCACTTCCTATTACTTTGTGCAACACACTTGTTAAATGATTAGATAAAAGATTTGACACACCTTTGTAAAGCATGTCACATCAAGAGATAGGTCGGAAATCCCTCATTCTACCAGCATTAGGGATTTTAGGTATAATTAGGGCTGCAAATGAGTTGAGTTGCTCGTGAGTAGCTCGGAAGTCAAATCGAGAAAAACTCATAGGACACTCTGCTTAATTTCTAATGAACTGGCTTGTTGATGACTCGTTTGTTAATGAGCCGAGCATGAGCCAAAGCCTCTTCAACTCACTAAGGCTCGCGGGCTCGACTCGTTGGCTCATTGATCTAGGCTCGTAAGCTAGCTCGTTTGAAGCTTGATAGTGTGGCTCATGAGTTAACTCGATAGAAGCTCTCATGATAGCTTGCTAGTATTGCTCGAAATTTAAGTCGGTTTGAACTACAAAATCAACTTGATGGTGTGGCTCGCAAGCCAACTTGATTATATGTTCATTACACAGGTCTTAGACTATCCTAGTATTAATGATATAACTCCTTTGTTAGTTATACTATATATATTTCAACTTATCATTAGTGAGATAACTCGTATACCGGTTTGAGACTTTGTATAGCGTGACTAAATATTCATCGCATATATGAATTGGGTATCATATCTACAATTAATTCATGTGAAACACATATATACTCCTAATCAAACATGAATTACTATGTAATTTAAAGAGTTTAAGTTTCGATATATGAATTGTTTTGTCGGATTGTATTAAAAAAGTTCAATGATTTTTTTATTCAAACTAATACTTAATTAATAACAATATCAAATGTGATAACACTCAAATTAGTTTTATTTGGAACCCATATTTAAGCTTATTTTAAGTTATTTTATGTTCTTCACTGCAAATATATTGTCAAATATACCTTTGATTCATTCCTTGGATGGATCATCGCTTCTAGGGTGTATTAATTGATATGTATGTATTAGGTACCAAAAGGTGCACTAGTGTAGAGAAAGTGGCAACAAGGGAGATCATGGCTGAAGGAGCCAAGATCGCAGCCTCCAGTGCCAAGATCCAAACCATGAACTCCGAAGACAAGGGAGTGACCTGGGGCACCAAGATCGCAGCTTGCAGTGCAAAGATCTCGGCCGCGATCTTCTGCCTCTTGCCCGTGAACTTGACCTCAAGATCGCAACCTCAAGTTCACGGCCATAAACTTTGGAGACAAGGGTGTGAACTTCAGGAGTGGCCAACACGGGAGAAGCATAGAGTCTCGACAGTCGACTCGCAGCCCGCGATTTCCGACAAGGCAAAAATGGTGACCCTCAAGCTCGCAGCCTCTGCCCCAAAGATCTCGGTCGTGATCTTCAGCCCCTTGCCCGTGTCTGCGGAATTCTATAAATAGGGGACTCCTCCATCATTTCAAGTGGAAGAAGCTTGCTGATAATATATGGTGGACCGGTAAGCGCTCCATTTCATAACCATAATTTTGTTATTGATTATTTTCAATGGTTGGGGCTAATACAATGTGCCACTTACTTAGACGCTTTAAAAGGAGATGCATGCCTAAGTAAATGGGGGTATCAAGCGATTATCATGATCCTCCCATTTCCTGGGGAAATCGGGTTTTAAGCGATCCTCGGATCCCCCCTTTTTATGTCAAAAAGGCTGTGTTTCCAAGGAGATGTAAACCTCTCCTAAAAGTCTAATGAGAGTGCATGTATTTCTGTATATTCCTCGGTTATTGTCTACCAAGAGAAGAAATTCAAGGAGAAGAGGCAGAAAATCCTTGAGTTATGTTTTCCGTACCGTAGACCTCATTTTATCATTAAACAAAATAGAAATAACACTCAAGGAAGGTTTAACTTGGGCATAATAATCTTAAAATAAGTCAAGTACATAGAACTGAAAATAAACTAAAAACAACAGTCAATTATAGAAACTCAAAATAACACTCAAGGAAGGCCCTGTCACACATGGGGTTCCAGCACTTTCCGGCTCCGTGTACGACGGGTGTGGCCATGGATGTCTGTGATGGCAGATTTTGACGTGTCGTGGAAGAGTGTTGGTCCGTGCTATGGTGGCGTCGATTCGTGGAATGTGGCTCTTCCAGGGTCGAGCGGGGGACATCCACACTCATACAGTGCGGAGTAGGCGGCCATTGATGCTGAGGGAGATTAATAGGCATGAAGTTTTGTTGGGCACTCGAGGAGGAACCATCATGCCATATACCCAAGGATGTGTCGTCGTGATGGTAGCTCGTCGGGGCTCATGATGGTAGGTCGGACGGGGAACTTGATGGTAGGTAGGATGGGGCTCGTAGTACGAGCTTGATCGGGGAGATTGTTGATAGCTCGGACGGAAATATTGTTGATAGCTCGGTCGGCCATTGTAGTATGAGATCGGGTACGTAGTCGGACCTCCATCGTGGTACATACTCGGAATGCCATCGTGTGTCGCATCCAAAGGTGGAGGCACTTTCCACGCCTCAATCGACATTACTTCGGGCACGTATGGTCTTTTCCGAGCGCTCTTGTCTTGCCTTTTTCAGTATGGTGGTGGCGGGTTGAGAACATCAATGGATACCCAAGGTTTCTCCAATTTCTCAGGCCAATTAGCTTGACCTTGGCGACCATCTCGGTGGTGAAAAGTATTTTGACCGTCGGGGAGGTCCAGAGGCATGCATTGTTCCCAACCAAATTGACGTAAGCATCGATCCGGCAGGTGACACTCAATAATATAGTGATAAATGAGAGGGACTCTCGTGCACTATTGACCGGAATGCCCAGGAAATTGCTCCAAATGCCAGTGAACGATGTTCTTAGGGTAGGGGTCGTATATGATGTACAAAAGAAATGACCAACTTAAGTTAAACGAAGTTGTATAATACATGTCGAAAATAACAAATGAAGTTCGGATTATTATAGTTACCTCTCCTTGCCAAAGTCTCTCTAACCTCCTCTGATACTTTGCCAAATTGTGATCTACAAGGTTGTCGCATGTTGTTTGCCCAACCCACCTTATTATTAAGGAAAATAATGAAATGTTATAACTGAATAATTATCTATTGTGTTATGGAAATCATGAATGGGTACGAGAAGTTTACCTACAACCATAAGCTTGGCCTCTTAGGGGATGATTGATTGGCCAATCCTTGTCGGGACGTTGGACCGGTGCAATCCATGGCAAATGCTCACAAGCCCAAAATTTGACGATGAACATCGCCCTACCAACCTCCTTCACAGCTTTGAGAGATGCATTACACAAATTGTGGTAGATATGAGCTAGGCAAGCGGATGCCCAGCTCAAATTCCCCATCTCATCCCAATCACCAAGGAGGATCCTCAGCCACCCACAGCTAATTAAATTGTTGGATTTCTTGGGGAAGAACACTCCTCCGGTCATGCCTATGAGATAGACACGAGCATATCTTTCCTTCACCACCTCGATCTAAAATTATCAAATTTACTTTATAAACCACTAAGTACGTTAACAAAATAAAAAATGAGAAATGAGAAAGAATTGTATGTACCCGGTGATTGGTCCAAACATCCCTTGAACGATGGTAAGGTTGGTCGTACAACACGCTTGGATCAATCGGTCCTTGATCAACATAATATCGTTGGTTGTATATATCCACGTCGTCTCCAACCTACGAGAGAATAACAACAAGGTTAATTAGTTAGTATATCTGTATATAGATTAATTAAAAAAATTATAACAACAACAAAAATTTGGTAAAATGAGTACGTACCGTTTGATAGTCATCATGGAAAATACTCTCGTTTTGGCACCAATCATCCATTTTTTCAATAAGTTGGACAGACTTTCGACGAGTTTTGAGGAAAAATCAAAGAAATGTTTTCTTATAGCAGACTAGACTTAGCCGCAACCAACAGACCACTATATAGAACTCAGACCGCCCCCTACAGGGGCAGTTTTGTAATTTTCGCCCACAAAAACCGCTTCCCTAGAGAACGGTTTGCGTTAACCGAGGTGAAACCCACCCTTTCGTCCAGCTGTCTTCAATCCCTAACGCGGATCGATGCGTTGGCGCGCGGTCTGCCGTTGGATCGCTCCCTTATCCAACGGTTAAGGAAACTGTCACTTCCCTAGGCAGTTCCCAGGTTGCCCTAGCGGAGACCGTGTCTTCCCTACGCGGTTTCTCTGTAAACCGCTTCTTTCGTTTGCGTTTTCTACACAAACCGCACCTTTGACACGCGGGTTTCAATAAATGGTGCTATTTTTGGAATTTGTGTGGGTTGGATGCCATTTTTGTAAAAAAAAATACTAAATGGTGTTATTCCTAGGAAAAAAAAATCCAGAATGTAGAGTACTCTGCTCATCTTGCAGACCCTAAGGCTAGACAACTTTACAAGCGAGCTGACCAAATAATGGTACTTTGCTTTAGAGGAGAATTTAGTCGCAGCTGCCATGTCCAGAAATTGACGATTTTCATCAAGGTCCAAGTTATTTACAGTTAGTTAATTTCATTGGTCCAAGTTTTAAAACAATGTGATGATCATTATTCATTACTAATTTTGTAGCTGCTAGCATTCAATTGGGTCCTTAGAACTATTTCTTTTTTCTACATATTTATACTCTTGGGTTACTGGTTCTATAGCTGACATCATTCAATTGGGAGAATAATCTGATGTTGATTATGGTTATGGGTTTCTCCAAAATAAATTATGGTTATGGTTAAATACCATATTCATGTTGTTTTCATTCTTTCCCGTGCTTAGTGATGTCGTTTTTAAAGCTGCAAAACTTCTTTTTTCCTTTTGTATTTGTAAACTTCAAAGGGCCCTAACATAACTTTTAGGGTTAATACCTTATTTTGGCCCGAACTATGACCATATAATCAACTTTGGCCCGTGGTTTAAGAAATTAACATCTTGGCCTCAACTATGCAGCATATAGACTCAATTGGCCCGACACATAATTTGACCGTCAATTTGGATGGTCAACACGCCATGTCATTGCCTCGTCAGCCTAAAAATTATTAAAAAAATCAAAATCAAATTATTTTCCTAATTTCTATTATTTATCATTTTCAAATTAACCAAAAATAAAATTTAAAAAATATATAATAAAACTTATATGTTATTTTTTGGGATATTTGAAAATGATAAAATTTATAAATTAATTAGAAATTATCAAATTTAAATTTATAAATTTAAAAAATATGATATAAATTATTTATTTTTGGGTAATGTTAAATATATAAAATAATTTCATAATTTTTGGTTAATTTATAAAATTTTATCATTTTAAAATTACACAAAAAATAAATAATAAATTTATTTTATGTTTTTATAAATTATTTTTTGTTAATTTGATTATAAATCATAAAAATTTAAAAAAGTTTGAATTTTAATTTTTTAATAATTTTTTGGCTGACGAGGCAATGACGTGACATCTTGACTAACGGTCAATGGTGTTGACCATCCAAATTGACGGTGTCAAACTAGGTGTCGAGCCAATTGAGTCTATATGTTACATAGTTGAGGCCAGGATGTTAATTTCTGAAATCACAGGCCAAAGTTAATTATATAATCATAGTTCAGGCCAAAATAAGGTATTAACCCTAAAAGTTATGTTTAGGGCCCTTTGAATAGGTGAAATACAAATGGATGATTGATTCCTTTCAGTGGCGGAGCCACGTTGTGGCTAGGAGGGGCTATAGCCCCCACTCAACTCTTAAAATTGTGTACATTTACGTGTAAATTTTGAAACAAATTTGGAAAATAGAGTAGGAGGTAAGGCTTCAGACCCCCCCCCCCCCTCCCCGATTCAAACCCTTTGAACGTGAATTCCCCACCCCCCCCCCCCCCCACTCAACTCTTAAAATTGTGTACATTTACGTGTAAATTTTGAAACAAATTTGGAAAATAGAGTAGGAGGTAAAGCTTCAGCCCCCCCTCCCCGATTCAAACCCTTTGAACGTGAATTTTTTGCCCTCTCCCCTCCCCCCCCCCCCCCCTCATTCAGATTCCTGGCTACGCCACTGATTCCTTTTAAATTAGTTTCTATATTAACTGTAGTGAAAATGGTTCGTGGGATTCGCCTCAATTCAGGTATATATTGATTGTAAGTTGTTGTTTACTGACTAAAGTCAGCAACTCTTGGAAATGAATTGCAGAACTTTGGATATGCCAAATGTCACAAGGGAACTGGTTTTTGCAAAGTTGTACAAGAACAAGGATGGATCGAAGTAAGAAACGGAGTTTGGGTCACTTTACTTCAAGAGATGGATCCAAATTTCACAAGCGTGGCTGTGATTTTTTGTTGTGGATACCATGAAATTAGATGTCTCAAGAGGAAAGAATTTATGGAATCGCTCTCAAAAGAGCTTCCTAATAACACTAGATTCTCTTCCAAGCTGGTTTCACTTCAAGAGTCAAGTTATATAAAGTTTCTCCATCTTGCTGGTGGAATCAAAATCAAAGGCAAGGTCAAACCAAAAAGAATATCAATTTTTGTCAATTTTCATTTGCTTAACTATGCAACCCAAATCTAAACCTCGCCTTACAAGTCCAATTCAATTTCATGGATGATGTTGATCTTTGTGATGGAGTGAACTCAATGGTGGCAATTGGCAAAGTGGTCACAGTTTGGGCAGACAGCTTTTGTTAGGTCTTCCATTAAACTTATTCACATTTCGTATCAAGCCATGATTTTCTAGATAATGGTTTATGTTCCTGTTGAACCAAATATATTTTTTATTGTCGTACTTTAATATCAGAAAAGTTAAAATTTCAAATAGTGCTCTTCAAACTAATAACGCATAGGTCTTTATCAATATTTTTTTTGGTTAAATACACTTGTATATCCAAAACTTTCACGGTTGTGCCAATAATATCCAAATTTCCTGAAATACCACTTATATCCAATTACTTCACATTCTTTAACGGTGTTTTTGGATATACAAGTGTATTTAACCAAAAATATATTGGAAATGGATAGATTTGGCAAAGAACAACTTTAAAACATGGATATAAGTGATATTTCGGGAAATTTGGATATTATTGGCACAACTGTGAAAGTTTTGGATATACAAGTGTATTAAACCTATATTTTTCTTAGGTGAATGCCAATCAATGATATGCATTGGTTATGCATATGGACTCCATTATTTTTTTCTTAGCTGAATGCCAATCAATGATATGCATTGGTTGTGCATATGGGCACCTTGCAACACATTCATTATGTTGATTGCAACTTACAAAATTCACGCCATCTTTCAGCCAATGGGCCGTGCTATAAGCTATTTGTAAATATGTTGGTAAATTATTGGATCCATGAGATACTATGCGAATAAAATCGTTATGTTAAATGTACCCCAACTGATGGTCACGTTTTCTTCATTTTGCTTAGAAATCAGCTTTGCAACATACAATTCCAGTCGAGAATACGGTTCTAATAAACAACGCAAACACGAGTAGACAGAAGCAAGGAACGGGGGGACACAAGATGAAGGAATACATCCAGTAGTGTAATTAAGAGACTGGCCCGTCATCAAATCATGGTAAAGGAAATCGGATCGTACCGGCCGGTTGAACCGGTAAAACCGGAAATCGGACCAATAACGATACGGTAAGCTGGTTTGCTTCAAAATATCATACCGGCCGGTTTTTCCGACTTAATCGGTACAAACGAAAAAACCGCCCGGTTTTGGTCTAACCGGCGGTAGGCTCATTGGAAGGAAAACGTCACCGTTCGAATACTGAAAATTGCCAAAGGGAGATCAATTAGGAGAGATCGAGCGCTGGAACAGGAGATTCACATGCGGCGGAGCAAGTCGTGCGCCGAAGGGAGATCGAGCGCCGCCGACGAGCTCGACATGTGGTTCAAGAATCCGGACGAATCGACCACCGATTCCGACACCAATTCTTCCCCGAGCGTATGGATCTTCGGAGGAGGGTTTGGTTCTGTCGAAGGGATCCGGCAACGTTTTCCGGAGCTGCAAGGCACAAAATGTGAGCTTGGCTGCCGACCGGAAGCTGGGCTGCTGTTATCGGCCGACATGGAGGTAGGTAAATAGAAGGAAGGAAGATAAATCCCTAATTCTTTACCGATCGAAATCTGTAATTTTTCTTCATTGGTGAAAACTGAAAAGTGGGTTGTCATTTTCGTGTTTTGCTTTAAAAGTTTCTGGGTCGCTTCTATTGATGGGCTGGGCTGTCAAACAAAGAAGCCCAATTGTTTGTTGGGTACATGAGCTGCGGTCATGATGGATGGTAGTATAGGTTTTGTCAGTTTTGGTCTTGGCTTCATATGGAGTGACATTTTCGTTATCAAGCTTTGAGCTTTTGGTGATGCGATTAATTGGTATCTAACTCATGATAATCTCTTTGTGATGCAATTAATTGGTGTTTAACTCATAATTTTTTTGCTAACTACTTGTATTTATTCATTTATTATCCGGTATATTCCGATATATCAGGTATTACTCCGAGACGATACCCTGATTTTGGCGACACGGTTTTTTGACAAAAAATATATTTTATTATTACAAATACGGTATTTACTGGTATGAAACCGTTGAACCACGGTCGTACCACAAAATACCCAACCAGAAAGGAATCCGATATGATGTCCGGTACAGTTTCCTTTACCATGCATCAAATATCAAAGCAATCAAATGCTATCGCTGAAAAAACTTCATTTACAAAATGAACACAATAGTGGGCATAGCTCACTTTAGCATGCCACTAGGGCAGCCTTTACATTGGACAACTGAATCTAACTATCTGGTATGGGCCCTAGGCACCATGGCTGACACTACTGCTACTGCTTATACTAATAGTTGCAGAGCTCAAAACCCTAATCTACCATCTCCCTCGCATCAAAGCATGGAGAGGGTTTATCAACGGCAAGTGCTCTGGCAAAGTAATCCCGGATGTCGGGCAGAATTCGCTTTATCAGATGAGAACGCCTGCACATTCCAACACACTCATCGTTAGCACTTTGTCACAGAAACATTCCTTTGCATTTCGGATTGTTCATGAAAATGCTGATGAAAGATGGTGTCACATACCATGGCTTGGTGCTTAGTTCTTCAAAGTGCTGAAATATGTACAGTATGCACGCTTCTCTCAAGGTCATGGCGTTAAAGTTTTCCGACAACTCGTACATGAGAGTGATGTTGTCTACCGAGATGTCCTGTTTTGATGCATGACAACGACGGTATAGAATACATTACATCACCGCTTGTTGAGAAACATTCTTCATGGTTTTACCAACAAAAGGGGAAGTGCTTACTGACCTGAGCAATTGCATACTCGCAGAGGCGCTTCAGACCGTCCAGGAGATACTGATCAGCAGCTCTCAGGAGTTCATGAGCAACATCTATATTGACTTCAACTGACCCAGTGTATATGAACCTGGAAGCAAGCAAAAGCAATCAAGACTCAAAGAGTTTAGAATCTAAAGGAGCTTAATTTATTGACGTGCCTCAGATATTTAATGGATGGCTAAGATTTCAAACATCACACCTCATCATTAGATCGAAAACTTCCCATGTAATGTTCGGGATCTCAACATCTTTAGCTTGCCCCTCCTGCAAATGACAGAATTAAAAAGGTTATTTCCATCACCAGGAAGCCAAGTTACGTTCAGTGGCAAGAGAATTGGATCACAAAAAGGATTGTAGGCTTCAGTAGCGGCTCACCTTGTAACCCCCATCAAACATTGCACGGAAAGTATCCGATGAGGCAAGTAGACATATTTTGTGAGCATAGAATCGTTTGCCTGACAAATCAAAATCATGCACACAAAATGGTCTCAGGAAACTAGGCCATAACAAGGGACATACAAGAATGAATAAATGTAAAGGAAATAGTGATAACAAGAAAAGGAGAAGCATCTAAGTGTCCTCACCCTCAACTAAGAAGGTAATATCTGATAGTGTCGAACTGTTGACAAATTTTTCGCCCAAATATACCTATAGCAAAATAACATGAAAACAAATTAATTATGGTCTACATTTGCAACGAAGTTATAATGACAGCAAACAAATACCATATAAATAAACTAATCGAGACAACTAATATACTTGTGGGGTGGCTGATGAAGGAGCCGTATCCACGGGAAGGATTGTAGGAGCTTTGGTAGCCAACTTGTACAAAGCAGCTGCACCCTGATTTTGATGCTTCAGGTTTCCTGAGTCGAGAAGTCCCAACAGAAAATCTAACCCTGTAATGAATGTCGCACGAGAATGAGAAAACCAAACCTTAAAGAATTTCGAGTAAGAACATAACTTTACAAACAAAAGAAGGCAAAAATAGCTACCATTGTTATCAAGAAAAATGGCTTTTCGATCAGCAGGAGCACAAAGATGTGCAAGAGCCATAGCGATTTGTCTCTGAACAGTTCTCTCTACAACTCGCATCGAATATAAAAGGCGCTTCAGTACCTGATAAAAAAAAGTTCAAGACTAATTGAGAGTACTATTTACAAATGATGCTCAAAGTTACTCATTTAGGAAGAGGCAAATAAATACTGAGATCACGAAAAGGATTAGGAAGTATAGAACATGTGAGGGACTCACTCGACCATCAATATTCTCTTCTATTCTTTTCAATGTTTTCGAAACACATTCCCTCGTCGGCTGCAATCATTTCCACACGGAACGAGTTAGGGTAGAAGTACATGAAATGAAATAATCATTGATTTCAGATATGAAGTGCATAGTAAGCATACTTCCGACATGAAATCCCCATCTTGGAGTTTTTGAACTGCTCCAACCTTGATAAGGTCAACAATATTATCCTGAAAAGGAAGGATTTTGTGACAGAATGTAGTCAGAGAGTGACAAAATGGATTCCGCAGAAGAAATATTCAGCATCAACCACAAGGCAGCAACTTCAAATATACCTCATTATTGGCTAGGCCAAATATAGTAAATGCAGCATTATGCTGCAGAGACCCGTTCTTAGCTTCAAGAAGCTTCAAGAGTGGTTCTATGCCACCATGATATACAATACCAACTTGGTTGTGTGTTTCCTATACCAAAAACAAAAATAAACATCTCATCGCAGAACACAGAAATGTAGCTACAAGGCGTGTTTTTCAAAGAACTTGAAGCATAAGGCATGCCACTGACACAGCACGACTGCTATAAGTCGCAAGATCATTCGTCAACACGACTGCTATAAGTCATAGGTTCTCCATGCAGACATTAAATGACAAATAAGTAGTCATAACGCTTGGATAAACCAAGTGAGTAAAGGCATATGGGATAACCTGTGCCAACCTCCCTAACGCAAATGCTGACATTTCCTTAAGCTGCACATCTGAAGCCTCGAGCATATCAATCAAAGGTGAAATAGCTCCTCTCTGAACAATGTGCACCTTTATAGGATATAACATTGACGAGATTAGAAAGAAACATCACAGGCTCCAAACTGAATATACAATTATCAGTGCATACAGCGGATTGACTGAACCAATTAATCCTACACATTTGATTTTATAACAACAGAAATGTAGCTCAACCATCTACCTTGCAATCAGAATCAGCCGTAGCAAATTGACCTATTAACAAGGCTGCTTCTCTTTGGCTCTCTGAACAAGTCGAGCTGTAAAATCCATAAGCTAAGTAAGCTATAAAATATAAGGAGTTGAAATGAACACACATAGGTTTAGGAGATAACATAACTGAAGATAAATCTATAACAATTATTACCTCAGCAAATTAATAACTGGTTGTAAAGCTCCAGCATGGAGAACCTTTTGCTTAATATGTGGAGATGAATGGACAAGATTTCCTATCGCCCCAACCTACAATAAATTTGAATGTCAATTTGTAAGCAATACTTAAAATAACATGAAAAGACAAAACAAAGTAGAGCTCATTACTTACTGCTTCAAAATGTACTTTTGTATCCTCTGACTCAAGCATCAATACAAGAGTATCTAAGCCATTGAGTTCCACAATCTGCATAGATGAATTTCAAATGAAAATATAGCACAAGGACACAATAAAACTAATGAACTGTACAGTTAAAGCTTCCATGCCTCGTCTTTATTGCCATCATTTCTGAACGCCAAAGTCCGCAAGGCCCCAGCAGCTGCTCTTTGTACTTTTGGCTCAACAGAATCAAGCAATTCGACGAGAGGGGGAATGCCGCCTTCAATCCTGAAGATAAAGTGAAGGATTCAAGGGGATCATAACCAGGGAAAAGAACAGCTTTTTAGTCATTCTTAAAGGTAATGCAGTGAAACCATACCTGACTAATGTTTTGATGTTACTGTTCTCATGTGCCAGGTTTGTGATGGCATCAGTTGCTTTCCTAATAACCAGAGGAACAATTCCAGAGTTGATATGACTCTTGTGCCTCTTAAGAAGAGCGACAAGGAGTGGCAAGGCTCCAGCATCCACAATGACTTGTTGATACTGAGGCTGTTTAATAGAAAAAATTAGAATCATCAACAGGAAAAGATTGCACAAGTAGAAGATAGCCCCCAACCACAAGGTTAACCGCAGTTCCAAATCTGAAAGATAGCCTCAAGTTATAGCTTCATCACATAAAGAGAACCGAGAACTTGACTGGAGAGCTTAGTTTCTCTATCTTTTACAGGGAAAGCAACGAGCTTCGATTTTTTCTACTCGCTACACGATTATCAGGCGATTGTAGTGAAACACTGATAGAAACCTAATTACGCTAAGGGAAACAAAAACATAGCTGATTAATCTCCCAAATCGCAAGCTACCATGCCTAATCAAACAAACAAAACGTTCCATTCTTGAATGAACAAATGGTAGATTGGGGTCGGTTACCTGTATTGCAATAAGGGCAAGAGCAAACGAGCAGGCCTTCTCCACCTCGAGCTGGACTGGATCGAAAGCACCATCTCCACTCACATCAGGTGGCGGCTGAAGTTGCATAACCAGCGCAGGCACGGCACCGCAATCCACAATCGTCTCAACGAAATCCGCTGCCAGAAAAAAAATAGAATCCAATCGTCAATTTGCACAGTCCCGGCTAGGTTCCCAACACAAAAAGAAATTCAAGCAAGTACTGACCATTCTTGGCGAGCTGGGAGAGAAACTGAGCGGCGGTCCTGGAGGCGGCGCGATCGGATTCGCTGGAAGAGAAAGTGGAGTTAAGGACTCGGACTTGGGATTCGATCTCGCTCCTCTTATCCTGCTGCGGGACGGCATTGTCGGATTCAGACACCATAACCTTGCGGTTTCTTCCATCCTCTGCGGCGAACTCTTGCTCCAACTTCCGCTTCAAGATTCGCTTGGCGGTGGTGGTCGATCGACGGTCCATGGGAGCAGAAAGGAAGAGAAAGCTAATCCGGTGAATCAGACGGGAGAGGGAAGTAATTGGCTGACTGGGTGGGTGTGGAATAGGGGAAGGGCGAGGTAAAAAAATTGGCATTTCGGAGCGCGGGAAATTGAAGTGGGGGAAGCGGTGGGAGCAAACGTCCCGCCTAGACTGAAATTTTTGGTTTCGGAAATTCTAATTTGATATCTTCTCTCTGCCGCCTTCCCGCCATGTTAAAATTGTAGCCCTCCATTTGAGCTAGCGCGCGAGTCAGGTTTGGTAATTGGATTTGGGATGTATATTTTAAAGTTATCTCAAATCTTAATGCCGAGTTATTTGTTAAAGATTAGGATTGATATTGATTTTAGGGGTGCTATTTGGTATTCGTGGTTGTAGGATTAGGGATGGCAATGGGTCGGGTCGGGGACGGATAATACATATCCGTTACCCTACCCAAAGTAGTTCGGGTTTTACCCATGCCCATACCCACATAAGAAACGGGTAGAAAATCCAAACCATGCCCATACCCGTTCGGGTTTCGGGTATCCACGGTTATCCAGGGGTAATAGTTTTTCTTTATAACCCCAATCAATATGTTAATATATACACATATTCTCACGTTACGTAAGACGAAAAGTACGACAATAATTCACTAGAATGAAGAAAATTAATTAAAACAACACAATTCCATAAGAAAATTATATTTATATGCTAAATATAAAATATGTTAGAGAAAAATATTGATTATTTTTAGACAAAATACATATGCATGTGTATAATCGGGCGGGTTCGGGTTGGATAGTGAGAAAACCATGCCCACCCATTACCCACAATATTCGGGTTCGGGTTTTACCCATACCCGCTAAAAGTCTTTCGGGTTCGGGTTTTACCCTATCCGATTAGGTCGGATTCGGGCGGATATCCACGGTTACGGATATTTTTGCCATCCCTATGTAGGATGAAATCGATATATATTCAAATATCGTAAAATACCTAAAATTTATAACTTATTAATTATAATTTACAATTTATAGTCATTGCTCACACTTTGAGCCCCATCCAATCCAAATTTAGTTTCCAAATTTTTCTAGGTTGCTTGCTCTCATCTCTCGCTCACTAAATTATTATTTTCATAACACCAAAAAAAAGTGTATTTTATTGGTCGTTTTTCAACCATAACTCCACCGGATCAAAAATTACCAAGGGCAAGAAATTGTGATATCACTATCCAAATTCCAATTCCTTCTCTTTGTCCCCACTTTAACTTTAGGCAACTCAAGACTATTTGTTTAGTCTTGACCTCTCGAATGGGCACTTGTGATGAATCCATTCAACTGAGATTTGGACTGAATTAATTCAATAGGGACTTTGATTGGTTTATATTGAAATTTTCTGACCTCAACTGATCATCGCCAAGGTTTTCCATTATGGAATTAAACCTATAGACCTACACCATATAAAATGTTCAGGATTGAAGGTGTTCGAACAATTATTATGTATTTATTTAATTATCAATTGTGTAGATAATTAATATGATATTCGGTAATATTGATATCATACCAAAATATTTTGGGATTGATATTTTGAATATTTTATGATCGGAATTGAGATTGATTTTATGACGCTATTAAGTATTCGGAATTTGGTATTTGATACCGAGATACTAATAAGTACTGATTTTTACCCCTAGTCGTGACCGTGCTAAACTGCTAATTATTATATTATTATTATTTGTTGTACAGTTGGTCAGTGTATGAATGTTTCATAATCGCATTTTATCATATCAGTAGGTTAAGATGATTATAATTATTTATTTTAGAATAAGATATATAAATATTATAAAGAATGCGTGTCGACCAATTTTATGATGTTAAGCCAACAATTGTAGTGATATTGATAGACCATTATTTGCACATGTTTTGACCACCATTTCTTGAACCGTTTGAGAGTCGATTCTCGTGTTTTAGGCCGATTTCACGCTACGTTGTTCGTTTATGTCATATTTCAGGGCTTTGCGTGGATATGGAGGCGTGGGAACGTGTTTCGGGTCGGAAAGTGGAAGGCTGGAGCCAGAGGAGCTGTCAGGCAGAAATACCCGGTCATGAGCTAAAATACCCGACCGGGTAAAACGTGAAGGGAGGCCGGGTAAAGCGTGTTTTGGAGGCCAGGAGATCAGAAGGGGTCCCGACCGGAATGCATAAATACGCGATCGGGTATTCTGGACCTCGATCGGGTATTCCCCTGTGGCCACTGCGCTGCGTTTTGAAATACACGACCGGCCTCCTGAAATATGCGACCAGGTATTATGGCCGGGTATCGCGATCTCCACCCTTTTGAGGGGAAAAA
Source organism: Linum tenue (assembly GCA_946122785.1). NCBI lineage: Eukaryota > Viridiplantae > Streptophyta > Magnoliopsida > Malpighiales > Linaceae > Linum > Linum tenue. The sequence continues at coordinate 49,430,022 of CAMGYJ010000007.1, read as the reverse complement.
GGCCACTTTTGGAAGGGATCCGAATTTGAGAGATAGAGAGCAGAACCCTAGAGAGAGAAAGTGACAAACCATAATTCCCAAGTGACCTAAATCGATCTTCAACACCATTGGAGCTCGGTGGGAGCTTGGAGGAGTGCTAATTGATTACCAGAAGCTGATCTTCATCCTTCAAGGAATCTAATTACACTCGTTCATAGACCCTAAGTGTTGAATTGGCAATGCTCTAAATCAACCCTAAGGAAATATTCTCTCACCTATAACATATAGCCCCAAATTGAGGGAAGGGATCAAGAACCTTCAATTTTCATGAATAATACTCAAATCAATGTATAATCAAGAGGCAAATCAAGGCGTAGGGTTCCCAAATAATCAATTACGACATAATTAACTAGAGTTCTACAACAACCAAGTGAATTGGAGGACTAATCCATGGCTAGAGTGAGGAAAAACAACCAAAATGGAGAAGACAATCATCATGATGAGAAGATATTGCTCATTGGCTGCTTTTGGTGTTATTGAAGATGAAATCAAGGCTCTTAGGTTGATGGGAAGCTCTAATTCTCCTTCAAGCTCTCTTTGCTCGTCACTTTCTCTCTCTAGGGTAGAAGAAGAACCCTAATTTCTCTTGAGAGAGCCAACCCCTTCAGATATGATTTATCCTCTCTTTCATAGCCATAAGTGTAGAGTTCACGGTTGCCCGTCACGACTATGAACTTTGCAACAAAACTGTGATGTCGACCGAATGCGCACTGTTTCAGTTACGCACTTCACAGTCTGGTTGAAATCTTCAGGCGCCGAGACCGTGAAGTTTGCAATTGCCCGCGAGACATACTCATCTTCCTGGGACCTACGATGTTCACGATTTTGGTGAAGTCTACATCTACCGCGAGACGTCCTGGTCTTATTAGGAAACAAATCTCAAACATTTGCTCTCTCAAACCGACTCAGTTCGTCATTCATAGGAGCAATCCAATTTTCATCATTCAAGGCATCTAACACATTCTTGGGCTCAACTAAGGAAACAAAAGCAGTATGCACGATATAATTTATGGAGCCAGTAACCATGTTGTCATTTAGCCCACCTATCATTGAAGATGAAGGTTTTCGTTTGGCAATATGTAAAGGCGGTTGCCTTTCATCTTGCTCTCTCTGTGAGATTGTGATACATACTGCTTTATCTTGGTCTTTAAGGGATCTTGCTCTACCCTCCTTTGGTGTCCTTGTCTATTCATAGTTTCCACCGAGTCCAAAATCATATTCATGTATCTCATCTGCACACTCATTTGCATATTCATCAAATATAAAATTACATGAACTCTTCCACCTTCAAAGTCATTTTATGAAACACTCTATATGCCTTGCTGGTCAAGGAATATCCTAAGAACACACATTCATCGGATTTTGCATTGATCTCGTCCTTCCTGGGGTTGGCAGAGTATCCTCTACGGGCAGTAGTTACTAGAGCATGAGTTACGGTGGCAGATTGGGAATGATCGATCGGTGTCTGTGTTGCACGCCAATTGGACCCCCACACCTGCATCCTGGAAACCTGACTTATAATCCTCAGGTGCTCCCATAAGGGGGTGATCTCAAGGTAGTAGACTTGTTGTGCCCTAGCGAGGGCAGATGGTCTGACGATAAACTAGCTGAGTGGTTCCACCCAGATGCCTGTCGAGCTATCAAAGCTATCCCGTTACCCCGTCAAAATATTGAGGATAAGCTCATCTAGCATGACAATGCGACGGGGTTTTCACTGTGAAGTCGGCCTATCACCTGACGGTGTTGGTAGATAAAGAGCATGGTAGGTGGAACCTACGGTTGGCTGGATGGATAGGCAAAGCTAGATCCGCATGTGGAGCTCCCTGACCCCCCCCCCCCAAGTTGTGGCTCTTTTTATGTCAAATCTTGCACCGATTTCTCCCAACAACGGAAGCCCTCATTGAGAAAGATGCCCGATGCATCCCAGGTGTCCGGTTTGTTGGGCAGAGTCCGAAACGATGGAACATCTCTTTCTGGTGTGCTCGGTGGCCATAGCTTTGTGGGATCATGCAGGCCTAGAACATCTTGGCCAAGGACTCCCTCGACATGCTTTCCACCTATTACTCAAAAATTGTTGGTTCTTATTCAAAACCTGCATCAAAGTTATGGCATTTGTGGCCATGCTTTGGCGGATACAGAAATGTCGTAACTGGGTTGTCTATTAGGGCAAACAGTTTGGGATCCCAGCTATGATGAGACAATATCATCAACAGTTTCATGAGTTGAATGCATTGCCAGTGGAGCGGGTGGTGCGCCCTCCCCGGACTAGGGACGGTGGCGCACAATTTGTCTTTCCGGGCTCTGTGCTATGCATGTGAGATGGGGCGACGAGACAAGGGTCCCATTCAGCTGGGGGATGGTCCTCCTGGATCGGGATGGGGAGGTCATTTTGGATAATGGAGTTAATTTCACTAGTATTGATGATCTCATGCTTGTGGAGCTCTTGGTCCTCCGAGAAGCGACCCTTTGGTGCCTCCAAAGGGGGTTTTCGTTGGTAAGATTCAAAGGGGATGACAAAGTGGTTATTGATATGCTCAACCAATCTCAAGACAGGGATAGCCGTGCTGGTGCCATTTTCCACGAGGTCCTAAGTTGTCTGGCGGAACATACAGGGTTCAGTGTGCGATTCGTTGGTCGACGTAGTAATAGGGCAACCCAGTTGATGACTTGGAAGACCCTTTTTTTTATACTCGGTAATGTGTCATATGCTTGATTTTGTGGCCTGGTTGAATTCCATAATGTAGTGATCTCTTTTTTCAATCAATATATATATGATTATCCTTTCTCAAAAAACATCTATTTTGATAATCCCTCGGAGCTGATCCAGGCTCATCTGGAGCTGGATGCTGTAAACAGTGAATGGGCTTAATAAAATCGATACAGGTTTAGAAAAAATTTCTTCTTCTAATGATTTTAAATGGACTTAATCTAAAGCACACCCCCACTATCTCAAAATGGAACACTCTAATACGTTGCCTGTTCAGCAGATTCCAGAAAAAAAAAAAGAACGTTGCCGGTAGGGCGTAGGCTGTAGCTAATTAAAGGTTTCTGCTTATTTGATTGAGCTTAATGCCAACTAGATGCTCCACCACCGTACGTCCGTAGGTAATTAAGTGGGACCAGAACATAAAGATTAAGGCCCGTTTGTCTAAGCTATAAGCTGATGGACTAGCTAGCAGGCCCGACTTACTTAAATTCAACAGCCTGGGTCCTAGTGCTAAGGCCGACCCAACTTCTTAACTAATCAAAACGGTGGAGTTTGGATTTGAAACCCACATAGATTACTTTCTTGGGCTCTTGGCCAGTTTTCATTTTTTTTTTTTTTTTGTCATAGAAACCCTTGCGGATTAACTAGATAAGCACGAGATAGCCACAAAACAACGGCTTCTTCGTGAGTAGACAGTCAAATGAGAAAAGAACAGTTAAAACAAACACTACTAGTGCCAGAGTAGCATAAGGCATTACGTGCCACAACATGGGCAGCCCTATTCGCTTCTCTAGGAGTAAAAACAACAGAAACCAGCGGCATTTCTTGTAACATTAATATGACTTCTCGTAAGATAGCCCCCGCAAGAACATCGTTGGCATCAGAATCCGCCAAATGGTGAACAACAGCAAGAGCATCACTTGTGATCACGACCGGTCGATCCTGCCACTGCCATTGTCGAAGTAATAAAAGCGCTTCTCGAATTGCCAATACCTCCATAATTATGTTAAACGCCCATGACACAGAAGATATATATGGTTTAGTTTGAGCAGGTATTTATGTTAAAAGTTGTCAATAATCACTTGGAACAAGAAAATGAACTACAAATTTGACTAATATTATCGATTAAAATTCATAATTCGATGTTTTAAGTATACTTTTATGATAATAATTGCGTACTTATAGAGTATAATATAGTCCAGGTGTTATGGTCATTGAATGTGTTTTGTTGTATTCTGGAGAATCAAAGCGTCGGTTATTTTTTTATTTATTAAATTGATCTTTGGGTTTTGATTTAAGAAATTAGGGTATGAGATTTATCCATTAAAAGTTAGGGTATATGATCATACTCGAATATTAATTTAATTGATGGTCTAGATAGAGAAATCTCACAAGCAGAAATCACAGGTGTTATAGTATACTCTAGAAGTACATAAGTTTGACCTATATAACATAGAACTCTACATATATTAAGGCTTCTATCGTACCCATGATAAATCTAGGGGTACCGTATACCCCTAATAAGAAAATGATATCTAAACCTTGAATTAATTGATTTTTTGGGGAGTGGAACTGTACCATACAAGTTAATGAGTAAACCTTATATCCTAATTTTCTACGTGTAAGATGATAAATTTTAGTATGGTGGATGTATTTTGACGAATCAGATATGTTGGTCATTCTGGTATTAGAATTAAGGAATTAAGTCCTATGGTTTAATTATTAGGATTTTGGTTATAGTGCATGCCTCATAGTCTAGTTAATTCAAGATCTATATGACATTTTCATATTGTGATTAAGCAGTACTCCATATTGGTCCAGTTTAAGGTGCATAACCTTTGGCTATGCATTTATCTATAACAAAATATGACCTCTTGATTTTGAGTCGGACCAGATCTAAGGGGTGTGATTAATTTTTTTTCCGTACTTTTTTAATCACCTTGTATCTTTCTTTGTTTTAACCAAAATTTTAAATATTTTTGCACTTATGGAACGAGTTCATTATGGGGAGTGATAGAAAAAAAAAAAAAAAAGAGAAACGCTCTCTCCTCTCTCCTGCAGATGGGACGGTGGCTCGTGTTCCTTGTCCACACCCTACTGACGTCAATACTTTTGTGCTGCCTGCGCAACCAACATATGGCTCATCTGGGGAGGTCACTCACTCCGAAGGATACCGGAAAGAAGGTGAGCGGAGAATGGACGAAGAGGCCCTCTATGGAGGGTAGATCTCGCTCGGCGGTACCAGCCTACGGTAGGCTGTCCATAGACAGTCGGAGACCAAGATGTCAAAGAGGCAAACGTAAACTCAAGTTTAACCCGGAAAATGGTGATGGTATGAGCGCCATTGACGCTAAGTGTCGAAGATTCTCAAAAGTGGTCGTCTGGACATTTAAGATCCCGACAGTTGACGACTTTGATCTTGATGAGATGGGGGAGTTGGTATTCAATCAAACCGCTATGGTTGCCAACGATTTAATGGTAACCGGGAATACCTCTCCTTCCCTTTCAATGGAATATGACTTGAAACCTCCGGCTCACGGTGGCGCCTGCTGGCGGTCGAGGAGGAATTCAATCACCGGCGACAAGAAGTCTGCCGTCAATGACGGGGGAGCGGAAAATCCTGCTACCCGACAGAATCCGAAAAAATTTGTTATCTCACCGGATATTCCCTCAGGGTTTTTCGGGATTGTACACAGTGGCATCCCGATCCTGATATCGGCTCAACAGATTCCTACCCCTGGTACGATGTTTCGTTTGGATGAGAGTCCTCCTCTCTCTATGCGAATACCGCACGCCCAGGAAAGTCGGAGGAATAAGCTGGTTTTATTAAGCACGTCTCAGGTTTCTTTTAGGATGGATATTAATATATTCTTGAATAAGATTCCGGACGTTGCTCTCAAGTATCCCACTCCTACTGGGATTCTAAAAAGCAGTAACCGGCTGGAGAGAGGTCAGCTATTTACGGGGCTCGACATCCTTTATAAGCCGCTGACGATTGTTCCTTGCTCTCAGATAATCCCTCATATCCGAGCAAGGCGAACAGCGCAAAGCGAGAAGGATCCAGTGCCGACTAGCAACATCTCCAGTTCAGGTACTTTCTGCAATGCTTTCTTACGTAATCCTACTGCTAATGCATGGTCAAATCTTTTAATGACCTTTCCCATGCATGAGCTCGGCAGCGGCCTGCTGCATCACACTCCGCCCTTATTTAATGATACGGGCTGGGAATTATCGCCCCCCGTTGAGGAAAACAGGAATGCTAATGCGAGTGTCACCTCTCTGATCCAGGTTTCAACGATGGCGCACATCGCTTCTGATCAAGTGGTTCAATTTTCGATGGAGGAGGTTCAGTCTACCAGATATCGAGCTGCCCATTCGCTGCTGGGACGGGTGTTCACAGAGAATAGGATCTCCACCACGGAACTCCGTGAGGCGGTGCTCGACCCATGGCTCATCCAAGGGCGCCTTCGGGTTGTGCTCGCTAAGCACGGGCTGGTTGAGTTCATGCTTCCCAGTGAGGAAGCAAAAACATGGGTGCTAAAGCGCTCACCGTGGGTGATCAACGACAAAATCCTCCACCTTCGCCAATGGACTCCGATCATTACGAAACAGACATATGATGAGCTTGCTGTTGTCCCCTTTCGGCTGCAATTGTGGGACGTGAAAGAAGATTGCTGTACACAGCAGTTTGGTAGGAAAGTGGTGAATACCACTATTGGAAAGGTCCTGGAGTCTGGAGTTTTTGCTTGTCAGGAGACGGGCAACTGGTTTGTGAAAGTGAAAGCCCTGGTTGATTTCTCTAAGCCACTCCGTTCTCAGATTTTTGCAACCAACGATGATACGGGTGGCTTCTGGGTTGGCCTAAAGTACGAATATCTTCCCAGTTTTTGCTACCAATGTGGTAGAGTGGGTCACTCACTCAGGGCCTGTACTTTTGAGCCTCCAACCAGAGAAGAGAAGTTCGGTCCTCACATGTCCACAAGGAAACTTGGCACTCGAGTTTATGATAATGAGGATCAGAAACAGAATTTTCCCAGGGTGCAAAGCTCGGTTTGGGTTAACAAAAGCCTCCATGAGCAAAGATTTGACAAGACTGCGACAGCGTTCACGAAGCCGCAGGGGACAATGGTGGATGAGGGATACCATGGGCGGCCTACCCATCCAGCTGTGCGCGCCGCCTTGTCGCCACAGAGAGCTCCACGTCATGCTAGCCCGCGCGGGTTCAGGATCCATCGATCACCTCAGCTCAAGCTCGGGAGGAGCTCGGGTGCCCCTGCTCCTGCGTTCCCAGCGGACCAACAACGGGTACAGGCTCTATCTCGGCGAGATGCGCAAGCACGCAATATGGTAAAGCCGGCGCCAGTTGTTTTTGCTCGCCAGGGGCTGCCAAGAGGAGAGATGAACGAGGTACAAATTCAAGAGCAGCTGGAGGATTTGGATGGGGAAGATATGGAGACGTTGCCTGCTTGGAGTCCTACTCGTCGTAGGCGCCTCCTTCTCGAGGATTCTGATGATGAAGTAATCGTCCCTACTGTTCCCGTCCCGAGTACGAAGGCGGAGATCGATGGAAAGAAGAAAGGGAGGCGATTGGTCAAAGTAGCAGCGAGTGGGACCTCTCGGTCGAAATCATCCCCAGCAAAGCCGATGGCGACCTCTAAGGGCCTGGCGGGTGCGGCTTTGAATAAAAAAAGGATGTTCCAGAAAAAGAAAGGGTCGGGGGAAGCCTCCCCCAAGAAGGCCGATCAATTAATGGTGGGTGAAGCTGTTATTCAAAGTGGCCCTCGGGTTTCAAAAAGGAAGGGGAAGGCGACAAGTTCGAAAGCAGCTGAGGTATTGATTGGGGGGGATTTTGAGTCCCATAACGAAATCAAGTCCTGTAAATCTAAGGGGAAGGCGTCTTTGGAGGCAGCTGCCGGTGAACAGGTAGATTCGGAGACCTCTCTCTCTGAGGGAGAGGGTCAACAGTATGAAATTAAGAAGCGCCTACCCCTCGAGACTCCAGAACAGCAAGGCCAAGTGGGTCAAGTGAAGCAAGTGGTAGCTGCTTTTGAGGCCAACTTGGCTATCAATGAAGAGAAGGATCCCTTGGCCTCTGGTGAAGGAGAAATGATTAGGAAACTAAACGAGTATGGTTCCAATATGGTGGATGAAAGCAGGAAGCGCGCTCTGGATGAGGTGGATGGGGAGGTTGGGGAGTCACCCACTCCCAAAAAACAATTTGTGGAAGAGGAAGCAGGAACTGTTTTGGTGGAGGAAGCCAGCCATGAGTGGCCCCAAGCAAATAAATGAGGATTTTGGGTTGGAATGTGAGAGGAATTGGACCATCCCTCACTTTCCAAACAGCAGTAGGGTTAGTGCGGTCGAATAAACCGGACCTTGTCTTCTTTTCAGAAACAAGATCGTGCCGGAGAGTAGTGTCCCGTCGAATGCGGGGGTTAGGGTTTGAGTCAAGTCATTGTTTCTTTGTTGATGCTGTTGATGGTTCTGGTGGTCTAGTAGTAGCTTGGTCCCCTGAAGTTGAGGCTTCAGTGTTTTTTCATTCTAATTTTTGCATTTGTACTCGTATTAATGAGAATGGGTTTTCTTATGTTGCTGTCTGCGTATACTTGAGCTGCAATATTGCGAGACGAGCCATTCAATTGACCCAGTTGCGTGAGATTTGTGAAGGCCTTGTTATTCCCTTTGTGATTCTAGGAGATTTCAACGCTACCCTTTGTGATAATGAAAAGGATGGAGGGAATCCATGGAATGCTAATCAATCCTTGGATCTCAGAAACCTTATTAATCTGATAGGGTTGCATGATCCTGGTTTTCAGGGGGACCCTTACACGTGGACGAATAAAAGAATGGGTTCAGCCTGTATTCGTGCGAGACTTGATAGGGCCCTCTGCTCGCAAAGTTGGATGGATCGTTATCCAGAGACACTTGTCAAGCACTTCACGGATCAGGGTTCGGATCATAGAGCTCTGCTCCTCTCGGACAAGCCCTATACCCGAAGCTGTCGCCCTCTTTTTCGCTTCGATGCTCGGTGGGCAACGAATCCGGAGGTCAAGGCTATGGTCGATTACGTCTGGCAGGAAAATATATCTGGTACCCCAATGTTCCAGCTATGGGAAAAGCTGAAAAAGTTACGCCATTTGCTATATGATTGGAGTAGAGCGGGAACCACCAATTCTCTGCGAAACATTCATACCTTGCAAGGTGAAATTGATCGGCTGAAAAGTGTTCACCCTATTGACTGGGAAGAGGTGACCAGGTTGGAAACTGAATTGAATAGGCAATGGGAGGCTGAGGAAATTTATTGGCAGCAAAAGTCCCGTGTGACTTGGCTTAAGAAGGGAGATAAAAACTCGGCTTATTTTCATACGGTCACTAGGGCTCGGCGGAAGCGGAATTTTGTGGCTGGTCTTTTCAATGAGGAGGGTGATTGGGTCACAGAGGAGAAAGGGAAAGCTGAGCTTGCCACCGATTTTTACCGGTCTCTATTCACAACTGAAAGCCTGATTGTGGATATGCATGAGAGAGTGGCTGCTCTCCCTATTGACCCGTGTGTTACTCCGGATATGAATGCGTCCCTGACTGCTGCAGTCCTCCCTACTGAAATACGGGAAACGGTATTCTCAATGGGGTCCAAACAGGCGCCCGGTTCGGATGGGTTTACTGGGAAATTCTTCAAAGCTTTTTGGGGGATAGTCGGGGATTCAGTTATCCAGGCAGTGAGTTCGTTTTTTGAAACTGGTAGAATGCTTCGGAGCTTTAATCATACGTGGTTGACGTTGATTCCTAAGGTGGATCAAGTTGAATCAATGAGGCAATTACGTCCTATTAGCCTCTGCCAGTTTGTGTATAAGGTGATTACTAAAATCATGGCAGGAAGGCTTGCTGATATTCTGCCGCAAATTATTTCCGATGGCCAGAATGCTTTTATTCGAGAGAGGCAGATTGTGGATAACATTTTCCTAGGTCACGAGTTAATGCATTACCTGAAAATCAAAACCCGAGGGAAGAAGGGATATATGGCTCTTAAGGTTGACATGGAAAAGGCCTATGATAGAGTTGAATGGCCCTTTCTCTTAGGGGTTTTGGAAAAAATGGGGTTTAACTCGACCTGGAGAGGATGGGTTCAGGAGTGCCTCCAATCTACTTCATTTTCGGTCTTAATGAATGGGACCCTAGCTGGGTTTTTTTCCTCTACCCGAGGGCTCAGACAGGGTGATCCGCTTTCTCCCCTCCTTTTTGTAATCTGTACGGAAGGGTTCGCGGCTCTCCTTCGTCAAGCCATCGCAGAGGGAAAACTACAAGGGGTCAAGGTGGCCCCCCGTGCGCCTCGTATCTCTCATCTGTTTTTTGCCGATGATTCTTATCTATTTCTTAGAGGTTCCCTCCAAGAATGTGAGAATTTGATCGAGGTTCTAAATGAGTACGAGGAGCTGAGTGGTCAGAAAGTGAATCTGGAGAAATCGGCTGTTTGCTTCAGTAAAAACATTGCAACGGCGGATCAGGAGTTCCTGGGGGAAATATTAGGAGTAGGGGCTGTGGGGGTCCACGACAAGTATTTGGGTCTCCCCTCCCTGATAGCCAGGTCTAAAATGGCGACTTTCCGCTACCTTGAGGAGAAACTGCTGGCGAGATTACAGGGATGGAAGAGACGGACTCTGTCGTGGGCTGCGAAGGAAACCTTGATTAAATCGGTTGCTTTAGCCTTGCCTCTACATGTTATGTCCTGCTTCAAGTTACCCCTGACTCTGTGCCGCCTTCTGGATAAGCATATAGCCCGATTTTGGTGGGGTGTGGAAGAAGGGAAATCTAAGATCCGTTGGATCTCTTGGAGGAACTTGTGCAAAAGTAAGCATGAAGGGGGCATGGGGTTTCGACGCTTTGAGTTTTTCAATCAAGCGCTGCTCGCTAAAATTGGTTGGCGTATTCTTACGGAACCCCAGTCCCTTCTGGCCCAGGTATACAAAGGAAAATACTTTCCCGATGGGACATTTTTGGCTGCTCAAGCGAGATCTCGTCCCTCTTGGGGATGGCAAAGTATCCTCTTTGGCCGGCAATTGTTGGAGGCAGGATTGCGTTGGCAAATTGGGAATGGCCAACAGGCCCCTCTGCTTACGTCCAGCTGGATTCCTTCGCAACATCCCCGCCTCCCAGTCTATAATCCATGTGTGATTCCTGATAGAGGGGAGGTTAGGGTGGAGGAAGTGATCCAGCATGGTGAGGGTCGATGGAATGAGCGAAAGCTTCTCCAGTGGTTTGACCCGGAGACCTGTAAGGCCATTAGGGCTATCCCGTTGCCGCGTCAGGATGTGGAGGATAAATTGATTTGGCATTCAACCCCTGATGGCCTGTTCTCAGTTAAGTCTGCGTATTACGTAGCGATGAATTTGGACCGGCAGAATGGGCATTGGAGGGCTTTGGTGAGTTGGATGGATAAGGCAAGCTGGATCAGGTTGTGGGAAGCGGATATTCCTCCAAAGCTTAGGGTGTTTGTTTGGCAAATCCTCCATAGGATTCTTCCGACTACTGAAGCACTGCGTGAGAGAAAGGTGGAGGTTATGCCGCGATGTCCGGTATGCTGGGAAGCATCGGAAACTCTGGAACATTTGTTCTTGGAATGTCCGGTGGCTCGTGCAATGTGGGAGTACTCTGGGCTAGCCCACTTGGGTGAAGGATTGCCCCGTCATACATTTCCGCTCTTTCTGAAGAATGTCTTGAATTTACTGCATAGCCCTGCTCTGGTAATGTCTGTAGTGACTGTTCTTTGGCGGATTTGGCGGTCCCGGAATTGGGTGGTATTTGAAGGAAAACAATTTGGTATCCCTGCCTTGATGCGCCAATTTAACCAGCAATTACAGGAATGGCTTAGCCTACCCAGGGAACTGCCTGCTCCGAGTACGCGACCCCTGGCCCTGACCACAAGTCTGGCTGGTGATGACTCGGTGATTTGTATGTGGGATGGGGCGGTGAGGCTGGGTTCGCATGCGGCAGGGGGAATGGTTATTCTAAATTCAAGTAGAGAGGTCATCCTGGCTAAGGGGGTTCACTTCCCGTGTCTGGATAATCCAATGATGGTGGAAGCGTTGGCTCTCCGGGAGGCGATTGGCTGGTGCTTGGCTAATGGGTTCGCTGATGTGAGGTTTGAGGGTGACGCCCAGGTATTAATTGAGAAGGTTCGCCGGAAGAATGCTCAAGATAGTAGTATTGGTGCCATTTTGGAAGAGTTAGTGACTTTGTTTAATTCCCACTTAGGGTTGGCTGTGCGATTTGTAGGCCGGAGGAACAATAGGGTAGCTCACTTGGTAGCTAGACAGGCCCTGTCTTTGTCCCCGACTGCTTGTCGTTTATTTGATTTCCAGGCCTGGCTGTATTCCAGGATGTAACGATCTATTGATTTCAATCTATTGATTATCTTTTGTCAAAAAAAAAAAAAAAGAACGAGTTCATTATGATTTATAAAACCCCATATATCAAGAATTATTTTTGTACCACCCTGGTATCACATAGTACCACTCTGTATCACCTCCTTTTTTAACTCAATTTTTTTATATTCCAAAATATATCAATGTGGATGTCATTTTAAAGAGCACCATTTATATATTTTTCTGTGAAAAAAACTGAATTATTACTTCAATATAGTCCATCAAATTACATTGAAAAAAAAAGTTATAGATGATCAATAATCAAACATGTTGCTGACCAAATCTACTCCCTAAATATACCATAAGTAACATAAAACTCTACATATATCTTGATGCTGAACCAAACGTACGTGTAGGAGTGTAGCGCCTTGGATCCGTGATGACTAGGTAGAACGATTTTTTATAATAAAAACCCTGCGAAGTTAGATCTACAGATCTTTTTCTTCCATGTGTTTCTCGTAAGGGCCGGGGTTTCGGAATCAAATCCCATCCGGGACAAGTACTGTTGGCCCCCCATTAATTCCACGTACATATTGATATTGAGACAGTAACATATAATTCAATCAAAGTGATAAATCATTTTGAGAAATCAATATATATATATATATATGACACACTGAAATCCTGTCCCAGAAACCTAACCATGGGATTCAGTACCAAGTCCAAGGGCCCAGAAATCTTCACTGCATGCATGTCATCCGTATAGCAGCAAATCCCAGGAACAGAAACTCATGGCTCCCACATTTTCAAGCTCATCCCTCGCACCATTACCTCTTGTTTCTGGATTGCAACCTTAACCGACGACATGTATTATTAATGTATAATACTAATACCCTGTTTTTTTTTTCTTTTCTGTCTGAGCATCTTCCGCCAGCTGCTAAAAGAAAGAAGTGCAAACCTTAAAAATGTAAAAACACATTTTAGTGTCGAAAAATATATTTATGGTATGTTTTTTTGGTTTTGGTTTTGGTTTGTAGCCATTTTTTTTCATGACTCTGCTCATTCACGGATCAGTTGTCGCGGTCGGCGGTTTGGCGTTTTCCTTGGTGGCCATGCATCTGTGTTGAGGGGGAATGGGGGCCAACTCGCCTGCTGTGTTTTTTGCTGCAGCCTGCAGGGTATTCTATGTGCAGTACCAAACTCACCACCACCGAACCGATGGCGTTTTCTCTCTCTCTCTCTCTCTCTCTCTCTCTCTTTTTTTACCCGACTTGTATATATTAATATTGAGTACTATTTTATTTTTCAGTTTTCACTGTAAAAAGTAAAAACTGTTCATTTCTACCCAAGAAACAAATATGGATCCAGCCCTTCCAATAGTTGTTCCAAAGTTGATAAACAATTAGAAAGTGATTCAGAAATACCGAGGATATCTATCTAATTTAACTTTATCCGCCTCCGACGCCTACTAAGTTCCGAGCCTACTTATTATTAAAATAAATATAATTTATTAGTTAAAAATTTTAAATTATGAATCAATCTTTTCTAAATACAAATAATTATTTTGCAAAGTATAAAAATAATGGTTATTTGTATATTATATATCGTCAATAATTTTGTAACTCTTTTTGTAATGACAATATTTAAATTTTGGAATGTTGACCGCCACGTGTCTCTTCCAACTCAAGATCATGTTGTCAGACGAGCGTTACTAACAAAACTGCTCGTGGGAGTTAACATTTGACCAATACTTTGTATTTTGAAAGGTTTAACTAATAATTTGCAAACGAATGGACTACATGAGTAAAAGACTTTTGCTTTGATTTTTTTTATTCAATCACCTCTTCATGTGGGTCTGTTTAATTGATTAATTGTCCACTTAATTATTATTTGAGTTAATTTCTTTTAATTTTTTTTATTCAATCTATCAAATATTGATTTTTTTTATCTTTCTATGTAAAATATTATCACTCTTTATTCAAAATAATATTAGATTTATATTATTTTTAAATTATTTTATTTAAATTTATTATATTTTAAATACAAAATTAGCTAGACCACATTATATTTATAGAACATGGCCTCCCGGAGTTCAGAGCCACCCTTGCTCGAGATAATAAAAGGCTAAACTCCCATTTGTCATTTGATTCACTCTCAATAATAATATCGAGATATAAAAACTCATATTTGTCATCTCTTTTAGATATTGGTATAAAGGAAGAAATTCGAACAAAAATAATTGACTAACGAGAAGAAAACAAGAACACATAGTAATGGCATCTCTTAGTTGGCTATCCTATGATGACTTACAAGTTGAAGCAAAATTTTATTTGGGATCTTATGTCAGCACCCATAGGGTCGTGGATTTGGAGAAAGATCTTGAAATGTCAAGAAGATTGCGGACATTTATGTCAGGGCAGGGTTTAGAGTTGCACTCACATGGTTGAAGAGTACTTTTTTTTCCAAGAAAAAAAAAATCGTGGTTGAAGAGTACTTATTGCATAAAAAGATTCAGGGTTTTTTTTTTTGACAGAAAGGTTGCTTTAATTGCACTTCAAACAAGAGATTACAAGTTACAGAGGGTGAGGAATACAAAAAGGAAACAAAAGCCAGAAAGCCAAAACAGTCAGGAGAGCATTTCCTGCTAGAAAGATATATCATGAAAGAACAGAAACAGGAAAAAACGCCTGCGTAGAGGATCCAAGCTATGTCAAAGGAAGTATCCAAATGCCCTCATGAACCTTTTATCGTTGAAGAAGCACAAAGCCAGAGTCAGCTCATCCAACACAAACGCAACCATGGCAGTGAAAACATCAACCATATGCCGCCTCCTGGGAGCACATTCGAAGATGACTCATCACAGTGAATCTCGGAGCGGGATTACATGGCGGTGGTTATGAAAGAAGTCGGATTGCTCGGAACTGACTGAAACCAAGGGAAACCAGAGACGGCATACCAAGAACATGGAGTACTGGAAACCAAAAAGATGAAGGCAAGCCCAAGAGAAAACCAAACAAAAAAAAGAAGCAACACAAGAGGCCAACAGCCAACCCTCAAACAAGCCCACCGAAAAAACTCAAAATATCCCCAACCAAGGAAAGAAAAAAAAAACGAAAGTCCAAAACAGAAAGCCCAACCACACAAAGCAACCCACACCAACACCACTACAAACAGAAAGCCCATCCACACAAACCAACCCAAAAACCACACAAACCAAAGAAAGCCCATACGCACAAAACCCCAACTACCATCAACCCTAAAGGAACCATACCTCCATAGCTCAATGGACAGCCGCCGCAGCCGCCGGACAGGACTTTGTCTTCCACACGCCGACGAGCCCATAGGGACGAGGGAAGGGATGGCAAAGAATGCGATCACCGATCAACGACGACCGCACCACCTTGGACAGAGATCTCGCCATCACACGAAGAAGAGAACTTCCAAGATGCACTATCCAGACCCAGCAGAGCAGGCGAAGATCTGGAGATAACAGATCGGAACAAGAACAAAAACCATCTCCTCAGAGAGGTCAGAGGAACGAGCCACTAGGGCAAGGAAAAAGCCATCAACGGCAGGAAAGCGCCAACAAAGGCCGCAAAGACAGGAAAAGTGAAACAAAAAAGCATGAAACATAAGAGCAACAAAGGAAAAAGATTTTTGGGCCACCGTCGGTTACCCAGGGGTACCGCCGGCAGCCCTTGAGGACTGACTTTAAAACTCTACTATTCTAGGGAGAGGAAATTTAGCCATATGCTTTTTAAGAGTAGTCCTGACACGATAGGGTTGAAGAGTAGTCCTGACACGATAGGGTTGGGAGAAAGTAGTTACTAGTTAATCTAAATGAGTTAGTCATAGAAGTGATTCCTCATTTTGATGGTTGTAATCTGTTGAGAGGTTCTAAAGTTATTTCTTGAGTTACCCGTGCTTAATGAAATTTTTTGTTTAACCATAAAAAATAGACACGAGTAAGTTCTAAAAAAATCTGAGGATGTTTATGCTCGCTAGGCCATTCTATAGGGACACCCCATGATAAGACTTTTCACTTAAAATTCCTTGAGAATTAAAAAGAGTAGCTAACAAGTTGGAGCTAAATCCTCTCCATGTATCTGAACGAAAAAACTCGTATATTTTTACCAAATCGAGCTTGAATCCTTTTGAAAAATTATGTCGTAATGGATAAACTATTGAATTTAAGATGTGACATGAGAAATATTTTCATATGAAATGATTAGCATGACTAATTCCTTGTCAGATCGAGCCTTAATTAGCGATACTCACTAACTACTAACTCTGATAATGGCAAGTGTACCAATGTCGGACTTGTAGTATAGCGACACGGTCAAATTCCTTAGAGATTTTCGATACCCTAGTCTATTCCTGTTAAATCATATTGTTATCTTATTGACAGCTGGTTACTTTTGATACTAAGGTATTGCTTAGCGAAAGAGACAAGAACGGAAAGAATGATACTTGGGGAACCGCCCCTCACCCGGACGTCTGGTAAACATGCAATCGATAGGTATAACAATTCAAGGAAATTGAGGCGTGGAGATCATAAATATGGGAGCCAATGCAATGGTCAAGCCACTGAATCTCTTCCTAGCCACATCTGCTGGCCCAATGTCACCACAACCGGGTTCAGTAACTAGGGATAATGCTCTATCTCCTATAAACGGGTTTCACTCGTTAGCGCACAAGGACCACAAGTCCATGGTCACGCACTCGGGTACCAAGCATTACCTAGGCGAGCTCCTAGTTGGCAGGTGATGGTCACCTCGTCCACCAACTAGGATTCAGATCGACTAACTAAGCTCAGGGAAATCATTCTAATACAATCAAGTTATAATCTAAAATGAGCTAGGCTAACAACTAGCCTTCCATGCATTCATCCATAAGTGATCTAGGTTAAACATGACCTACATTCATTTATCCATCCCAATCTTGGAAGGAAGCATTAGAAACTTTATATAAACTTAAATTAACCATCAAATAATTATACCCATTCAATTACACATAATACCCTAGTTAGAGTTTGGGGGACTAAGCCCCAGGTACCTTAGGCTACCACCCCATGAGGGGAGGGGGGGGGGGGGAGCCATAGAAAGAAAGGAAGAAAACATGAATATGGGCTCCTTCTTGTGGAGAGAAATTCATCTTTCAGCTCCTCTTTCTTACCTTCTTCTTCACTTCCTCACCAAGGCAGCAACTTATCTCTCTAGGATTATGCAGCTTCCAAAGTCTTATGAAATGAGGTGAACAACCCTATATTTATAGAGATCTATAGGGGCGGACAGGTTCACGGCTGATCTTCACGAAATCGCGGTTGTGATCTGTCATCAGGCCGCAAAGTTGAAACGAAGGAGTGCTTGACTGCTCGGATGGAAAGATAACAGTCTCGACTTCGCGGCCGCGAAATAAAAGTCGTGATCGTGATCTTTCTCGCATATTCAATTCTGAAGGCTCGCGAGGTGGAATGCAAGACCTTCTATGCTTTTGTCCGTAGCTTCTCCAAGTTCGCAGCTCAAGCAGTATGAAATCACGGTCGTGAACTTTGCACCTTAGCCGTGATCTTTTCCTGTACTTTGAGTTCTCGACTGTGAACTGTACTCCTTGGGTTGATTTATATATTCACCATTTTAGCACGTTTTCCCTGTACTTGAGCTTGGTTTCTTAGAAAGAAACACTTCAAACCTTAATTGACACTTGAAAAATGATCAAAACACAAGAGGAAGCATTTTTAGGTCAAATCAAGAGTTAAATTCTTCATGGACGCTTTGATTCGCAAGAAAACATCCAAGAAATAAGGGCTAGATAACACCACTTTAGATGTATCAATGACCAACAAACAACGTAAAGTATTTGTAACTAGGAGAAGTAATAGGAGAAGGGCCACAAAGTTTAGTTTGAATCAACTGGAAGGGATCAGACACAATAGCTTTACTAGACAAGAAATTTTAACAATAGCTTTACTAGACAAGAAATTTTAACAGGAACTACTTCCAGGCTGCCTTCCCATCTTCAGATCCTATACAAAATCACCTGAGAGTTCGAATACAACACAATAATTTTTATAAGTAAATTGAAGTATGGAAACAAGATTACACAAAGCTTCGAAACACATAAATTCTGAGCCAAATGCGTGTTGTGAGCTAAAAATATTGTCAACATCCCAGTTTGTTTCCCATTAGTCATAATTAACAAAGCGAAGCCCCAAACAAATTGTGGGGTTAACAGAACCAAGCAACCATGACCTACTAACTCGGGCATCATTTTGCATCCATTTAGCCAGATCTTGTTCGATATGAAGAGGAACAGGGAATGGCCTTTGCCTTCCAAAAAATCCCGAAATTGAAACTTTCGAAATGAATAGTTATGAACTGATCATGAGGGGTGGTTGAATGGATTTTTAAATGAGAGTTTTGTCTGTGATGTTGGATTTAAAAAACCTAATGATTTATTAGGGACTAGAGGTATTATGGATTTGAAACAATCCTTTGTTTGTTGAGTTATTTTGGTCATGGACACAAGGGTTTGACATTTATAACTTAAGAAACTATATTACTTTATTCCCCTTTCATATTATGCTAGTTAATTGGTCTGCGCTTTGCAACAGGATGTTTAAAAGAAATATATCATTCATTTAAGACTTACTTAAATTAACATAGTATGATGTATTTGTAACGAAAAAATACATATATTTGTCTAACTAAATTAATAATTAGTCAGTCAATAACTATCGATTGACATCTCTTTAAATAATAATTACTATGTAAACCTCATTAAATTAAGAAAAACACTTTTATCAAGTCGTGGCAGTACGAGTTGAGATAATTTTGTGACCATTTGATCATAATTCAGTAGATGTTTAGGAGAGTGACGCAAGATAAGATGTTGAGATTGAACTCGCATCATCAGTATGACACTCCATATCGTTATTCTTTCAAATTAGATATTATATTTTGAAATTATATAAATTATTATGATATCACGTGTAAATAAAATTTTACATTGCATGATTACGTGATTGTCCAACGATACAACCTTGATGCATTTTTTTTTTTTGATAAGGGCGAATTTATTAAATAGAAACAGAACTAAAAAAACAAAAAGAGACAAACTCCATCACCCAAGGATCGCCAGGAGTGATCCAAGCTGGATTGGAGAAAACAAAGTCCAGAAGCAAAGAAAAAAAGGAGAAAGACAACAACTCCTCCAACAAAAAGAAGATAAAAAAAAGTGACAGCAAAGTTCCCTCAATCCCCCACCCCACTGAGAACCAATACAACTTGCTAGCTCTGTAATAAAGGGCACAACTGATTAAACAGAGTGATCCAAACCATTCCATCTTGCAGATTGATAGTTCCGTTGGCTGAACTCCAATTCAAAAGTGTCCTTCCGATCTTGTGCACAATCACACGCCATGGTTTCGACTCATCTTTAAATTTTCTAGCGTTCCTTTCCTTCCAAATTTCCCACGTAGCAGCATGAAGTAACCTTGATGCATTTCATTACGAGGAGGAAGATGTGTTATGTATTTGCAGGGAAACAAAATCAATAGTAGGTAAATAGAATAGAAATAGGAAAAACTTGGAATAATAAAAAAAGTAATTGGGATATGACTGTCATTTTATAACTTGGTGTTTCAAGTTTCAACCATTAGCCAAATCTCAAGTTATCATGTGAGATTTGTAAATTTGTGGACCCATAGATTTGTCTTCAAATTTTTAGGCCAAACAACAAAAAGATTGTGACCAAATCCTTCCATTTTGTTATCCTGAACTAAACAAAATCGGGGAAAAAATACTATACACAATTTACGTGGTTATCTCAAAATTGATATATAAAAGTATGTGAAAGAGCTTGAACTCTCCGAACTACATCTCTTATCAGTTTTGTTGCTGATCGAACCACAAGTTACAGCAGCCAATACACAGAATCCGAAATCCCTTAGCCTTGTCCAAGCGTCGGCGAGTTAGGGATAATTGGCTCAAGATACAGTGCATAACCATGGGTAACTAAATCTGGACCCTTTATACAGAAAATCCAGATCTAAGGATGGAGAATTAAACACATTTTTATTTTTCCCTTGTTTTCTTAATCGGCTCATATTTTTTTTTGTTTTAACTCAGATTTCAATTTTTTTGCACAGATGGAACGAGTTCGTTATGCTCTACAAAATGATATCCATTTCCATTATTTTTTTAGAAAAAAATTACGTGCCTCTTGGTACCAACTGCATACCATATACCACACAATACCACCCTGGTACGAGGTGGTATCTTGTGGTACATAATGTTAAAATTCGTAAATGACAGTTAATATACTTTTATTATCATGTATTCAACCATCCTACAGTCTTGGTTTGTTCATACCACTATGGTACGCTTTTCATATCATAGGTATGCTCTTATTTCAATACCAGTCAATACCATATGGTATAGACTGGTAAGAAATGACTCAATTTTTTTTATTCCAAAAATATATCAATGTGGATTTCATTTTGGAAGAGCACAATTATTCTGATTTAACTGTGCAAATTTTTTTTACTTAAAACGAGTGAGAAATCGCCCGTTAAAGATTAAAGGGAGAAAATTAGGGTTCATTTTCTTCGTGGATTTGAAAAATGAAGGTTTTGGTAAAACTTGGATTTTGTAAAACCATGGATATATGAGAGTTTTGGGTTCATCATGGACTTGAAAAATGCCATTGTTTGTTTCATAGATTTCATGATGGAATTGGTTAACTAGATTTGTATGTATGAAGTGAAATTTACCTTCATTGCCCTCATTGGTATGAGAAGAGAAATGAAATAGGAGGGGTAGTTTGGTCTTAAATGATGGACTTCAAAGTCCATGATCAATTCTCATCTAAATAGGTGGAACTTTCAAATCCGTGGGGTCCACGGATTTGGGCCCTTAAAGTTTGTGGGACCCACGGATTTGTTGCCACTAAATGCATGAAGCAACAATGGATTTTGGACAAAGTCCATGATGGATCCAAATCCATCAAGCAAACAAGCCCTAAAGGCTTTTCATGAGAGAAAATGAGCACTAATGTGGCGGATTCTGATTGGGTTACACATCGTTATTGACTGGATCCACTCCTGGATAATCGACCAAAACTCCAAACTCCAAAACTGCGATACATGCCATAACTAGGGTTTAATGGTCCGTTAACAGCCGCTATAATACAAACAATGGAACAACAAGAGGGACAACGCAAAAAGTCAGGATTTCAGGGTGGCCATATATCACCATAAAAGACCGGTCACTACTACAAGATAGAGTAGCTATATCTGTATATAGGCCGGTTCTCTCTCTGCTTTCTCCGTCTCTCTCTCAGAATCTGGGAAGCCCTACCAATCAAAAGCCTTATAGGCAGCCAAATGAATTATATTATTCTCTTGTGCTTCATCATGATCACGATCCAGCTCAAAGATTGTATCAAACATATATATATGCATGGCTAGCTAGCTACCTAGCTGGATTTTCTTCCCCATTTTCTATTATCGCCATCATATATATATATATTATATCAATCCTTTCAACTTTCAAGATCTCATTCTCGCGCGATATAACTATTTTTTGTCGGGACTCTTTTAACCTGACATAGTATCCAGTTGATAGCTTGAATGAATTTGGACCATTAAAATTGGTAGTGTTATTTTCAATGAAAAATTATATACATAGAATCATAAGAATATATGGATAAGTAGTTTGGATGTGGTATTTAGTTGTGATATTTGGTATTAAATGATACGTTTTGTTATTTGGTATCAAATAACACGTTTGGTTGGGAGGAAAGAGATGTCATATTTGGTACTTGTTAATCTGCATATATCACAAAATTGTTATTTGAAAAATAATAGGAGGGGTTTATAATTATATTCCCCCAAATAATAGTTTTCAATTATATTCTCCTTTCTTCTTTGAAATCCCAAATTACCGTCTCTTTTTTGTCCCACTTTTTGTCACTTTTCATCTTTATTTATTATGTCTAACACTAATAAAGACTCATGTCTCGGCCAATATAGTTATCAAGAATTTGTTTAGTACATGTATATTATTGCACATATACATACTAAATGCATTTAAGACTTTCGTTCCCCTATTGAGTCTCCTAATTTTTTCCATTTGTTTGATGTTTCTAGTATAAAACACACATATAACACGTGTAGTAAATACATTTGGAATATTTTATAATTGGCATAATTGTTTTAAACACTACTATATTAAAAAGAAGGATAAAATTCTGTACATATTAATACTGTAACATAAGCATGTTGACCAACCATGTATATACACTGACAAGCGAGAAAGTGATGGAGTTAATTAAGAACGTCAAATTAGTAAAATAAAAAATTGAGTGCAAATATCACATCAACAATACCACTACTTATAATTTATCAGAAACGTAATATTCGTACAAATACCATGTACCAAATAACAGGTATTAATGTGGTATTTAATATTTCTGCGCTAATTGGTGGTTTGACAAATATCCCCTCCAAACCAGCCAAGAGAATAAATAAAGAAAACCTGCATGCAGTTCAAGTAACTCTATATTTCAAGCTCATTAGAACAAAGATAATTTGTCTACGTAACAGTTCAATTATACATATATTTTCCCCCAGTAATTTAACACGTTCAATAAGCTGGAGAGAGTAGGGAAAGGAAACAAATAGCACAAAAGATGCCGAAACAAAATGAAACATCAAATGGTCAATGAAACTGGGAAAGCTAATAATGGGCTGTTCTAGGTACTTAGGAGACCACAAGATCCTATGACAATCTACATCAAAATCTACACACCCACACATATATATATGTGTAACATATGACCATGCAACGTTACAGTTCATGAAAAAATAAAAAATTATTAAGCAGTGAGATATGATTAAATAAAAAAGTACAACTCAATATTTAATGACATTAAGATGCTCATATAAAGATCTGAAATGTGGAACAGAGAGGAGAACACGTGTACGGCAAATCAAGATCAGATCGAAAGGGGAACATGTCAACGTGGGGGAAATGGTGGATTTATGTGTGTGGTGATGGAAGTAAATTGGAAATTACTATGTATATATAACTAAAAAATGATTATGTTTCATTACAAAATCCTTCAATCTTCATATACTACAAAATTATATTTCATGGTTGTAATTTGAAAATATATTTAATGGCTCATATAATCAAAATAAACAATAAGGGAAATAGGAGATTTTGAGGATAACTTACCGGATATTTTAGAGATTTTGTGGATTTCAAGGCATGCTGTTAACCAGTTTTTCAATTTTCCTATAATTTTTCAAAGGTCGATATCTCATTTGTTTTTTATCGAATTTCAAAATAATTGCGTAGAAAAATTCAACTTTTTGTGATCTACAAGATAATATCCATTTTTATATTTGTGAGAACAAAGCAATTCACGTCGCCTTACTACTGTCATATCATTATATTATCACTATGATGGTGTTGTCGGTCATACCATAACAATAAGATCATGGTATGACGATGATGAAATGACATTAGATTTTTCCCTGAACCAGAGACGAATGATTCTATAGCATTCCTGCAGTTTAGAATCCACTTCCAGATCCAAGTCCCAGCAGAAGAGGCAGAGATAATCAAACAATTACAATCTTTGACCTGATACGTTAGCACCCAAACCGCCCACAGAGATCCACTTACAGCCAAAATCTCCCATATATCCCTGGCAACACATGCCAGATTCCATATTAGAAAGTTACGAACTCCAAGCCCACCCTCAGCTTTCGTTTTTTTTCAACTTGACCAAGATAATAACTGCTTTGGATCACCCCCTATCATCACTGACATTCCAGATAAAGTCACTACATAGTCTCTCAACCTTCTGTATCACATACAGAGGTAATAGAAATAAATTCATCCAATATTGCAGCGTACTTGAAATGACAGTAGAAACAAGCTGCAGTTTTCCTGCATAACTAAGCAGATGTGCCCTCCAACTCCTTAATCTTTGTGTAATCTTGTCAATTAAAACCTTACAATCCTACCTCTTTTAACTTTCCAAAAATTAATGGAACTCCTATATACTTAACCGGTAGATTACCCAAAGGAAAACCCGTAAAACCATATATCATCTCTTTCTCCTCCCTATGTATTCTTGCGCAAAACAATTGACTTTTGGCAGGGTTACACCTTAACACAGACAAGAGATAAAACTCTTCCAGCAACCTACTCACTCCAACCACCCCACGAATAGATCCATTAGTAAACACCATCAGATCATCAACAAAGCAAACATGAGTTATCCCTAGAAACTTACATCTAGAATGGAAAGGAATTTGACAGGAATCGACTGCTTTTTCATTAAACACTCGAATGCTTCCATTGCCACTGTGAAAAGGTAAGGAGAGAATGGATCTCTCTGTCTTAACCCTCTATAAGCTGAAAATTTCCCACACAAGCCTCCATTTATAGACACAGTAATATTAGGGGTAGTGACACAAGCTATGATCAAAGTAACAAACCCAGCAGGGAACTTTATAGCTGTCAGAACATCGAATAAAAAAACTCAATTAACCGAATCAAAAGCTTTCATAATGTAAATTTAACTCCACACCTAGGAGTAATATGCTTCCTGTAATAATCCCTCACCAGCTCTGAGACCAACAAGATGTTGCCATAATGGATCTCCCTTTAATAAACGTTGATTGAGATCGACTAATAACTTTGGGGAGAACTGAAGACAACCTAATAGCCAACAATTTAGATATGCCTTTGTAAATCACATTACAACACGATATAGGTCTGAAATCTTTCATTCTCTCCGCACTAGGGACTTTAGCAATCAAATTGAATATAGTAGAATCAACTATCTGAGGCATTTTACCAGTAGAAAAGAAATGAAGTATTACCTCCTCAACATCCTTCCCAAAAAATCCCAATTCCCAATGATCAAGCAAAAACTCCACTGGAAACTCATCTGGCCCTAGGGCTTTGTCCCTCCCCATTCCTTTGAAAGTTTGCTTTATCTCCTGCCTAGATACACCCTGCATAAGAACCTGAGCATTTCATCATTCAACTTCAATTGTATTAGCTCCTCATAATAACCCTCTGCCTGTTTTACCACAATAGTATCCATTGTGCCAATCAGATTTTTGTAAAAATCCACAACCACTTCACTTATACCCTTCACATCTTCCACCACTCTGTCCTGAGAATCAATAATTCTAGTTATATGTTGCTTCAAAGTTCGTACTTTCACAGATTTATGAAAGAAGGCAGTGTTTGAATCACCTTCTTGAGCATACTAGGTTCTAGATTTTTGCTTGTAGTATAGCTCTTCAGCTCTTCTAGCTTCCAAACAATCCATCCCCAACTTCTTCTCTTCAGATATTAAGATAGGGCTAGGATCCCTCAACACTTCAAACTGAACCCTTGCCAATTCGTGTTCAAGCACTCGAGCTCTCTTAGAAATTTCAGCATACTCCACTTTATTAAGTTTTCGTAAACCTCTTTTCACTTCTCTCAATCTTCCCTAGAACACATAATGAGGGAGACAAACCACTTGGAGACAAACCATTTTGTTTTTTCCATGCTTCAGCCACAATTTCTAAATATCTAGGATGCTGCTTACAGAATCCAAAATATTTAAATGGTTTTGGTAGTATTCTACAGGAGGGGAAGTTTCCAGTAAGATACCACAATGATTAGACACCCGTGGAGTTGTAGTACAAACCAAACTGAATCTAAACACCTCCAACCATCTTTCATTCATCAGCAACCTATCAAGCCTCCTTGCAATGGGATTTCCTTTCTGCTTATTCCACTAGGTAACCCATGATCTTGTTACCTTATGATTTATTAATTGCATAATATTAATCAAGTTCCTGAAATCCAGAGTACTCTGAGTAACAATAAGGGCATTCGAAGCTTTATTCAACTCAGTAATAACATTAAAATCTCCCAGGAATGCCCAAGGCAACACTGACTCTTTAAGTAACAAAAGTTCTTTGTATAATTGAGCCCTCTGGAGATCCTTATTTGGCGAATAAATAAACATCACCACTAAAGTCACCTTCCCCACCACCTTTACCTTCAAATAATATTCTCATTCATCCATACGAGTGACTATCCGATCTGGCCTCCATAATAGCCAGACAAGACCAAATTTTGAATCATCATAATTATTCATATGCACCCAATTTGCAAAATTATTATCAACTATCTTACTACTATTTTCCAAACTAACTCTAGTCTCAAGCAACCCAACTAAATAATATGATCCCAAATACCCCCTTGTACAAGGTTCAATTACTTGCCAAAGGATCAACTCATGTTGGAAGGAAGAGTGGAAGAATGTGGCTAAGTGTTCAACCCGTATCGTGGTGCTTTCTTTGGAGGTTCATATCTTACATTTTAATCGATGGAAATGCAAGAGGAAGGTTGGGATATGAACATCAAGAGTTTTTTTTAAGTTTATGAGAGATTGGTTGCTCAATTACAAGCTCTTAATAGCATGGACAAGAATGCCCAAGTTGCTATGAAGACAATGGAAAATCGCCTGATTTTGGCCAAATATGGAGACAGTTCGAGTTGCATACTTGAAGACGAATGGGGTACATTCAAAGGAAGCTGGGAGTTGGAGAATGAAGTTGGAGACTTTTTGAAGAAATGAATGAAGCCTGATTGGCCTGAAACTCCTTCGAAAGCTTCAAATGAGAGCCTCAAAGTCGTTATGGAGGCTAAGTTCAATTGCTTGCTCAGGAAGTGAACTACTTGTGTGTTAAGCAGCCGAGAATTCTTTCCTATTCTAGTTTGGATTTTTGTTTCCTTGTTAGAATTTGACCTAATTTTGAATCCTTGTTAGATAAGAGTTCAATTTTAGTTTGTTGTCTGCTATTTAATGGATTGAAAGCCTCGATGTAATGTTAGTTGGAGATGAATTGAACAAAGTGACTTTGTCACCAAACCCTTCGTTGTTGGTTGTGTTCAAGCATCATTTTGTGCTTCGTATCGATTGAAAACCACCTCAATCGTGGACGATCTCTATTCATAACCCAATTGAGCCTTTTCCCTTGTGTGAAGTTGCACCTTTGGTCCATTTTAGTTTTCAATTTCCCAAGTTCAATCAAGTTCTTCTCCATTGAACCTCTACTGCATAACTCTGATAATCACAAGCAAGGATTTAGCTTGCAACACTAAATCCACCTTGTGACTCCTTAACTGTCGCAAGACAGCTGAGTGTTTGTCAGGGGCATTGAAGCCCCCTGATATTCCATAAACCACCATGGGAAATGAAGAAGAGTCTTCTTATTATAATGTAAAGTCAAATCTCACAAAGCATGCCCATCTACAAAGCCAAAATAAATGTTTTAATTCAAAATTTATTCAAACTTCCAAAGCAAAGCCCGAGTCTGGAAAAAAAGGTAGGAAGCCAAGTTCAAGATCTATTATACAAAAAAAAAATAATTGTACAAGAACGTTAAAAGTAACGGTTAATGAATCTTATGTTTTGAAATTTTTTACAAGAAAAAACAGTTACATATATTTTGGACCTTAATAAGGAAATTTCTAATTCTAGTACTAGTCGCTTAGCAATCGATCTTAAAAAATATATGGGTTCAATGGATAATAACCCGATTGAAGTAGATGATCGAACGCTTAATGAACTTTTTACTACTAGGAGGCATGATTTTAAACCTAATTACACTCATATGGCTAAGGGTGATTTCCTTAGTAAGGATAATCATTTAAGACAGGTTATAATTTCAAGTGTTTTCCTTATAATTGATTGTGAAAAGCATGTATATTATAGGATAGACGAGCGGATCACGGTGCTTAGGATAACGACTAAAGTGTGCAGTTTTACATTGAATCAAACTTATGAGTTACGTAAAGCCACATCGTAGGAATTAGCCACATATTTTGGAATATATTGGAGTTCGATACAAAAAATGATAAAATCACTAGATCAATATTAACTGAAAGCGTATGAGCAATAGTAGACAACGACTAGGAAAAAAATTGTGTATTCAAATTATCACCTAACATTATAGAAAAGGATCAATAAGTTATAATAAAATGAGGACGACAATACATGATTTAGTTGTTCTTTGTTAAGGTGTCAAGTCCTTGGCCATAAGTAGCAAAATAACTTATGATATACTTTTCAATGAAAATCATATTGTTGATGGATTAGGAGGAAGGATAGCGGCAGTACATTATGTCATGACAATGGCGTGTACTAAACTCCAAGTTAGGCATGATGCAAATGGATACCCTATCTTAACAAGAGTTGTTGTATCCATGTAGAATATGTTCCTGATAGATATGGATGTTCAAATAAATATGAACAACCACCCAGGAATAAAAACCCTAAAATATGTCCTACAATAAAGAGAACGTTTAAAGTATATAATAAAATGAGGATGTCAATAGATGATAAAAGAGGCATGAAGGATTCTGATAAAGCCTCCTAGTTCATGAAAAGAAGAACAAATCTTAGTGATAATGAAGAACATAAGCTTTCAAACCAAAATATAGAAGGGAACTCAAATTCCCAAAGAGAAACCATTGAGCAAATGTTCAGGTTGTTGGGTTTGTGTGTCGAAAGACCACAAGGCTAATACATGTACCCACAAGAATAATCGAAGAGAAAATCTTCGCATAATCTTGTTTGAAGGAGAACAACTAGCCAACAAGAAACCAATGACGAGCACACATAATGAATTTGATGAACATGTATACAATTTAGTACTCTCAAGCAATGTAGGAAAAGTGAACAGTTTCATCTTGGGCCAAATCACAAATTTAATGAAAATGTACTTTTATATGTTTGATACATTCATGGATAACTGGATTAATCGTGATCTGGATGGTGCTCGTATTATTAAGAAAGGGAGTTATTGGCAGATTACAAGATACACCCAAAATTTGGTTTGACACTCGAACTTGTTTCTTACAATGCTAGGAGATAAATGTTTCACCAACCCGAACACAACATCTCGCAGTAGATTTTTTTAGTATCAATACATCATGTATAGTAAGAATCTGAGAGCGTGCAACACAAGATCACCACTACTCGACAAGAAGAGACCAACATTCTTGTTCCCTGAAGGTAACGCAAATAAACTGACTAAGTATCTGAACAACGTAGGCTACGCCGGCCAAGTATTTTCCAAATAATCATACTTCCACGATAGTCAGATAGTACCCACCATCAGACAAATGCATCCCTTTTCAATTTGATATTCAACTCAATAGGTGTTGAAATAGGACTGGATGCATTATAACGAGCAGTCAATAACAAATCATCAATATACTTTCATTTCTAAACAAGAATACCTTATGGAGACCTATCAACTTCAAATCCTCCAACAATATATAGTAGAGTTTTGTCTATTCTCTCTATTTTAAATTTTCTCCAACGAGAGTGAAAGTATGAAGGTCATTTTTGTCTGTACAAAAATGTCAATATCAGGATTTGAACCCGAGTCTCTTCAAACAAAGACAACAATCACAACCAATTACACTAAACAAATTTTTTGAATCTTCTTTAATACAAAACATACACGAAGTGACACTCTGAAAATCAGAGGACTTTTTCATCATATGATTAGCAAGCCCACTAAGTCTACCGTATGTATTTTTATGGTGCTTGATACTGTAATTTTAATAGCATAGTTTCATGTAGTTTCTCAATTCTAAAATCACTACTCTCTCCTTAATTTTCGCTAAAGGTGAATTGGTAATTAGCCAACATGAAATAAACTAATTCTATTACTACGTGTTTTGCCCTTGCATTTTTCAATTTATATTTAAATTTATACTTTTTTATCTTTGTTCTTATCTCTTTCTAACTTCCTCTGAAATTCCCTCCATCGTGCAATAGTTTGCGGCCCTTTCAGTTCACAGTACAAGGTCGCCTTTGAAAATCAATCTTTTGGTCTCTTGGCACTACATTTTTATTCTTGGGGATTTAAACTGGGCAAGTAAAAAATTTCAACTTCGATATCAATCCATGACGAATAGAATGGAGTCCAATATATGGAGGTGCTGAAGGAGGATTAAAAATAGAATTTTTGGTTGAAACATACGCCTGTTGAGATTGAAGATAAAGGGGATAAAATTTTTATTGTACATCAGAGAGGGGTGGCTATTGGATCTTTAGGTTTATGGATTTTCAAGCTATCGCAACCTAATTCTATCTTAAAACGAGGAATCATCAATTGATTTACTGAAGTAGGTCGATTGATTATTTATTCAAACCTACTGGAACTGATAAAGAGGGAGTGTCTACTTTTGTTCCTTATTACTTTGATCGAATCTATTAGTATATTGGAAGTAACCCTAATTTTAGTGTTTGCTCTCAAGTTGTGATGGTCCCCTCTTGGCTGAGTTGTTAGCATATAGTTGACTAGAATCAACAACTCTTCATTTCTTTTTGATAAGTGGCATATTGTTCCTAAAATGAGAGCATTGAACCTTTATGTAGGATTTGCAAGGTTTAAGATTTAGTGAGGGAATTTGAGTGAGCTTTTATACTCTATCTTTCTTGATAAGCAACTAACTAATAGCATTTTACCGGGGACTTAATTATCATTTTGAAAATGAGATCAATGATACATTTTTATATTTCTCCAAATGTTTGATCTACATATTCTTTCTTTATGTATCTCGATCGAAGGATTGTCAATAAAATTAAACGGGTTGATAGATTAAACGTAACATGAAAATATTAATAATCAAATATAAATATTCCGGCCAACGGGCCGGGTTATAAGCTAGTATAAGAAAATAGGAAAATGAGCCTAGTCCCTTGAGATGAAATGCAACATGCAAGCTAGAAGTAAGACGTGCAATTCCCTGCGCATCATCTCTGGTAACAATCATATCATCAACGTAGACCAAAAGAACCACCAACCCTTATGCAGACCAAGTTATAAAAAGAGATGGATCACTAATACTTTGCTTAAAACCAACATCCATAAGCATACTATGAACTTTTTGAACAAGCCCTCGATGTGTGCTTTAGACCATAGAGCGAGCTATGAAGAAGATAAACCTAATCTGACGAGCCAATAGTATAACCAGGAGGATGCTACATATATATCACCTGCTAAAAATCACTGTGAAGAAGATCATATTTCACAACCAATTCATATAAAGGCAACTAACAAAGCGGTGCAACAACCAACAAGGTATGAACATATTGCATTTTAGCTAATGATGCAAAAGTTTCAGCAAAATTTACATAATATTCTTGTAAGAATCCCGATGCAACGAGGATCAAAATTTACATCATCATCACCATCAAAGGATTCGGGTTGAGGATAACACGAATGAAAAATACTCCAAAAAAGTTGGATGAAACATGGAATCTCGAAAAGATGACATCACAAGAAACCTAAATAAGCTGGCGAGAGGGATCAAAAAATAGATGCCCCTTATGAATATACTATATCCTAAAATACACAACAAACAATTTTGGAAGTTAATTTAGTACATTCTCCGTGAGGAATAAGAAAAAAGCATATGCATCCAAATACACGAAGACGACTATAATATGAATGACGAGAAAACAAGACAAAGAATGGACTACGCTGGTCAAGAGTAGAAGTAATCTAATAATTTATCAATAGAATTATGGTAGCCAGAGTTTCAGACTAAAATGGGAGGAACATGTGAGGCTAAAAGTAAGGCTTTAGTATGCTCAAGGACATGGCAATTTTTCCTTTCAACTAATCCATTATGTTGGGAAATTCTAGGACAAGATCTTTGGCTCAAAATGTTGGAAGTTTTATACAAGAGTTGAACTAAACTCTCCTCCTAGACCAAATCTAATAACCCGAATGGTTCTATCAAACTGTCTTAATCATGTCAACAAACTCAATAGCTACAAACAAAAGATCAGACTTGAGATGAAAAGGTAGATCGATGTATAACACATGGCGTGATCGATGAGCAGTTTTAGCACCTACATAACTAGCACACCGAATTTTGGAGGAGCTACCAATTATTTTACTACCAAATAAATTATGTTTTCTTATGAACAAATAAATTATGTTTAAACATGGTTAAAAAACAAAGAGAACTTGGATGACCCAAACGATAAAGCCAAAGATTGAAAATAGTATCAAACTTACTAAAAAAAATTGAAGGACGATAAGACAAATGTTGAACCGAAAAAGAAGACGTAGACACTAACTATAAGGAGACACATACTGGCAAGAAAGCCCCTCCAATTAGAATATCCTTGCTTGTTTACTTTCCCTACTAATCTGTCTCCCGATCTTCAAATCCTGAACAAAAAAACCAAAGGGTCCAACACAACACGACAATCCTCTTTGGCAAGCTCTCCAATTATATAACTATTTGGAATTAACAGGACATCAAATACAACTCTATATTGTCATGTTTAACTAACCCAACACCTTAAACACTTGCTACTTGAAGATAACCATTCTTTAACTGGAACCACATTACATAGAGGAAGAAATGAGAAGAGGGCAAAATGAAACCTTTTTTTTTTATTCATAAACAAACAAGGGTTTTGGCTAAAACTCCTCAATGCAATTGCCATGATTTTTAAACAAGATATTTGTGGGTTATCAAAAAAATTTAAATTTGTCATCCAAATGACTCATAATTAAGTTGCGAAAGGGAAATTATCGGTGGTGATTAGCGAAGGGACATTCATTCAATGCGGTAGCGTGAGGAGTGGTTGCCTTCCTTGCCTTGCCTTTTGATATTTTGTGCTGCACCCTACACTCCCAACACACTAGCTAGTACTACACTAGGCGACACTTTGCTCGTGTGGACTTTGGATCACATCTATGCATCTCTTTCTCTCTCTCTCTCTCTCTCTCTCTCTCTCTCTCTCTCTCTCTCCACCCTACTTGTGTTTTTATTTTTATTTTATTTTCAAGCAGCAGTGCAGCTGGTTCCAGTATGAACTGCTTTGACATTTACCTTCAATTCAATGAAACCCCACCCCAAAACAAAAACAAAAAATTTGCCAGACACATGCTGACCTGGCAGCTACCATATATTTAATGTCCCCGGACTTGATAAATTTGCTGCACACCATACGGCCCAATTATGTACACAAGGCATTTTTCCCAAATGGAGGAGCTACTAAAAACATTTCCGCATTTTCCTAAAATACTAGAGTTGGGCGTAAATCGTTGTAGTATCAGCGATCTAAATAGTGGTTTGCGACAAGGCAAACCAAATCGTCATTGTCTCCGGTTGTACCGGTTACTTCCTCTTGGCCAGAATTGTTGAAAAAAATCCAGAGTTATAGCCGTTCGGGCCTTTGGGAAACCACCACATAAGCCCTTATGCGGTCATACTTCATAAGTTCGTATCGGTTATCCAACTATAGCGAATTTCATTTTATTTTGCATAATTTTTTGATATTTACAAAGTCATGAACCATGAAAATCCACATCCGTCTCCAAAAACACCGTTTGTTGTCCTAAACGGGGCATTTTGTTACTTCGATAAACGTTTGAACGACCGAAATTTTGTGCTCCACAATTCGATCAACATTTTTTTTTCGCTGGATAACATTTTTTTTTTTACATTGCATAAATTTTCAAGGATTCCAACTTTTACCAGGGAATTTTTTTCCATAAGATTACATGTTTGTAGATTTATTTAAGAGATTTTGAGAATAACTTAAGATTTATTTTTCACCTCTGCATATATATTATAAAAATAATTCTATAACAAAAGTTAATGTCCTTGAAAGGTTATGCAAAATCGAAAAAAATTAGTGTTGATAAAATAAGTAGAGTGGAAAGTTATATGATCATTCAAAGTTTAGCTGAATCACAAAATGATCGACTTGGGGCAGCAAATGACTTTTTTGGCGACAAAAGTGGATCAAACTGTCTTCGTCTGTTTGCAGCTTCGGAGATCTCAAAAAGTGTTGTGAAGTAATTTTTTACATCGATTGAATACTATAGCACAAAGTGATATGTCAATGAAAATGCAATTGCATTTTTAATTACATTGATGGAAGTCTCAATTAAAACCATGCGAGCTATCATTTATTGCAATTTCATTTGAAATTCCATGTAGACATTTATAGTTTTTATTTTATGTATAGATAAAATAATAAATATATTAACCTTTTATTTTATAAAAAAATAAGTTGTGTCCACATGCACTTGCAAGTTAATTTCATTGATATTTGATGTAGCTAAATGAAAATTATGTGAGTTGGATAACAAAAAAATCGAGGTGGTATTGAAGAGCACAAATGCAATTGCTTTTACAATTTGCATTATGTGTATGCTCTAATGCAATTACGAAATGCAATCCACGTCATATTTTTTATTAAATTATTTTTTTATTTTCGTTTTTTAATTATTTTTATTTTTGTAATTAAATTAAAAACCCAATTACAAGCTAATTATATTGATATAGGTACAATGAAAATAATATTAAATTGCATTAGAGTGAGTATAAAAAATTCGCACACTAGTGAATCCGCTTCCATCTCTCATTTTCACCTTAAAAAAAAACTTCGAGTAAATGCCACATTTGGTCACTGAGATTACTAAATCATGTCATGTTTAGTCACTAGAAAAAATTAATATCAATTTTGGTTACTTGAATTACTGAAACATGTTGCGTGAAAAGAAGGTGGACGTTCTACCTCGATGTCCGGTGTGCTGGGCGGCGTCGGAAACTCTGGAGCATATGTTCTTGGAGTGTCCGGTGGCTCGTGCAGTGTGGGATCATTCGGGGCTAACCCACCTGGGTGAAGGTTTGCCTCGCCATACGTTCCCGCTATTTCTGAAGAAATTGCTAGCTGCGGTGCATGACCCTGCTTTGGTGATGTCTATAGTGGATGTGCTGTGGCGGATTTGGCGCTGCCGTAATTGGGTCGTCTTTGAAGGCAAACAGCTCAGGATCCCTGCCTTGATGCTGCAAGTCCACCAACAAGTCGAGGAATGGCTTAGTTTACCTCGGGACCAGAATGAGCAGCTTGCGCGCCTCCCGGCCTCTACCTTAACCTTGGATGGAACAACCACAGCTATTTGTATGTGGGATGGGGCTGTGCGGCTGGGATCTCATGCGGCAGGGGGATGGTTATCCTCAATTCCGATAGAGAGATCATCCTTGCGAAGGGGGTTCAGTTCCCGTTCCTTGATAATCCAATGATGGTGGAAGCTCTGGTCCTCCAGGAGGCGATTGGTTGGTGTTTGGCCAATGGATTCACTGTCATGAGGTTTGAAGGTGATGCCCAGGTGATAATTGAGAAGATTCTCCGGAAGGATGTTCGGGATAATCATATAGGGGCAATTCTGGTGGAGATAGTCAATTTATTTGCTTCAAATGTAGGTTTCACTGTTCGATTTGTAGGTCGGCGAAATAATATGGTAGCTCATTTGGTAGCTAGACAGACACTGTCCTTGTTCCCGACTACTTGTCGATCGTTTGATTTCCGGGCCTGGCTGTATTCCAGGATGTAACGATCTATTGGTTTTAATCTAATGATTATCTTTTGTCAAAAAAAAAAATTACTGAAACATGTCACATTTAGTCCCTCTTCTGTTAGTTTCCGTCCAACTCTGTTAATGGAGTTGGACGGAGGCTAACAGAGAATAACTAAATGTGACATGTTTCAGTAATTCGAGTGACATTCATAAAAAAGAAAGTAATTCGAGTGATCGGAGTTGGACGGAGGCTAACGGGAGAGTGACTAAATGTAACATGTTTTTAGTAATTCGAATGACCAAAATTGATATGAATTTTTTCTAGTGACTAAACATGATATGATTTTGTAATCTTAGTGGCCAAATGTGTAATTTACCCATAAAACTTCCATCTCTCGTTCTTTTTCTTCCTCACGGTCAAACCACCACACACGAGACGACGGCTATAAAGCTAAAGCAGAGTGTAGAGCTAGACACTAGAGAGTAGAGACTAGCGTAGTACTAGTACTATACAATTTAGTAAGAAAAATAATGAGCCGGCCCGGCCAAGATTAAAAGTTAACCGAATTCAGGTCTTATTATATTTGGATTCAGTGACCGGGTGGGTTGGGTCGTTTGGTTAAATGGTATGGTTGGTGAATTTTTGTTTATTTATGTTTTTGGTGTCTTGCATTGCTGACGGGACAAAATTAAGAGAGTTTTGGATAGAGATTGACAAAATAATCATGTCATATTTTGAAACATGTATTATCAAATCGTACAAAATGAAAATCTTGTAACCATTTTGTACGAAACGTGACGCCTAGAACTAATTATTGGACTAACATAATAAGAGTTACCTGCCTGCTTCCCTCTCATTATTATCATTATTACTTATTGTAAAGCTGCGAAAGGTTAAGAACATGAAGACAATTGCGTCAAAAAGCTAAACTCTGGTTACTAAAAAAACATTATAATTAGGCTAGGAGGATTACATCAATTAATTA
Organism: Linum tenue; assembly: GCA_946122785.1. Lineage (NCBI taxonomy): Eukaryota > Viridiplantae > Streptophyta > Magnoliopsida > Malpighiales > Linaceae > Linum > Linum tenue. Next base: position 49,393,491 of record CAMGYJ010000007.1, on the reverse strand, counting down.
ACAAGGGGTAAACATGAGTGCATTGATCGGCGGATTAGGAAAAATAAACTAGTCGTCGATGTTTCTAAGGCTAACTAACGGCCGTTAGCGAGAGGGCTAACAGCGGAATCTTTGCAGGGGCTCGGAGGCAAGCTGCTCCTCCTCCCACAGGCAACAAGACGTTGCGCCAACTCCTCCAGTCTCTCCCCGTTTGTCTCCGTCAGTAACCGCTTCCCGCCAAACGGCAGCGACTCCACCCCTCTCTCCGTTACCACCTCCTCCGTCCTTCTTCCGCCGCTCGTCAACCCATTTACCTGCAACCACAAATCACGCCGTCAGTCACTCTCACTCTCCCCTGCTGCCTACCACTACTACACTCTGCACTCTGTCAGTTCCCGATTAATGAAAACCCGAAAGTCAAACCTGCTAATTAATTCTCCGCTCATCGCTTTAAAAAATAATTAATAATAATAATATTTTCTTTTCAGTTGCATCGGATTCCGAAACAGAAAACACCCCTCCCCGTTTGCGTGCTGCAATGGAAGAAATCTGAGGAAAAAAGAAAGAGACGAGGTTTTTCGTGTATTGCAATCTGTAACCGCACCTGGATTCTGATGTAGTCCGTGCGGTTCCAACAGAAAGCGTTCCCCATCATCTGGTCCACCGTCTCGGCCACGCCGTCCAGCGCGATGCTCACGATCGACGAAGCGGAGCACTCGCCGTTGCGCCGCCGCCGGAGGTTGCCGGCGGTGGACGAACCGTTGCCGAGGGACAGCACGAGCAGATCCTCGACGCCGTTCACCGACGGGAAGTCGCGCTTGTTGTGGAGCACGTGAGTCACCGCGGCCGCCGTCGGGTTGTTCATCACCAATCCGCCGTCAACGGCGCAGCAGGACGTTTTCCCGTCGACGGACTGGAGGCCGAAAGGCTTGAACAGTCCCGGGGTCGCGGTGGTGGCGCGGCAGACCTGCCAGAGCTCGAAGTCGAAGCTGGAGGACTCCGAGGCGTCGGCGCGGGAGAAGACGAAGGGAGCGCTGGTGTTGAGATCGAAGCAGGGGACGAGGAGGGGCTTGCACGTGTCCTTCATCGTCAAGATCTTGCCGTCCTCCTTCCGCCGGAACGCTTCCTTCAGCGCCTTGTCCATGCTCCGCCCGGACAACCGCCGGCCGAGGAGGAACCTGGACCTGAAAAGCTCCGAGTTCCTGTCGGCGAGGAAGGCGGCCGCTTCTCTGGCCGAGAACAGAGGACGGCCGGAACCGTCGTCGGCTGCGAGCATCGAGGCGAGGACGGCCCCAATGCCGGTGCCGGCGACGAGGTCGAAGAAATCGGCGACCCGAGCGTGGGGATCGCCGGTCTTGAGGCGAATCTGGTCCTCCAAGTGGACGAGAGCGGTTGCGGCGACAATGCCGGTGGTTCCGCCGCCGTCGATGCTGAGGACTCTGGTTTTCTTGGCTGCGCCGTCGACGCAGTAGGAGAGCCATTGCTGCTCCAGTTTGGAGAAGATCTCGAGAGTGACCTTACTGAGTTCCATCTCGTCCGCCATTTCGGAGGCAGGGGAGGGAATGACGGTGGATTGAGAGGGAGGGAGAGAGAGAGAAAGGCGTACTTGAAACTGGTGATGGAATTGGTGGAAGGTAAAAGCGAGAAAGCGACGAAGAGCGATGGGGGAACTGGCGCACAGCTTCTCTCTCTCTCTCACGCTTTGTTGCCGGGGAGCATTAATGGCGGGAGTAAGTAGCAGTACCCTTCGTGTCTCCTTCTCTCTCTCTCTCTCTCTTGATTATGGAATTGGAATGCAATGCAATGCAAGGAAGGTGTTTGTTTTGTGAATAAAAGGGGGAAGGGGAAGGCGTTTGTTGCTATCTCTGTTTGTTGGTGGCTTGTGGGAGGCTCGTCGTTTTAACCGAGGAGGAGGAGGAGGAGGAGGAGGAGGAGGTTGGAATGCACGTGCAACGGCGCTGTTGCCCTCTCTACTGAGCCTGTGAGAGAGAGGGAAGGGAAGGGAAGGGAAGGGAAGGGAGTAAACAGCCAAAACGCCAATCACGGCTTCGTCTCTTTTATTTACCCTAACTCGGCTTTAACTGCTTCTGGGTTGTTGCGGTTCTTTTACTAATTAATTAATCGAATTAGTTTTACTTTACTCACCACACCGCTGTCACGTTTTGTTGCTTTCTGTCAGTTACTGAGTAATTACTCTTTTTGCGGTTTGATTAATTAATAGAGGATCTTCCCCTTGCCAACACTCTCACAACCATCAAACAAAGCATAATCCGATACCTTAATGACGCTGTCTTAATTAGCACAGGACAACTTGGGAAGAGGTTAGAGTGCTAACTCTATAAGGAGTTACCACCGTGCTAACTAGTCTAATCATCGTCCATTCTTTTAAGTTAAATTCGACAGTGGTTAGTAATAAAGGGTTTGTATGGTATTTAAAAAAATAAAAAATTTAAAATCGAAAAGACAATTTCTCTCTCTTTGATTTATTAGTCATTTTCTACGAAAAAAATACTAATAAATTCTTATCTACTTAAATCTGTAGTCATTTTGGCGGATAGTAGTGATTTTAGGATTTTTGTTTAATAGCGACAGATGATTTTAGAGGTTGATAGTAGTGTTTTTTAGGTTCCGTAGTGATTTTTATGTAACTAGTAGTGTTGTAAAATTTTGTAATTTGCAACCATTTGACAATTTTAATAAGAATCACTACTACATAAATGATAAAAATTTATAAATCACTATTAGCATGGCCGAAAAAACCACTACTAAAAGATAAATAATCGCTACTACACCTTAATAAAACGACTACTATTAAATACTACTAATCAAAACCACGGTAACTTAACCAAAAAAAAACACTAAAACTTAACCGAAAATACTACTATAACTTAACAAAATCACTACTATTAAAATTGTTCCATGCTTTCCAATTCCTTTCTCTCCTTCTCGTCCAGGGGCATGTACCTTCCCCATGTAAAACTACCATCACCATTACTACAACAGAGAGGGGAGGCAAAGAGGGAGGATGGCGTTAAGGTGGAGTACGGTGAGGGAGGATGGCGCTGAGGTGGAGTACGGACGAGGCGATGGCGGCAGTGTGGGCGGTAGAAGCGACACTAGACTGCGACTGTGGGGAGAGACGGAGATGTTGGCGAGGCCAGCAAAGTAGGCGAGATCGACAAATGGTCAGGCGGCACGTCACTAGTTTCGGCGCTCATAATCGCCGATGAGACAGAGAGGGGAGAAGGGTTTGACGAAGAGAGGGAAGGATGTTTCGTGGGTGAGATGGGGTTCGTGGGAGTGAGAGGCAGTTGAATTACTATTTATATTAGGGACCATAAATCTTGCTTTATGGTTTGCATCAACGTCGACGTTTTGGCACAAGTTAGAGACGAAGGAAGAGAGTTACTGCCGTAACTTTGGTCGTAACTCGCAAATCTCCAGAGTATAAAGGGCAGACTCAGACGAAAATTAAAGGATATGATTTTCACTTTCCAAGAACGAACCTAGAGAGTCAAAGAGAAAGCTAGTGATGAAGAACAAACCTTAAGGAGCTGACTTGAGCCACTTAAGACCATTGGAGCTCGATTCCTTTCCCTCAAAGTACCGATTGCTGATCTGGAGAAGATTTCACTCACCTACACGATGATGACCATATCCAGCCTTGCGTTACTTCCTCTCTCCATGGAGTAAACCTTCCTTCCACTTTGGTATGAAGAACCCTAGATCTGTATGTCGGGTGTAGTTGTATGAACCCGAATTCATGACATTTGACTATTTTATATTCAATTGAGACTTTAATCAGAATGACATGAGTCTTGAGCACATATTATGATTCCCGCTTTGACCTAGAACGATGGTCTCTGAATAGGTCAATAGAGCAACGTGAATTGGAGGTAGTGTGTCGATTGCAGAGAGTGAATTGATTCACTGCTCTTTACTGGAGTTAAAAGCCAATAGAGGAAGTCTTATCGACTTGCCTTGGTAGTTTATCGATGCTATCACGCTCAACCCTCATGATCTTATTGAGAGCATTTAAGATTGTGAAAATGGCTCTATCAGCAAGACTTACGAGTTTATTCATGTGAAATTGAATGCCAACATATATAGTTCTCGAGGTCCAAAATGAAGGTCCGAGTACAACGATACAAGGATCAAATGGGATAATTCTTGCTGGAAGTGGATTTGCATCGAGGGAAGCCCATCACATTCTTACAATTCGTGGACCAGAATCAAGAGAAGATGAGATTAGAAGAAGAAGGAATGAATTCGGCCTAGAATGATGAATTATCCCCACGGTGTGAACACATGGTGTGAAAGGAACATAAGTGTGAAAGGAACTTCAAGTGTGAACACAAGGGGGGCGGATTTGAAGGCTAGATTATAAGAGAGTTGATGACTTAATCTTTACTTGTTTGTTAAGGATTTATTTTTTCTTTTAAGTGTAGGATTTGGTCATCTGTTTGCTTTCCTTTTATGTTGTGGATTAGTGTTAGAGAGTCTATAAATAGAGGGTGTAAGACTTACGAATTTTGTACCCAATATTTAGAAATCAAGTTATAGAGTGTTTACTCGTGTTTCATTGGAATGTTTTGTACAAATTTTTCTGCCGAGGATTCCAGGAGGTTTTCACGTGTCTCTTATCAACTAGAGAACACGTCTAGTTGTGGTGAGCATCTACTAAATAGCGATTGGCTTTATTCATGAATGGGTGATTGTTTGATTGGTTTCATATACCAATTGGCCCTTCACATGAGTTGGGATCTGTTTGATCGTGTTCCACCTTATCGTTTATTTCGAGTTGAAGAAGAAGAAATAAAAAAAGGTTGTTGGCTCAAGAAAATCAAGAAAAGATCGTTGACACTGAGTACTTTGGTCATATCATCCGAATTCGAGGGTTCTCTTCGAATTTGGGTCATACCATTTATTCAAGTGGAGGATAGTATTCCGTCGGGTACTCTATCCAAGAGGGTCTGATCTGCTTTAGTCGAGATTCCAGAATATCTCAAGACTTTCCGCAGTATAAGTATCAATTGAATCGAATAAGGGGAATGACAACTTGACCTAACGGTAGAACTAGGGGGACGCTTACTTGAGTCGTGTTTCTCGTATTTGGAAATTAGAAAAATTACCTGCTTTATTTTATGCTTTGCATGCAAATAACTTCTCTACACTTTGATCGCGAGATACCAGATAATTCACTGAGTGGTCAGTACATCTATGACTCGGGTTGACAATTAAAACAAAAGCCACTATACTACATTCCTAAGTTATGAATATACTTGGTCGTTTTTTAGTGTGTTAGTATTAGCGAGTCAAGTCCCTTTAAGCAAACTATTCACGAGAGCCGTGATCGCTTCAATTTTGAGATTCAAGGCTTATTAAGATTGTCCGCAGCATAAACATTAGGTGAAACAAACTAAGGAGTCACCCATCGTTAATCCGACTAATGAATAGGGGGGACTCACTACCTTAGTGACTTTTCTCAATCTGAAACTTGATCAAGTTAGTTACTGTGTTGTCAATTCTTAGTTATTTACTTTATTCATCCTGAATCTTAAATGCTAAATAATACCCTGAGTCTGAGTAATAGTAACTCTAGCGGCCGGTAGATTCAATATTAAAATTTACTCCATTGTACTACAATGCCCTTCTGACTCGTCCCGAATATCAAAATTAAAATCCCACCTAAGACCCAAGTATAAACCTTAGCCGGGTGTAATATAGAGCAAGTATGTTTTAAAAGTCAAACCCGGGTCGATCCATGTACCCCTACTTCAACTGATTGAAACATTATCTAGCAATCGAATTTTGGTTAAAACTATGGACTATGATTAAAAGCAATTGGAAATGTAAATGGTTTTGAACACTAATTGTGAAGGCTTCACCCGAGTGTTGTTCCCCCTAGCTAGTGATCAAGATTTGTTGAACCGGATGCAAATGTGTGGTAAACGCGGTTGTAAACCGTAGGGAAGCGCAACAAGTGAACAAGCTCCACTCTCTCAGTCACTAGGGCAAGGATATCAAATCAAGCTATCTAGGTAGCTCTCTTGGCCAATCGACTAAGAGTTGCTTAGGCTTCTCCCTCGAACTGTAGTTCGTAGAGCCAAAATACAACTTACCCAAGGTGCTAAAAACGTAGTATGAGGATTGCCCTAATTTGACATAAGTAGGTGACTCGATTTGGCGAAGGTTTTCTAGCTTTTAAAAGCCTCTTAGCAAGAAGGGGATTTTCCTCTACCTAGGTCAAATTGGCATAAGAGTTGGAAATGGAAAATAGAACACAACCTTCATGAAAATACCTCAATACTTGTATTAAAACACAACCACACACAAATCATTCAATCCTTACAAATATTCACAAAATTCTTGCTAGGGTTCACAAACACCCAAGTGAAAGAAAAGGACTACTCCATGCTAAGAAGTGGGAATACTGATAGAACCCAAGAATCAGTTCTATCTAGGGATAGGGAATTAGGGATTGGGAATTGGGATCAGAATTAAAGAAGAGAAGGGGAAGGAAGGTTTGCTGCGGCAGCAACTAGAGAAGAGGAGGGGAGGGTCTCTGCTGGGAAGGAAAGAAGAGAGAGAGGTAATTAGGTTTTAATATTCTCCTTAGTGGTATGAGAACCCACTAGCTAAGTATTTATATACTCCACTAATTGCCGAATGCTACCCCAAATAATTAAACCACCCAATAATCCCTCCAATAATGTTTAACAAATAATAACCGATACATGACTAAATGTGCAAAATAAATGTTTCCATCATCCCCGCCTCCTTATGAACAACCTTGACCTCAAGGTTAAGTTTGAGTTCACTTGTTTTTGTCCTTAGGATCCACCACCCACTCGAACTCGGTCGCATCATCCTCGGCATCGTCTTCCCAGCAGCCGATGAACATCATCATCTCTGGCTTCGCACACTTGTGCCCCACCGTGAACCGCTCATTACAGTTGAAGCATTTGCCTTTCCTGCACTTCTGATCGATCTTTGCCTGGGACAGGCGAACGAAGCCCTTCGGTGGAGCCCGTGGTCCTAGCCAAGCCGTCGCCCCCTCCTTGTTGCTCGCCCCCGTGGCTGTCCCGCCGCCAACACCGGTCTGCCTGATCCCGCCACCACTAGCGGACGAGCTACCGCTGCCAGTTGGCTATCTCCTCCTCTTTGTGACCTGCAAGACGAAAAGTAGCTTTCAAAGGGTCAGGCTCAAAAACCTTAACTGTAGATGCAATCTCCGGTTTGAGCCCCGCCATGCACAACCCCACCAATGTCTCCTCCGGCACACCCTTGCACTGTTTCCCCAACTTGAAAAACTCCACCCTATACTCCGCCACCGTTTTCGTCTGGCGGAGCTTAGCCAGCTGATCTGGAGCCCAATCCTCCAATTTACCAAACTGGTATCGAAGCTCGTCCTTGAACCCCTGCTAGGTGATCAAGGTGCCCTGCTGCGCGTAGGACCTCTCCAACCATTCCCACCACCGTAGAGCATCCCCTTCCAGATGGAAAGATGTCAGATGCGCCTTCCTCTCCTCCTTGGTGGGGTGATTACGGAACCACCTGTCAGCTGCGTACAACCACAATCCTGCATCCTTCTGACCATTGAATTTAGGGAACTCAATGGTAGGTGGTTTAGCCCTGAACACAAGCCCATCTTCACCCTCATAACCTCTATAATGCCCACCATACCTGCCCATGCCGGACGGACCGCCGTACGAGCCATGAAAACCCGAAAGTGGCAGCCCATACCTCCAAGCCTCGTCCTCCGCATCATGTCCACCAGGGAAGTACTCTAAACCCTTCGGCGGTCCTCACAGTCTCCCATGGCTTGCCCGAATGCTAGTCCACCCCCTGGTAGCCACCCCCGCACGTCGAACCTTTACCATCCACGACGACCAGCTGCTGATCGACCGATTTAGTGGTCGATCCAGCGCTACCGAGACCGCCTGAACTGGTTCGGTTCGAGCCCCCGCTGCCCACCAAGCCCGATTCGCGGGGCAGTTGGACCAGCCCCACCGCGGCTCGTACCAGCCCGGTTCGCCTCCTGCTCCTCCCATGACGGGCCCAATGGTACCGCGTTCGCGTTGTGGATAACGACCTCGTAACCTGGGGCCTTCGCCTTGCCGCGTATGGCCGCCAGCTCCTGGGCCGTAGGGGTCGGTAGCAGCCCGGTGCCTTGAGGAGGCCCAAAAGAGATGTGGGCCGCACACTCACTCCGATCCAGGTCAACGGCCGTAACCGCGACTGCCTGCCCCCAGCCTTTCTGGCCGCGCGCTGCCCCACCATTCCCGGTCGATCCCAGCGCTGGCATTGACCAGGTAATCATCCACGCCAAGGCTCAGAGTCACACCCGGCACGACCACCATTATCGAGTCGCCGAGGATTCCTTCCGGTGTCGCGGTGGCCGACTTCACCTTGTCGTGGACCAGTTGCTCTAGCATCTCACGAATAGCACGTACCTTTAGTGACAGCGCGTCCTGACCAGTACGCAGGCTCGCGGTCTGCGCGTCTAGGTCGCCCATCGTCACCTCAATTTGATCGACCTTGCGGCGTAACACCTCAGTGTCGGTGAGGTCTTCGAGGGCGCCATCCACCGGTGACCCGAGGTCTTGCTTTGGGCGGCCTTCTCTTGGGCAACAACCTTCTCCGCAACGGTCATTGATTTTGTCTGCACCATGGATGTCGATATTGAGTCGGCGAGAGTGGTGACAGAATCGTTGAGGCTCTGATACCAATTTGATAGAACCTAACAATCGATTCTATCTAGGGATAGAGAATTATGGGAATCAACTTGGGATTGATTACCCGAAGAGAACTAGGGATTGGGAATTGGGATCGGAATTAAAGAAGAGAAGGGGAAGGAAGGTTTGCTCCGGCAGCAGCTAGAGAAGAGGAGGGGAGGGTCTCGGCTGGGAAGGAAAGAAGAGAGAGAGGTAATTAGGTTTTAATATTCTGCTTAGTGGTATGAGAACCCACTAGCTAAGTATTTATATAATCCGCTAATTGCCGAATGCTACCCCAAACAATTCCACCCAAAAATCCCCCCAATAATGTTTAACAAATAATAACCGATAAATGAAAAAATGTGCAAAATAAATGTTTCCATCAAATACACCAAGGAGAAGAGACCTCATGAGAGGGTTGCCTTCTTCCCTTGGTGTGGAGATCAACCTTGGAGGATAAGATTCCCAAATTTTGGAGTTTGGATGAAACCATAACCTTCTTCTCTTCTCTTGTTCATCACTTTCTCTCTCTAGAAATCTGAAGAAGAAAAAGAAGTTTTCTCACACTAGGCTCCCTTTTCTCTTTCAGCTCAGCTCTCCTTTTATACCCAGATTGACAGCTGTTCACGGTCGTGAACTATAAGCCTGCACCGTGATCCTGAGCAAAAGCATGTCGTTTCATTAATTCTCTTCACGATCTGGAGCAGATTATCACGGTCGAGTGATCGTGAAGTCTCGAATGCAGGGGCGGAGCTACTCAGAGAGTAGGAAATAGTCTTGACCCCTAGGATAGTAAGAATATTTAGATAAAATTGGGATAAGTAGTGCTCGACCTATACATTGTATCATATAACAATCATGTAGTTTATTGGTAACTAAGCTAAATTTTTAGCCTAAAGCAAACAGGTTCGATCCACAACAACCTCATTTTTGCTTTAACTTCTTTTTGAACTTTATTATCTTAATTCTCCTCCACAAGGTTCTGGACCAATTTTTGTTTTAACTTCTTTTTGAACTTTATTATCTTAATTCTCCTCCACAAGGTTCTGGACCAAAGCAAACGGATAACCACTACTTTTCATTCTTTTTGTTACTTTAAACCAGCTACAAATGAAAAAATCAACTTCTATTTAGTTCACTTGAGATTTTTAGCTCTTTATACAAACTATATGATCTATTTTTTTTATCTATGTTGGAATGAACAGAAAGATTAGTGTCAAATGAATTTTATTTTGTGGATAGGTTGATTTGTCTTCTTCTAACTCTTCCAAATTTCTAAAGCTACATGTGATCGTGCATGTTTTCAGGTATAAAGATAGTGAAGAATAGATTGCGAAACAAAATAAATGATGAGTTTCTTGTTAATGATTTAGTTATTTATATTGAAAGAAAGATAGCTAAATTTTTTAGTTCGGATGCTATTTTGAGAGATTTCAATGATATCAAAGAACGTTGTAGACTTTAAAAATAATTATTTTATTTTTATTTACATTTATCTATTTTCGGCCCACCCAGTCTCGAAATCCTGGCTCCGCCCCTGCTCGAATGCTCACAAGATGGAAAAACCTCTCTTGACTCCTTGCACTTCACGGTCGGGCTGACCGTGAACTCCTGGCCTCCATCGTGAATACCTGTTGATTGCTCCCTTAGTCCCTTTTGATCTGTTTTCACCCCCTTTTCGTCCAACTTTCGTTCCCGAGGTTGATTCCACCTGCTAGGATCTGAAACATACTAAAATCAAGAACAACCTAGCATAAAATCGAACCTCACAGAGTGAAAGTGCCCCAAACATCTAAGAAAAACGAGGGTAAAATGTATACAATTGAACCCCAATCACCTTCATTAGTTTCACTTGGTCTTTGTTAGGAGTAGTAGTCAGTAGAAACCATCGAGCAGTGTCACCACACAAACGAACAATAATGTTTTCAAGAATATTAAAGAAACCTTTCCCTTCAACAAAGATAATGAACTAAAAGTCCATAATGGGTAAATGGAATCATTAAGCTTTCCCCAAAAGAATCCTTGTGCCCTAGTTCTATGGTGATAGGGCAAACAACAACAACCAAAGAAGTTGGATAATATGAGTGCAGAAGGTTAGCAAAAATACTCAACATCCGAAGATAAATAAAACACATGACTAGTGGAGGTAGGATACATGTTTTTCATAGCTAATTTCTAAATATGGGTTGTATAAGGAGACAATTAGGGATTTGAGGTGATGAGTTTTGAGATTTATTATTTTAATTTACATATTGTAATTGGCAAATTAACTATGTATACAAGAGAATGTATTAAAGCATCATGTAATTATAATTTTTTTTGTCAAAGCTACTAATAAGGATGTTTCATGTTCAAATTTTAGCGGTGCCATGAAACCCTCTACTTACAAACTACCTCCATCACTGATTGTGAATGAGATTACTTCACGGAGACCTTCAAACTCTCACAGGATATTATTGTGATTTAATTGTGATACCTTGATTATCATCACCATACCTACATATTTATACTCCTAACAACGGGTAAACCTAATTGTGACCATGGTCATGTCTTCAAGAGAATCGATTTTGTTTTCCATTTTTTTTAAATGGATACCATTATAGAGAAGGCATAAAATTCAAACTTTTCAGAGTGAAAAAAATATTAACTTTGGAGTTGTTATGTGATGAGTGGATGAAGGGTAGTGGGATTGGATTAAGGATTGAGTAGAAGATAATTAGGGTTTTGAGAAGGAATAAAGTAGAATTAGCAATTGGCGAGGGAAATTGGGATAATTTAACGATTTTGATAATTTGTTTATTGATTGCTTATGACAAAATAAGTAAATGACAATATATAGACACTGACCAAAATCCTAATTGATCTACTCAAGAAATAAAACTTACTAAATTATCCTTGATTAAAGGGCGTGCCTCCATCATAAACTTACTTACCCTTGATTAAAGGGCGTCCCTTCATCATTATGGAGGAGATACAAACCCTATTGAACACATTTAGGTCCAACGCTTAGGAATAAATTATGCACATTTTCATGTAAGCTCATCTTTAGCCGAATGTACTACCACTTTCATCATTTTGTGTATGGGACAAGGGACTAGATTATTTGAACCGAAGCATTCTAACATGGGTATGCAATTAATACAAACCAAGGCCAAAAGCATTACCATTTCGAGTTAGTTCCCCACTTACCCTCAGTGGTGTCCGTTCAGGTCGGGTTCGGTTACCCGATAAAACTAGAAAATCCAAACCCGAAATCATTGAAGGGTCGAACCCCCATACGATAAGGATTTTTGGCTTTCGTTTGCCCGAAATTCGAAAATTCCTTATCGGTTCGGGTTCGGTTAAAGCAAAAGCGAAATTAGAAAAACCGAACTCCTAAGGATATGTCCCAATTGCTAGTCCTTAAGTGTTTACAGTTAAAAACCAAAAAACCGATAAGCAAAACCGAACCCGAAATCCGAACCCAAAAACCCCACAATGTATCTAATCGGTTCGGTTTCGATTAAACCCGAAAACCCAAACCGAAATGCACACCCCTACTTACCCTCCTGATATTCCCAAACCTCTAAGAAATTAAGAACAAACTTGACCAGTAAAAATCGTACTCTGTGATTGGAACGACCTCTGTAATAGTTAATAGCCGACCTCTTTGTAAATATTGAGCACCGAGCTGTCTAAGAAATCGGTGAACGAGAGCTCCTTTCAGTAGGGACTCTCCTGGTCCGGGTCCTGGACGTCGTGTGTAATCAGCTTGGACATGTTTGCATTTCCGACTAAAGTTGGCGAGTGTTCCCCCGGCCCGTTGCAAGGAGATTGAAAGTGGATCGTTCGTCCAATCGACCCATATTATATAATGGGCCCTCAGTTCGGTTATCTTAAATTTGGGCATAGGCCGGCAGTTAAACTACTCCTTCGATCTACAAAATATGTGGATAACCGTCGAATTTCGACCTTATTGGATAGGTAAACTCTAATCTGCATTTTTTTTTTGGAAGATATTGTTCGTAGGATTTTCATCATGAATTTTGAATTAAAATATCACACCCATGAGATTATGCACAAAATTCATGTTTTGTGTTAAAGTGGTATTGAATTATGGTGTGTGGGCCCTATGTATGTGGAATTATTTTGAGGTTCAAATCTTTGGGGTCCACGGATTATAAAATCCCACCTATTTAGTTGGGATTTTGTAAAAAGACTAAAATCCTTGATGATAAATGACGGGTCTATCCTAATCTCTTTTCAATATTTTCTATATTGAACATCAAAGACACAAATCATTAAGGATACAAATGTAAATTCAGCTTATAATAAATAAATCCCATGGACACAGATCCAATATGAAATCCAACAAACAAGCAAATTTTAAAATCCAACACAAATCCAGGTTAAAAAATCCCACATAATCCTTGATCCAAAAAATCCAAGGTTTTGCCTAAATCCTTCATTTTTTAAAATCCTACAAGCAAATGACCTCTAAATTCTCAATTCAAATATTGAGGGTAGTAGGTGAACATGATTTTCTCAGTATCCAATTCAAACTCGTCCGATAATACATATGTGTATGTATTGTAACTAGAAATGATTTTTATTTTTCTCATAATATTTGATATTTTCTATACATATATAATTAGGGATGACAATTTTGTCCATACCCATGTGCATTTTACTATCAAACTCAATTGGGGTATGATTATGAAGTCCAAATAGATGGTGAATGAGTAAAGTTTGATAGGTTTATACCCATACCCATTTATTTGAATTGGGTTTTTAATACATGGATTTGGGTTTGTACTCATGTCCAAATGCAATTTACAGTTTGGTACCTAAACTTACTATATCTACATATTTAGTACCTAATTTTTTTTGCATATAAATCCTCAAAATATCAATGGAAAACTATATTTTGGTACCTAAATTTTTTTGGTCATACATTTTGATACCTAAACTTTTTAAGTTTTACAAATAGGTCCAATTTTTATGTGTAAATAAAACACCCTCAACTAAATGTGTATTCATACACAACCCATACTCTTTTAGATTATGGAAGCAATATCCATACATTACCCAAACCCATTTACAAAGTACCAAGCCATATACACTTCACCCATACCCAACCTATTATCAATGGGACTACTTGGATTTGGATATAATTAACTATGAGTGGGTAATTGCTATCCCTGTATATAATATTATGGGTTAATACTTTAAAATGACCCAAATTTGACAATGAAACATTAATTAGGCTAAAGTTCTTCGGAATATCCATCATGGCCTAAATTAATGCGTATTCTAACTAATTTGGCCAAACCCATGGGTTGACCCGTCAAGTTTGACGGTCAAAATCGTTGACTAAGAGCATCCACATCAATAGTATTTGCTCAGTTGCTAATCCTGCATGACACTCAATATGTAATTGCAAAAGGGATTACACCAAATGTAGTGGACACTTGCAAAGATGCAAACTTGCATTAAATGAAATAGAAGATGAAACCACATAGGAAAATAAAAAAATCCTTTGATTTATTTATTATAAAGTCACTTAAACACTCATGTATGCAATTGCAAGTGAATTGCATTGATATATGTGCAATAAAATAAAGTTGAGCTGGATTACATAAACATTGAGATGGCAATAAGAATTAAGTACATCATATGTAATTTATTTGCAATTGCATTGACATGGATCCTCTAACACACCAACTAAGCATCCACCGTCGGTCCAGTCATCAAGTTAACTGACGGAGTTAACGGAGTGGACGAAAATGGATATTTCGTGTATTTCGACAGTTGTGGATATATGTGTCACAAATATGATAGTTGTGGATATACAGCTGTATTTTGCCTAATAATAAATCCTATTTGTATTCATTTTATATTTCTTGCTATTAAGCAGCTCCTTATTTTTAACAATGTGGTGCTAGTTTAGTGCTTAATTAGTTGTGATCTGGGTATTTATCCCACAATCTATACATAATGAAAAGCACTTTATTGTGCCTTGACATAGTATGAGAGCTGAGTTATGATCTCTTTAGCCTTAAATTGACAACCCTTCTTCCTTTTATTTGTTAATCGTTCGCCCCTTACCTTCTCAATTTGGATGATATTAATAATATCAACACATTGAACCCAGCCTAACAGCTTCCCATCAATCTCACTCTTCTTCAAGGACTCGATCTCATTAGACTCCTCTACGACTCACATACTGATGAATCCACTGTTGCTCACAATCACTGGTACGACATGCAAGATTCACTTCTCAAACGAAAGTCTACCTTTGTCGGGGTTTGTTAGCGGGTGTTGGGTTCGGCCCATTGTTCGGAGCCCACCTGGCCGAACTAAGGGTCTCCTTCTCCTCTTGGGATGGTGTATGTAGAATGCCCTAGGGGAATGTATAAATAGCAACGTTGTATGACGAGAAAGACTACGAAAAACCTATAATAATTTCAGCTCGGAGAGTTCTAGCTCTCCCGTGGACTAGTCCCGTTATCGGGGAAGCATCCGATTCTGATCGGCTTTCTGTTCGGCTCAATTCGAAGAATTATGCGCTATGGGAGTTTCAGTTCAAGGTGTTTGTTGAAGGGCGAGGGCTGCTCTCGCTGTTGACTGGTGATTCGCCGCGGCCGGCGACGGTACAAGAGGTGGATCGCTGGGTTCAAAATAATGCCAGGGTTAAGACCTGGATTCTCGGCTCTGTTGATCCCAACATTGCTCTCGGTCTGCGTTTGTTTACCACCGCGGCCGAGATGTGGCAGCACTTGGCGTCTACGTATGGGACTACGAGTGTCGCGCGACAGTTCGAGATCCAAACTGCACTCGCGCGTCTGGAACAAGGCGAGATGGATGTCACGGCCTACTTCCAAACGGCGCAGCTTCTGTGGACAGAGCAAGATTTGCTCCAGGCTTCATTGCGTCCTACCCCGATCACGGATGACGTTCGGGCTGAGCGCTCCCAAGCTCGACTTCTCAACTTCTTGATGCGGCTGCGTCCGGAATTTGAGACTGTTCGGGCCACGTTGCTGAATCGGGAGGATCTTAAGATGGATGGTGTGCTGGGTACGTTGGTTCGGGAAGAGACGCGACTCCGAACACAGTCACAGCTCGATGCGCGGCCTGGAGCTGGTGACCCGGCTTTTGCGGTGGCAGCTCCTCGTCGCCAGGAAGGGCGTGCTGGTGATGATGATGTTTTTGCTGTGGGCAAGTCTCAATTTCAACGTCGTGTGCCTGTCTTCGAACTCACCTGTCATCATTGTCAAGAGGTGGGTCATGTTCAGAAGTATTGTAAGGTTCGGAATTTCTGTGTTTTCTGCAAGAAGGGAGGCCACATCATTTCCGAGTGCCGCCGTCTGAAATCGCGTGCACAGGGCGCTGTTGGTGCTGGTCCGAGTTCGTCACCTGCTGCGGGTGCGTATGCTACGCAGCTCCCACCTCCTGTTGTTGCTGAGGCGAACTCGAGCCATGGTGCTCCGCCGCCACCTGCTGCCCATGCTGGTCTTACGTCTGCTGACGTAGAGCGTTTGATCAATGCTGCCCTCCAGAGATCTCTTCCTACGGCTATCTCGTCTGCTTTCGCTACTTTCCAAGGATCGGGTAATGTCTCTAAACCATGGCTTTTGGATTCGGCGTGCTTTAATCATATGACTAATACTATGGATCATCTTCACCGTGTTCGGCCGGTTATGGACAAGTCAATCCAAGTTGCCAATGGTTCTCGGTTACCTATTGCTAATATTGGTCATTTTGTGGACTCTAAATTATCTCTACCCCATACCTTGCATGTCCCGAAGCTAGTTCCTAACTTGGTTTCTGTTGGACAATTGACTGAGCAAAACTGTCGTGTTGTGTTCGAACCTTCTGGTTGTATTGTTCAGGATCTGATGACGGGGAGGCAGATCGGCCGGGGAAGTAAACATGGACGGAGTTTTCATTTAGAGGAGCTGTCGGATCAACCTTGTCGGAATTTTACTCCTGCACGGCAGGATTCGGTGTCTAGGGAACCACTTTTGTCTGCTTTTTCAAGTGTTAAATGTTCGGATATGGATCTTTGGCACTCTCGTTTAGGCCACCCTCATTCAAGTAGATTGGTTGCTATGTTTAAACAGAAGCTATTTGGGAATAAAAAGGTTGATAGCTCCATTGGTGATTTTGTTTGTACGAGTTGTGTGGAGGCAAAATCTACTCGTAGTTCTTTTCCGTCTAGTCATACTGTGATCACTGAGCCATTTCATGTCGTACACACGGATCTCTGGGGTCCGTCACCTGATCTATCTCGTCACGAGTACAGATATTTTGCTCTGTTTGTCGATCATGCTACTCGTTTCACTTGGGTTTATTTTCTACGTCTTAAGTCAGAGCTGTTATCCGTTGCTACTGAGTTTCTTAAGATGATTCAGACACAGTTTGGTTGTACGGTGCGTGTGGTTCGTTCTGATCCCGGTGGGGAGTTTAGCTCTCACCCTTTGGCTGCTTTGTTTCGAGAACAGGGTATTTTGACACAGAAATCATGTCCGGGTGTCTCTCAACAGAATGGTTTGGTCGAACGAAAGAATCGCCATGTCGTGGAATTGACTAGAGCTTTGCTTCTTGCTTCTCATGTGCCTCGGCGGTTTTGGCCCGAGGCTGTTGCTACTGCCGTTAGGCTGATTAACTATAAGATTACACCAGTGCTTGGTCAGTCTAGTCCACATTTTATGCTGTTTCATAAGCACCCAGATTACTCACGGCTTCGTGTCTTTGGTTGCACGTGCTTTGTCCTTTTGTCTCGCAAGGAGCGTACTAAGCTGACATCCAAAACAGTTAGGTGCATTTTCCTCGGTTATAGCGATATACATAAAGGCTATTTATGTTTTGATCCTGTAGCTCAGCGTCTGAGGGTGTCTTGTGATGTGGTTTTCTTGGAGCGACTTATGTACTATCCGGTTGAGTCCATACCTGATGATACATTGGTGTCTCTTCCTTCATTTCCCGATGAGCTAGATGATGATGGAGATGATATACTTCCCCCCGACTCGCCTCCCCCCGACTCGTCCCCAGGTTCATCGACCTCGGCCTTGTCATCTCCCGGTTATGTTCCGTTGTCTTCGTCCCCGGAGGATCCTGGTCCTCGTCGCTCACTTCGTGCCACCAAGGGTCAGCTTCCGGTTAGGTACCATGATTTTGTTACTTATAATGTTGATGCTATTGCTGTTCCTACATGTTATAAACAGGCGCAAGGTGATCCACTGTGGGATGGGGCTATGGATGTGGAAATTGATGCGTTGCATGCAAAAGGGGCCTGGGAGGTTGTTGATCGGCCTCCGCCTCACATTCCAGTTCTAGGGTCTCGATGGGTGTATGCACTGAAGCTCAAGGCCGATGGTAGTCTTGAGAGAGCTAAAGCTCGAGTAGTGGCGCAAGGTTGTGGCCAGGAATATGGTTTGGATTATGATGAAACGTTTGCTCCGGTTGCCAAAATGCAGACGGTTCGTACTCTACTTGCGGTTGCTGCGGTTCGGGATTGGCCATTATTTCAGTTGGATGTCTCTAATGCGTTCTTACATGGAGACTTGAAAGAGGTCGTCTACATGCGTCGTCTGCCTGGGTATAAAGTTGGTCATCCAGATCAAGTTTGCTTGCTCCGGCGATCTCTATATGGTCTCAAACAAGCTCCTCGAGCTTGGTTTGAGAAGTTCCAGTCCACGGTTATGGGGTTTGGTTTTCAACAGAGTCTTAATGATCCGTCATTGTTCACTCATCGGTCTGGTTCTGGGCTTATTGTTTTACTGTGATATGTTGATGATATGATCATTACAGGGGATGATGTGCAGGGGATTCAGCGTCTCAAGCAAGGTCTTCATACATCCTTTACTCTCAAGGAGCTTGGGCCGTTGTCTTTCTTTTTGGGTCTTGAAATTACTCGATCTTCTCGTGGTATTTTGCTGGCACAAAAGAAGTATATCTCGGAGTTGCTTACATCGGCTAAGTTTGCGGACTGTGTTGCGGTTTCTATGCCTATGGAAGCCAATCTCAAGTTGGCTAAGGATTCTAGTCCGCCGGTTTTGAATCAGTCTCAGTACCGGCATTTGGTGGGCAGTTTAATCTATCTTACGTCTACTCGTCCGTATATTTCTTATGCTGTGCAAGTCGTTAGTCAGTTTATGGCTGATCCCAGAGCCGATCATTTATCTGCTGTTCATCGTATCCTGCGTTACCTGCAGGGTACCAGGGATGTTGGTATTTTTCTTCCGTCGACTGGTGAGTTGTCTATTCAGGCCTATTCTGATTTGGACTTTGCAGGGTGTGTTGATACTCGTCGATCGACGACTGGGTGGTGTATTCGGTTTGGGGATGCGTTTGTTAATTGGCGCTGCAAGAAGCAAGATAAGGTGTCCAAGTCCTCCACCGAGGCTGAGTATAGGGCTATGTCGGATCTTGGGTCTGAACTGGTATGGCTTCAGCGGCTGTTGGCTGATTTGGGGATCCACTGTCGATCGCCCATGGCTCTATATGTGGATAACACGAGTGCCATCCAGATTGCAGCAAACCCGGTGCTTCATGATAGGACCAAACATATCAAAATTCACGTGCACTACATCAGAGACCTTGTTCGTGATGAGGTGGTTCGCTTGCATCATGTTGTTTCCGAGGAGCAGTTAGCTGACTTGTTCACAAAGGCGTTTACGCGGTCTCGTCATTGGTTTCTATCTAACAAATTGATGCTACGTAGTAGTCATCAATTTGGGGGAGGCTGTTAGCGGGTGTTGGGTTCGGCCCATTGTTCGGAGCCCACCTGGCCGAACTAAGGGTCTCCTTCTCCTCTTGGGATGGTGTATGTAGAATGCCCTAGGGGAATGTATAAATAGCAACGTTGTATGACGAGAAAGACTACGAAAAACCTAATAATAATTTCAGCTCGGAGAGTTCTAGCTCTCCCGTGGACTAGTCCCGTTATCGGGGAAACCACGTAAATCTGTGTGTCGTTTTATTGTTCTGTTCAGTTCAGTTCAGCTTTCTCAACAGGGTTCACTCTTCTTCAAGGACTCGATCTCATTAGACTCCTCAACGACTCACATCCATCCAGTGCTACTGATGAATCCACTGTTGCTCACAATCACTGGTACATGCAAGATCCACTTCTTCTTCACTCTATTTGTTAGCGAACTAACCACTTGGCCCCAATAACTCGAGTTGTTGGGAAAGGGATAGTTAAGCCTTTTAACCTCTTATACGCCCCCTCAAACGAAAGGATACCTTTTATACGCCCCCTCAAACGAAAGGCTACCTTTGTCGGGGTTTTTTATACGGTTTGCACAGGTTGAACGTATCATTCCTTGTGCTGCCAAACCCATTAGACTTTTAGTTTGTACAGTTTGGACATCCCATTCCTTGTACTAAACCATTGTTTGCTTAAATTGGGGGTCGTCATGAGGATTCGAAACCATGACCTTTCGGTTTAGGCTCTGATACCATGTTAGCGAACTAACCACTTGGCCCCAATAACTCGAGTTGTTGGGAAATGGATAGTTAAGCCTTTTAACCTCTTATACTATTCTTGCTCTTATGTCCCCAGGTGTTTCTCCTCACTTCATATGGACAAACCTAGACTATCTTGGAGCACATGTTTGCCAGTCAATCGCGGCATTGCATTATCAATCTGGAAAAAAAATCTTGCACGAAAGAGTTAGGGGACTCGCAGTGTCTCTACCTATCTTCAGGCAATGCACACGACCGCACCCGAATTGGCTCTTGTTAACTCTCCGGTGGCTGATGAAGATT
Source organism: Linum tenue (assembly GCA_946122785.1). Lineage (NCBI taxonomy): Eukaryota > Viridiplantae > Streptophyta > Magnoliopsida > Malpighiales > Linaceae > Linum > Linum tenue. The sequence goes on along the minus strand of CAMGYJ010000007.1, from coordinate 49,373,038 downwards.
TTATTCTTCATCTTATTTATGGTGTCCGTGAAGAATATGGTAAAATATTTGTTGCGATTTGAGCACGAGACACTAAAATTGCATGGAAGGATCTCCATGATAGGTTGGTTGAATACAAAGAAGATCTCACTGCAGCTCGTCACCATTTCCAGCCCGCCCCAAGCACAATTTTATCAAGTGCTCGTGGTCAAAGTTCTTATCATCATGCTACTCCTTGTACCCGTAGCAGCCCTCGTCGTCATTAGCAGCATGGGTCGCTCGTGGAAATACAAGAAGCAACACTCCATTGCTCATTCTAGCACTGAATCTAAGCATTGTGCAATCGACCCTGATGCCACATAGATGATATGGATCCAGAATTTACTCACCGAGCTTCATCACCCAATCACTTTTGCTCCCAATCTCTTCGGTGACTACCTTGGTGTTGTTAATTTTCAGAAAGTTCGGTCTTCCACTCGCGCATGAAGCATCTCGCTCTCGACTTCCATTTTTTTCTGTGGGCTCGTCCGGTCAGTTGCTCTCATTGTTTGCCATATATCCTTATGTGCAACTATTATCATATTTGTTGAAGTTATGAAGAAAAATTACTATCTGTGAATGATCATAGATATATAAAACTTGATCGGGTAAGAACATGATTTTGATTTTAAACCTAATGTTTGTATGAGTATAGATATAAATAAAAGGGGTAATACCCTAGTTTGGGTCAAAGTTTGGCGTAAGTGACAGTTATGACCCGAACTTTCAAATAAGACATTTTTGTCTAAATTCTGAAAGAAATTGATAGTTTTTACCCAATTTTTGCAGTGACCATCAATACTAAAGTCAACTATTTTCACCGTTAATGATTCAGCAAAACAACTTACGTGGCTGCTATGTCAGTAAATATTGATTTTAGAATTTATATTTTTAATCAAAATAAAAAATTAAACATAAAATAGAAATTTGACACAAAAACATTTGCCAAAAATTCCCCCAATCACACCTTGCCTTCTTCGAAACCCTTCCCCTTCCATTCCAAAAAAAAACCCTTTCCCGTTAGAGTCGTAGGAGTATTCAAATGGTCACCATAGTAATTACCAAATCAAATAAGTCTAAATTTTATTAACCATAGAATATAATATAATAATCAAACCGTCCAAACTAATACAACAACCAAATCAACCAAACTAAAGTTTAATCAGTTTGGTTGATTGGTTAACTAGATTAACCAATATAACACCACATTATCATTAAGTTACAAATTTTTCCGGTTAATGCATCAATTCACAAATTATATAATGAATAAAACATAACAATCAACACACATAATTATAGTTAATTCTTAACATAAATACATGCAACTAATACAATTATCTTACAATCAATAGAAGTATTCACCTAATAAAAATATATGCAATTGTATGGGTTTAATGAATTATTTTGTTTATGTGAATTGACTTAGTCTCTGAGCAATTATCATAGGGTGAAAATGACATTCCTTTCAAGTTTTCATCCAACATAATGTAGGCGTTTTATCTAAATTAAATGACCATATATTGTGGTCCACACTCTTCAAATACAAATACAGTATAGGATCAATATAGAGCTTTATTTTTTATGAGCCTAAATGAGAGTAATGTTTGATTCTTGAGTGGTTATGCAAAGTATTAAGTATGTATATAATATATATTATATATATAGCTAATTACTTAACTGGTTAATTTGGTTCATTGGTTAGTAGTGTCTGAAACAAAAGCAAACCACCTAAACCAACAAGCTAAAAAATTCAACCAAACCAAACCAATTATCCAAATTAACCAAACCAAATTATCCAAATACTAACGGTTAAAATGGTTGCCACGATAACTAGTTCGTTCGAACACACCTATTCCCCAACGTTCGTCCAACTCCCCCACATAATTCCGCCTACCATTTGCAGACCCTTCTTTGAAAAATTGTTTGGCTCCAGATCCATCTGTTTTGAGTTCCATCACTTCAGATATTCAGTCTCTCAGTCAGCTTCCCGCCGCTTCCGTTCCCGACGACCCGCCTTCCTCCCTCTTCCCCTGTTTCAAATCGGAGGCTTCCAATATGTAAGGAAGTGGTTAAGTACAATAAATGGGCCTGTATAAGATCAAACATAACCTTCTCCCAACAACTCGAGTTATTGGGACCAACTGGTTTATGACATGGTATCAGAGCTGGTTTGTCCTTAAGGTCACGTGTTCAAGTCCTCACGACCCCCAATATTAACCGTTGTCTTTCAAGCACACGGTATGGCGGGCCTGTGCAAACTTCAAGCCCATGAGTCGGCTTTTGTTTGAGGGGGCGTGTAAGGAAGTGATTAAGTACCATACATGGGCCTGTATAAGATCCAATATAACCTACTCCAAACAACTCGAGTTATTGGGACCAACTGGTTTATGGCACAAAAACCACGACCACCTGGTTTCGGCTTCGACACTCACCCATGTCTTCTCCAGCACCGCAAGGCGAAGTTACGGTTCTAGATTGAGATGCAGACTATGGGGATTCGAAGATTGGCCCGAGTTCGCCACCCGTGTGTTCGTCGAGTGGGGACGGATCTGTATCGGACTTCAACCATGAAAAAAGGAGCCCCTATCGAGCTCCGTGAGTCCTTCGTACCCGAGGCGTACATAGAATGGGAGGCCTGGAGGGTAGGGATGGCAATGGGGCGGGTTTGGGGCGGGTTTGTCTAAACCATCCCCATCCCCATCTTCAAATATCCAAACCCATACCCGCCCCATACCCATGTGGGGGAATGTTCGACAAACCCATCCCCATACCCGTGGGTTTCGGGTACCCATGGGTAATACCCGTACCCGTACATCCAACACTATTATCCAAAAATTCACAAGAAAATTTTTAACTACAACTCTAAACGTACCTATTATATCACGAATTCAACAAAACACGATCATTTTCTTAATATGGTTCAAAGAATATGATCCTAAAACATTCATTAATATATAATATAGAGTATAATATTTTTCAAATTATTATGTTCTAACTCTTATACATCTACTAAGTAATAATTAACTAACATAATCTTGTTGACAAGGGGGAGAGTGAAAGGAGAATTTAGGGAAGTGAATTAGGTTTTGATTAAAGTGGTCACTCAATTGCATTTCTACTATTTATTTCCTTGAGTTATCCTCATCACCATTAATAGATTACAATTTGATCCACATGTTTTTGTATATGTGAAGAAATTCTCTTGGTGGGCGGATATGGGTATGGGTATGGGGCGGGGAAGGCTAAAACCATACCCGCCCCATACCCATCAAACTTTTTGCGGGTTTTACCCATACCCGCCCCATACCCGGTCAAAGCGGGGATTACCCGCGTTACTGGGTCGGGGGCGGTCGGGTACCCGCGACCATGGGTTTGATTGCCATCCCTACTGGAGGGCCTCCAATCCTTCTCCCCATCAATTTCCCTACTTACCCTTTTGATTTCGACTCCCTAACCCTGACTTCCACCGAATCGAGATACAACATCTTCGCCTACTGCTCCAAGTTCTCCTTCGCCTACTCCTCCGCCGCCCAATTATGGTCCCAATTTGATGGATTCTCCCCGACAAAGTAGCACAAATCCCGATTTAAATTCCAAATCTTAAGATTTTATGAACTCCGATTCCGATTTCACCATAAAATCTATGGACCTTAAAATTCTACACTATTCACAATTTAAATCTTCAAAATTATACGAGGTTATGATTCAAATCTTTGGGTCAATTTTACTTACTTTTCTTAGAATTTACAAAATTACGCCTCTTTTCCTTCTCCCCCAACAACCTAAGCTAGTAATCTCACACTAACCACCATCGACCATCATTAATTCACATCAACGTATTAATCATCATCGATTCACCCCTTCCCAACATTAACCTTGATAAATTGAAACATTAACCTTGAGAATTATCATTGTAAGTGTTATCCTTGATTTTTTTTAATAGTATTTCATCTCTGTTTTATATGGATCTTAAAATCCTACGATTTTACGATTTCTATTTTACCCCATTTTCGATTATACGTAAAATCTCGATTTTGAATGCGATGCTCCCCGATACTCTTCAAGAGCTGTTGCCAGGCTGGGAAACGGGGCTCCATGGAGACTGAGCTTTTAGGAGGGATAAGCTTTGCGAGATTGAGTTGAGTTTGGGCTGAGATTGAGAGGTTGCCCGAGATTTTTTTAATTTGATAATTTTAATTTATATTTTAATTGAAATATATAATTAAAATAATATTATTTAATGATGTGGCACGATGCATAAGCCATCTCAGCATTTTTTTCGCTGAGTCACTAATAGAATAAATATTTGACCGTCTATATTAACTGTCAAAGAAAATTTCGTGCCAAATCTATCTATTAATTTCAAAAGTTGGTCATAACTGTCTTATTGAAAATTTTGGACCAAATCTGTCATTTTTATGCCAAATTTCGGGCCAAACTAGGAAATTTACCCTAAATAAAACGAAAAATTCTTTGAGTAGGTTAATGGATATACTCATATAAACTATTTGTCCTAAATCGTATGCCTTCCGACCTGATCATAGGCCCTGACTCACCCTTCATGGATGAACCATGTGGAGGAACCCTGAGGTTTTTGGGCATTGAATTCTCATCAATATTTGCGTTACTCAAACCGACATTCTCAATTCTGCTTCGTCCATCGCCTCTCGCTATTCTCCTAAAGCCATCTCCAATAAGGAGCCATAATGCTAAATCCAACACAAGTACACAATAACACCATTCTTCTGTTAAATTTGATTAAAAAAAGTAGGGCTGGGAAAATAGACCAGACCGTTAGAAAAACCGTGGTCCAAACCGTACCGCACAGTTTGGTCCGGACCATAGACCGTTAAGTATAGTCTGGTCTGGTCCATGGTCTGTATTATTTTATGTTTTGATCTTTTGGTATGGTCTGGTCTAGACCGCGGTTTACCGGACCAAACCATGCACCCAACTGACTTGTAAATACGTGTTAACAGCATATTCGACCACTCTCCCAACTCCCACAACAACACTCAAGTCTCAACCTTAGTTTTGTGAATCTCGTCCCTCCTTAATTCACAACCACATTTAACTAGAGAGTAGAGATAATCGTGTCTCCATATGACATTATGTTAATGTTTATGACGTTATGGTGAAAGTTGGGATGCTTTTACTTTGTATCTTTGGTATGTACTAAGATTTAGAGTATCAAAATTATTCATGCATGTTAGGATTAATGATTTAAGGCAAATAACAATGATTTTTCCTGGTTATTGGTTCAATTTTGTGTGTGGTTGACTAAACAAATTATTCATTTTTCGTTGAGTGTGGTCTATCTAGACCAGACCGGACCGAACCAGACCGCACAGGCGTGGTCTGGACCGAACCGTATGGTCTTTGATTTGGTCTATGGTCTATACTTTATCCTCTCGGTCTGGACCATAGACTGTATAGATAATCTGGTCCGGACCAGACCGCACCGTTTCCCAGTCCTAAAAAAAAGAATACAAGAATAAGATACCCAACAACAATTACCCAACAACAACAATTATTCTCATTTAAACCAAATCCACCATTACAACTAGATCCACCGTTACAACTAGGGTAGGTAGGGATGACAATCAAACCCATGACTGCAGGTATCCGACAACCCTCGGCACAGTCAACGCGGGGAATCCCCTCTTTGACTGGGTATGGGTAAAACTCGTAAAAAGTTTGATGGATATGGGGTGGGTATGGTTTTAGCCTCCCCTCCCCATACCCTTATCCACCCACCAAGAGCATTTCTTCACATATAAAAAGTATGCGGATCAAATTGTAACCTATCAATAATAATGAGGATAACTCGAGAAATAAATAGTAGAAATGCAATTGAGTGGCCACCCTAGTCAAAACCTATTTCATCTTTTCCCTTAATTCTCCCTTCACTCTTTCACTTTTCTTAATGTCAACAAGATTATGTTAGTTAATTATTAATTAGTAGATGTATTAGAGTTAGAGCATAATAATTTGGAAAATATTGTACTATATATTATTTATTAATGGATGTTTTAGGCTAATATTCTTAGAACCGTATTAAGAAAATGACCGTGTTTTGTTGACTTCATTGTATAATAGGTTTGTTTAGTGTTATAATTAAAAAAATTCGTGTAAAGTTTTAGGCATAATAATGTTGGATATACGGGACGGTTATTACCCCTGGTTACCCGAAATCCACGAGTATGGAGATGAGTTTGCAAAACATTCATCCACATGGGTATGTGGTGGGTATGGGTTTGGGTATCTGAAAACGGGGATGGGGAAGATTTAGGCAAACCCGCCCCATTTTCATCCTTAAGGGTAGGCAAGGGATCATGTAGGCTTTCAAACATCCCATTATTTTCGGCCTATACTTGCGGCTCATCGATGCCTGTTATTTTTTACTTTAACTGTGAGAATAGCCGTAACCGTTTAACTGTCGGTTACTAACCTTTAATTACGAATTACATAAATAATTCGTTTATTGTTTAATCGATTATTGATATAATTGTTACCCGCCGTCTTCCGAACTGGTTATCGATTAATTCCGCTAACATAATAACGGTTTAAATTTAACAACACTAAGAGAAGTATCTCTGTTGGATTTTGCTCGATAAAATTGATTTGACTTTACTTGGGTTGCAAATTGCAACAATAGATAACCGCATATTAAAAGAAGAATTAACTTTCAGGCCCTGTTCACTTTCATTTTCGTTTCCTGTTTTCTGTTTTCATGTTACAAATTTGGGAAACGAAACGAGAAAACATGTTTACTTTTCATTCTGTTTTCTATTCGTTTCCAACTCTGAAAACAGAAAGTGGCAAATTCCTACTATTTTCGAAAACGAAAAAATGTCGTTTTCACCTGTTTTCAACATCTGTTTTCTCGAAAACAGGAAACAGAAATGAAAGTAAACAGGGCCTCAGTGTTTTCCGTGTATGTTGCGGAAACCCCAAATCCACCTTATATCAAACCGCCATACATGATACAAGAGATCGCCCTCAAATCAAACGTGAATAATCCCTCTGTTTTTTTCCTCAACCGCCAAGAAAACCGCCCGCCACACAGAAATTCCAGCATTATGTCGCCGATCGATCAATCTGGCCGACGGAGAAGAAGACCCACCACCGGCGGCGGCGGCGGCATCATCAACAACACCTGCTACGTAATCGACATCCTGCTCTCCATGGATCCTCCGCCGTTTCGACTTCTTCTCATCCTCGCCGCCATCATCCTCTGCCTTCCATTGCCCTGGCGCTCTTCCTCCTCAAACGGAGGGCCTGGACCGGCCGTCGCGACGACGACGGGGATGGGTGGTTGGTTACTTCCGGCTACCCCCATTGCTCTGGTGTTCCTGCTCCATTTGTTCTCCACGACGACGACGTATTCGATCGCGGCCGCCACGCGGAAATCGTTGCTCCCTTGCTGGTTGTCTTCAGAAGGGATTTCGCCGTGGGCGGTGGCGGTGTTGATCCTTCAGTTGGTGCTCATGGCACAGTACCGCCCTTCTTTTCACCACCATTGGCCCTTCAATTAACTGGCTAGGTTAGGGATTCCCAAGGCTTTCTGTTTCTGTCTTGGTTTAGGGTTTCTAGGGTTCTTGTGCAGATTGAGGCGATTAATTGACGTCACAGCCTGGGAAACAGCTCATAGGAAATTAGGAATTGTAAGAACGTCTTAGAAAAGTAGAAAAGGAGGTGTGTTTATAATTCTTTGTGCAGATTCTTAATTCTTTCTTTAATGTGTCGGAACTGGAACGTGAATTAAGCTATAGGAATTGTAAAAGCAATTATATTTGTATTTTTTTAATGTCACCTCAATTTGTTTTGCAATTCAATTCACATTACTTTCATTTACCAATATCAATGAAATTAACTTGTAATTGCATATATGGATACAACTTAGTTTTAATAAAATAAAAATGTTTATATATTTATTATTTTATCCATACAGAAAATATATATTTTTTCTTTTATAAATGCCTACCATGGAATTGCAAGAAATGGTAACTTGCATTGTTGGAATTGGGACTTCCATGAATTCAATTAAAAAAAATGCAATTTCTTAATGGGGATGCTCTAAGTAATTAAATAAGCCATCTATCTATCTATCTACTATACTTATAATACGCCGAAGAGAAAAACATGAGCCCCATTTCAAATTTCCTGCAACGAGAGTGAAAGTAGGAAGGACATTTTGGTCTTCACAATTACTTTTTTTATTCATTAAAAAGATACGTACTAGGATTCGAACCATGACCATTTTAAAGAAAGGCAAGGATCATAACCAATCAAACTAAGTACATTTGTTGTATCCACTCCAATATATGGAGACAGATTAGTGGCACTCGGGTGCACCATTGAATGAAATGCAACGGGAACTTGTGGACGTGATGCGCGGCGATGCATTTAGGATACGAATCGAACTTAAGCTACGAAGGTGCAGAAAAAATGGACCATCAAGAAACATAATAAGGCAAGTTGAAAATAAAGCAGAAAGTAATAGTGTATTATGATGGTTACCTCTGCTTTCCAAAGGTGATCCATCCTCCTACGATACTCCTCCAGCTAATGCGCTCCTAGGTTGTCGCATGTTGTTTCACCAAGCCACCTATTAATATGGAAAAGTACACAATGTTAATACATACTACAAATTTCGTTATAAAAAACTGAATTAGTAAAAAAAAAAAAAGATGAGAACTATGAGTGGGATAGAAAATATTTACCTACAACCATAAACTTCATGTCGTAGGGGATGGTCGGGTCCCTATTCCCTATCGGGGTCTACCTTCGGCGCAATCCATGGCAAATGCTCCCAAGCCCAAAATTGGACGATGAACCTGACCCATCAATTTCCTTCATCGCTATCGAACTAACATTACAGAGGAGGGAGCGGTAGAGATGAGCTAGGCAAGCAGATTCCCAACTCAGGTTTCCCATATCATCCCAATCTCCAAATACGATCTTCAACCATGAATTGCTGATTAAATTGTTGGATTTTTTGGGGAAGAAAACTCCTCCGATCATGCCGAGGATGTAGATACGTGCATAAATTTCTTTATCACGCTCCGAAATTTCCTCCGTGAGGGGAATGACTTCGACCTTAGGGTTGTGCTTACGCCTGATCTCCACTGTCAACCAAGTGATGTATACTTGGCCTTGGTCAATGGTGGATTACCATCCGCATCGTGATCTCCCTTTTCTAGCGGACACAACCTGGTGACGGTCCATATAAAATGATGCCAACCACTCATATTGGCAACAACTTTAGCTGGTAGCGTAGAGTCCACACAAATAATATCGCTGTCGATAGGCAAATCAGTTAGGATGGCAATGTCCTTAAGTGTGATGGTGCACTCGCCTTCATGAAAATTGAAGCAATATGTCTCCTTTCGCCATCTCTCTACCAATGTTGTGATGAGTTGGCGGTCGATCTTTATTCCATTAAAGTGACTAATCGAATCCAATCTTGCCCTTTTTAGAAAGGGTCAGATGACGTCATTCCATTCAAGCACATTCGTTGTACCCCTATAGCGGACTATATGGTATGCATCCTAGAGAAGAATTTAACTTTCACAATAAGTTTATGATTTGTACATATATAAATATATTATAACAAATAATATAAATTAATTAAATCAAGGTTGTTTCCGAGAAATATACATAATTTAATAAACATTAATATTAAGCTAACTAAAATAATCAACTAAAATGAATATCATTTTCGAAATTTAAGTAAAATTATTTTTGTACACATACTCATAAAATCAAATATATTATTTTATACTTCATATTGATTGTTTTCAATAATTTAAAGCAATACCAGTACACAGTCTGTTTGACAGAAAAAGGGGGGATCCGAGGATCGCTTAGAACCCTATTTTCCCAGGTCATGGGAGGATCATGATGATCGTTTAAGACCCAATTTTCTTAGACATGCATTTCTTTATAAAGAGTCTAAATAAGTGTTGTATTGTAGTGATTTAAATTATTGAAAATAATCAATACGATTAACAATTAAGTAATTTATTGTACAAACAAATAAATTATGTTAACAAAATAAAAATTACAAGTGATGATAAATAATATGTACCTTGTGGTCGTTCCAAACGTTTCTTGAACGATGATTGGATTGATCGTATAAAATAGTCGGATCAATCGGTTCTTGATCAACATAATATCGTTGATTGTATATATCAACATCCGGCCCAACCTACGATAGCATAACAACAACATAAATCAATTAGTATGTAAATTAAATAAACCATTATAACAACAACAAAAATTGGGTAAAATGAGTACGCACCGCTTGATAATCATCATAGTAAATACCCTCTTCTTGGATAAAATCAGCAATTTTTTCAGGATCCGGATAGAGATTCAACGATTTTTTAATGAAAACCAAAGAAAAGTTTTTTGAAGGCAGATCAGACTTAGCCGCAACCAACAAAACATCTACTTCCAACGTTTTTGGGTGGGGAGGGGTATGGGTAGAGTGAGAAATTTAGAGAGAGAGAGAGAGAGGAGATTAGGGGTTTGGTGTGAAGAAAATGAGAGGAAGGGGTGGGCTTATATAGGGAAGGAACCGCGTGCTGGAGGCGCAGGTTTTGTCTTTTTACCCCACCAAAAACCGCGCCTCCATCACACGGTTTACGTTTCTCAACGCGCAAACCGCGCTTCAGGGCAACGTTTATCAGTGGGCGACGCGGATCGCTCCGCTGGCAGGCGGTTAACCTTCAGATCGCCTGCCCATTGTGCAGTTGCATGGACCGCCACGTGGAGGCACGTTTTGGCAGCTGCACAATGGCAAACCGCCTCTTGCTTGCGGTTTGAATGAGAACCGCGCCAGATGGTGGTAGATTTGGAAATTCTTGGGAATGGGTGGTATTTTTGTAATTTTTTTAAACAGTGGAAATTTTGGATTTTTTCTGCGTTTGTTACCGTCTAGCAAATATGTCATGGGTAGCCATATGAATCTAATTAAATTTTCAATTGCAAACACCTTTGTCATGTTACCTCGCAATTGGAAATGCAATAAATATCTATATGGATGCTCGAATAGCATCCTGTGGTCCACAAATTAAATATTCATGTCTCCATCAGAGAGGTTAACGGTTGAACATTATACCTCATTACCTTTCTATATATATAAACAATTATAACTCTACTACGGCAAACCATTCTTTGTTTATCTCAATCTTACTTCATGGGAAAATAAAGAAATAGATGGAATCCATCACATGCATCATACCTTTCCAAAGTCGTCGGGCGGCGTTGGCGATGGTCGATCTTAGGCTTCACTATTTGAGATGCGACACACAATCATTTATAGTATTAGACATCAGAGCTCATCAATAGATCTGCATGAATCCCCAAATCGGTCATGGAGGAAGGCGGGAAGTGATGGGAACAGAACTTTGTTGTTCACTTTTTTTATGGCTCCACCGTCTCTATTTACAATATGATTCTAGAAAAATTGGCTTTGAATACGAGGAGGAGACGTGAAGGTTTCTTAGTTCGAAGACCAACTCATTTTATTCCAATTCCCGTCGGAGGCATTTTGTCGATGAGTCTTCGAAGGTGGACATTGGCACTAAGCTCTTTGGGTTGCCGACAAAATTCTCATCTAGGGAAATGTTGGGTCGCGTAGCTAGTCTCATTGAGAAACCTCTTTGTATGGATCAATCGACATGATATGGTTCTAGGATGGGATATGCAAAGATTTGTGTTGAGGTTAGTACCAAACTGAAGAGAGTTGATAAAACAAGTATAACACCTAATGGAATGAATCAAATATTTATTCATGAGAGTACTATCAAATGCCTGTGGTTTGTAATTCTTGTTGTGTGTTTAGGCATGATTACACTCTAACAGAGGGTGGAGGTACCAAGAGAATTTGGAGAAAAAGATGATTCACACTATGGATAATGCTAGTTGTTCTGATTTTATGGATCATCAGGAGGAGGAGAAATAGGAAGAAATGGAAGAGGTTCAGGAATCTACCCAATGAATGACACTTCGTTTGGTCACTCTTAGCCCATTGCCTTCACAAAAAGAGTTAAACATTGTGGTTAATTGAGCCAAGCATAATGGTTCCGTACTCCCTTCTCCTAATACTCAAGACAAATTTGTGGACTTTGCCTTCTATGATAATTACAATGATCTACTAGGGAGAGTTTGGTTGGCCTATCAAAAGGATGTGAAGATCATTGGATAAGAACAACTACTTCATTCATGCTCTGATATCAATTTCAACAAAATAATTCTTCTTTACTGTGGTAAATGCATCAAATGATGAAGGTGAGATGTTAGCTGCATATTCTCACATAAGCATATGGAAAGTTAAAGGTTTCCCTTGGATGGTGAGTGGTGATTTCAATTAGATACTCTATCCAGTGGAAGCTTCAAATGGTAACTCAATTACTACTAGTAGTTGAACTTCAAAGGGTGGATTGAGACAACGGAATTGGTAGATCATCAACATACAAGCCCTTTCTTCACATGGTCTAGTCACCAAAAGGCTAACCCCATAGATAAAAAATTGGATATAATGTTGATTAGTGAGGGCTGGATTAGCAGGTTTCTTGATTTAGTGGTGGAATTCTTAGCTCTTTTCTCATATTTGGTTTTTTGATGTGGACAAAGCATGAAGATTATGAGAATATACTAAGAAGGGTCTGGGAGCAACCTAGAACTTCTAGACTCATACTACAAAACATAAGAAGGAAGCTAAATTCTGTGAACCAAGACTTGAAGTCACTCGATAGAGCTGATTATTCTAGCATTTTAGCTAATGTTGAGGAGGCTGAGATTCTATTGAAGGAGAAACAACGTGTTTCCTTGTATGACCCCTCTCCAATCTCTTTTTAGGAAGTAAAAAAAGAAGTATTGAATTTCCAAATATATTAGCAAGCAGAGAAAAAATTTTACAAGCAAAAGTCGAGAATTTAATGGACATCTTTGGGTACTCTAATACATCCTTCAGTAAAGATAAGAATGACAAGAAAACAAATCTTGAACCTCGTTCTTGAGTCTAGGTAAACTATTACAGATCTTGAGCAGATTGCATATGAAGCTCTAGCATTTTATCAACATCTATATGGTGAGCAGAACCTTGAAGTAACATCAAGTGTAATATGGTGAATCCTTTCATTAAAAAGAAGCTTTCAAGTTCTGAGCAACAGTATCTTGGTCAAGTAATTACTGAATCTGAAATTCGGGATGCTTTGTTCTCTATCGATGTCTCAAAGGCTCTCGAGCCTGATGGGTAGTCAGTGGGGGTTTTATCAAAAGAACTGGCATATATTTGGATGTGAATTATTGTTGGAATCAAAGAATTCTTTCTTCTATGCAGCTTCCCTCCAAGTATTAATGGTGCTTCTCTAACTTTAGTCCCAAAGGTTCCCAATGCTGAGAAGTTATTTGCTTTCAAACCTATTGCTTGTATGAACACTATCTACAAGACCATCTCGGAAATTTTAGCAAACATAATTTAAATTGTGCTTCTAGTGTTATAAGCCAAAACCAATATGCTTCTTATAGCTTAAGAGATTACTCAAACTATAACACGAGGAATAGAGATCATCGAGAAGTGCAGTGAAGATTGATTTACATAAAGAATTTGAACTGGTGTTTCGGAATTCCTTATTCTGTGTGATAGAGTTGATGATTTTTTATGTACCTTTTATGAAGTGTACGCTTAAAGTCTTCTTAATTTAGTGTGAGTATTAAAAGGTCTCTATTTGGTTACTTCCCGACTACGAAAGGGGTCTAACAATGGGACCCTCTTCTCTATATTTGTACACCGTTGCACTTGAAGCTTTCTCGAGTATGATAAATGTCGCAGCATAGTCGTCACCCATTCCTTTCCATCTGAATTAAAAGTCAACAAATCTAACGCATCTTTGCTTTGCTAAGGATTTATTGATTTTTACGGTAGGATCGACAACGACATTACTTAATGTGAAGGGATTATAGAGAAAATCTACATGGTTTCAAGTTTAAGCTATAACCCCAACAAATGCAAAGTGTTCTTTGGAGGCTCGACTGTGATGCTGAAAGATAATGCTCTATTTCTTATGGGATTGAAAGAACTTATCCTTCATGTGCGATATTTGGGGCTACCACTATGTTCCAGGAAACTGACTAGCAAAGAGTGCGCAATCTTACTTGACAAGCTAACAAGCCGCATCCAGTCCTGGCAGGTAAATAAAATTTCTTATGCATGAAGTTTGCGGCTTTTTTTCATCAGTTATCTATTATATTCTTCGGTACTGGTTATCGATTTTCATTTTACCAAGGAAAGCACTGGATCAGATCCACAAGCTATGCTCAGATTTTTTATGGCATGGGAGGAATCCTGGAAGGGCTAAAGTTTCACGACATCTTACCACTATCACATATATCATGACATGAAGTGGCAATGATGATATTGTCCGTCTTACCATAGTGATAAGATCTTTGTATGATAATGGTTAAATAATATTATGAATTTTACATATGATGTTGATATGACAATGATAAGATATTAAACTTTGCTACGGTGTCTTGCAAGTCCCGGTGACTTGGACAAAATGGTCGACCAATAAGCATATGCGGTAGACGGAATACACTATTGTTCATTTTGCTATGTTCAACAAGCGATCGATCTTTTTTTTTGTGTGTGGCTCAAGTGGTCGACCACTTGCAAAAAATGGCCAACCTCACGTCAGCTCTTTGTGTAAGTTATCTTTTGTTTGTCATTGCTTAACTTCCTTTTGCACATTGATATAAGATTCCGAGTACAATTTTACATGATGGATAGTAAAGAAACAAACATAGGCAATGGTACTCCGAAAGTCGACCATGAAGAAACAAATATAGATGATGTAGATGACATGCATACGCAAAAGAAACTAATGAAGATGACGACGAGAAAAATGAAGAGCCCAGGTACGAGTCAATAGCGTAGGAGAATAATTCAACTCCACATCTCCACCAGTCACCCTCTGTAAGAAACACGCTTCTTCGAGTTTCTTACGGTTAACATAACTGGATAAATAAAAGGGATTTTTGGGGTTGAGAATATAAATTAGGGATTTAGGAGAAGAGATTAGGGATTTAGATGAGACGAGAAATTACGAGTTGAGAGGATAAACTAGGGTTTAGGAGATTCTTCTTAAAATTCTTCTTGATTGATTATGACGTAAACCCAAAGTACATATTTATAGGAAAATACTGGAAAAAACCTAATAATAATCCTAATACGACTAAATCTCTACTAACCATAATTATAATTATCCTACCTAATATGATAATAGAAACCCCAATAGGGCTTGTTTATGACAATCCACCCCCTTGAAACCAACATTGACCTCAAGGTTGCAGTTGACTTCCATCTCCTTGACCTTCTGCCTTCTTCGTTTCCAATTGTGCTCGATCCCTTGAATGAATTCTTCTCGCACCAGTCCATCTTTCCTCGACTCTCCTCCACCCACGCGACATGTGTACCGTTCTGCATAGCCGAACAATTTGCCCTCTTCCATTTTGAAATCCACGAAATAAGAATCGGATAGTTGTTCTTCATTGTGCTCATCATTAACCACCTTGAAATATTCAATGGATTGCTCCATCGATACTGCTTCGTACTTGGTGATATATACAGCCCATAACCTTGCCCAACCATCTTTTGCTTCACCTTGAACTAGGGCCATATCTACTTGGAAGAAAGAGTTAGAGCCCAAACCAATATTAAGACCATTTATCTTCCTTCCAACTTCATTTGGCCTTGGCTCATTTGAAAGCCCACTGGTCAACCCAAAAACTCCCTCTAAGCCTGTTTCCTTCAACACACAGCTCAAGTTGGGCTCCTTTCCTTCAAGTCTCGACCCAGCAACTAGTAAAAATCCTTCCCGGGGAGGCGACCCAATTCTTTTCACTTGTCCAACCCAATTTTTCTGCTTTGCCTCCAACCCAATCCACTGGTTCAGCTGGCCTAAGATGCCCCTAGAGCACTTAATCTCGCGCTCTAACTTATAACCCCGATTGATGGGCATGTCTCTCTCCGTCGACCCAATAGAGCGCCCAGCTGCTGTGCGGCCCCAGATATCTCGGCCCAAAGGAGCAGCCTGTTGATGCTCCTGCGCATTGCGGCCTAGGGTTGCAGAGGAAAGAGGCCCACCGCCCTCCACCTTCCCCGCTGTGACCGACAGCTTCTTCTCCTCTTTGTTCCTTGTCGGCGATCCGTTCCATCGATTGAAAATCCCGCCCGTACTCGACGTCGTCTTTGGTGGCCCCGTCTTCTTCTCGTAGGAAGCTGGTGACGGTCGCGACGTTCTCCGCGATTCCGGATCCGACGATTCCTTCTTCGGCGTCGCCCTCAATGGAGCCACCGACGATCGTCGCCTCATCTTCTTCTCCTTCGCCCTCATCTTCTTCCTCTAGAACACCGACGGTCCTTCCTTCATCTTCGCCGACTTCTCTTCTTCTTCTCCAACAGTATGCCGCCCTCGGAATCTCGCCACAGGCAACAAACCCCGACGGCTCTGTTCCTCTTTCTTTGGCTGCGAGTGTTCCACTCGGCGGCCCCGCCACGTTTTTGGCCTCACCAGCGGCTCGGCCTCCTCGTCGGTGGACACCATGGCTGGAGCAGGCGTCGATTGCGTCGAACCCCGGCTAGTGGCCACCATCTCCTCTCCGCCTCATCGTCCCTTCACCGTGCGTCGCTGCTTCCCTGGTGCGACTCGCGGCTGTCGTGAGTCAACCCGGCAGCTAGCTTTATTCGTGGTGGCTTTTGCCTCCCTATCAGTCGGCGCCAACTCCTCCTCTCGCGCATCAATCGCTGGCCCCGAGAAGTCTACCAGCCGGATGAGAGACGATGGCGAAACCGCCAAGCACGACTCCGGCGAGGCATCCCGCTCTTCCTCGCCTGCTCTCAGCTTCTTTTTCCTGAACTTCCACGTCGAGACCTTCCCCTTTTCTGTGGCTCTCCGATTAGTCATGGTCCTTCCCAGAGAACCAAGTGTTTTCGATTGACGCAGCTCGAGGGTCTCAATTCTTGCTGCTTCGAACCTAGCTTCATGGTTACTTCCCTCAATGTCATTGGCAACGAGGGTTTCAACCTTCTTCACTGGACGCGATGCTGTCGCAGGAACAGGGACTAACGTCGCCGCGGTCTGCTGCAGTTTGCTCGCCGCTGCTTCTTCCTGCTTCTCGGCGTAGGGCGACGCTTCTGCCTTGGTCGGTGGCGCGGCCGCCATCAATTCTTCTATAGTCGCTAGCATCACGTGTGGCCTGGATCCACCTCGTTCATGCTCGATTGGGAACGTAGGTTGCTCCAACCAATCTTTGAAATACCTTTCTGCAGCTGCGGCCTTCGGCAATGGCGGTGGATCTTCCTTCATCGGCTCTTCTAACGCGATAGCTGCGGCTTTGGGTGGAGCATCTCGTGCGATGTTCCTGGACAACAGCAAGAACGAGGTACCCTCGTTCTTCCATACCTCTTCCACCTTCAACTTCTGCATCTTTGCGAGTTTTCCGATTGAGAGCTCGAAGTTGGTCGAAACCATAGTACGAGTGCCAAAACCGGGCTCTGATACCAATTGTAAGAAACACGCTTCTTCGAGTTTCTTACGATTAACGTACCTGGATAAATAGAAGGGATTTTTGGGGTTGAGAATAGAAATTAGGGATTTAGACGAGAAAGAACATAATAGATAAAGAATCGGCCTAAGCCTTGGATTGGTTGAGACGAGAAATTAGGAGTTGAGAGGATAAACTAGGGTTTAGGAGATTTTTCTTAATATTCTTCTTGATTGATTATGAGTTATGACGTAAACCCAAAATACATATTCCTACCTAATATGATAATAGAAACCCCAATAGAGCGTGTTTTTGACGCCCTCAATGCTATATCGGATTGCATGACTAACATGGCCGATTATATAGGAAAAATGTCCAACCAGATGAGCACACTTTAGGTGGCTGTAACTTAGATGAGGAATGGATTTCGATCTTTCAGTGGAAGATACAATTATCCCAATACATCCGAGCACCAGAATTTTAGCAGCACCAATCGAGATAATCAAGATGAGTGAGTGGAGAGAGAGATCAAAGAATTCCAGGAATTATATTATACTTTTTATTTCTTTTGGTGTGATCTATTAAGCTTGTAAGATGATTTGTTTTAAAGTAACTATGATTGTGGATTGAGATTAAACTATTGTGGTTTTGAATTTGAGATATGTGTGAACTATTGTGAGGTGTGCTTATTGTGTTTTGGTGTTAATGATTAATCTTGTAAGAAGATATGATTTCTTGCTATTATGATTCTCGATTGAATGTCATAATTTCTAGGCAAAATACACTTCCATATCCACAACTATTAGGTTTGTGACAAATATATCCACATCTATCGAAATACACGAAATACCCATTTCCGTCCACTCCGTTAACGGTGTCAGTTAACAGAGTGACTGGACTAACAGGGAATGCTTAGTTGGCGATATTTGTCCCCACAAATCCACGTGGATTAAAAAAATATAAAACATAATAAGACTAATAATTGCGACATTGGTTTCGCCCAAATCTTCCTTCCCAATATTTGCTTTCTTCTCAAACTCTCCCGATTCGTCACTGCAGCCATGGAAAATCAACCAGCGAAGAAGCTGCGAGAGAACAACAACCATGAAGTGATGAAGAACAAGCAACCGATGGCTCTCTTACTCTTGGGTTCGCCGTCACTGTCGATCTCGGTCATATTCGAAAGTGGAGGAGGAAAATTGGCGGTGTACGTTGTGGTGGTTGACTCCCTCCTACTCACGGCGACGGACTGAGAAGGAAGAAGCGATTTGTGACGGCGACAGTGGTTTCCAGCAAGTCTTCTTCGCTTCCTGAATTTGATTCCACCCATTAAATTGGCTTTTGGGAATCTCTGGTTTTTATTAGGTGTCCAGCTGCATCAATTCAATTTGATTTTTGGAATCCCTAATTTAGATTATTTCTTTCTTTTTCTCCTTGTTCGAGCCTCCAACATCACTGGACATCAATATACCCTCCAGCAAATCTTCACACGCATGGTGTTCGCTCCAGCAACTCCGCCGACAAAGCCACCGCCGTGGCGTGGACACGAAGATGCGCGCAAGTTTCGGTGGCTGGACGGCGACCAACAACGGCAAATGTATTGATGGTGGCGCAACGCTTACAATTTTTTTTTATTTTTCTTTGGATGCAGTGGGAGTTGGCAGAGATGAATCGATGACGGAGGGCGGCCGGGGGGTGGGTGGGTTTGGAATGGCGGTGGAAGAGGGAGGAGGGGCGGAGATGGGAGGAAGTTGAGGGGGTGGGTGGAATGGTCGTGGAAGAGGGAGGAGGGGTGGAGGTGGGTGGAATGGCTGTGGAAGAAGGATGAGGGGCGGAGGTGGGAGGAAGGGGAAGGGTCTGCGGTAGAGAAGCAATTTTTTTTATTTTTCATTAATTTTCTATTAGTAAATATTTATAAGTAAATATGACGTGTCACTTGGTGCTGACTTGTCGATGATGTGTGCGCTGAAATGGCGTCCTAATCAGCGTATTGCTAACAGATCTGACGGCGTCACTAACACCGTTATAGTTTCAGACGGAAATGGATAGATTTGTCACACAAACTTCCGATTTTTGGATATTTCGTGTATTTCGATAGTTGTGGATATATTTGTCACAAACGTGATAGTTGTGGATATACAACTGTATTTTGCCTAATTTCTATGGTAATTTGTTAGATTTCAGAAAGTGCATGATATTCTGGGTTCTATGAAGTCGATTGGACTATTACAAAACTCGACAGGAATAGACAACTCAAGATTTTGTTCTTGCACAAGGTCGGCCGTAAAATTAATCGTTTTAATCTACCAAGAGGATGGTTTGTTAAGTTTGAGGGTCCTGTGTTCTTTCGTGTGGTTGACCTTTTCATTGGAATGATCGATCTCGTCTTGATTTTCTTGATATGGTCGATCACTTTGTTGAAAATGTCGACATTTCTCCTTATAAGTCTCTTACACGTAGTCGACTAGTCCATGTTTTAGGTCGACCGCTTTCTTCCTTCTGAACGGTGACGTTGGTATAACGATCGACTGCAAATCTGCAACTACTTATTGGTCGGCCATTTTGTCCAAATCATAGTAACTTGCAAGTCAGAATAGGTATATCATCAAGTTTTATCCCAATTATCATCGTAGCACAAATACTACTAGTATATCATCAAATACTTGAATTTTATATAAAGAGTTTGCAACACACTAACTGGAGCTGGGAACAGGCCCATTAGAGCATCCACATTGGTATTGCATTCTGATTGCAAAATGACATGGCATAGGTGTTTGCAATTGCAACCAAGTGCATTGATGTGGCTAGGGCTGGGAAACAGTGCGGTCTGGTCCAGACCAGACCATATATATGGTCTACGGTCCAGATCGAGAGGCTAAAGTATAGACCACAGACCAGACCACAGACTATACGGACTGGTCCAGACCACGCCTGTGCGGTCTGGTTCGGTCTGGTCTGGTCCAAATAGACCACACTCAACGAAAAATGAATAATTTGTTTAGTCAACCACACAAAAAATTGAACCAATAACCAAGAAAAATAATTGTTATTTGCCTTAAAACATTAATCCTAACATGCATGAATAATTTTGATACTCTAAATCTTAGTACATAACAAAGATACAAAGTAAAAGCATTCCAGCTTGCACCATAATGTCATAAACATTAACATAATGTCATATGGAGACACGATTATCTCTACTCTGTGGTTAAATGTGGTTGTGAATGAAGGAGGGAAGAGATTCACAAAATTAAGGTTGAGACTTGGGTGTCGTTGTGGGAGTTTGGAGAGTGGTCGAATGGGCTGTTAACACGAATTGACAAGTCAGTTGGGTCTACGGTTTGGTCCGGTAAACCGCGGTCTAGACCAGACCAGACCAAGAGATCAAATCATAAAATAATACAGACCATGGACCAGACCAGACCATACTTCACGGTCCACGGTCCGGACCAAACTGTGCGGTACGGTTTGGACCACGGTTTTTCTAACGGTCTGGTCTATTTTCCCAGCCCTAGATGTGACTACCAATTGCATATTTGCAAGCTTGCAACAAATGCAATTCCATATGCAAGTAAAAAAGCCTAAAAAATGAAGATTTTTTTATTTTATATTATTTTCTTTTCTCTTTTACTTAATTTTCTATAGTTTAAACATAATTTTTAATTATATTTACAATTGCAAGTTAATTGCATTGATGTAGGTGAATGAAATGAATGTGATGTGGATTGTAAAAAATTGGTTTAATACACTTGTATATCCAAACTTTCACATTGGGCCAATAATATCCAAATTTCCCGAAATACCACTTATATCCATATTTTAAAGTTGTTTTTTGCCAAATTTATCCATTTCCCAATATATTTTTGGTTAAATACACTTGTATATCCAAAAACACAGTTAAAGAATGTGAAGGAATTGGATATAAGTGGTATTTCGGGAAATTTGGATATTATTGGCACAACCGTAATTTTTTTTTATATGCAAGTGTATTTAACTAAAAAACTTGAGTTGAGAATAAAAAACACAAATTCAATTTCATTATCAATGCATTGATGGAGATGCTCTTAACTGACAAACCCTAATTAGTGCTGATATTACCAAACAATTTATAACCTTTGTCTATCTCCAGTGCCGTTGGGAACCCTGGGAATCCAGAGAAAACTGAACTGTCATGTCACAAGTGGCATTTCCCCCCTTGTTTTGCAGTTATCAATCAAAAGTCTAAAGCCTTTGCTCGACATAGTTTCGTTAGGCTTGGACTCAGACAAAAGACAGGAAAATATATGCTTTTAGTATTCTCTACTCCAATCACCTGCAATTCACACAGCGCGTTCGAGCTGTAACATAGAAATTGCAACGCTAAAAACTGTAAAAACATGAACTCTGAATTTTAGATAGCCTCAACTCAACTGTGATCCACTCTGGACAATATTCTACTTTTGCAGGAAAGACGCCAGGTTATTCTCGATCTCTTCTTTCGCCTGTTTGTCAAATGGTTCTTCACCAATGTATAGATCTAAGATGGAGCGACACAGGGCCTTGCTCTCAATACTCCCTACGTCCTTTCCCTCAACTGTGGACACAATAAAAGCAGAAGTAAACAGATGTATGACTATTGACTACCACCCATGAAGCTACTCTACACACAAATCAACAGCAATAACACAATAGAAACCTTGGAATCGACATGATCGTTCAAAACACCACTAAATATGATCTAGAATGAACATATTACAGATGAGAAAGATCACCCTGTATGATAACATATAAGGGATGGGGAGTCTTACTTGTCGTACGAAGAACATGGCCTCGTTCCCTTGAGAGTTCTATTACAGAACCCCGTGGTATTTTATACTCATCCTTGAACTGGGAAGTGAACCTACAGACCACAGGAAGAAACGTCCATGACTGGATATTCAACTCGTACTTAAAACTGGAGACTAGAAGAAATGTAGTACTTGCAGTTCAGTACCTCTGAAGCAACTCCTTGTTATCCGTTCCACCGAACTTTTGCAGCCTGCTGCCAACTGAATCCTCGAAAGCATTTCGAACAGAACGAATGCTTAGCTTACCATACACTATCTGAAGTCTAACGGTCAAACTTATATCCGCCTCTAGAAGTTCCTGTTTGAGTTCGGCAGCAGAAAGTTTTCCACTCTTGTCACCAAGAGATATCCTCACTTCATCTTTATCAGCGTACACGCCTGTTGGGAATTCATTTTCCCTGTCAGAAACTTTACAGCAGTAACATCTCACCATTATCTTAAGCGTGCTACACAAAGGTTCTACTAGAAACCATCAGCCACTCTACTTGTTCAATTTTTCATATCACATCTACACAACACAGAGATTAACCCAAAATGGAGCTACATCGAACTAAAATCATTGCAAAATCTAGCAAATTGGCCTCGGGGAACCCAACATGCAAAAATGAAGTCACTCCTGTTGTTAGTCAACGGAGAAACCTAGTGGATTGAATGGGATCAAATACAATAGACAAAATGGAAAGAGAGGAGGCTCGAAGAAACCAAGGAAATAAGGAGACAGTTACCAAATGCGTAAACATCGATGCTCTTCAACCCCAATAGGCTCTTTCTCCTCAACCCAATGCCCAAAAGCTTCCGGCTGCCCGAAATCACGCAAGGGAACGACTCGCCGGTCTTGGATTCGACGACGGAAGCCGGGCCGTCGGCAAGGGCGAGGGAGGCCCACGGCAGCGAGGAGCGAACGGAGAGGAGCGAATTAAGAGCATTTTCGACCACAGAGGGCTCACCGCCTCTAGAGTTCTTCGAGTAGGAGATTGCGGCGAATGTGGCGGCACCGGCTGCGACGGAGCAAGCGACGGCAGAGAAGGAGTGGGAGCGGGAGGTGGCGGCGGCCTTGGAAATGACGTTGGGTTGGTTACCGGGTTGTGGAAATGAAAAGGGGAATCGGAACGAAACCATTTTTTCCGGGTCGTTCTTGTTTCTTTTCTTCTTTTTAGTAGTTTTGGTTCTGAAAATGAAAGTCCACCAGTCGTCGTTAAGGCAAGTCCGACATGGAGCCCAAAGAATGTGTTGGGCCCATGAACGGTTGGGCGTTAATTACGAGATATCTGATGAAGCCCACCTCTTACACCCTACTAGTAACCGGCAAGTTTATATTTTCAAACCCCAATCATACTAGATTTAAGAGAAACCCTTGGGAGGAGGATTTAACTCATCTAAGAGTTAGCACTATGCGAACTACTCTGATCACCGTTCATTACTTTTAAATTATATATTTGATAATTAGAAATAGTGAAGGGCTTGTTTATATTTTGAAAAAATTAAATTTAATAAATAAATAAATTTTAATATTAATCTTCTCTCTCAATCTTCGTAGAGAACTTTAACGTGCAAAAAATACTACTGAAAAATTACTACTAGTCAAATTAGTAGTTATTTAACTTAAGAGTTGTAGTGATTTTGTGATTGTCCGTAGTAATTTTATTGTTATTAGTAGCATTTTTTAATCAGTAAAAGTTGATGATTTTTGAAAAACGCTACTGTGAATGAAATAAAGTACTACAAAGAACAAATATAACTATTATTATACAAAATACTACTAATACTTTACTCATTGCACTGCTCAAC
This sequence comes from Linum tenue, assembly GCA_946122785.1. Taxonomy (NCBI): domain Eukaryota; kingdom Viridiplantae; phylum Streptophyta; class Magnoliopsida; order Malpighiales; family Linaceae; genus Linum; species Linum tenue. Next base: position 49,348,847 of record CAMGYJ010000007.1, on the reverse strand, counting down.
TGCTGATTACAATAAAAATTAATGCGAATACATATGAAAATCACTACTCCACAATCTCTACTAACCCAAACAACAATTAATCACCTAATAATATAGATCTGGCAAAATTCTCGTTTTCCATTTGCCGATGCTTTTGTGGGCGATTGACGACAGTGGTGGTGGGAACTGGGAAGCCAACGGAGGCAAGGTCAACAAAAGGGCGGCGCAGGCTCTTATCTCTCCATCGAACGAGAGCCTCTCCCCATATCTGGATTTGTCTCCTCTTCCGTCATCATACGATGACCCGCCTCCTCTCCGGCCGCAAGTGTTACGGTTTAATCGAAGCGTCAACATAGGTGAGGTGACCAGAGTTGAGAGCAACATATGGCTATGTCGAGGCTGTTGCGAGTGATGGCGACGCGGTTGCGTACGAGGCGGTTGCATTCCATTGCGGGCAAAGGCGATGGTGATGGCGAGGCTGAGGTCAGCACGGCTAAGGTTGACGCATGCATAGTCGAACGGGAAGGGGAATCGATGGAGATTAGTGTTTCTTTAGATAGAGAAGAAAATAGGGTCTGGATTTTTGAGAGGGAGAGAGAGACAATAGGAGAGGTGGGTGGCCGACTGGGGTGGGTATGGTAATAACCCATTCGAACAATTTGTTACAAATATTATCCATAAATTTATGTGAATTCATTTATAAATAAAATTTAAAATACAAGTACTCTACAGTTGATCTTCCATTTTCATATTGTGTATAATAATACAAGTTAACATATTCACACCAAGTGACTACACTTCCCAAATACGACTCGGTCCTCAAACAATGACTCATCTTTGTTGTAGTATGACAAATGCTCTCTCAACATCCTTGCGATATACTTATTGGTACTTTGCAAACAACTTTTTTTCTGGTTACTTGTATTGTTAATAGTCTTCACAAATGTAGCCCACTCAAGACAAATTCCATCAATCAAGTAATAATATTGATGATACGTCTTATCATTCACCTCATACCTGACCTTGAGAACCAATCCTCATACTGTTTGATCTAATCATGGAGATACTCTAAGAGTATTGATGCCATTGTTTGATCCAGGTGTTCCGAAGAATGCATGCCAAATCCATGTGTCGTAACATGCTACAACTTTGAGGATAAATACAATGGTTGGTTTCTTTTTGTGCCTAGCTAGTGTATTTGCCTACCCACCCAGAAGGATAGGGGTGGGCATGCAGTTCGGTAAACCTGAACAACCGAATCGAAACCGAACTAAATCGAACCGAAACTGAAATAATGTTTTTCGGTTGGAAATTCGGAAGCCAAAAGCCCATAATTCAGAAACCAGGGTATGTAGACCGAACCTAAATTCCGATCAACCAAACCAAAAAACCGATCTACAACTAAAACCAATAACCTTACAACCCAACAGACTACTCAAGCCTCTCAACAAAGCCCAAAAATCTCACAGGCTCACAACCCAAAATTAAATCCCTTGGCCCACAACTCCTCCATCTGCTGCTAATATAACCCTATCAAAAATACAAACATGACCCAAGCCGCCGTCCATCAAGCATCAGCAGTAGGCACCGCGAACCCTCCTCTCATCTCTCGGCTTTGTCGTTGCCTCGTAATTGAGAGACGTGACCGAATCCACCCTTCTCTCTATTCTCTTCTCCTCGCTAGGCATTGGAGTTCGAGACCCCTTTCTCTTCTCTCCTCTCCCATTCTCTTCTCCTCGCTGTCCCTTAGACAAGAAATCCGAACAAAAAACTACATGCATCAAAATAACTACGTACTTAAAATTATTCGAGGAACCCACATGCATGTCAGAATGGCTTACCTGATCCTAGATTAATCTTCGTCGTCTCACTTCGGTGGGATTGGAGCACCATCAACCCTCTTGCCGCTACCGCTGCCGTCCGCACACACTGAGATCTTCTCGTTCCTTCATAGCTGGCGTTGACCCACCGGGGTAAAACGAGAGGAACAAATTTGAGGAAGAGGAGATAGAGTGGTCATATGTGAGGATTGAGGAGCAATGGGGATTGGGGAAGCTTGTTTGTTAGGGAGGGAGAGAAAGAGAGAAGGTAAATAAGAAGCTTGGGAAAGCTTTGTTTGCTGGGGAGAGAGAGAAGGTAAAGAAGATTGGGATTTGGGAAAGCTTTGTTTGGTGGGGGGAGAGAGAGAGAGAGAGAGAGAAGAAAAGAAACGGTAAGAAGAAATGAATACCCCCATCTCTCATTTGGGTTCTCTGCTCTCTACAGAGGCCAAAGATTATTAAAAAAATCCGTTTTGGTGGAAAATTCGAACCAAACCGAAGTATAATTCAGTTCGAATTCGGTTTGAGCTGTGGCATAGTTCGGGGACCCGGTATGCTACATTTTGGTTTGGTTTGGACCGAACCAAACCAATGCCCGCCCCTACAGTCGGACCATTCTTCCACACCTAGTACAAGTCAATAGAATCAATCTTTCCTAGAAATCCACGTTGTGCAGCATGATGAAGGAGGAGATGAGTATCTTCCACCATTGGTGCACGCAAGTACCGAGCACAAAATATGTTGGTGCCAGCCGAGCATAAATTCTTCAAACACTCCAATATGGTGTTCTCACCCATTCGCAAGTCTCTTCCAACGAGTCTGCTGAGCATCAGTATGCAATGCGGAAAGAACTAGTAAGCTTTTGGTGTGAGGAGAATGAGTCATGACCTGCACAATCTCTATCTTGCTTGAAGTAGACATTGTTGTTGACAACAACATAAATTATCTGGTTGAATAAGGCATGGGGCATCCGATAACGTCTTGTGAAGGCTTTGGCATCGTATGTTGTAATTAAGTTGAAGTAATCTTACATCAAGCGTTTGTGACCATCTTCCTTGTTACGCTGATTTTTGTGATGATGAACCACAACAAGAAGATATTGGTTATTGTTCACGCATGATTGTTCCGTACATCATAAACATCTATGTATGTTCACGCTCAAGTTGACACTCATACTCCCATTGCATGTCATTAGCTTTCCTTTCCCTCTCATGAGGTTCTCTATCAAGGGAATTTATGAAGGCAAAAGAGTTTTGGGTGGAAAGAGAGAAGAATGAAAGTTGAATTTTTTTGTCCAAGAAAGAAGGTTGATAGATGGATGGGTAAAATGACCAAGTTCTAATGGTCAATTACAGAAGCACGAAATGATTCTTTTGCAATAATGGTCGAACTTTTCTTCCGGATGATGACACAACTCTACATGGTTAAAGCCGAATGAACAGTTGATGACACGACTCATTCTGGCTAAAGTTGAATGAACAATTGACGACACAACTCATTCTGATTAAGGTGAATGCACAGTTAATGACACCACTAAATCTGACAAACATGTAAAGTGTCTATTATCATTTCAACAAATTATTGTGTTTTCGTAATTAATGACATCATATTAATGATATATTTTTTTATGTAAAAAAAAAAAAATTTATATCTAACGTTCGTCATAATTAATTATTACTATATGTATACAAAGAATCTACAAATTATCTTATTAAAATGATAAAACCTACTCTAAACTAGATTATCACAAAAAGAACAAATTTGGCATTTTGACATTGCTTATTGGAGTAAAATCATTTTTTGGGTGCTAAAATGTTAAAACCATTTGGCATTCTAGCATTTTTCACAATTTGTTATCGGAGATAGTCTAAACATAAGCTCTTAGCTTTAGAAGCTCCTTAGGAATGAATTACACAGTAATTGTGGAAAAAAAACTTTAAATGGTTTTAACTCCCAATAAGTACACATTAAAAGACTCGATGAATTGATGGTCTTTCCTCTGATTATGGATGAATGTTACAATGTTATATAGCATTGGTGCTATAGGGTTTTGCTTTAATGATACAACTTGAAATTGTACATTTGACGTTGTGGTACAACTTCAGATTGTACTTATATTTTTTGTACAAATTCTTTTATGGTACAACTTCAAGTTTTAAAGTTGTACCGTAACATAATGGTACAAATTCCTTTATGGTACAACCTGAGCTTATACATTTAACGTTATTGTACAATTTCAAGTTGTACATTAAAGCACCAATGCTTTATAACATAGTAAAATTGCTACTTATTCTGTCAAACGCCAAGTACACATACTCTCAATGCCAGCACAAATAATCACAAAAGGCAAAACCATTATTGGAGGTTTAAGACGGAATATTAAGACGGAGCAACCGGAGTCGGAGAGCATCTTGAGTGAATCGCGCCAAGTCGTTCCTAAAGAATTCTACACAACTAAGAGCAAAAAAAAAAAAAAAGAGCATATGTGACAGACGATTTCCATTTGCATCGGTTCCTAATCAACCAATCCACCCTGAATATAATGCTAGCTCCTGTAGGGTACGAAACCAGTTTTCATTGGCGGAAAACATCCTCTGCGAGATAGGATTTTGTCATATAACAGGACAAAAAGTTGATTAGCAAATGAAGGACATAGCATTTTGAAGTGGCCAATTATCTTTACAAGCGGTTGTCCTTTTCTGTTTTCGTCTCTTATCTGCAACCTCAAAGGACTGTGTCGGCTTGGCGATAAGGAAACTGTAGCAGTTAGGGGAGGTTCGATCACCATCATATTCACATGTTGCAATTTCAACAGAGGCTACGTTCGTTACGTGGGCCAACTGGAACAACATATATACAATGTATAAATTATGCTTAGTTGTTCTTTCTTGGACAATGGTAGCTTGTCATGATGTATATTGTATCGTCGGGGGAATCAAATAAAAGAAGGAGAAAAAAAAACATCAATAACAGAGGTAAGGTGGACGACTCCAATTGGACTTCCGTCAAAGAAAGTGGGCGTAGCAGGACCAAGTTCTGGTCCGTTTTTGGCCGGGAGAGAAAAAGAAGTAATTAGTTTTCGATTCCTTTCCTGCTCCCACAAGTAGGCGAATGAGAACTGAAAAATTGGATCCCTAAATGTAGTTCTAAGCATACTAAAATTGACACCACATAAAGAAATAGACACTGAATTTTACATAGTATCCTCTATATCCGCCTCTCCAGCTTACTTTGTAACCTTGGCCAAACAACCTACATCCTCTTTATAGGCTATGTTGTTCTTGACCTAGGGTTACATGATGAGAAGAAACACGAGTAAAACTAGGACAAGGACTTCTTGTCTTACAAGTAAAATTAATCACAACATTCAATGATTTGGACTGGATTGCAAGGGACGACGTGGGTTCGGATGTCGTGGGCTCTCCATCTCGATCCAATATGCCTCTGCAAGCTTAACAGTTAGATCACGAACGTTCAATTTGGAGAGTAAGAAACAAAAAGAATATGCTCCTAAGCCCTTGGTGAAGAGATCATCAATATGGAAATATGAACTAACCTTTAGAGGAAGAATATCACCTTAAACAAATCATTGACGAACAAAGTAGCAGTCCGTTTCAACATACTTCATTCTCTAATGAAAGATAGGGTTGGCGACAATGTGAAGAACCGCCTGATTATCACAGTATAGTGGAGTGATCTTGGACTGAGGGACACCCAACTAATAAAGCAACCAACTCAACCAAAGAAACTCACTAATCATGCTAGACATAGCCCGATATTTAGCCTCCGCAGACGATCGCGCCATAACCATCTGAAGTTTAGTAGGCTATGAAACCGGGACAGAGCCAAGAGAAATGAAAAAACCACTAGTGGATAGTCGGGTACGCTAACACCCACTCAATTCCCATTACAATGAGAAATAGAGTTAAAGGGAATTGTTAGTAGGAAAATAGAGTCCTTGACCAAGTGAAGTCTTCAAATAGCACAGTATTCTCATCACAACATCCATGCGTTCTTGAGTAGGAGCGTGGATAAGAACCCAAATTACTTCACAATGAGCAACTTAGTAAGCTCATGCTTATGTTTTGATGGGAAATGCACTAGAGCAGGAACAAGAACCCTAGCCTCGCCAAGGATGCCCAACACATTCTTCCGCTCACTGAAAACTATACCATGTGGAGAACGTGCAACCTCCAACTGCAGAAAATAAGGAAGCACTTGATGTAGTAAACAAGTGATCAATGCAGTCAAAATCACAATTCTACGTAGAAGCGTTTTGGTGAGATAGAAGTGAAAAAATGTAAGCTTTTAAGCTTTAAAGCGTGGCTTTTGACTACAATTGTATGTGAAAAGATAGATTCTATGTAGAAGCGTATTGGTGATCTAGAAGTGTAAAAGAATAAGCCTTTAACTTTTTAAAGTGTGATTTTAACTATATTGCAAGTGATAAATAATAGGATGTCCTAGGGTCTTTTCCATGAGGTTTTTTTATAGTAACTACTAAAAATTAACCAATTATATTTGATATATGATGCAAGAAAAGTAAATATGATGTGGGTTGAGGTGCCCTGATTGAAATTCTACTCCACTAGTGCAAACAAAGAAGTAAACAATGCAATGAAATGGAAAGTAAGGTCTAGGTGGTGATGTTATCCCAAGAGGGAACGTTCTTCCTCTGGTATACATGAATACTTTAGGAGGAACCGACGTAGAGAGGTATCAGAGAAGGTTTCTAGGCCAACTGGGAGGTTGGATGGGCCTAAGGTTTTTCAGGAGGAATAACCTCATGAGTAATGAGAGTCCGAGATTGAGGAGGTTGAGCAACAACCCTAAGGAACAGGAGGAGAGCTCCTAGGGAAATGGTGGCCCACATCAAGCACCCTTTCCTGGAGGCCATTCCATTCCTCAACCAGGAGAGACTCAGTCTCCTGCAGAACAAAGAGACTAGGGAGAATGAGTGCCTCAACTGGTTGCCTTTTCGCCCAATTGGGAGTGGTTGAGCTGATCAGGTTGAGGATATCAAATCCAGTATGGTGCAGAGTTTTGGAGATCCGGGAGAGGATCTACTGGGTCATCACCCTCAAGTTTCTGAGTACATTGAGGGTGAAGAAGATCTAAGGTTATGCTATTGTTGATAGCCCACATATTTATTTCACCTTGGGAGGCTTGGACCACGAGATGACGTTGCGAGAGTTCACTCTGGCTCTCAACATCTACCCTCCTGAGTTCATTCAGGATCCGATCGACTTTGTCTCGTTGAGAATGAGCTCCCTTTCCCTTTGAACTTCTACGACAAGGAGATGAGGCTACCACACTAACACAATAGACCTTGGGACATGAAGCTATCCAAAGGGAGTGATCTACGACCCGAGTTTGACTGATCCACCATGTCATCTCTTGGTCAATCGAAGGGAAGTACGGGAGCAAGGACAATCTCACTGCCAGAGATGTCCTCCTCATTAAAAGCATGCACGATGGACAGTAGCTCCACCTCAGGCGATCCATCCTGTAGACTCTTTAATGACATGACTCAAACCAGCGGTTGATGGATTTGCATGGAAGGGCATATATCACCAGGATAGCCAGATCCCTCGTTGTTAACTTGGCTGCCGCCAAAAGTCCTTTTGACACCTTCACTATTCTGGTCTCGTTCGACAACTTGAAGACCTACTTGAATACCCTGGAGCAGAATGAGGAAGGTGTCTGGGGAGTCAAAGGTGTTGGGTTCCCAAACAATAACACAATGATGCAAAATGGAGCCAGAGGTTCACTCCTAGGATGCCATAGGCGAAGATCCCATAATTCTTCTTCAGCTACATCTACAAGCTAGAGCTTCCACTAGGGCCAATTGAGTAAAGCACCATCTTCTTCCTCTTTCGATGAGTCAGTCATTGGAGCTCTATTGGATACCGTACTAAGGAACCAGAGGAATGAGGCCGAGGCAAGGAATCATCTCATCGACTGCACTCACACTCTGATGGGGAGGAGCAACTTCGATCATATTGCAGTTAGGCACCAGTGTGAGCGCCCCCCGTCTCCACCAGCCTACATCATGCCTGAGGAGGCAGACAAGGCAGAGTCAGAGGATGACTAGACTGACCTTCACTACTTGGCACCACAGGGATATCTCCTATATTCTCATTTCCGAGTTCGAACTCAAGATAATTTGCAGCTTTTATTTTATTTTTGGTACTTTGGATAGTAACTGTTTGTGTGTTTTAGTTTCTAGCAAATATTATCTGGTATTTTAATTTTAATTATGCCATTTTTTGTATCTTTTCTATCCATGACAATGATTTCTCCGTTCTCCCTTGTGGTTTTCTGTTAATCCTTTCAAGATTGAAGAAAACCCACACATTGGGCACCAATTTTCCCCTCAACTACATCTATCACCTATGGTAATGATTCGTGAACTTAACATTGAATTCTCACATTGAAGACAATGTGTCTCTCAAGTTTTGTGTATGTGTGTGTGTGTGTGTGGGGGGGGGGGGGGGTGTTTTACATGTTTTGAATGCATTCATGAAATTTTTCCTAGTTGACTTATCATTTCCCTTGCTAATGATTGTAAGCCTTTCTAGCCTGTTTGGATACAATTCCGGAAGAAATGGAAATGGAAATGGAATTCAATTTTTTATTTTTATAGAATTCCATTTCCAATTCTAGTGTTTGGTATAATTCCTACAACTATGGAAATGAATTGCACTTTTAACCATAATGAATAATGTAATATGTTTGTTTTATTTTGGGAAATGAAATATGAATGAGAGAGAAAGAGAGTAAAATGATAGTGGACCAACAAAATAATAAAAAGTATTGATGGGTCCCACTAATTCCATCTTCATTCTCTCAATTCCTATCACTTTTGATAGGAATTGTAATTCCCATATTTTAGACCCATTGGAATTCAATTCTCAACCTTTTTATTATTCCAAACATAATATATGGAAATGGAATTCCAATTTTCCGTGGGAATGTGGTTAGTCGATCAAATGGGTTGTTGTAGTTGAATGGAAAATAATACTTACTTGGAACCTAATTTCGTGCCCAAAATTTTCCAAATCAGAGGGTTCCAAGTAAGCCCATTAGCATTTTGTGTGATTAATTGCTTTGAATCGTCGAATCTTCGTCTATTTTTTCTCGACCAATGTTAAGGTCCGTAGTGCGTGTTTTGTTTTGTGAGATATATTTTTGCATGATTCTTTGATGTATCCGAGCTTTCATATCTGAAAGGTGCTCTTCATTGAGTGAACCCAGTTCTCTTCGTTAGGCCATCGGAAAGGTGCTCGCTTCTGTGCTTTCTCACAAAAAATATAAAAAAGAGAGAAAAAGAAAAAGGAAAGAAAGAAAGAAAGAAAGAAAGAATAAAGTAGGGTGTAGCATCAAATGCAATATGTTGTGACAACCCGTTATAGAGTAATGGGACAATGTACAAGGGAGATCGAATAGCTTTACCACGTCGATTTACATATTTTCATTACTTCCATCCTCCCATGTGCGTCCCTTCAATGGATGAGGTATAGGTAGGAGAATCTATCCCTACTTGCCCGGCTAACAAGCACACAATAATAAGTGCCTAAATTCACATACTCATCAATAGATGAATGGCTACTAAAATTCCCCAAAATGAGGCTTTAGATAGAGATAAAAAGTTGCAGAGAAAGTGTAGAAAAGAACCGTGAGAGCACCTATACTTTCACCTACATTTGAGAGCTTTGTTTTGCACCTTCCGTCAGTCTCATTTGATTTCATCACATGCCTTATGGATTTTCCAAATTGAGTCAAGCAAGGGTGGAGGTAGCCAAGCAACGGTGGTCACTAGAACCCCGAGTCCGATGAAACACATGGGGAGAAGAGACATAAGAGGCTTCGAGCTGCATGATTTGATTACGTGTTTGCTTGGGGACAACCAAACACTTAAGTGTGCAGGAGTTAATAACAGCCAAAAAGGTGTTATTTTTCCTTCATGTATTAGTTGTTTTGATGTCATTTTGGAGCATGAATTGATCTTTAAAACGTCATTTATAGCCTAGATTGTTTCCTCTTATGTTATCGTGTCGTTTTGGGTTACATTCGACGTTACAAGCGAAAAAAGGGGAGAAACTAGGGCTAATGTGTAGGAAGAAAAAGTGAAAAGGAGCAAACATCAAGATCTCAGCCTAAGGAGCAGGATCCCGACCGAGAAGCTACCCCGCGTTGTATAGCCAAGAGATCGCGGGCCAAAACTGGAAAATCATGGGCGCTAACTAGGACCCCTTGGGCGTGAACTTCAAGAGGAGGCATTAGAGGGAGAACAAAATTTTTTCGCTAGGCGGATTGCAGGCCATGTTAAACGAAACCACAATAAAGATCATGACATGAGACTGAGTTCCCGGTCGTGAACACTGGGCGCTATCTCCCAATCTACCATGAACGAGGAACGGCATAACAAGATCACGACTGTGATTTTTCAGCCCTTGGTCGTGAACTTGCATGCCTTTTTAAGAGCCTATAAATAGAAGAGTTGTTGCACTTATTTGAGAGAGCCGACCTAGAGTGAGAAAATTTGGGTTTAGGGGCAATTTTAGGAGGAGAAACACCTTGGTAGAGCTTACAGGAAGATCCAATCCACCAAAGGAGCAAGAAGAAGGTGCACCCAAGGAGAAGAAGATGATATCCACCATTTCTCATCTTCTTAGTTTGTATTTTCTGTCTCTCTCTATGACTTGAATCTCTAAGGTTGTTTAGTAAAGATGAACCCTAGTTTATAGTTTGGGTTTATATATTGATATATTTCTTTTAATGATTGTATGCTTGATTATGCTTGGGTAATTCGCCCAACTCTTCCCTACTAGCATACAACTCAGTTTAACACTAGGTGGGAATTTTAGGGTTAGACTGGGAATTGCCAAATGGCTAATTAAGGATAGATGAATGATCTTAGGGTTCCTTAGTAGACGTGGCGACCGAACCCCTACTAATTGCTTTCCTAAAACAATGCTAGATAGCTCGCACATGTTTTATCGAAGCACTAATCTAGTATGCATGATAGGTAAAACCTATAGAGTGGAACTATGAGAGCAACCCTAGCACGAAAACTTAAACTGAGGTGACATTGTGTCTTTTTGGGCCATGTTAGGAGGAGGGAGAGTAATCACTGAAATCCTCATATAAGAGAGTTCTGCATTCTATCCTATAAAACCAAAACTATAGCTAGAGGAATTCAATCCTAGGCACTCATATCTAGTGACCTCCCAACCACTTGGTTGGTTGTTTATTTATTTTTAGTTAGGTTAGATTGGAACTTCACCCAACCCTCCGAATTGATTAGATAGTAGTTCGGAGGAAAGTAATAATAAGCTTAAGGTTTCCTTAGAATATGACCGAGCCACTTTGTTACATTCCTTACCTAGTTATACTTGGCTTTGTTAGGATTGACTAGTGAGTGTGCTTCTACTTATAAATTTTAAATTTCTCACCAATGACGCTCCCCATTAGTCTTCAAAGATCGGGCTCTCATTGGTTGGCTAATCGAGTTCTGATGTCCAGTCAACGCCCCATCCAATTGCATTCATCTTTGTTGGCACCATGGGATATGGGTTGAATCAATTGTGTCGATGATGGTGGATGAACTCTCGAAATTCCTCTGACGCTTCATACTCCAACTCCTCGATCTTCTCTAGAAATGTCTTGGTCCTTGTACTAGCTTTTTTGATTGTCATTTATGGTATGTTCAAATATGGAGTTGGTGAAGCTTCTTTCAACTAGTCTCTCCATATTAGCTCTTCATCATAATGATGATATGTTGCATGTAAGGAATCCTTATGATTCCGGATCCATCTCTTCCGTGCCCTCAAAATCATCATCAATGATGGGTTGATTTGTGTCCTCATCTTCAATAGAACTCACTATTTGATGCATGATTTTTCCCACTTGTAGTGTAATCTATCCTCTTGCTACATTTATCAAGGCAACAGTAGTGGCCAAAAAGTATCTACCAAATATCAAGGAGTATGGGGTCTCTTGAAAGAAGATGAATGGTCTGATTTGGGTGCTCAATCAGAAACTTCTCCAAGAGGTTGACATAGAGTGTTGTTTGCTGCTTTAATATCCTTTTGTATCTCCTCAATGTCAGCTAGACCCACTTCTTCATAGAGTGGAAGTGGTAGGATGCTGATATTTGAACCAAGATCCACCAATCCTTGCTCCAGATAATGGTCAAGTATGAGACAATTTATAATGCAATTACCAGGATCCTCTTTTTCATTATGTACTCGAATGAGTTCTTCATTTGCATAAGGATTTGATTCAATGGTAGTCTTTTCAATATTCTCTTTCTATAGAAGTTGTCGAGTTTTTCCCTTAGCTTCATAGAAGTAATGCTCTCCAACTGGCACGAGAGATGGTTGAACCCTTCTTCGTGTAGGAAAATGAAATTTCGCGACAACTAGTAGTGTAGCCTGGCAGCATGTGGGTGACGAATGCAGGTGCCTCTCTTTTTTCCTTCCCCATTTCTCAGTTTTCTCTCGTTCTTCTTGAAGGATTCATCATATGAGAGGGTTTTGGTAGCATTGGATCTTCTTACTCCATTTTTTCCTTTTATTTCCTATATATTTTCAATAAAAAAAAAGAAACATAAAAGCAATAAAACAAAGTGAAAGCAAGTGCTTCTCCTCCTTGACATAAATTGAAAATAAAGCATAAAAGTTAAAGAAAATTTAGGTTGTCTCCTCTACAACACTTTCATTTTACATCATTAAGTTGAATGCCATGAATGGGCTGCCTCCCATGAATTTCTTTTATTCCTTTGAGCTAGGCATAAATCCCATTCTTCAAGCTCTCCAACTTAGAATATTTTGAAGTCCATCATTTTGATTGTTGGCTCCAGCTATGTGGCATTCTTCATGCTCCATTTAAAGTTGATCATCCTTGCTTGAATTCTCCTTCATGATCTCTTGTTCATGTTCGGTTCCAAGGATTTTGTTGAAATTCAAATAAGAAGGTGCAAGGGGGTCATCATACTCGAAGTCTTCCTCCTGGATGTTTCCAATAATGGATGCCTTGGTTGGTGGATTTCTCCTGCGTACAGATTGAATAAGGCATGGGAAGTGTTCAAACCCTCATGGAAGGGGTACAACCTTCACCTTCTTCTCCCTAATCCAAAAAGGTTTGGGTTAGTGAAACCTTCAACTTCTTTCAGTCAATCCAAAAAATGATTGGATTAGTGTAAGCACTTCAACACTGCAACCTTCTTCCTCTATTGCTACTCCTAGGGGCTGTATCTCATCTTCTCTTTTTGCAATTTGAATTGTATCACGACATTGTCCTCGATGGGGGCAAGATAAAGGTGTAACATAGCTATCAAACATGGCAAGTGAAGCATCAGACTAGAGAGTGGACCATCTTTGGGAGAGGACGAGCTATCACAAGGGAAAAACACACACACAAACATAAACTCACCAAAGGTGACATTATCACACACAATACTCTAAAAGACAAGAAAAGAAAGTAAGTAATTCAAATTCAAACACAAGAAAATAAAAATAAAAATGAGTCAAGGTAGAGAGAAAGGGGGAATGGTGGATAGGTGCCTAGCATGACACTCAAGATCAGCTAACATCATCACCTCGGGGTTCCTTTGGCCTGAATCACTAAAGTTGAAACCTTGCTGGGTCATGAGCTCTTGATCCATGTAGTGGGAGTGGCAGTGGGCTTCCCTCTTGCGGTTGAGATGGGACATGATGTTGAATGGAGGCTGAAGAAGAAGGGCCAGCTTCCAATGTCAATGAAGAAGCTTCGACATGTGCATGACGATGCTGGGATGGAGCTTTATGAGAAGTCTCAGTCAGCTCCTTTGGAGGAGACCCATATGTGAGAGGGTCTCCTCTGAGGCATCTAAGGACTCTCCAAACCTGGTGTATACCCTCTTTCACCCCAAATTTGGGAAAGAGGTCGCCACCACTGATCCAAGATTGAGGGTCTCACTTGGCCTACCTAGTGTCTGGGGGGGGGGGGGGGGAATCCCTCATAGAGTCACATGCCCCGATGCTTGAGCACTCGATAGTATGTAGTGGGCCAGGAGCACATGAAGAATCCTCCACTATGGCCTGTAAAGGCTAGCCCTCTTGTGCCTCAGCTGAAGCTGATGCTATCGGTGATGCTCCATGCATACTCTTGCTGAGGTTCAGTGTTCTGGTATACTCCAACTCACGCCGAAAATTCATGATACATGTGTCTAGTTCCAACACATGAGCTACTGTGTCGTAACCCATGGTGTACTGGACACATCCCAGATGAATCTAGATGAAAGGATCGTGGCAGCAGCCTCATGGATGGTTGTATTGATATATGGATAAAAATTCAAGTAAAGGTCTCTAATGATCGGATCGTCAGTATTGAGGATCTGCCGCTTCTACGTGTGAGCTACTCCAACAGGGATAGAAGCCTGACAGTGGACTTCTTCAAACATGTCAAGGTCCAGGAACAATTAGGGGCCTATGGGACCGATGCTCCACACTGTGAAGTTAGCCCATAGCTCGGGGTGATTCACCAATGGCTCAAGGTATGGGTGGATCGGATCAACCATTCATGCAAACAAACACCAAACCATACACCATACATGTAAAAGTCGTCAATAAATGCAACAATGGGGAGTAAGACAACTCCCCAACACTTAAGCTCAAAGGTAGGTGACAAGGTGGCATATGATTTTTGCAAGGCCGAATTCGCACAATTCAAAAGGAAACGAGGCATGAAACTAGGTGTTTCGTATATTGATTAGGTTTCCATTGCAAGCATAGATCATGCCTCAATTCAAATCATTCATCTTGCACAAAAGCGTATGAAGACTAGACATTTTATCACAGTTGGTGGGCATCTCAGTTCAAAAAACCATATCATTCAAAATTTTGCCAAGGCATAAATAAGCCATCACACACCTTAAACACATGCAATCATTCATCAAACAAATAATCTCTCTCCTAATTTGATAATTACATTCAAAAGTACCCATTCTCCTCACCTAAAACCCTAGAAACAATTTTCCAAAATTGACAAGGATAAAATCTAATACACATCGGACCTCAAGTAGGGACGTAGGGGAAGGTGATGTTAAAATTTTTTCCAAAAATTAACCAAAGGTGGGTCGTCAGACTCTCGTTGCTAGCGGCAAAAAGGTCACTGATCGCCACCAAAGTATTTGGTGAACATGCTCCTAAATGAGAGAAGAGTGGGCGTGCACTTGGTTTTGGATTCGGATTTGGACGGCCAGAAATCGATGAAATTGCCGAAAAACCGTCGGAAGAGACGTTTTCAAGCAAAGATTCATATTTTTCTAACAATTGGACAATGTTCATGGCCGAGAAATGTTCACGACAATATACCCACCCGATAGAGGTTCTCACGGTAGAAGTCATGGTCAGGCCGTGAGTTCAAGACCAAACCATGTGTCCAACACAAAATGGTGAGTTTCGGTCAAACTTCGCGACTATGTAAAATGTCACGGGCTGCGACCGTGACAATTACATGAAAACCATGAAGTTTTCAATCGACAAGGAAATCCACTACATCTCGCGGGCTAGTAAATATCTCACAGCCTGGAGACCATGAACTTTTCACTAAAATCGGGAACTTTACACAGTTTCTTTACTTGGTCGATTTTGGACCCCGATTGATTCGTCTGTGTCCATAACTCAAACACAACACATCCAATGACCGAATCAAAGCAAACATGGGCATGTATCGATCTTAAAACTCATACAAATGAATCAAACACACACACACACATAAAGAGAAAATAAGGGAAAAAACGTAAACCTACATTGGGTTGCCTCCCAACAAGCACTACTTTTTACGTCTTTCTCTTTAGATAGACATGGATGGTGGATCTCATATTAGCTTTGAACTCAACATCTTAGGTCTCCAACTCTTGTTTGGCCTTAGTCTTTGCCACCATGTGAGGATCCTTAACATGCACCCTATCTCTTAAAACAGACACACAAGATTTTTCCAACTCATGTGTTATATAATTGACCAAGGAAGACTTGCCCTTCGAGGGCTTAGGTTTCTACTTTACATTTCCCTTGTCAACTTGTTCATCCAAGGGTACATTATCAACATTATGAGAAATGGAGAAGTTGATACACTCATCACCCATGCTCAATATCATTGGGGTCCGAATAGTATAACAACACCTTAAGTGTTGTTATACTAACAACAGGATTCATTAAGGATATAAGGGTAAATATACTCGTATATTTAATGAAAAAAAAATTAAATTAATATTTCTCATTAACTCTCTCATTTTGATCGAATAGGACGAGTGGGTGATCTCCCGAGTGTTTCAGAAGTCCGGCGTGGGTGCTGGCGGGAACGGCTGCACGGCGAGTAACAACACCGCCGCCACCTCCTCCGCCAAGAAGCCGTGCTCCACCGCGGCGATGAGCAGCGACAGCAGCGCTTACCAGGAGGTGAGCTCGCCGCCCTGCGCCGTCTCGCACCTCCCTGCTCTCCTCGACCCCACCACCGCCGACAGCTACTCCTACGATGGTGGCAGCGCCGGGCGTCACAACCAGCAGCAGCACGTGTCCTGTTAATCCACTGGTAGTGTATTACAACCAACCAACTCTCTCCAAACAACCAAATCTCTCTCTCTCTCTCTACCGGCCATCGGGAAATCTCAACCGCTGGCCAAAGCCTCCATTCTATTCCCTCGCTTTTGTGATAATATCACCAAAATCAAAATGGCTATTACAAGAAGAGATATAGATCGAATCAAACGTCCATGAAGCCCCAAGGAAGACGACAAGCTCCAGCGCCTCGTCGAGAAGCACGGCCCGCGGAACTGGTCGCTAATCAACAAGTCGATCCCCGGGCGTTCGGGGAAATCCTGCCGACTCCGGTGGTGCAATCAGCTCTCGCCGCAGGTCGAGCACCGCGCCTTCACGACGGAGGAGGACGAGACGATCGTATCAAAAGCATATATTTTTTGTTTTTGTTTTATGATGTATCAAAAGCATCCTAATGTAGAACATAACTCTCGTGAAGCAAAACAGAAACACCACAAAAGTGAGCCATAAATATTTTTAAATCACACCAAAAACCTTATTATACAAACCATAACTCTCCTAAAATAAACCAAAAACACCACAAAACACACCAGAAACTTTATAAAACAAACTACAAACAGGGTAAAACAAACCATAAAAAAGCATACCAAAAACCTCCCAATGCATGCCACAAATTCCCTAAAACAAACAAGAAACACCACAAACCAAACCACAAATATTTTGAAAGCACACCAGAAAACTCATAACGCAAACCATAAACACCGTAAAGCAAACCACAAAAACAAACCAGAAACGTCCTAATGCAGACAAAAAATATATTAAAACAAACCAGAAACCTCACAAAGCAAACCACAAAATTTTCAAAAACACACCAGGAACCTCATAATGCAAACCACAAACACGTTAAAGCAAACCACAAAAACAAACCAGAAACCTCCTAATGCATACCACAAATCTCCTAAAACAAACCACAAACCCCTCAATGCAAACCACAAAATTTTTGAAAGCAAACCATAAACTTCTCAATGCAAACCACAAACACGATAAAGCAAACTAGAAACTTCTCAATTCAAACCACAAACACGATAAAGCAAACCACAAAAGGCATACAAAAATATGAGAAACCAAACCATAAATCTCACAATGCAGATCATATCATCCGTTGGTCGTTGACCGGTTAACGAAAATCGTTGACCGTTGACCGGTCAACGAAAATTGTTGACCAAACTCCGATGACCGTTAGTAAGCATATTCCGGCGCCGATAGACATATTCCGGCCCCGGTGACTAGATTCCGATGACGGTAAGCATATTCCGACCACTGTGAGCATATTCCGGTGACGGTGGCATATTCCGATGGCAAAATAGCATATTCTGGCAACAAAAAAGCATATTCCGGTGACCGACGTCCAGATTCCGGTGACCGAATTCCGGCGACCAAAATTTTGGGCCGAAAAATAAAATTTTATTTTTTATTTTTTATTATTATCTAAACATATTTTTCATAATGACAATTATACCCCTGCTTTAATTTTACACTAGGTCAACTCATCTAATAAAAAGTCATCACAACCCTAGCTTCCTATTGGTTGGAGACTAGTGTTGTTACAATAACAACACAAGAGGTGTTGTTATACTATCTAGTCCCATATCATTGTACCGTCGTCAACATCTATCAAATCCTTGGAGGTTGCTACGAAGGGACATCCTAGTATAAGTGGGACTTCAATATCCTAGTTGATATCGAAGATCACAAAATCCGTAGCTAAATAGAACTTTCCCACTTGTACTAGGAGTTCCTTCGTTATGCTCCTAGGTTGTACCATAATCTATCAGCTAGATGCACATTCATTGCACTTTCCGTCGACCCAATTTGGAGTTGGGGAAGGATTATTGCAGTCGACTATGGGGAAGAGAGCACTTCTACTATGCTATATAGTATTGGTGCTTTAATGTACAACTTAAAGTTGTACCATAACATTAAATGTATAAGTTTAGGTTGTACCATAAAACAATTTGTACCATTATGTTATGGTACAACTTTACAACTTGAAGTTGTACCATCACATAAAGGTACAAGTTCAAGTTGTACCATAAAAGAATTTGTACAAAAAGTATAGGTACAATCTAAAGTTGTACCATAACATAAATGTACAATTTTAAGTTGTACCATAAAGGCAAAATCCTATAGCACCAATACTATATAGCATTGTAAAATTTCTCATGGGGAAGATGGTGTTGATGGTGATGTCATTGTTGCCGATCCGCGACATGAGACGTTGTCACGCGACCAAGTGAGAATACAATGCTAGCAACGTTTAAGATTCAACGGCCAACAATGATTAAGATCCTGAGGTCAGTGTTGGTGGTGATATCATTGTTGCCGATCCGCGACATGAGACTTTGTCACACGACCAAGTGAGAATACGATGCTAGCGAAGTTTAAGATTCAGCGGCCAACGATGATTAATATCTTGAGGTCAGTGTTGGTGATGACACTAATGATTAATGGGGGGAGTGATAGAGTGATGCAAAAAGAAGCAGACAAAAGGAGGAAGGAAGAAAGATAGGAGGAAGGAGGACGAAGGGGTTAGCTTTGTAGGAAAAAAATAAAAAATATGGGTTTTCAAAATCGCATCAATAACAATTAAGTGGTTATCGATTATAACTGAACTGAATATACCCTTATATCTGATGATCTACATATATCATGCACACATGTCCATTGTATCTCTTACCAAAACGATGCGTGTGTTTAGCCCGCCTTTTAGAATTGTTTTGATGCTTCAAAAGCTGAAGTCAGGCTAAGAATTTCTAATAGCTCGAATTTTGAAAATTCTTAAAAGTGTTTTTATTACATAAAAGCAGAATCTCCAATTTGAAACTTATGCAGAAAATATCATTTTTAATTTTTTTCAAAATACATACTTTTCATTCATTTAGATAATTTTAAAAATAAAATTGAAAATTCATTATTATAAATATCTTACAATATTTATTTTGAAAAAAATTTATATTTATTTTTATTTTTATTATAAATTATTTTTAATAATTTTACATGACTTCCATATTAAAATTATTTATAATAATCATATGGCCAAACAGTCGGTTGTTTTTTTTGGAAAGTCTTCTCTAAAAGTTTCAAGAAGAAGCTAGTTTTAAAAAGCTATTATAGGACTAAATTAGTAGGGGTGTTTAAACAGTGTGGTTATCGTGGTAAGTGTTTGAACCGGTAGTATTTAACTAATTTGGTTTGGTTAATTTGGATAATTGGCTTGGTTTGGTTAAAAAAATTGGCTTGTTTGATTTTGGTGGTTTGGTTTGGTTTAGACACTCCTAACCAATCAAACCAAATTAACCAGTTAAGTAATTATCCATATATCTATATATTATATACACATACTTAATACTTGGCATAACCACTCACGAGCCAAACATTCATTCCTTTTAGGCTCATCAACAATAAATTTCAATATTGTTCATATATTGTATATTCGTATTTGTAGAGTGTAGACCATGATATATGAACGCCCATTTAGATAAAAACGCATACAATATATTAGATGAAAACTTGAAAGGAATGTCTTTTACCTATGATAATTGCGATTATTTCAATTCACACAATCACAAAAATTGATTAACTCCATACTATTGACATATATTTTTGTTAAGTGAATACTTTTATGGACTGTAAGATAATTGTATTAGTTGCATGTATTTCTACAATGGTTAACTATAACTATGCGTTCATTGTAATGTTTTATTCATCATATAAATTGTGAATTAATGCATTAACCGAAAATTTTCATCACTTAATAATAATGTGATGTTATATTGGTTAATCTGGTTAACCAATTAACCAAACCAATTAAACTTTAGATTGGCTGGTTTGGTTGTTGTATTAGTTTGGATGGTTTGATTATGATATTGTATTCCATAATTAATAAAATTTTGACTTGTTTGATTTGGTAATTACCATTGTAACCATTTGAATACCCTATAAATTGGACATTGTAAATTAAATAACACTAAATAGTCTCGATTTGGTACGGAGAGATTTTATATTAAAAGAAATGGTAGACTGAAAATCACATGTTTCTCCTATGGAACATGGACTAACAATTTTTTTAATATGAATCGTTGGGTTTGCATTTCATCAAAAAAATGTTGCTAGCAACAGCCTTGCTAGCTAGGCCTACAATATTTAGATTACTACAACCAAAACTGGGAACCAAGTGTAAAAACTAAAGCCTCTACCTCTTAGAAATCAAAACCAATCAAGAACCCCAGAATCTTATGGTTCTCTGTCTCCCTACCGCCAGCTCCACTTCAGACTTTATTACCTTTATCAGCACCCCAGCTTCACATTTAACTCTAGCATACATCCTGCTGCAACGTTCCCTCCATATGTGGCTCAGCCAGGACTGCCAAATCATTCGCCCCACTTCAGCAGTATCAGTAGGAGCAGAAAGTTTAGTAGTCCACTGCGTCATTGCAGCTTCCCACCTAGATCTAAGAGAACTCTTCAATGATCTACTAAGGAGACCATCATACAGAGACTTAGAATAACAACAATCCGTAAACAGGTGCTCTATATCCTCCATACCTGCATCACAGAGGCAACAATTCAAAGTACCCTGAGAACCCCATTTTAACATCTTTCTCCTTGTATTAATGCTGCCCTTAACAATCAACCAAGAAATGACTCTATTTCTTGGGATTGCCTGCCCCTTCCATACAAGTTTCCACCAGGGAACTTTTTGTTGAGTAGGCCTTAATAATTCCCAAACCTTCTTAATCGAAAAAGAAAGCATTGGGCACCATTAAATAGAACTGTATCCCTGTCCAGAGAGAGCAAATTGTTCACTCTAGATCTGATCTTCATAATCTTCTTCCAGATCCAAGAGCCAGTACTACATGTGTAATCCCAGAAGCTATGCTCCTTGAGTTTATAAGCATAAATCCAAGCTACCCATAGCGAGCCCTCCTTCAACAATATAAGCCAGATATGCCTAACCATACAAGCTACATTCCAAGTGCTCATATCCCTAAGTCCCAGACCTCCCTCTTTCTTTGGAAAAGTCAGTTTCTGCCATATCATGTTAGCTCTCAACTTTGTTCCAATCCCAACCCCCCATATGAATCGACTGCAAATCTGTTCAATCTCTTTAATAATGACCTTAGGGAGCAAGAACACTGACATCCAGAATTGTGTCAAACTGTACAAGACAGTACCTACTAGCTCAATTCTTCCTGCATAAGACAGAGTTTTTGCTTGCCAACTTCTTACTTTTGCCACCAATTTGTCAATGAGAGGCTTGCAAGCAGCAAGACTTAGTTTGCCTGAAATAAGAGGAACCCCCAAATATCTCACTGGGAATCCACCAAGTTGATAGCCATATCTGGAAGCCCTTATACCTTTTTCCACCCTGTCTAACCCAGCAAAAAACGCCTCACATTTACTTGGATTTGATTTAAGCCCTGAGACTCTTCGAAACTAGTTGAGAACCCTCTGAAGTTCTATAATTCCACAGTTTGGACTAACAATTTGAGTTAACAGGAGAGTGATATTTTGAAATGATCCATCAATTGTATTGCAATTTTGAGCAATTTGTTCAAATTACCTCTTTGATAGAAATCCATCATTCAAACAACACTTTATTAAAAGTTGTGTGAATCGTCACATAAACATGATGTGATTTATGTGATAATAATAATGTTGTGTACTTCATGAATATAATTTTCATTAATATATATTTGTTTTTATTATTTTATCTTCTGAATACCTTAAAAGAATTTATGGGTCAGGCACGGGATGGTTCACCTTCTCAAATGCCGCTAAAGTTTGTTGCTTGAGTTGTGTAGTACGGAATTGAGTTTGTACAGTAGTCTCAATCTTATTTTCGAATTTTAGTGACTATTCAAATTCTTCCACAATAGTCAACAAATGCATGGTAAAAAAGTAACCTCAATCGATCGGCCGCGTCCGGATACATAATGAAATCCAATGGGTCAGGTCCGCTTGAAAGAATTTGTGATCGATATGGTTCATCACCCAAAAGAAATAGTGCTTTGAACAAGTCCTAACTCCTACGTGTCTAGGGCGTATATGTATTTCTTACCTACAAAGTCCAATAGTATACTATATACAAAACGTTTTTTTTTTTCAAAGATACAAAACGTTTTTTACATGGCTGCTATGAAGCATGCGAGAAGTAAGATATATGACTGGCTATTTCATTAAAAGTCAAAAACCATTCTACCCGGAAAGAAAAGTCAAAAAACCCATGTGCAAACTAAATAATAATGTAAGATAATGAGCAATCGAATTTGAACAGCTTTTCCACGCCTTAAACATTGGTAAACGTTTTAGTAAAGCACATATAGTCAGATATTCCCTTAAACATTGGTAAACGTTTTAGTAAGCAGATATAGTCAGATATTTCCCACTACCTTCTCTCAACATTGTGTCGGTAAAGGGGAAAAATGGAGAATTTGTATATAGTGTTTTTTGTTCTTATAGATATTCTGAAGAGAAGCACTATAGAGACGATAAGATTTAGTAAGATCAGAACTAAATTTTGAAATAAGAAAAATACGATGATGGTAGGGATGGCCATAGGACGGATTTGCCTAAATCATCTTCATTTTCGCTTTCAAATATCCAAACGCATTCCCGCCTCATATCCATACAGGGAGAGGTTTTGCAAACTCATCCCTATACCCGTGTATTTGGAGCACCCATGGGTAATACTCGCCTCATACATCCAACATTATAACACCTAAAATTTTATATGTAAATTTTCAATTATAACACTAAAGGGTGAAGTCGACAAAGAGACAATCATTCTTAACACCGTTCAAAACTTTTTATCCTAAAACATCCATTAATCTATAAGATAGAATACATTGTAATCAAAATCATTATTCTCTTACTATAATACAGCTACAAAGTAATAACTAACTAACATAATCTTCTTAGCACGAGGGGAAAAAATGAAAGAGTGAAAGGGAGAGTTGAGTAAAAGGAATTAGGTTTTGATTTCATTTCTACTATTTATTTTTTTGAGTTACCCTCACTATTATTGATAGGTTCGGGTCCAATTGTGCATTTTTTACCCCCTCATTTCTTGTTCGTTTTACTTTGTAAATCACCGTCTCTCTTCCTATTTTATGCTAGGTTGTGCTTGTTTTGTAACATTTCAGGTCCTAGCACGTGTGGGAAGGCCGAGGACGGGTTTCGAGATGATTGGAGGTCGAAAAGCGCAAAAAGCGAAGAAAAGTCCGAAGTCAACTATGACAATTGTCCCCTGACCGTGAAGTTGGCCAAGAAATAGAACATTTTGCCCACCTCAAGGGTTCACGCAAGAATATAGTGTTGATTTTGATGAAACCTTTGCCCCGGTCGCCAAAATCCCTACTGTTCGTACTCTCATCACGATCACTGCTTTTCGTGATTGGTTGTTATTCCAGTTTGACATAAAAAAAATGCCTTCCTTCATGGTGACTTGAAGGAAGTTGTTTACACGGAGATTCCACAGGGACATCCTCACCACTCTCATGGGAAGGTGTGTCTGCTCCATCGCTCCCTTTATGGTCTCAAGCAGGCTCCGCGGGCCTGGTTTTATAAGTTTCAGCAGACTATATTGGGTTTTGGTTTTCAGCAGAGCCGCAATGATCCATCCCTTTTCTACTGTATGTTGATGACATGATCGTCACTAGTGATGATCTAGATAGCATTAATCAGCTTAAATCTTATCTTCATGCTCATTTTCATCTTAAGGAGTTGGGTCACTTGTCTTACTTTTTGGGCATTGAGGTTCACCAGTCGGATCGTGGTATTCTGTTGTCGCAGCATAAGTATGTTAACGATCTTCTTGATGATCATCGGTTTGGGGAGTGCCTTCCTATTCGAACTCCTATTGAGCTCAATTTGAATCTTGGTAAGGAGTCTGGTACTCCATTGGGGGATGGGAGAGCTTACCGCAACATTGTTGGTAGTCTGATTTATCTGGTTGCTACACGTCCGGACATTGTATATGTTGTTCAGGTTGTTAGCCAGTTTATGGTTGTGCCTCGTACTGATCACCTTGTTGTCATTCATCACATACTTTGCTATCTACAGGGAACTCGTGATGTTGGTCTTTTTCTTCCGTCGACACATGATTTTCAATTGCGTGCCTACTCTGATTCTGATTAAGCAGGCTGTATTGACACTCGTTGATCCACGACGGGTTGGTGCATTCAGTTTGGTTCTGATGTTATTTCGTGGCGGTGCAAGTAGAAGGAAAATATATCCAAATCGTCCACAGAGGCGGAATATTATGCTATGTCTAACTACGATTCTGAGATGGAATGGTTGCAGAGGCTACTGGGTGATCTCGGAGTGACTATTCCCTCCCCAATGGTTCTTCATTTCGATAACACAGGTGCGATCCAAATCGCTGTTAATCCATTTCTTCACAACCGTACCAGGCACATCGAAGTTCATGTACACTAGATTCGCGATCTAGTTGGTGCTGGTTCTATTCTGCTGCGGTACATCCCGACTGAGGAGCATGTTGCTGACCTTCTTTCGAAGTCCTTCACCACGAGTCGACATTGGTTTCTATCTGGCAAATTCATGCTTCGGGACCAACATTAATTTGGGGGAGGCTGTTAAGGCCCATGAGGCTATGTACGTATATATTTTTGCAAGCCCATGTATTAGGGCCAAAGTATGAGGGTTAGGGTTAGGTTATTCGACTCAACTCACTTTTTTCCTTGTATGACTCAACTCTCTTTTTTCCTTGTATGTACGTGTGTATATATATATATATGTACGGTGGAGCTACGCTCAAGTTAATACGAATAGTAGTCGGAGAGTCTTGTGGCTCTCCTCACCCATGGACTAGTCCTGATCACTCAGAGATACCACGTAAATTCGTTGTTCCGTTTTTCGATCTCTTTCAATATGTCTAACACTTTTAACCCGACTAGTTTACCTGAATATGTATAATTTTAATTTTTAGTAAATTACACTTTCCGATTGGTAAATGCCATAACAAAATGTTCCCTTATATTTTTTATTCTAGTATATAGTAGAAAATTTTAATTTCAGTAGTCATTTTCGAAGTTAGCTTTGATTATCAAAGCTAAGTTAGTGTTTGACCATAAAAATAAATAGAAAATTTTTAATCCTTAACTCTCAACTCAATCGATTTGAAAGAATACATTAATTTTTAGGTTATGTAGTCATTATCCAACGAATAACTACATATAATATATTAAGCTCGGAGCCCAAAATTTTGACAACTTCAAATAAGAAAATGGTTCAAAAATTAATTATGATAAATATTTTTAAATTTGTCTAATTTTCATCATAAATCTAAACCCCAAATTTGAATACAAGGAAATATATCTCTATATTAGCTCATACATATTCTCTTTCAGCCATTCCATTAACCATATGTCCTCAAGTCAATACATTCAAACTATAGAGTCTAAACTATTAATTCCATAACTCTTAACACTAAAGTCCACTGTATAAAATAAGCCCAAAATGTGTGAATATGCAATCATTAAAATAATCGTTATATTCAACTTGATTGTGGTGATTTACAGGAACTAAAGTGGCTAGAGATATTTAATGTGATTAATATCCTTTCAAGTAATTAATAAAGCTAATTGTTTTCAACCATGCACTTACTTAGTGAGAAGTTCTGGTCAGTAACTTTATGGAGCCTCAACCACTGTTCTGGAGGAGATTAAATTCCTCTTCCTGCCTCCATCAATGAGAACCAAACACACTTTCTCATCGATCAAACAACGCGTGAAGAACATCGATTCTGCTAGCTCTTCTGCCGAAATTTCCATCTTGTTTGACGCGCAGAAAACAGAGTTTTTCGTCAAGAACAAACCGCTACTGACTTGAACCTAAGGCTCTGGTGCCACTTGTTCAACTTGTGTTGGGCCTTCAAATACTTGAGAGACTCATGATCAGTATGTATGACGAATTCCTTTGGCCACAAGTAGTGTTGCCAAGTCTCCAAAGCTCGAACAAGTGCATAGAGCTCTTTATCATAAGTCGGATAATTAAGCGTAGCTCCACTCAACTTCTCGCTGAAATATGCAATTGGCCTCTTCTCTTGCATCAATACAACGCCAATTCCCAATCCGGATGCATCACACTCCACTTCAAACGTTTTGTTAAAATCAGGTAGCATCAGAATAGGAGCATGAGTAAGCTTGTACTTGAGGAGCTCGAATGTCTTCTCTTGCTCTTCTCCCCAATAAAACGCCACATTCATCTTAATAATCGAGGTCAATGGTGCCGCAATGGTGTTGAAGTTGGGCACAAATCGTCGATAAAAGTCAGCCAATCCATGAAAGCTTCTTACTTCACTCATGTTGGTAGGAGTAGGCCACACTTGAATCGCCTTCACTTTTTCTTCGTCAACTTCAACCCCATTAGCACTCACGACAAAACCTAGAAACACCACGTTTGAGGTGCAAAACGTACACTTCTTGAGGTTGGCATAGAGTTGCTCCTTCCGCAAAGTCTTCAACACGTCCCTCAAGTGCTCAAGGTGCTCCTCCATGCTCTTTGAGTAGATCAGAATTTCGTCGATATAGACCACCACGAATTTACCAATGCATGCTCTCAACACATGATTCATCAACCTCATAAACGTGCTTGGAGCATTTGTTAAGCCGAATGGCATCATCATCCATTCATAGAGACCATGTTTCGTCTTGACTTATGTCTTCCACTGCTCGGCAATCAATACACATCCTCCATGTATGGTCCTTCTTTGGCACGAGGATGACAGGAACCGCACAAGGACTCAATCACGAACATGTCCTTTCTCCATAAGCTCATCGATTTTCCTCTTTAACTCCTTTGTCTCCTCTGGATTTTCCCTATAGGCTGCCTTATTTGGAATGGTAGCTCCAGGAACGAAGTCAATTTGATGCTCTATCCCGCGGATTGGTCGTAATCCCTTTGGTGCTTCGTCGGGCAAGACATCCTCAAATTCTTCTTGTGCCGCTCGTGCCCTAGGTGGTACCTCTTGAACCAGCTCTTGGTTGAGTAGTAATCCGTTGCATAAGACGATGATCATAGGCACTCGATCATAGAGAGCTTGCTTCATATCTCCTTGTCGAGCTAGCATCAATGCCTTGGACTCCAAGCTACTTGAACTCTTCTTTGCTCCTTTTGCGGATTGAGCCTTCTTCTCCTCCTCTCGCATTTGTTGCATTTGCAATTAATCTTCATAAACTTCTCTAGGAGATAGTGGCTTCAATACGATCTTCTTACCTTGGTATTTCAATGTGTATTTGTTGGCGACGCCGTCATGTTGAGCACTTTGATCAAATTACCATGGCCTCCCAAACAGAACATGCGCCGCTTGCATTGGCACCACATCACAAGTGACTTCATCCTTGTGTTTATCAATGGAGAATTTCAACAAGGTTTGTTTGGCAACCTTGATCGAACCATCATCATTGTGCCATTGAAGAGTGTAGGGTTTTGGATGAATCGTTGTTTTCAACCCCAACTTCTTCACACAACTTGAACTAACCACATTGGTACAACTCCCTCCATCAATCACAACCAAAAGAGTCTTCCCATTGACCACACACCTCGTATGAAGGAGGTTCTCTCGTTGCTCAAGTTCCTCCTTTGGTTGAATGCTCAATACCCTTCGAGCTACACACAATTTTCCCGGCGGTATCTCCATCTCGATAGTCTCATCAATTTCAAAATCGGATGAATTTTTCTCCTCGGTTGCTTCCTCTTCATATTCAAACACATACTCGCCATTCTCTAGTAGAATCAATGTTCTCTTGTTTGGGCATTGGTTCGCCATATGCCCTCGTCCATGGCACTTAAAACATTGAATCCCTCCAGAAGATGAACCCTGTTTGTTGCTAGGGTTTGGTGCCTTTACCTTTGGCCCTAGTTTTGGTGTTTCTTTGGTAGGAACACTCGGCCTAAGGTTTGTTGAAGGTGCTGGAGTAGGTCTCATTGTACTTGTAGTAGGCATAAACCTCCTTTTTTTTTTGTTGCCTCTCCACCTTGCTACAAATAGCCACCAAGTCTTATACCTCCACAAATTGTTGAATTTCCACGACATTACGAATCTCTCGGTTAAGACCATGCATAAATCGAGCTATGGTAGCTTCTCTATCTTCACGAACTTCATCTCGAATCATTAACAACTCCATCTCTCGAAAGTAATCCTCGACACTCTTGTTGCCTTGTCGAAGAAGTTGTAATGCTTGGTGCATCTCTCGTTGATGATAGGCTAGAACAAATCAATCTCTCATGATTTCCTTCAACTCATCTCATGTTTCAATAGGCATGCGCCTATCTCTTATTCTCTTCGTGCTCAATTGATCCCACCATGCTAGGGCATAATCCGTAATCTCAATGGTAGTTTTGATTATCAAAAATCAGCTCCATCTTGTGTTCCCAATAGAGATAAGCTTCTGGACCAGTTGTCCCTTTGAATGATGGTACGGTTATCTTCAAGCCTCGTAGATCATCATCATCTCAGTAAGCACCTCCATCATACTCGTATTCTTCATACCCTTTCCTCGTCATAGAAGGGGAAGTCTCTCCTTGCACCACGATGCCCTCCCAATGGCCTATGTCGACGAACATTCTCAAACATTGGACGTTGAATAGCTCGAACAACTCTCCTTTCTTCTCGTCGTTCCCTAGGGTTAGGGTTTGCAAACTCGCCTTGGGGTGGCTCTTGTTCTCGTGGTTGAGGCTGCTCTTGATCACGTTTTTGCAATGCCTCAACTTGTGGTTAACCATGTATAACCTACCACATCACCATTATTGGAATGCTTCTAACTTTATTCCTTCTAATTTTAACAGGCTGTATCTCTTTCATTTTAAGTCGTAATTAAAAAAAAGCACATATACATTAGGCTCTTCAAAATGATATCTACTGTTATAAACGCGCTGCTACGGATCGGGAAATCTCCGGAATCGATAAAGCAAGAATACGAAAGCGAGAATCGAAAAACACAGACACACAATTTACGTGGTTCACTAACACGATGTGTGTTAGCTAGTCCACGGGCGAGAGAGAGCCAGTTTCACTATATCTAGGAGATTACAAATTACAGAGGAGTATGAGAGGTATTTATAGTACTTCTCCATGTGGGTCTAAACCTAATCCCCCGACTTCCAGTCGTAGCGGCTGATAGTCCGATTCAAGTCACATCAACATCTACTTTGATATATTTTTTGAACAAAAAAAAGAGACATTCAGTACTAGTCTACACCATGATCCATGGCGGTAATACTTGGTATTACATAAGATCATACCACGTGGTACGAAAGTGTACCATGGTGGTATGAGCATACCATAGTGTAGGATGGTTGAATGTGATAGTATGAATATACGAACTCTTATTTACCACATTCATCATTGTATACCACCAATTATACCGCCCATATACTAGGGTGGTATGAGGTGGTAGATTTTGGTCTTGTATTTTTCCCCACAAATTTGTAGATCTAATAGATCAAGAAGATTTCGTTCCTTCAATGCAAAAAATTTCAAAATCTGAATTAAAAACGAAGGTGTTACCAAGGTGGTAACGAGCAGTATAAGTGGTATGGAATTTTATATTCTCAAAATATGTTGAAAATGGATATCATTTGTATATCACAACGGACTCGTTCCATCTCTGTCAAAAAGCTGAAATCGAAGTTTGAAAAAAATAAGAATCAATTAAGATAACTAGAAAAAATAAAAAGTCATTAATTAATCCTCATCTCTTAGATCTAGACTTTTTTGCCCCTACTCAAATTTAAGAGTCCAAATCTAATTATGGTACCTTTCTTATACCACATCTTAAACAATAACCTCAAACCAAAAGAATATGTCTTGCAAAAAGTGGCCCTAAAAAAATTAATAACAATTAAGCAGGCGAGTTTATACCTTAACATCTAGCTACACAAACATCTTCCATATCTCTATCTCAAAGTTTGTAATTCTAAACACTAACCTACTTGATTAATTCCATTATGTGTAATACAACAAATTCAAGGGCTAATACCACTAAGAAAGCCGAACTATCAAGAAAGTACCATTTGTATCTCAAACTATTCAATATAACATTTATGTCCCGACGTATGATAGTTATGTCTCATTTGTATCCTGATAATTTTGTTGACCGTTATAGATAACGGTTGACCAGATGGTGGTAAACTGAATGTTGACTTTTGTTGACTTGGCAAAAACGTGAAAGCCATGTCATTGACACCTAAGTTTTTTTAATTCAAAATTAAATGGAAACTGAAATTAAGAAATTCAAAAAAATATGTAAATTAAAAACAAAATAGACGACATGTCCAGGCTCCGCTGTCGAAAAACAAAATTGCGGCTTCCGCCACTAGAATAGGAATTCTGACTTCCTCACCAATCTCCGGCAGGCTAGTAAGCCTCAAACTTCCTCATTAATCTTCGGCTAACTCGCTCTAATCGACGTCGTCTTCTCCGGCACCACTCCTAGCTCCAATCGACGTCTTCTCCAGACGTTCCCAACTTGCTAGTCTCTTGCTCCGCTTCTCCGGAGCCGAATTCTCACTATGTTCGTCTCTCTCTCTCTCACACACACACACACATGCACACACACAGAGAGTAATGGGTCCTCGTAAGCCATTAATGGCGCCCAAAAATAAAATCCCAAAATTTTGCCCAAAACTCAAATCCCTAATTTTCAGTTCGTCAAAAACCATGGTACCAAATTCATTGGCGAATGACGATGATTCGCACCGAGAAAATCAGGATTCCTCGGCCGCCTCCGAGAAATACATCAGTTTTCATTTTTAATTTGGGTCATGAGACGACTCTCTCTCGACCAACAACTAGACCTCCTCGTTGGCTTTGTCTTGACATCGATGAGCCTGTGGACATCAATAATTACTTCACGCACCTAAAACTATCATGTACATTGATGTTATGCAAATACCTTCATGATATAAATTTATACCATGATCATTCACAACTAATACTATGCTGGTATAGGTTGAATTCAATGGATAAAGCTTTGGCTCAGATGACTATCCCCCCTAGTCCTGTGTTGATTCAATGACGTGATACTCTAGTATGGATCAAAGCTACTCAGGAGTCCTTATTCGAGTTTTCCTAACCCGCCTAATTGCTCTATCCGAAGATGCATACCAAACTACCAGATTAGGCAATTAAGGCAACTAAATCCACTCCCTTGGGCGATGACTCGAAATGGAGTAAAGAAACGTATCACCCTCGTTCATGGCCCCCTTACAATGATTGAATAATGCCATAAATTACCTGAAGGAGATCTTCTCTTACCTAGATTAATAGGACCCATAATTGAGAGAATTGATCAAGGAACTTCAATTATCATGATAAATATTCTATCAATATATGAACAATCATGGCAATCACAACATAGAGTTCACGAATCACAAAACTACAACATCCTAGACTAGGGTTCACATTATCCATGTTAATGAAAATTCTACTACATGCCTAGAGAAAGAATTAGAACTATGAGGAAGGAAAAACCCCATGAAAACGATGAATCCCCTTCTTCCTAGTTGTTTGGGATGGTATAGAAGATGAAATCTAACCTCCTTTGATCTTGGGTAGCTCAAACTTAACTTATATCTTCATAGGTTCATTGCTTTCTCTCTAGAGTGAAGAAGAAGATCAATCACTCTCTCTAAAACTCCTTTTTTTCTTGAAATCTGCTCTCTCTTCATATTTATATTCGAAGTGCAATCTTTACGGCCACGTATCACGATCGTTATGTGTGTCGTGAAACCATGATGTCAACATAAAATGCACCATTTCATTTACACACTTCACGATTCCTTGCAATCTTCGCACCCTGCGCCCGTGATGTGTGCAGTGCCCAGGAGACGTCCAAATGCTCCTGGAGAGTTACAAGCTTCACGGTTTGGTGGTAATCTTCATGATTGTTGCCTGTGAACATATTCTCTGAATCTTGATCCATGCAATTTCCATCACTTTGTCCATTTTTTGCTCCTTTCGTTCGAATTTCAATCCTTTCGCCCATTTCACCTGCTAGAACCTAAAACATACTAAACTATCACAAAACCTAGCATAAAATGACTCCAATGACAATGCTACATAAGTCAAACAACAAAGATAAAGAGGTATAAATGTGTATAAAATGGCTCGAATCAAGGAGTATGGTGGAACATTCCCCTCAGCGTTAGGCAGCTTGGCTACCACTTTTTAGTGGTGGTATTATATCAATCATAACAATACACCGTTTAAAACATTGTATGGCTACTCTCTCACCCAATTTGCACTTCATGACCCTCTTTATACTTCTGTAGTAGTGGTAGTAGTGGTAGTGTTAGAAGACCTGTGAGCTGAAACGTAAAGAACAATAGGTTTACGTGGTTTCCAGTATTGCAGAGAGCAATACCGACTAGTCCACGGGGTAACGGAGTCTCTTATTCAGCTTAATGATCAACGATGGAGTACAAGGGGAATATATACAACCTAAACCCTAATCCATGCTCTCAACAGGCTACGTATGCATGGAATAATGGGCTAGGGAACCGAGCTTATGTACATAACTGGGCCGAGCCCTATATACACTAACAGCCTCCCCCAAATTGATGCCGATCACGAAGCATCAATTTGCCCGAAAGATACCAATGACGACTGGTGGGAAGAGACTTCGTGAGGAGGTCAGCAATCTGCTCCTCTGACGCCACGTAGTGCACCCGTAAAACACCATCACGAACCAAATCCCGGACATAATGAACATGAAGCTCAATATGTTTGGTTCGCTCATGCATGACAGGATTTACCGCAATCTGGATAGCACTGGTGTTATCTACGAACAAATCCACAGGGGAAGAGCACGACACACCAAAATCAGTCAAGAGACGTTGAAGCCAGATCACCTCGGAAGCCACCTCGGACATAGCCCGGTACTCAGCCTCAGTAGAGGACTTAGAAACCCGATCCTGCTTCTTACAGCGCCAGGAGATGAACGAAGAGCCAAAACGGACACACCAGCCAGAGGTCGAACGACGAGTGTCAATACACCCAGCAAAATCCGAGTCGGAGAAGGCCTGAAGATCAAGCGGCCCCTGGGAGGGGAAGAACAAGCCAACATCGAGAGTGCCCTGTAGATAGCGGAGGATCCGATGAACTGCAGCCAAGTGATCCTGACACGGAGCAGCCATAAACTGACTGACGATCTGAACGGCATAAGAGATATCCGGGCGGGTGGCAGCCAAGTAAATTAAGCTACCAACAACACTCCGATAAGCTGACCCATCAACCAATGGAGAACCAGAGTCCCGATGGAGCTTAAGATTGAGCTCCATGGGTGTACGAACAGGACGACAGGAATCAAACTGGTGATCGGAGAGGAGGTCTTTGATGTACTTAGTCTGATGCAGAAGAATTCCCTGGGTAGAACGTGTAACCTCCAATCCCAAAAAGTACTGTAAATTCCCCAAATCCTTCAAATTAAAAGCTGCCTGCATACCCTGCTTCAGAGACTCAATACCTGCGGCATCATCCCCAGTAACCACCATGTCATCAACATAAAGCAAAAGAACGACAATGCCTGTGGACGAAGTCTTCGTGAATAGGGACGGGTCATTAAGACTCTGACGAAGCCCCAAAGCAAGAATGGTCGTCTGAAACTTCTCAAACCAGGCACGAGGTGCCTGCTTGAGTCCATAGAGCGAGCGGTGAAGGAGACAAACCTGACCCGGTAAAGCATACTTATACCCGGGAGGAGGTTCCATATAGACAACCTCCTTCAAATCCCCGTGAAGAAAAGCATTCTTCACGTCAAACTGATAGAGAGGCCAATCACGAGCAGCTGCAACAGCTAACAGAGTCCGAACAGTAGGCATCTTCGCAACCGGGGCAAAGGTCTCGTCGTAGTCCACACCGTGTTCCTGAGTAAAGCCCTGAGCCACGACCCGGGCTTTATGTCGTTCGATCGAGCCATCAGGGAGAACCTTGATGTTGTACACCCACTTACTGCCAACTATAGGAACTGGTGGAGGTGGACGGTCAACAACAGTCCACGTACCATTTGCATGTAATGCATCTATCTCCACGTCCATAGCATTATCCCATACGGGATTTCCATGTGCTTGCTTATAACGGGTAGGTATCATCACAGAGTCAACTCCATAGGCATGATAGTCCTGAAAACGGAGAGGTGGCTGGCCCAACGTGGAACGCGACGAACGACGAGGAACTGGCGGAGCAACTGGGGACTCAGCCGCGGAACTAGACGCCGCGGAGGGGGCAGCAGAGCTGGAACCAGTCGAGGCTCCAGGATCCGAAGCTGCTGTAGTGCTGGGCGACGAGGAGGAGCCGGAAGTCGCCGAGGGAGTCGCCGGAGGAGACAGGTCAGGCGAGTCAGGTGGATCAACGTGGGGAGGGTCACCCGCGGGGTCATCATCTTCTTCAGGAAAAATGGGTAGCTGAGACTCGGTTGACAAAAATGACAGGGAAGGACTACTAGACTTGGAAAAGAAGGGAAACTGCTCAAAAAAGGCGACATTACACGTAATCCTAATACGTTTTAGGACCGGATCATAGCATAGGTACCCTTTATGAACATCACTGTAACCCAGGAAGGCACATCGAACAGTTTTAGAAGACAACTTAGGACGCTCTTTCTTAGACAGGAGAACAAAACAAGTACACCCAAAAACCCTAAGACGAGAGTAATCAGGATGAGACGAATACAACGCAAAATGAGGACTCTTTTGACTCAGGACAGGAGTGATCTGATAATTTATGAGACGAACAGCTGTAGCAACAGCCTCCGGCCAAAATGACACCGGGACATGAGAAGCCAACAAGAGAGCCCTCGTAAGATCAAGAACATGTCTATTTTTCCTTTCAACCAGACCGTTCTGCTGAGATACACCAGGACATGATTTTTGACTCAAGATGCCAAGGGACCGATAAAGATCACGCAACGGATGGGAACTGAATTCCCCGCCTGGGTCAGACCGAACAATCTTGACAGGGCGCTCAAACTGAGTTCGGATCATGTTCAGGAATTCCGAAGCAGCAGCAAGCAAGTCAGATTTCAGGCGAAGGAAATATACCCAAGTAAACCGGGTGACGTGATCAACAAACAAGGCAAAATAGCGAAAACCATGTCGTGAAACAACTTGGGATGGTCCCCACAAATCAGTGTGTATAAGATGAAATGGTTCAGAAATCACAGTCGTACTGGAGGGAAAAGGAATACTAGTGATCTTGGCCTCAATACAACTCGTACATAAATGTGAAGCAACACCATTCATCTTATTTTTTCCAAGAAGATCTTGTTTAAACATAGCCAAAAGACGAGCAGAGTTGGGATGACCCAAACGAGCATGCCACAAATCCCATACATTATCAGACCGACTTGACAAAGAAGAAGACACAGGGACAGAAACCGAATCACTAGACACCGACGAAACTACTGGACTAGAAGGACTACTGACAAGGGGTAAACTAACTGATGATGGTGTTGATGACCCCGTACTCGAGAGCTCCTCGAGATGAAAGACCCGCCCCTTTTTACTCCCTCGCCCGATCTGCCTCCCCGTCTTCGTGTCCTGTATAACACAACCAGAGGGACCAAACAAAACGGATAAACCTTGTTCTGTAAGCTGGCCCACCGAAACCAAATTGGGAACTAAAGCAGGAACATGTAACGTATTTGGCAGCTGCATACATGAATTACTAATACTCCCAACACCATTAACCTTTAAACTTTGGCCATTTGCAACATGTAAAGCCATATCATGGATAGGAACTAGGTTTCGGATATTGGTAGCATCACGGGTCATGTGGTTGAAACAAGCTGAATCAATCAACCAAGGTTTAGGCGTACCTGTCATTTGTAGGGCAGCAAAGGAACTACTAATAGCACCAGGCAGAGAGCGCTGGAGGGCAGCACTCACAAGCTGCTCCACAGCGGCAGCATTCATTGCCGACGTCGAGGACTCAGCAACACCAGGAGTAGCATAGACTGGACGTTGCTCCACAACGGCTCGTTCCGTCGACGCCGAGCGTGGGTCGTTGGCGCGCGCGGCAGTCCTTTGAGCAGACTTGCAATCCAGCACAATGTGACCACTTCTTTTGCAGTAGACACAGAAGTTCTTACGACGGCAATGCTTCTGATAATGCCCTTTTTCGTGGCAATGATGGCATTCAACATCAGCAGCAGCGACCCGCCGTTGAAATTGGGGCTTCTGCACAGCAAAAACGGAGGACGACGCAGTCGTCGTATCATGATGAACAGCCGCGGCAATCACCATCTCGCCTTCCCCCGGACGGATGTCAAGTTGGGCCTGGGTGCGAAGGCGAATTTCCTCACGTACAAGCAGACCGAGAATCCCTTCAAGCTTCAAATCGTCGCGGTTCAGCAACGTGGAACGAACCGCCTCAAACTCCGGGCGGAGTTTCATGAGGAACTGGCAAAGACGAGTGTGTTGGCGTTCCTCCATGACCTCGGCAGAGGCTTCCTTGGACCGCAGCGACGCTGTCAACAGGTCCTGCTCAATCCACAATTCCTGCGCAGCACTAAAATAGGACGCAACGTCCTTGTTTCCTTGCTCCAGCCTGCCTAATTCGATTTGGAGTTCGAACTGGCGAGCAGTGTTCACCGTGGAGTAGGTAGAAGCGAGATGAGCCCACATACCATGAGAGGTCGAGTGCATACGCAGCCCTAGAGGGATCATCGGATCAACGGAGCCGAGCAGCCAGGAACGAATCCGGGCATCACTCTGATTCCAGCGAGCGATCTCTTGCGCCGTAGCTGGCGCCGTTGGCTTCTGGATCGTGCCATCAAGAATCTCCAGCAAGCCATGGCCTTCAATGAAGACCCGAAACTGAAATTCCCATAGTGCGTAGTTCTTGTGCGTCAATCGAACGGAGAGCCTCTGTGAATCCATAGCCGTAAGCTCTGATACCATGTTAGAAGACCTGTGAGCTGAAACGTAAAGAACAATAGGTTTACGTGGTTTCCAGTATTGCAGAGAGCAATACCGACTAGTCCACGGGGTAACGGAGTCTCTTATTCAGCTTAATGATCAAC
The DNA here is from genome assembly GCA_946122785.1 of Linum tenue. Taxonomy (NCBI): domain Eukaryota; kingdom Viridiplantae; phylum Streptophyta; class Magnoliopsida; order Malpighiales; family Linaceae; genus Linum; species Linum tenue. Next base: position 49,311,398 of record CAMGYJ010000007.1, on the reverse strand, counting down.
GATGGAGTACAAGGGGAATATATACAACCTAAACCCTAATCCATGCTCTCAACAGGCTACGTATGCATGGAATAATGGGCTAGGGAACCGAGCTTATGTACATAACTGGGCCGAGCCCTATATACACTAACAGGTAGTAGTAGTAGTAGTAACATATAACCTCCATCAGTAGCAACGCCTTATCGGTATAATTAGGGACAAATTGGATATGGCTCCAAATTGACAAAAGGATATGGATGATAGTCATCATACTAAAAGAGATTTCAAGGTGGGGGATTTGTCTCCTACGTTCTATGCAATGCAGTTAAAAGCACGATTCTACCTAGAAGCGGAAAATGGGTAAAATCGTAAAACGTAGAATTAAAGCGTAAAAGCGTAAGTTTTTTACGCACGCTCTAAAATAGCTAAAATATGTTAAGTACAACATATAGTATGTAAAATGTGAGTGTGTAGATTTTAGATAAGTGAATAACTACATGAAATTCATAATTAAAATGTAATATCTAACACATAAACTAATTTGTGTTGACTCAAAAGTAGAGAAAACTCATCACATCTTAATAATAAGCTCATAAATGTAGATCGTAACCCATAAACGAGCTTGAGAATCCAAATTCTCATAAGCTGGTTTGAGTTTACATAATTACATAAGATCAATTACCAATAAACTGTTATCGTAACCCAGGCAAGAGCCACATGTGAAGATTAAGGGAGAAGACTGATAGAAGGTCAGCGGCTGTTGAGAATACCATTAGGTGTCTTTTCAACCTAATGTGAAGCCCCTATCTCGACACTAGTTGTAGAACGAGAGATGAATCATGTTTTCCTTTTTTTTTTATTTTTTGCTGATATGTTTCCAAAATTACATCATTTTGGGCCAATTAGTACATTTTTATGAGATGATCAAAATCGTATAAAAACGCTTCAGAATCGCGATTTTACTGATTTTACCCGTGTTTTTACCAGTTTTTGTGACTAAGCGAATTTAGGTAGAAACTGAAACGTTTTGGTGACTTGGATACGTAAAAACGTAAGTTTTTACGTTTTAATGCGCGATTTTGACTGCACTGGTTCTATGGACCCTTTTCAATCTTAAAGAAGGTTCGTGTTGTGGCCTATCACATGCAGCTTTCTGCTGGTTCTGCTATTTATCCAGTGCTCCATATTTCACTGCTGAAATGTACGGCAGGAAATCAATTAGTCACTCAATTACGGGAATGACATGTTTCCAGTTATTTTGTAATTCAAATACCACATCAGAAATACTCGGGGATCAATGATGTGACCCAGCCCTCCCGATTCGAACTTGTGCGATTCACCACACTAACAAAAACCTGATCGGTTTAACCATATGTACTCAAACCAACCGTGTGATACACATTTTCCACCAATATATGTGTACGTTACGAATTCGATCAAGGGTAGGTGGTTCTCTGCTCCAACCTACCGACCCATATGCGGAAAGGTACGTAACCCTGGCTGAGTCCTGACCATGGAAACCGAGAGAGGGCCCCTGCCCTGCCCTGGAAAAAAAGGGAGACATCATCGATCTCACTCAGGCTCAGCTGCTGCGTTTTGTTCGGTTTTGCGAGGCGATGATCCTATGCAGCCATAAACCGGAATCTATTGGGAAGTTGATTCTGTCTCCTTCCCTTTGGCCATTTACCAACCCCCTTTTTCCCTCAGATACTAAATTGATACTACTTCCTAATTTAAACACGTAAAATAATCATCAAAAAAATAATTTTTTTTCCATGATGGCGGCCCGCTACAGTTTATAAACATACTATATATACTCCAACCCCTCTCTTCTCTTCTTCCTCCCCCGGCAAAAGAAAGTAAACCAACGGCCACTCACCATTTCTCAAACCATGTCTTCTCTTCTTCACTCTGCTGCCGCTTCCTCCTCCGCCGCCGCCACCAAACTTCCCGTACCGGCATCCTCCTTCTTCCGACCCGTGTTTTTGCCTACCGGTGAGTGCTGTAAATTACGTCAATTAGTTTATATATGGCAAAGACTATCGTACGTTTGGTGTAGGCTATTATTTATCGGGAAGGCGCCTGCCGTACTTTTTGTTTCACCTTCCGACCGGGAAAGAAAGAAGATCGGGGTTTTTTTTAATATTAATATAAACATAAATATAAATGGATGAATAAATAAAGAAACGGCATTTCCAAAGTGGTCAATCTGATGGTTTGAGTGAAGGGTGATTCGGATTTTCCCCACCTTTTCTTCTGTCGCCGTGTTGCAAGCAACTAGTGGGAATGCCACGGAGATCGAATAGACAGCTTTCTCTTCCTCTTTCTTTTTTATTCTCTTATGTTTTCCAATTTTCATTTCTGCCAATGAGGGAGAAAGAAGGAGAAGACGTGACTGTTCTTTCTTCATCATTGGCTTCTTTAATTTCAACCTCTTTTTTTTTCGTTGAATAATTTCAACCATTTTTTAATTAGACTGTTTTTAACTTTTTAACCATTTCAAGCAATATGACTATTGGCTCCACCGTACACCCTGTAAAAAAAATATTTTAAAAAAAGCTCTTTGATTCGTTTCAGATGGTCGTGCATAGTGGCGGACCCAAAAAATAAATTAAATCATAATAATTTTTAAATAATTAATGAAAATTAAATAATTCTTATATAAGAAAATATCTGAATCATACGAGTTGATAAAAATATTGTAAAATATAATTGGAGTCTACACTGCTCAAAAAATTGTCTTTGCATATTCTACTTAAATCATTCACGAACTGATCACATATTTGATTTTTACACTTATTCTTGATGTAACCCAAAGCTGAAAAGACTATGTCAACACTTGTCGTACAACAGTATTAAAATAATTTGTTTAATTATTAGGTTTTGAAAATAATTAGAGATAGGGAATGTCATTGTACTATTACACAGTGTTTAAAATCGAACAACAAATGAGTTGTAGTCTAAAAAAAATTATTTTTATTAATAATAATAGTATCCTAGGTTTGAATTACTCAAACTACAACTTATATTCCTATAAACAAACTAAAAGATAAGAGTAGGATAATCATTTTTTCAAATTTTAGGCATGTCCCCGACTATCAATTATAATTTTTTTGTCCATACGTAATTTACCACCGTGGTTGAATAATCGTTTTCCCAAAATTTAGAGGTGTGCCGGGACAACCCCAATGACCCGTGCGTCCGCCCCTGGTCATGAATTAAGTTTTAATAAAAATCTCAACATGTAAATAATTTCTTCCAAATATTTTATCAATCCAAAGTTTCATAGACAAACAATTTTTGCATTTATTTTCTTCCTCTTTGAACCTTAGACATACACATTATTATATTTGTCCATTTACAACTTACAAAGTATGAAAAAGATATATAGCTTATGTATGGGGATTAACCATGACAAAATGTTATAACATTGATTAATACAATGTGCTAAAAATTTGAAATCAACAATTTCATTGAGAATTTTCGTAAAAGAAAAAATAATTCCATTGGGAAAGGTGTTAAATTTGTTTCTTCGATTTGATCCTTATATTATTAGAGTATGGGTAGTACGAGTAGTATTATGTTATACTGCGAGTACTGTTATGTAATTGGTCAGAGTTATATTCCTTATAAGAGTCGTATTAGTGTTAGGGTTATTATAAAAATCCGTCTATGTACTCTATATAAACCCTATATAGTATCAATAATAATAAGACATAACAGTTTCCACCATATTCTGATTTCCCAACACATATTACTACAGGCCTATGGTTGAACGGAGTTTTTTTTAAGGAAAAGAAGCTTCATTCTGATACTCGCGGGAGATGCAGTGCCATATCCAAATCTCGTATCCAAGGTGAATATGTCATTTATTTTTCTTTCACTTTCCTAGAAAAACCAACTACATGAATATGAGAAGTGACCATCTTATATTCCTAATTATTATATTCTCCTTTTTGGTTTTGCTCTTTCACAAACTAGCAATGACTCCATATATGTACAACGACCATAGCATTAACTTTTTTTTATATTTGTCCTGAAATATAAACCTATCAACATTCGCCGATTTGTTGGACCCCAATTCTTATGTTGTTTCTTTTTTTATTTCCTAAACATGGAAAAGATTACGAAGCCGACGTGTTTCAGCAAAATGGTTTGCCGGTCATAAAGTGGCAGGACGTTGTGGAAGATGACATGGAACACGAAACTCTCAAGGTGGATATATAAAAATTATTTCTGAACTCTTTTAATTCTTTAAATTAACTCCTTATTACTGTTCTTATTTAATTTGGATGCACTATACTGATCATGATGACTTTTAATATGGCAATGTCTAAATTTTTAAAATAAAATTCTAAAAGGTGTCGATATCAAAGGACATAAAGAAACGAATCAATACGATCAAAACCATGTTGAGCACCATGGAAGACGGAGAGATCAACGTCTCGGCATACGACACGGCCTGGGTAGCTCTGGTTAAAAACATCGACGGAAGTGACCGCCCGCAGTTCCCAGAAAGCCTCGAGTGGATCTCCGACAATCAGCTCCCCGACGGCTCGTGGGGAGACGCCCTCATTTTTCAGGCTCACGATCGCATCCTCAACACCCTGGGCTGCGTCATCGCTCTCACCTCCTGGAATTTACACCCCGACAAATGCGCAAAAGGTACTTGCTCTTTTTTTCTCATTTCATTAATGAATATCAAAACCGAGCATACAAAAAAACACATTTTAGCTCGTGTTATGTGTGTCAACGAACTGGATTTCCTATAAACGATAAGAGATTTTTTTTTTTTTTTGTGTGTGGGGTGTGTGGTGGGCTATATTAACTGATGATATGTGGACAAAAAGATAGAAACACACCGCCCATGTGATACTCTACCAGCTGCTGGGTAGTCGTAATCCGAATGAGTGACGGATTTTGACTCTATTGTATCTTCTGTTGATGTGGTGTAACGTACGATGATTGAAGAATGAATAATTAAATTTTGTGGGGGACCATGCAGGGATGAAGTTCTTCAACGAGAACCTGAGGAAGCTGGAAGACGAGAACATGGAGCACATGCCCATCGGCTTCGAAGTTGCTTTCCCTTCCCTCCTCGAGCTCGCACGCCGCTTGGACCTCGACGTCGCCAACCATTCCCCTGTCCTCCAGCAGATTTACGCCGCCAGAAACCTCAAGCTCAAAAAGTATATTTTTTTTAACCTTTTAATGAAATAATTAATTACCCCAATGGGAAAAAGTGGGGGACCAATTTTGTTTTTTTTTTTTTTTTTTGTGAACAGAATCCCAAAGGAAATACTGCACACTGTTCCAACGACACTACTCCATAGCTTGGAAGGAATGGGCGAGCTGGATTGGGGAAGGCTTCTGAAACTGCAGTGTGAAGATGGGTCTTTCCTCTTCTCCCCTGCCTCCACTGCCTACGCACTCTCCCAGACCAACGACCAAAAGAGCTTGGGATACCTTAGTAAAATCGTCCACAAGTTCAGGGGAGGAGGTAAAAATCAGTTTTTTTTACCTATTCATTTTCGGTTTTGCTTTTCCTTGATTTTTTTAACCGTACCATTTAATTCCGTTTTTTTTTTTGGGTGTTATGGTCAGTCCCAAATGTTTACCCGGTGGATCTGTTTGAGAACATATGGGCCGTTGATCGGATGCAACGCTTGGGAATTTCAAGATACTTCCAACCTGAGATAACCAAGTGTGTGGACTACATTGAAAAGTTAGTTTTAATTTTTGTCTTTATTTATTTTTTTATTTTTATTTTTTTGGGTCTGGATGGGATAACAAGAAGTGCTTTGTTTAACCTTTGCGTTTCTTTCTTTACCTTGTTTCAGGCACTGGGATCAGAAGGGGATTTGTTGGGCCAGGAACTCTGAGGTCCACGACATTGATGACACTGCCATGGGATTCAGGATCTTGAGAACCCACGGCCGTCAAGTTTCTCCTGGTAATTATTATGAATTTTCAACTTTAAAGTTTAGTTTAAAAAAGACTTCTTGAAGAATTTTGGTTAAAATTTTGTTTTTTTTCCTTTTTCGTTGTGTTTTTGGCAGATGTGTTCAAGTACTTTGAGAAAGATGGGGAATTCTTCTGCTTTGCTGGACAATCAAATCAGGCAATTACGGGACTATTCAACTTGTACAGAGCGTCTCAAGTGTTGTTTCCGGGAGAGGAAATCCTAGAGAACGCTAAAGAATACGCCTACAAGTTTCTAAGAGAGAAGCAAGCATCAAATGAGCTTCTCGACAAATGGATCATTACCAAGGACTTGCCGGGAGAGGTACTTCACTGCCATGACCATGGGATTGGATTATTTCCCACTTAACAGGAGAAGATGAAGAAGAAAAAATAGCATTTACCACTTCATAGATGAAGGGAAAAATAACATTCAGGTTTTGTTAGGTGGGATTAGCATTGGACGTGCCGTACTATGCTAGCTTGCCCCGAGTGGAGAGCAGATTCTTCATCCAACAGTACGGCGGGGAGGAAGATGTCTGGATTGGAAAGACTCTCTACAGGTCACCATCTTTGACTTTGCAACCCTCTACTATAATATTTCTTAATTAATTAATTAATTAGAATGACGTAACATATGATACTGCTAATTATATTTAATTATAGCTATACTGACATGGTTAAAGCTGTCGCAATATATTTGCTACTAATCACGGGAACGGGTCACAGTCAAATTTGGCACCTAGTTAATTATTATAATAATAGATATGTCTTGAAGTATGCCACTTAATCTTTCCAGTCCATTCGTCCAATTTTTACTCTACTTGTCTAGATGAGGTATTTGAGTGAATTATTTGGGTCCAAATAACTTTGTCGTTTGGCAGCATTTTATTCAAATAAGTTATTTGGGTTGTGAGTTATTATTCCAAAATAACTCGTTTTTGTCTCTCTGCTTTTTTCAAATACCACATGTAATACTTTAATCTAATTATCACTAAAATACATGCAAATACCAAATGAACGTTATTTTACAGGATGCCCCTTGTGAACAACAACGATTATTTGGAGCTGGCCAAGATTGACTACAACGATTGTCAAGCAATGCATCGCGTGGAATGGGACAACCTTCAAAAGTAAGTTTAGTGATCGGTTTTTACTTTTACTTTTTTTTTCACAGAGAGGGAAATAAGTAAAAGTCTAGTGTCAAGAATAACAACAAGGTGTTTTCCCTTGTTTTTTTTTTTTTTTTTTGGTGGATGGATAGGTGGTACGAGGAAAGTGGAGTGGGGAAATGCGGGGTGAGCAAGAGAAGCCTTCTGTACGGCTACTACCTGGCGGCGGCCACCGTGTTCGAACAAGACCGCCCACAGGAACGACTGGCATGGGCCAAAACCACCGTGCTCCTCCACGCCGTCCGCTCTCACTTCCGCCGCCGCAGCAACGACGATTCCAGCCACCAGCGGGCTGCCTTTGTCCACGAGTTCGCCCACGGAATTGGCGTCGTCAGCGGCAGGAGATGGAGCGAGGAGAAGAAACGACAGGAGCTGGTCAAGTTGGTGTTGGTAACACTAAACCACATCTCGCTCGACGCCCTGGTCGCTCATGGTCGGGACATTGGTCACTCCTTGCGCCACTCTGTGAGTTCCCCAAACCGACCATTTTAAGATTAAAAAAAAAAAAGTAAAATTACTCCGAAAAAGTTGCATAAAATTAAAGGATAAAGAAATTCTTTTTAGTGATAATGGCGAATGTCGCTATGAGGAGTATTTGACAAAGTAAGAAAAACGAAGAATAGAAAGCACAAGAAATACGATTTACGTGGTTTACTAATACCATGTGTGTTAGCTAGCTAGCTAGTCCACGCTACACGGGCATGAGAGAGCCAGTTTTACTATATTTTATGAGACTTAATTCGTGACTTCCAGTCATAGCGTTGTTAGTCTGATTCAAGTCCTCTCAACAGTTTTGCTGTGTAGTGTGACTTATTGACTTAATTGTGTATACTTGCTTGTTTGTTTGTTGTTGGGATGATTGCAGTGGGAAGAGTGGTTGGCGAAATGGGAAGAGGAAGGAGACGAGGGAATTGGGGAGGCAGAGTTGCTCGTCAACACACTCAGCCTGGCTTCTGGCCGTTTGAGCTCCGAAGAGTTGTTAGCCGATAAGGACGATCCTCTGTACCAAAAGCTGGCCGAGATCACCAACCGAGTTTGCCATCAGCTTGCCCATTTCCGCAATGCAAAGGTCACTTTCTGCTTTTTTGTCCTTATTTCTATGTTAGCATGATTCCAAACTCACCAACTTAATCCCACAAAAAGTGATGAATATGGGCAAAACTAGCAGAAAGAGGTGTTCAGAAGTCAGAACAATGGAACTTTCCACTTTCATCCCAAACAGGGGTTTTTTTTTCTTGAAAATTTTCAGACGGCAAACCCCATCAAACAAATCCAATGGCTGACCTATCTCATCTTAATTTATGATCAGTATTCTCTAAAGGGAGAGACATAACCAAGTTGATTGAACATCTCTAATGGCTAGATTAGCTACTACTGTTGTCAATGGGTTCTGACAATGTTCCCAAACTAAGTCTTGCCCCCCACTGCATTCCATGTTTCAGCTTGATTCAGTCACAGTGGCAAACAATTAATGGACAAAGTTGATAAATATGTTGTTTACCACTTAAACCTTCAGCTAGGGTGATATAAATTATATTACAAGAACTGACACTAATGGTGTTTCATTTCTACTCTTGGGGGTAAATGCTGTGAACAGGAAGGGGAAAGTAATCACAGCAGCCTCCCGACGACAACCCCAGAAATAGAGAGTGGAATGCAGGAACTGGTGCGTATGGTGACACAGAATGATGAAGGGATCAAATCCAGTCAAATGAATAAGCAGAGATTCCTGGATGTAGCCAAGACATTCTACTACTCTGCTGTTGTTGACCCAGGAACCATCAATCACCACATTGCCAAAGTGCTCTTTGAGAGAGTGTGCTAGCAAAAACAACAGCTGCAGGTCCATTGTGCATATCTCTCTCTCTCTCACACACAAGTTCTGGGAAATCTCAGTTTATAAGTTCATTCAGATTCCTGTTTGTAATCAACAGCCATCATTTTGGTTAACTTGGAAACAAAGTACTAATATAGATAGTGAGTTCTACGGTATCTGGGGTGAAATTCAGAGTACGGCATACCTTGAGTATGAAAACACTATACAGATCTTGAATTGACTGATCTTTCAGACATGATACTATACTCTAACTCTTAAAGATAAAAAAAAATATGTCTTAATTCTCTAAATCTTATACCCCAATATCAATTTTATTAGAAACAATAATTGACGGTTATGATTCGTCAAAAATATAGGCAAAAAAATGAATGCACCATTTTAGGGTTTATAGTTTATGATTTAGATAATTAGTATCTAGAGTTCACTCATTAAGGGTTAGGGTATAGTGTCAAGCCCAAAAAATTCTGCTAATTTGAGGTCTAGATAGCATTTTCTTACTCAAGATATGTGATAACCTAAATTTTACTTGGGTAACGTAGAAGCCACCATATATATAGTCCCGAGGGGAGCATGAAAGAAAAGGTCTCATGTGTCCCCTTTGTAAGTGACACTTAATACCCTCAAACTTCTATTCCTTAACGCAGATATTATTATTATTATTATTATTATTTATAACTCATATGGAACTTCAAATTAGAGAGAGGTGGTGTCTTTACGGTACCGTTTTAACTGAGAAAAAGAAAAATAGGGGGTCTTTCCAGCCACACTTCTGTCTCCTCCATACGACATCGTACACGAGCCATTTGGTGAGCACATTCATTTGCTCGTCGTCCCCAGAAACGCCATTTAACTTCTCCCCTCTCTTCCACCAGAAGTCTGATCTCTCTGCAAACAGTATCGATCTCCATTTCTGAATCATCATTCCCCAGCAATTTATCAATTAGGGTTTTGCAATCCGATTCCATCAATAGCGAGCTGAATCCGTTGTTGAGGGCAAGACGCATCGCCCAAAGCATGGCCTAGGCTTCTGCGATTTCTGGTGTCCAGGAAGTTCGAGCTCGGGAGATTGCCGCCATGTGGAAGATTCCTCCTCCATCCCGGATAATCAGTCTATAACCAGTTCCTCCATCGGCAAGAACAACAACATCAATGTTAACCTTGTAAGTACCTGCCAAAGGTTTCTCCCATTTGTAAGCTTGCTTTGGCCCTTAATTCGTATTTCCTTTAACATGAACTGCCGGAAATTCCTCAAGGTTAGTTCTCTGATCTAGCAATGATTTTCCATTCTTCAAGTTTGTGATTATTAAAGAGATGATTATTTCGCTCCTTCCATAAGAACGAGTGCCATAACAAATCCACACAATTCCTCTCCACTCGCCTTCTACGTAGTTTCACAGAGCCACTCCTCACAATTCTTATCCAAGCCCCAACTGAAAATTCTGCTAATAACTAGGCCTCCAAACCCTTCATGCCCAGTCACAGTCACGTGTAATGTGCTCTTGAGTTTCAACAAGGCCACAGAAAGGGCAACCGTCATCAGCATCCTTAATTCTTCTTGTTAGGTTTGCACCAATGGGCAAGATATTGCTTCCCCATCTCCATATGAAAACCCAAACTTTAGGTGGTAGGTTTAGTTGCCAGAGCTGCTTCCAGTTGATCGGTACATATCTCTCGCCCTCAACTTCTGATTTACTGTCCATACTGAGATAGTACGCAGATCTGACTGAGTATTTTCCTGACTTTTCCTTCTCCCAAATCTGTGTGTCTGGTCTGGGATGGGTTGGGATTGGTATTTGTTGAATGTTTTTCCTATCCTCTGGTGCAAAACAGCTTTGCAGAAGGTTGCTCTTCCAGCTTCCAGTTTCCGTATCAATCAAGGCTTCCACCTTAGCATTCCAATTCAGTCCAGTAACTGGGGAAGTAACTTTAGAGCCTTTCTTCTCTGATATCCATTTGTCCCACCAAATTATAACATGTTTACCATCTCCAATCCTCCACCTTGTCCCTTCTTTCACTAGGTTTTGTGTTGCTAACAGAGATCTCCAGATATAGCTTGGATTTGGCACCGTTGTTGCTTCTAGAATGAAACAATAGGGGTAATACTTTGCCTTCATGACTCTAGACACTAGGGAGGTAGGATTTTTTTGTATATTCCATACCTATCGTCCTAGAAGTGCTAGGTTAAAAGCGTGTAGATCCCTAAGCCCATTCCACCCTCATTATTTGGCCTGCATAATGTCTCCCAGCTCATCCCATGGATCCTCTTCTCCTCATGCTTCCTTCCCCACCAAAATCCAGCAATAAGAATTTGTATTTCATCAATGACTCCCTGAGGTATTAAGAAAACAGACATGGCATAGAGAGTTTGAGCTTGAGCCACAACTTAAATTAGAACCTCCTTTGTTGCTGCAAACATGACCTTGCTCTTCCAAGTCTTAACTTTCTTCCTCACTCTATCAATTAACTGGCTAAAGACTGCCTTTTTTGATCTGCCAATGACAGTAGGGAGTCCTAGGTACTTGTCATGGTGTATCACTTGTTTCATCCCCAATACCGTGGCCAATTCATTTCTCTGTTCTTCATGGATGTTTGCGCTAAAAGATAACTCAGATTTCTCCAAGCTCACTTGTTGTCCTAATTCCAACTCATAGTTCTCAAGTATTTGCCTTAGTTTCTCTTCTTCTTGCTTAGTATTTTCAAAAAAGAAAATACTATCATCTGCAAAAAAAACAAATGGGTTAGCTTAGGGCCATTTCTGCACACTTTAATTCCATGTATCTCCCCTCTTTCAACAGCTTGTTTTGTCAATGCTAATAAACCTTCAGCGCATAGGAGGAATAGATATGGTGATATTGGGTCTCCTTGGCGAATTCCTCCAGTTTAAGCATCATGGCCTCAAGGAAATTCCATTCCACATGGTCATAGGCCTTAGCAATATCCAATTTTGCGGCAACATATCCTTTTTTCCTTCTTTTCTGTTCTTCATAGCAAAGACACATTAAAAGGCCACCATAATGTTGTCTGAGATGTTTCTACCCGGTACAAAGGCACTCTGAGTTTCAGTGATGATGGAACTCATGACTAGTTTTGAACGATTTGCATGCACCTTTGAGAGAATCTTGTACATCACCTTACATAGACTGATAGGTTTGAATTCTTTGGGGCTTAATGGCTTCTTGTTTTGGGGATCATTGCTAAAAGAGTATGGTTGAGCCCTGCTGGCATTTCCCCTCCCTTTAATATTTTCTGCAATTCTGCTGTTACTGCAGGGCCTACAGTTTGCCAATTCCTCTGAAAGAATAAGGCCGATAATCCATCAGCACTAGGAACTTTGGTCGGAACCATCTTTTTCAAAGCATTCTAGATTTCAAGGTCAGTAAAAGGTTTAAGCAGCTCCTCGTTCATGCTCGCAGTGACTTTTGTCTCCACTGCATCTAACACCACATGGCTTTGTGTAGTGAGTCCAGATGTGAAAAGGGTCTTGAGGTACCCTACCATGCAATTCGTAACTGCCTCTTGACCTGTATTGACTGTCCCATCTGAATCCTGGAGTTCTTTAATCATGTTTCTCTTCTGTCTTTCAGTCGCTTTTCTGTGGAAAAAACTAGTGTTAAGATCCCCTCCTTTCAACCAATCTGTTCTCGCTCTTTGTTCCCACATTAGCTCTTCCTGGTGAACCAGCTCATTTAGTTCTCTTTTCAAAGCTTTTCTCTATAGAATAATGGTCTTGTTTTTCTTCCTTTTTGCAATGCTTACTGGTGCTGCCTCTGCTTTCCTTCTTCTGATGTTTCCAAACGTTTCTTTGCTCCAGCGGAGTAGGTTGTCTTTGCAGCTTCTGATCTTGTCTTCCATAGTTACAACATCATCTCTCCCCCAGGCTTCTTGGATAATGGTGCTACAGTCCTCATGAAGTTGCCAGAATGGCTCAAAAAGGAAATGCCATCCCCAACGTGGTTTCTCTTCCCTCGGGCTCAGTTCAATCTGCATAGGTAAATCATCTGAAACCCATCTTTCTAAGTGGTAAAATGCTGCCAAAGGGAACATTTCTTTCCAACTCTTATTCGCCACCATTCTATCAAGTCTCTCTTCCAAAAAATCTTCGTCTTCTCTACCATTATCCCACGTGAACGTATTTCCCTAGTAACCAAGGTCCTCCATTCCACATATATCTAGATTTTCCCGAAAAACATCCATGTTTTGGATATCTGGGGGTCTAGAGCCATTCTTTTCTTCATACCCGAGAACTTGATTAAACTCTCCACAAAGGAGCCAAGGCATTGTATGTTGGGAGTTGAGTCTTCCAAGGAGTTCCCATGTTTTCCTCTTATTTTCTTGTTCAGGCCATCCATAGATTCCTTTGAGCCTCCAGCCTCGTTTATTCTCCCCACCTTCCACTACTACATCAATATAATTTTGCTCAGGTTTGAGTACTCAAACTTGTATTTCTTCTTTCCAAAGCATTAGTAGTCATTCTGCTCGCCCAATGGATCCTACCCCTTTTCCTTTTTTCCAACCTAAATCCTTCATTGTTATTTCCCATTCCTTTTCCTTTCTTTTAGTCTCCATCAAGAAAACTATGTTGGGGTCTTTTTCTCTGAGCTGCTCTACAACTCTCATAACTATCGTGGATTTCCCCAAACCACGACAGTTATAGCTGATGAAGTTCATTGGGTTCGGCGGCCCTGCTCTTTAGCAAGGTCCGCCTCTCCGCCATGCGTAAAAAGTTTGGTCACAACTACCTTTTGTTTCTTGCTAGGGGACTCGCTTAACTCCTCAGATTTATGCTCCAGAACTCTTTTTGTGGTGTTAACATATTCTGTGACATTTGTCCTGGTGCTGGGGTCTCCCTGTTCTGCCTTTTCCATTGATTTTTCTTCTTCTCTGACTGGTCCTACTGTGGTAGATATCTTGGGTTAAAACGAGGTTTGATATACCCTTCAATGGCTCCTCTGGGTGATCTTCTTCCAAGCTTGGTTCAACTTTCACCCCTATCTTCTTCGTTCATCTTGGGGTGAGTTCTTCTCCATCTCTAGTGTGCTTAGAATACCATACTTGCTCCGTTGATCCCTGCCATTGTTCCCTTTCAAATCCTTCTCTGGCTATCTTTGCGGGCTTTTCTTTTGCTAGTTCAGTAATCGCTTTCTGAATCAATAGTCTTCGTTGGATCGCATCAATACTATCATTGTTCCTTCGTTTCCTGTATTCAGCTTCCTCTAGTTGCAATCTCGATGTTACTGCTTCTCTATCAAACTTAGCCCTTAGAGCCTGCCATAGTTCCCCATATTCCTCCCTTTCCAATCTGCCAAGTTTTGGTTTTGGAAAAGTTCACTCTCAGCTCAGGTCCCACTAGGTCTTGCCCGTCGAGTGATGGGTTGAGACAGTTTAGCTTTGGGTGCCCAACCAGACCACAGGAAAAGCAGTACATGGATAGTTTTTCGTACTTAACTTCATAGGTCTGTAGGGTCCCTTTCAGGTTGAGTTTCAGCTCCTTCTTGAGTGATGTTCTGATGTCTTTGCCAACCCTTATTCTCATAACATTGTTCCAGACACATTCTTGTCTACTGTCAACCCAGATGAGTTTGCCAAATTTTGCTCCTATTTTGTGTATCATCTCGTTTGTACGCAGTACTTGAGGGAGGTTCTAGATTTGCATCCATATTTCCATCACGTTATGATCCTCCACCTTGGTCGTCTCAAAAGCATCAGCTGGTTTGAATATAATCAGGCTATTGTCAAAATGCCAGGGGTCCTCCGAGTAGCACTTTATCTCTATCGCCTATGTTCATGAACTGAAATCCAAATAGCTTCTCACCCTTCTCTGTTATTACGAAATTTTGCTGCAAGTTCCAAGCCTTTGACAAAGCTATCTTCATGGATTTCAGGTTCGGTTTCTTAGATGACACGATTCTGCCAGTTAACCCTAAAAGGCTAATTGCATGAACCAGAGCTGAGTCAATATCATCATCCTCCACAATTAGGGCTTCCTCATCCATAAGTCTTATCTACCCTATCTGTTGTTGAAGGATTGTTGTCATAGTTTTCTGGTTTTCTTCATCTTGTTTTCTTCATCTTGTTACAGCTTCTATACCTCCCGTTTCCTTGGCAGTGTTTTCCTTGTCCATCGTGATACTCTACCCAGTTTACTCAAAGATCCAAAAGAAAAGATCACTCCCTCGCCCTAGACCGCTTGAGTCAGGTCAGGGCTTCAAACAAACGAGACCCTAGGAGGTAGAAAAAATACCCATTCGTAAACTCTCTCTCGAGATCCTTGAATGCAGAAGGCAGAAAAGGATATAAACAAACAGGGAAGTTTTCTGTTGTAAACTCATAGAGAATCAGGATTAAACCCAAATTATCAAGAAACTCGTTTAGACGAGACTCTCGTTCCCACAAGATTGGAAAACCTAATGCAAAGCCGTCGGAACCCTAGTTCCGAGACTCTCGCTAGACGAGAGAAAAAAACCTTGCCTTGGATCTTTTAACGCATATATTATTAGCTATAGTTCTCGCCAATTTTTTTCAAAAGCGCGACTTTTATTCGCTTAGTTTTATTTTGCAAAATCCTTGGTGCCACAAGTTTACAATTGCGTCAATTACCAACTAAAGTTCACTTGGAACTTATCGAGATCAACCATAAAAATCATTTATGGAAATCCACAATTTTGCGTTTTCTCCTAAATCCGACTCCAAAATATAGGGTGCATAATCTATGGTTATGCGCCCATCAGTAACCAAGGAGTCATTTGGAAGTTGTGATCGTTAGAGTTGTGTTTGTTGAATACATGTATTGTGCACAATATAATGTTTGGAAGTGTCAAAGTGTAAAACAATGCATGCATTGTTTTAGGTAGGTCCCACCAACAATCACAAAAAATGATGTATTATACAATCTCAACTAAAAGTTGAGATTGTTGTGATTGTTGGTTTTAGATTTGTGTCAACTTTTTCTTTCCATTTATATCCCTAATAGTTTTTGTCTTATTCTAAAAGTTCAGGGTAAATGTGACGTTTCCCCATAAAAGAACTTTATATAAATCAATGCATAAAGTAGAATATCAACAACCAAACAATGTATTGTTAAAATGCATCCATTGTATCAATACATGCATTTATATTATGGTGATTCATTACAATGCAACGATTTAACGTTCACAACTTCCAAACGACCCCTAAATCTGGAGTCTTGTTTTTAAGTGGATCTAGAAAATCCAGATCTAAGTGTGAAGAATTAAAGTGATTTTATTTTTCCCTTATTTTCTTAATTGGCTCATATCTATTTCGTTTTAACTCGGATTTCAATTTTTTTTTCACAGATGGAACGAGTTCATTGTGCTCTACAAAATGAGATCCATTTTCAACGTTATCTTTTTTGTTTTTAAGTTGTTTTTGAAAAAATTTGCACAGAAGGAACGAGTTCATCATGATCTATTGGATCTACAAATTTCTGCGTGAATAAAATACATGACGAAAAATATCACACAATACCACCCTAGTACGGGGTGGTATCTTGTGGTACACAATGTTAAAATTCGTAAATGACACTCCAACCATCATGTATTCAACCATCCTAAAGTCTTGGTATGTTCATACCACCATGGTACGCTTTATACCATATGGTATGCACTTATTTCAATACTAGTCAATACCATTTGTATAGACTGGTACAAAATGACACAATTTTTTTTGTTCCAAGAATATATCAAACTGGATATCATTTTGAAGAGCACGATTAATCTGATCTAACTGTGCAAAAAAAAATTAAATTCCGACTTAGAACGAGTGAGAAATCGTCCGTTAAAAATTAAGGGAAAAAAATTAACGACTTTACAGGAGAGAGAACTGGCGCTGATGTTGCGAATTGTGATTGGGTTATGCATAATTATGCCCCACAAGGTTATTGATGGGATCCGCTCCACCTAAATCGTATCCCTTGTTCATTCTTTTGAACAAAAAAAATCCACTTTATTGTAAACGGTTGCTTCTAAGTGGGGAACGGATGAGGTCAGTAACCTTATGGTGAGTAACCAGGAGTAACCCGCCCACATCAGCATCCTCTCTCTCCTGTAAAGCCTTTAATTTTCCTCTCCTTAATCTTTGATGGACGATTTCTCACTCGTTTTAAGTCAAAATTTAATTTTTTTTTACACAGTTAGATCAGATTAATTGTGCTCTTCAAAATGATATCCACTTTGATATATTTTTCGAACAAAAAAAAATTGAGCCATTTTTTACCAGTCTATACCATATGGTATTTACTGGTATTGAAATAAGAGCATACCTATGGTCTGAAAAGCGTACCATGGTGGTATGAACAAACCAAGACTGTAGGATGATTGAATACACGATAGTAGAAGTATATTAATTGTCATTTACGACTTTTAACATTGTATACCATAAGATACCATAAAATACCACCCCGTACCAGGGTGGTATTGTATGGTATTTGGTGGTATTTTTTGGTCTTGTAATTTGTTCACCCAGAAATTTGTAGATCCAATAGATCATGATGAACTCGTCCCTGCTGTGCAAATGTTTTCAAAAACGAATTAAAAACGAAGAAGATACCATATGGTATGCAGTTGGTACCGAGAGGCCAAAATTTTTTTCCCTAAAAAAATATTGAAAATTGATCTCATTTTGTAGAGCACGATGTACTCGTTCCATCTGTGCAAAAAAAAAATTAAAATCCGAGTTAAAACGAAAAAGATATGAGTCAATTAAGAAAGCTAGTGAAAATAAAAATGACATTTAATTCTCCATCCTTAAATCTGGATTTTCTAAATGAAGAGTCCAGATTTGGTTATTGATGGATGCATAACCATGGGTTATGCACCCTATCTTGAGCCGATTCTTCGTGTACCTTACTTGCTCTATACTATTGTTAAACACTAGGTTCGTTTTAGTAACACTTAGAAGGCTCAAGATGGGTTATGCACCCATCAATAACCAAATCTGGACCCTTCATTTAGAAAATCCAGATCTAAAGATGGAGAATTAAATGTCATTTTTATATTTCCTAGCTTTCTTAATTGACTCATATCTTTTTTGTTTTAACTCGGATTTTAATTTTTTTTTTGCACAGATGGAACGAGTTCATCGTGCTCTACAAAATGAGATCAATTTTCAATATTTTTTTAGAAAAAAAATTCTGGCCTCTCGGTACCAACTGCATACCATATGGTATCTTCTTCGTTTTTCATTCGTTTTTGAAAACATTTGCACAGCAGGGACGAGTTCATCATGATCTATTGGATCTACAAATTTCTGGGTGAACAAATTACAAGACCAAAAAATACCACCAAATACCATACAATACCACCCTGGTACGGGGTGGTATTTTATGGTATCTTATGGTATACAATGTTAAAAGTCGTAAATGACAATTAATATACTTCTACTATCGTGTATTCAATCATCCTACAGTCTTGGTTTGTTCATACCACCATGGTACGCTTTTCAGACCATAGGTATGCTCTTATTTCAATACCAGTAAATACCATATGGTATAGACTGGTAAAAAATGGCTCAATTTTTTTTTGTTCGAAAAATATATCAAAGTGGATATCATTTTGAAGAGCACAATTAATCTGATCTAACTGTGCAAAAAAAATTAAATTTCGACTTAAAACGAGTGAGAAATCGTCCGTCAAAGATTAAGTAGGGGAAATTAAAGGCTTTCTAGGAGAGAGAGGATGCTGATGTCATGCTGATGTGGGCGGGTTACTCATAGTTACTCACCATAAGGTTACTGACCTGATCCATTCCCCGAAGAATCTGACTACGAGTAATTAGTTCTATTTCTATTATCTAATTGGTTCTTTTTAACTAATTTTTTACTAATAAAATTAAATACTAAACAATTAAAACAACCAATGTGACTGCTGCTATTGGGGGATTTTACTATATGTTCCTCAAGGGTAGTTTGGTGGTTACTAGGGGTGAACAAACACACCCGCAAACCGACCCACCCGTCCAATCCGACCCAACCCACCTGTTTTTATCGCTAAATCGAAGGTTTTGGGTTGGGTGAGGGTTTTCTTTTGTACAACCCGCCTCTTTTGGGTTGGGTTTGGATTTTGGATTACACAACCCGTAGAACCCGACCCAACCCGTGTTCCAATTATTGGTATGAGTTCGTATCCAAAAAATTATTTATGTCGTATAGTCGTATATAGTCATACTTATGAGAAAATTAGGATATTTCGCCATGTTTTTCTCTTAAAGTCTCACTAATCTAATGCATATTATTCGACTTAAAGTTTAGACATATATTTAATATAGCTATGATTCACGTAATTTTTTTTTCTTGTGTACAATTTTAAAAGAATATCATATTATGGATGCGTTCATTTGTAAATTTTTTCAACAAATGTCGTGAAAAAACTAGACATAAGTTGAAGTAAATCAAGTTTTATTAAAATTCAAACAATATTTGTGAATTTTGATACCTTTCACCTCAGTTTATTCGTTTGAATTTTTAATTTGTTATAAAATATTTTTATGATGTTGAATAATTACATATTTTGTGTTGGGTTGGGTTTTTACTTAAAAATATCGCCAACCCGACCCAACCCAATTAGAAACAAACCGTAGGGTTTAGATTTTTTTGGGTGGGTTTGGGTTTAATATTTCCCAAACCGTAGTGCATGGGTCGGGTGATTAAAATGCCTAAACCCGGACCACCCGATCCATGTACACCCCTAGTGGTTACCACGAGCTCTCGTCTCCTATGCGAGTCGGGCAATAACCTCTATTATGTGTAGGGGTGGCTATACGGTCCGGTCCTGTTAAATTGGTCCGAATTGATCCGGTCCAGTCTTGGTTTTTTGGAAATATAAGGACCAAAGATTGGATTGGATACAGTCCGGTCTTGATCCGGTCCGGTCTTGACCCAGTCCGGTTCCAATTCGGTCTTGATTTTATATTGAGCTTGTGGGGATTTGAGTGGCCTAAGGCCTGAAAGGGTGAGGAGTTGGTTAAGTTTTGTAGTAAGTGCTAAGGTTTGTGACCGTTTATGCAAATTACTCTTAAGTTTTAAGTGTTGAGCTCTCTTATCCGGTTTTTATCCAATTTTCGATCCGGTCCCAAACGATTTTTTACCTCAAATCTAAGCCCAAAGATTGGATTGGATTGTTTACTATCCGGTCCCGGTCCGGTCTCGGTCTGGGTTATACGGTCCGGTTTCGGGTAAAACCAAAAAACCCGGACCAAATAGTCAGCCCTAATTATGTGCCCGTGAAAGCCTACTAGTCTACTCGTGCCCTTGGTGCCTAGGGTTATGATGACTAGATTGAGCGGTTCTTAAGACGGGTCTTGCCATGAGGCAACTTTCGAGGACTGCCCCTATCTCTGTCTGGGACCTTATGTCTTATGATGAGAACGGTGAGTGGACTGTATGAATGGTATGATTCGGGTTGGAAACCCTTTCTAGGTCAAGTCACTAACTGCTCTTATTCGGACTGACTATGATGCTTTTAATTCCCAAACATAAACCATTTTGTAGAAGATCTCTACTAAGCTCCAATCAAATCTCCTAAGGTTGGGATTGCCTTTCCTCTTGGAGAAACTCTCCTCGTGGATATTAAACACACCTTAGAGCAATTATGAAGCAAGAAGTCAATGGCTATGAAGGTTATTTGTGGTTCTTGCTCGTTGGTTGTATATTTGTGTTATATCAAGCCGGAGGTCGTGAATGGAGGGTTGCGAATGCCAAAAGCTGTTCGGGATGAAGGTGCGGCTCGCTGGAAACATTGTTTGGTTGGTCAATTTTTGCAGGAAATTCCCCCCTTGCTGGTTCTTCGACGTTGGGCAAACAGGTTGTGGGGGCGAGATGGTCCGGTTAGAGTGTCGCTCCTATGCGATAAGCTGCTCCTCATTCAGCTGCCTTCCCAGCAGACGTGCGATTGGATTCTTGAGAATGGGCCGTGGTTTCATGATGATAATCTGGTCTATCTTCGCCCCTGGGTTCCAGGCATCAGTGCTGAAGATCTCGGTCGGAAGGCTTTGCCGATTTGGCTGAGATTGTCTAATATTCCTCTGGAGTACATTAACTTTCAGGGTTTAAGCAGAATTGGAAGCTGGGTGGGCATCCCACTGGGGGTAGATCACACCACGCGGCTGGGACGAAGAATGGGATTTGCGAAGGTCCTTGTCGAGTTGCAAGCAGAGGGGCCGTTCCCAGAAGTGGTGACTGTCTGGCCGGATGAGGATCTTCCAATCCAAGTGCGGGTGGAGTATTGCCACCTCCCGTCAGTCTGCCCAGTCTGCAAGATGTTTGGTACTGATTGTTGTAACCTAGTTCCAGGTCAGAAGGTATGGGTTGCAAAGGACACTCGATTGGAACAACCGGCAAAGGACAAACAAATTGTGCAGGCTGAGAGTGCGGCACCGTCTCCGCTCAGAGTTGCTGAGGCTCAGGCTTGTCTTGAGAGTGAGGCACCTTCTCCGTGTAGGGCTGCTGAACCTCCAGCTAGGCCTGATGCTTCCCCAATACCTTCTCCCACACCTGAGTCTGTTTCCAGAATCACTATTGGCGGGATAAATCTGGAGGTTTCTTTTTCAGAGGTCACTAGTCCTCATCCTGCTTCAGGGTCCTCATCTCCTTGTTTACCATCAGATGTTGAATTCCAGACAGTTGTGAATGGGGCCAGGCCAAGGATTTGGTCACCAGGACCTAGCCCTGTCAGCGTTCTCCAGGGCTCTGCTTCTCTGTTTAGTGTTCTGGCGGATAATGAGGATGATGGTGTTATACAGTTGCAGGCGGCTCCAAAGAAGGGATCAAAGAAGGCGGGGCCTCTGCCCCTGGCCTTATCATGAATTGCTTATTTTGGAACGTTCGAGGGTTTAATAGACCCTCGAAGAGAAAGGACTTTGCACAAGTCCTGGGGCGGTTGAAGATTCATGTTGTTGCAATTTTGGAAACAAGGGTACATCAAAGGAAGTCAGAAGAAGTTTCTGCGGATTTTCTAGTTGGATGGGAGCGTTTCTTGAACTACACTGATTCTGAGTTGGGACGTATCTGGTTATTTTGGCAGCCTGACCTCAAGGTTACTATTCTGAAGCCAGGTAAAAACTTTGTGCATACTTTAGTGCAGGATCCCATGGGGGATTCTTTCTTCCTAACTGCAGTTTATGGTGCGAATGATGAGCTTGAACGTAGGGTCACATACTCTGAGATTGGTCGATTAAAGGTAGTTGGTCATTCCTGGATAGTGGGAGGGGATTTTAATGCGGTTATGGCCCCCCATGAAACTTCTAATCAGAGTCAAATTACTACTAGTATGTCAGATTTTGAGGGATGGTGCAATGCTATGGAGTTAGAAAACTTTGCTACTCTCGGACCGGTTTATACATGGACTAACAACCAGCAGCAAAATCCGATAGCAAGGAGGTTAGACAGAGCGTTGGTTAATATTGACTGGTTGAATAATTTCCCAAATTGTGTTATGGAATCTATTCCTGGCACTTTTTCGGATCATAGTGGTATTCTAGTGCAAGTTAAGCCTTTGGTTAAGTCACTACCGAAACCCTTCAAATATTTTGATTTCTGGAGTGCACATCCTGATTTCTTGAAGATAGTAGAGGAGGCATGGCATTCTCCTAGTACAGGATCCCCTTGGACCATTATCCAGGCAAAACTCAAAGTGGTAAAAAGGGCGCTCCAAAAGCTGAACAAAGAGCACTATGCAAATGTGAGTACTATGGTTAAGGAATTGGAGGTCAAATTGTTAGGGGTAGTATCTGACTGTCTTAATTCTCCCACGGCTGAGAAACTCCAAGAGAAGTCCCTGCTTTCCACTCAACTGGACCTGGCTAAGCAGGCAGAGGAGGGGTTTTATTGGCAGAAATCAAGGGAAGAGGGGCTTAACAGGGGAGATCGAAGTACCAGGTATTTTCACCAATCAGTGAAGATCCGAACTGCTAAGAAAACTATTAGGCGAATACAGATGGACAATGGGGAAACTCTAACAGATGTTGAGCTCATTGCGGATGCAGCGGTTAGTTACTATCAGCAACTTTTTGGTGTTGTCAACATGGAGATAAAGCCAGATTCTCAGCTCTTATCAGGCCTTATTCATAAAAAATTATCTCTTGCTAGTAAAGAGCTCCTGTGTAAGATGGTTACTGCTGAGGAGATAAAAGACACAGTATTTCAAATGAACATCCATAAGGCTCCTGGCCCAGATGGATTTTCCTCGGGGTTTTTCAGAAGGGCGTGGCATATTGTGGGGGAGGATATCACTAGAGGAGTCCTGAGTTTCTTTGAAGAAGGAAGACTGCTGAGTGGGATAAATGCCACTGCTGTCACACTTATTCCTAAGGTAATGAACGCTGAAACCTTTAAAGAATTTAGACCTATATCATGCATTAATGTCTTGTATAAGATTGTTGCAAAGATAATGGCCAAAAGACTAAGTGAGGTGCTCCCTAGTGTGATTAGCTTGAATCAAACAGCATTTATAAAAGGGAGGCAAATTGTTGACAATATCATGCTTGCTCAGGAGCTTGTGAGTGGTTACCATAGGAAACAGTTGTCAAGCAGATGTGCCATTAAGATTGACATTATGAAAGCGTTTGATTCAGTAAACTGGGACTACTTGTTCTTAGTTATGAAGTTAATGGACTTTCCTGATCAATATATGAGTTGGATTAGGCTATGCACTTCAACTGCCAGGTTTAGTATATGTGTCAATGGAGGGTTGAAGGGGTTTTTTAGTGCCAAGAAAGGAGTAAGGCAGGGTGACCCTCTGTCACCCTACCTGTTTGCGATTGCTATGGAGGGACTGACTGGCTTTTTGAACAGAGCTGCAAGCCAAAAACTCATTCCTTTTCATCCTATGTGTGGTAAGATTTCTTTGAACCATCTCTGCTTCGCGGATGATTTACTAATCTTCACAGAGGGTTCTGCTAGGGCTGTGGTGGCTGTGCAGCAGGTATTGGATCAATTCTACTGGTAGTCAGGTCTAAAATGCAACCCTAGTAAATGTTCTGTTTACTTTGGTGGTGAGTCAATTCAATTTAAGCAGAATGCACTTGCCCTCTCTGGTTTTACTGAGGGTTCTCTCCCGGTAAGATATCTTGGGCTGCCTCTCATATCAGGAAAGCTCACGGACAGGGAGTGTGAAGTGTTGTTGTTGGCCATAACCAAGAAAATTCGTTCCTGGCGAGCAAGAAAGTTGTCCTACGCGGGGAGACTTCAATTAGTTGCTTCTGTAATAACAGGATTAATTCAGTATTGGTTACAGGTTTTTGTCTTGCCAAAGAAGATTCTCAAGATGGTGCAGAAACTCTGTATGGATTTTCTATGGCATGGTAATGATACAGGCAGGGCGAAGGTGGCATGGGATCGTTTGGCTCGACCAAAGTCTGAGGGTGGGCTAGGATTGCGTGAGTTGAGCTCATGGAATACAGCCTGTGCAACTCGCATGATTTGGCTCTTGATGATGAAATCAGGTGCTCTCTGGGTGGCCTGGATGCTTGCTTATCGTTGCAAATCTGGTGATATATGGATGATGAAGGAAAATGCCAACAGTGCTTGGGTCTGGAGACGCATTTTAAAGAAGCGACACATGGTGCAGCCCTTTCTTACCAGGCAAGGCGACTGTGCTATGTGGAATGGACAGGTAATGCCAAAGTTCTCTGTCAAGCTGGTTTGGAATTCCCTCCGTCCCCAGCATTGCAAGGTTGACTGGTTCAAGTTAGTATGGGGACAATTCAGTGTACCCCGGTTCAGTTTTATTGCCTGGATTATTATTTTGGATGCTATAGTGACAAAGCACAAGCTTCTGAGATGGGGGAAGCTTCATGATGATTGTTGTGTTCTGTGTCATAACGCTAGTGAAACAAGGGACCATCTTTTCTTCTCTTGTAGTTTTGTTCACCAGGTTGTGAATGGCTTCCTTGATATTAATATGGTTTGTAGGGCGAGTTGGGCAGAATCTTTGAATTCTGCTTGCCAGGTTGTATTGCGAGGCCAGGGGAATTTCTTTGGCATCAAGTGGTGTATGCTGGTTACCTACATCTGGCAGGAGCGTTGCAGGCGTATTCACCAAGAACCAGAACGAGATTTTGGAGTCCTGCAGGATTTAATGAGGCGAGATCTTCAGTTGCTGCATATTGTATAGAGTTAAGTAGCTGCAGGTTATACATGTAGGAGAGAAAGTTGGCTGTTTTTTTACTCGATCTCTTTTTTTTTTTCTTTTCTGCTCTTGCAGGGCAACCACAATGGGGTAGCCCTTTCGTTGTATTGGTTTACGAATTGCACTTTGTAATTCGTTTTACTTAATAGTAAAGGAAACTGATTCAACGGAAAAAAAAAGAAGCCTCAGGTTCTTAGTACTCTGCATTGCACTCTGCATGGGTAAAAATGGATCGTTTATCTCGTGACAAACTAGACACTCTTATTGATGGTTCGAGTTTTAGTCGATTATCATCTTTACTTATAATGTATTATGATTGTTCCTATTGAAGGGAAGTTGTATTAATTTGTTAGTTACTTGGTCGAAGACGAATCAAGCCATAGAGATGGGATGGAGTACTTCCTCTGTATTCTTTTTATTTTCTACATCCTCCTCCCTTAAGTGAAATTTAGGTTGATTGATTAATTTGTTAGGTGGTCAAGTTGTTCTCAACAACTTAGTGCATAATTCTTATACACTAAGTTGTGAGGCGACATTAATTTGTTTACACCTAAAATTATCTTGTACCACATTGGTGGTGTACAAGGTAATTAATGCTCTTATCATACCAGATTAGTTAAGCAAGTAATGTTATTTAAGTTGGGCCTCATTGATCTTGACTTTTAAGTCTAAGCCACCAACTCCTTTGCGGACATGGACATGAGTTAAGAGGGACATGGCTTTCTATGAGAGGCCATGCTATGCCACACATCAAGGAAGCAAAAATATACTAAGGCTAGGACGACCACGTTGGTCGTGAGTTCTAACCTCGTTGGTCATGAGATCCCACCATGTTGTTCATAATATTTGACTACATTGATCACAAGATCTAGATCTAGACAACCTTAGTCGTGAAATCTAGATCACGTTGGTCATGAGATCTAGCCTCTTTGATCATGAGATCTCACCACATCGGCCATTAGATCTGTCCACGTTGATCGCGAGATCTAGATCTAGACGAGTTTAGTCGCGAGATCAAGACAATGTTGTTCGCGAGAGGGCAATACCGCATTAATTCACAAGGAGGCTACAAATAGACTAAATCTGAGATGATCACGTTGGTTGCTAGATCTAGAAAACCTTAGTCGTGAGATTTGACAATGTTGGTCACGAGATCTAGACTACGTTGGTCGTGAGATCTAGATCTAGACCACGTTGGTCACGAGATCTAGATCTAAACCATGTTGGTCACAAGATCTGGAAGTGTTGGTCGTGATGGAAAGAAGGCAAGTACCAAGACTTTGATTCCAAAAGAAAGAGAGAGAGGCCTAGGCAGTTGAGGGAGCAACTGCCACTCATCTCAAGTTTGAAGATATGCCCGAATAAGAAGGGACTAGTTATTTTTGGCAGTAATCAAGCATGCAGTTCTCCAAGGCGGTTACCATTCCATGCCTAAAAATAAGATGAGGGGTCGAACGAGACAAATGTTCCACAACTAGACAATTGATGTCTACGTTAAGCTTTATCATTTTTCTCTGCAATTAACCATATTCGTAGTTTGGAGCTCTCACTCAACCTCCATATGAGTATAGGTTGTGTTCCCAAAAACCATCAATCAAACACCCCTGTTTGAACTATGTTCAAAGTCCAAAGAGGTGTGAACCATGTCTTATTAATCATTTTATTAAAGTGAAAGGTACAATCAATTTTATTTAACGCTGGTTTTCTCGTCTGAAAAAACAACCACATGTCAAAAGAAAACTACATGTATACAACCCATACTGCAAAGCATATCATAAATAAAGCAAGCTTTACAACTCATTTTGAAATTCTGAATTTCTGTAGTTAACAATCTCACTTCCTCTTTTATCATGCTGACAACTTCATGCTAGTTGGTATTTGAATCTGTAAAGATCCGTTTGCAACGTTCTCTCCATAGAATACTAATTGTCCAAGACTACAAAACACCTCCTACCCGTCTTGTTGGGCCTCTTGAGCTAGCTCTAGTATTTATTCAGTCTAAAATGATAGGTTAAGCTAAAAATTTATGTCATGGCAAAAAAATCTCTTATAGGAAATACCATCCTTGCAATGTTGGTTTTCTTATTCAAATGGAGCTTCAAACAAGTTTGTAATATTTAGAGTCCTCACTTAAAACATGTGATAACGACGTATATTTAAGCACAAGACAAATAGAAAAGAGAATTCAAAACTACAAATCTTTCTTCACTAATTGTTTTCATACTTTATCCACATGCATCGAACTACCAACCAACTCAAACCCTAACTAAATTCATAAGAAATCATACAATGATGTTAACTTTCTCGTTATAGTCACCTAGCCTCAACTAACATAATGTAGCTATTTCAGGTATCTCAAAAGGTTCCATAGGACTGTCAAACCTTGTGTTTCTGTTTTATCTTATTTGGGAGATAGTACTGTTGGTGGTTCGGATACCTTACTCCTTCTCTCTCTTGTTTTGGTTTTCCTCTGACCTCTCTCTAAGCTCTTCCTTTAAGGCTTCAGAGGGGGCTGTCGCCGGCGCCCTCCGGCGACCGGCGGCAGCTCTCCGCCCCCCCCCCCCCCCTGTTTGCTTTGGTTCCCAGCTCTGTCTTTCCTTTTAGTTTCGTTTGTTTTCTTCTTTTTCTGTCATTGTTGATTTGCTTTCATGCGTGTGTCTCCCCTTGTGGAATGTCTTTGCTTCCCCTTTGATGGGTTGAGTTTTTTGCCCTCTGTTCTGGTGTTCCAGATCTAGAGATGATTGCCTGATCTAAGATGCAAGGAGGCTGGATCTGGTTCAGATCTGGCTTGTCCTCTCCTTTCCTTTCCATAGTCTACCTCCTTGCTCTCACCTTGCAGATCTCGGTGGTTCGGAGATGCAGCCTTTGGCGACGGACGCGGTTTTAGAGAGCTTGAGGACAGAAGATCGTCTACCCTCCGATTCCTCTGCCGGGCGACCGTTCGAGTTGTTGGGTTCCCTTGGGCTTCGTGCGAGGGAGTTGTTCGTTCGAACGGCTTGGGGTGGGTTGCTTTGAAGATCCGTCTTCTTCATCCTACCATCCGGGTTGGTGGGATCCTTTTCCTTTGCGCCGATGGACGGTGATGGGTGGCGCTGCATCGTTTTCAGTCGAGCGGAGGTGCGGTCTCGACCTCAACGGCGGGGTTCCAGAGGTTAGTAGGGATGGCAAAAATATCCGTAACCGTGGATATCCACCCGAATCCGGCCTAATCGGGTAGGGTAAAACCCGAACCCGAAGGACATTTAGTGGGTACGGGTAAAACCCGAACCCGAATATTGCGGGTAATGGGTGGGCATGGGTTTCTAACTATCCAACCCGTACCCGCCCGATTATACGCATGCATGTGTATTTTCTCTAGAAATAATTATTATTTTTCTCTAACATATTTTATATTCAGCATATAAATATAATATTTTCATGAAATTGTGTTGTTTTAGTTAATTTTCTTCATTCTAGTGAACTATTGTCGTATTTTTCCTCTTACGTAATGTGAGAATACGTGTGAATGTTAACATATTAGTTGGAGTTATGAAGATAAATTATTATCCATGGATAACCGTGGATACCCGAAACCCGAACGGGTATGGACATGGTTTTAATTTTCTACCCGTTTCACATGTGGGTATGGGTATGGGTAAAACCCGAACTACTTTGGATAGGGTAACGGATATGCACTATCCGTCCCCGACCCGACCCATTGCCATCCCTAGAGGGTAGCAGTGGCGGCTAGGGTTGGGGTTGGGGGAATCTGTTTTTGGTCCTGGGCTTTGGGCCCTATTGGGTTCCGGGTGGGCCTTGTTGTTTCTCTAATTTCCAGCACTTCTGTACACTAGGGATGGCAACAAAATCCGAACCCATGGGTACCCACCCGACCCAACCCGGTCAACGCGGATAAAATCCGTGTTGACGGGTTTTGGGCCGGGTTTGGGTTTAAACTCGTTCACAATTCACCGGGTTGGGTTGGGTTTGGGTTTAGGTAAACCCGGCCCGTGGGTACCCGCCCACTCATATAATTATTTTTTCGGTATATTTAATATTCTAAACAACTAATCTTATTTATATTTGTGGAGACATGTCTAATTTTTTCTTTTTAATTGTGTAGAATTAAGTTGATGTTATGGAGTGGAGAGTAAAGAAACTTAATTGAAAGGAAGAAGTTTTCAATTAAACATGTTATTTATGGATAATTTGTGATTTGCTTCAATTTTCTTAAGTTTTCTAGATTGGTGTTGAACAATTTGTATAGTTAATTTGTGATTTCCTTGAATTTTATAGAATGGTGTTTTATATATGGATAATTTTGTATTGAGAGATTGATATTTGACTTTAATTTTGATCAGAACTTGTAATTGTAAATTTTTTATGACAAAACCCGTGGGTACCCATGAACCCGCGGATACCCAACGGGTTGGGTTGGGTTTGAGTTTTTCAAACCCAGTGGGTTTTACCCCGGATTTTTTTCAAAGACAAACCCATGGGTTTGGAATTGGGTTTGGCAAAACCGACCCATAGCCATCCCTACTGTACACTGTATGTTCTTTTCCTTTGGGCTTGCCCATTGCATCTTAATGAACCATCTTTTCAAAAAAATTATTTGGGAGATAGTACACAACCTTTTAAATTTTTAACTACTACGAACATATAGATGATTTAAATAGCACATGCTTCAATTTTGAGCAGCAAGCACCAGTGGTCT
This sequence comes from Linum tenue, assembly GCA_946122785.1. Lineage (NCBI taxonomy): Eukaryota > Viridiplantae > Streptophyta > Magnoliopsida > Malpighiales > Linaceae > Linum > Linum tenue. The sequence continues at coordinate 49,281,614 of CAMGYJ010000007.1, read as the reverse complement.
AGTGGTAGAATAGTACCCTGCCACGGTACAGACCCGGGTTCGATTCCCGGCTGGTGCATTTTAACCGGTGTAAAGTTATCAGCATCGTTGCGGTTTTCCACCGTAACAGCAATCTCTAATTAGAGGAAAATGGCGCACATCTCTCAGACCCGTTTTTTATTTCTTATTGCTCTGAACTCTCCGTCCTTTTTTTTTTTTTTTTGCTTCTGCTCTAGGGAACCTACTAATTTCCATGAAACTCTAAATGTTATTTGTGGCTCTTATAATAGCAGAATAACAATATATCACCGTAGGTGGACATTGTATTGCGATTCTGGAAGCATCAAGCGAATGAGATTTTCGGATTCTGTTCCATACATTTCTAAAATTTGGACTAATTGGATGTACAACTAGTTACATTTTGAACACATCAATCACCAGGTTAACTATACACAAGTACTTCAGCTAACTTCATCTCATCTCAAGGATCAACACAAATTACTAGAGCTACCTTTTCTCTTTTACAACGGTTAATGATTTTTTTTTTTTCCCCCGTGGTAATGGTGAACTTATTATATTAGGAGTTTACAATGATAAAAGAGTTACAGAGCAAAAATAAAACAACAGGGGAGAGGATTATATGACCTATTCATAAGGCAAATGCATCTCACCCTTTCCCATACTGAAGTCAAAGTGTTCCACCACTCTAACATAGTACATTAAGCTCACAGTGGGACACAAATCAGCTCTGAAATACTCAACTGGTTTGGGCTGCTGGGTAGATCTTATTTAATGGTTTCTGTCTTGTAATCGTTTTACAGCGTCCACCTATGCCATGTTGCGAGTTATCGGTGCATTTCCCATTGATGCCAACAACAGTTAATGGTTCGGAGGATCAGTGTGTATACTTGTGGGATCCTGTGTACCCAAAATTTGATGCTGTTTATGGGTCCTGGACCCAAATTTTTATGCTTCTATCTCCATCGAGGGCTGCTGAGGCTATTACATTGGCAATGGGGTGACAGCTCACAGAAATGACCGTGTCAGAATGGCCTTCCAGTTTCTGGATCATGGTCTTCTGCTGGAGATCCCACAAGTATACACACTTATCCTCCGAACCGCTAACTATATACTTCCCATTCGTCACTGAAAATGTAGAGCTAATGCAGTAGACCTTGTTCGTGTGACCTGTGTAAATCTTCAGGAACTTCCCCGCTGAATAATTCCATAGCTTCTGCATGCACAAGGTGAGAGGCAAAAGAAAAAATCAGTCACACACACAAACTCAAACAACCCAAGTGGCTCACAATGAACTCAATAATAATCCATATGAAGTAATGACTGAAAGTTGGGGGGAAAAAAACAGCAAAGTCAAGGTTAGTAGCTGTTAATTTTCACTCTTGGGGTCGTTTGGATGGAGTATTTGTATGAGTTATTTGGACACAAATAACTCGTTTGACAGCGTTTTACTGAAATGAGTTATTTGGACAGTGAGTTATTTACAAATAACTCAAAACGAGTTATTTAAAATAACTTATACACATGTGTTATTTCGAAATAACTCGTTTTATCACTCTGCTTTTACCAAATACCACATGTCAAATACCACATTTGCATGGTTCAACCAAACGAGATACTTTATTTCAATTACCACTGAAATACCACATGAACAATAAATGAGTTATTTGACTCTACAAATACCACATTGACAATTAACCCATCCAAACGACCCCTTGCAGTCTTCTCATAAATTATGGGTTTCTCATTTTGCAACTTTCACCCATTGCTGAATTCAGTATTTTACTGTTTTGAGTCATTTGCTAGCGATGGCAGGTATTTATGTAATGATGGCTAGAACCAGAAGTGGTGGAGATATAGGAAAAGAGTAAGGGTGGAGTTGTAAGGTTGTTGGTATTCATAGAACCAAAAACAAATAATAGACAACAGAGGGTTTCAGTTTCAGCATATCCAGTAACCCTAAAACTCATCATTATCTTCCACCAACACTCTAGTTAACAACATTGTCAGCTTAAAGCTTCCAGGTCCCCTGGCACTTCACTTAAGTGGTCAAGAACGAGCACTAGAGACGCATTCAAGAACTGGTGTCAAGTTTCATCAAGGAAAACCAGACCACACAGTTACTAAGAAGAAGAAATAAAAATATATATTTGCAACTAAGCGTATCACCCGAATTGCAAAGCTTTAGCTGGTTAAGTTATCCCCTTTGGTTAGCTTCACAACACATACACTAATCGCAAAACTGAACTAAAACTATTTCAACCCATATTCAACAGATAGAAGTAAAGAAGCATAACATGATTTCATTTCAAATGATTCAAACATAATTGCTAGCAGTCGTATACAGAATCTTGCATATGATCCTAGATCAAATCATGGATGAGTAGTATGCATTTGCCTTGGGTTCACCAGGGAACTTTCCTTTCAAGATCCCATTACCATTGTATGAGAAAGATTCAAACTTGAAACCATTGAAGTTCTTAATTTTCATCTAGTTAGCCAACCCATAAGCACATAATCAGAGTTATGGAATCCACATCCTTGACAACCCACCAAGAATTCCAAAGCTATTGAAGCCAAAAAGTTCAGATGATCAGGCAAACTAACTTGTTCTGTAATATCACAATCATCTCAGAGAAACACCAAATGCAGCTAAAACAAGTAGAGGGGGAGAAACGCTTACGAGAGTGCTGTCGAGAGTGGCGGCGAGAATGAACTTTCCGTTGGGAGAGAACTTGGCAAAAGACACGGCGGGGCGATCGGAGATAAGGGTCTTCAGGCAAGCACCAGTGGCGGCCTCCCAAATCTTGCAAGTCCCATCACGGCTCCCCGAAACGATCAAAGAGCCATCCCGATTGAAGTGCACAGCGGTGACGGGCTGCGTATGAGCTTTGATGACCTGGGCACATTTCCCGGTGGTGACCTCCCAGATGCGAATGGTCTCGTCGAAGGAGCCGGAGGCGATGAGATTGGATTGGGGGTTGAAATTGACGCAGAAGACGTAGTCGGAGTGGCCCCTGAGGATTTTCAGGCAATCAAAGGGGGCGCGTGCGTCCCAGATGCGGATGGTGCGGTCGTCGGAGGCGGAGCAGATGTAGTGGGAATCGGAGGACCAGGCGATGTCGGAGATGCCCTCGGAGTGGCCGGCGAGGCGCTCGTGGAGCGTGAAGTTGGAAGCGGACCAGAGGATCACGGTTTTGTCGAGGGAGGCGGACGCCAGGAGGTTGCCGTCGTTGGAGAATTTGACGCAGGAGACGGCGCGCGAGTGACCTCTCAGGGTCTTGAGGAGTCGGTATGGTTTGTACGGTGGCGCGGACTGCTGACCGCCGCTAGCCATTGACGGAGAAACCAGACAAGAAGGGCCCTGAAATGAGTTTTTTTTTTTTAATATGGCCCTGAAATGAGTTGAGGTCATTTTATTGTGATTCGGAATTTCCGGCGTCAGAATTAAAAGCAGCTGGTAAAATAAACCAGACCGTTAGAAAGATCGTGGTTCAAATTGTATCGTAAAATTTGGTCCGGAGTCCGGACCGTAGACCGTTAAGTATGGTCTGGTCTGGTCTGGTCCATGGTCTGTATTATTTTATGTTTTGATTTCTTGGTCTGGTCTGGTCTAGACCGCGGTTTACCGGACCAAACCGTGGATCCAACTAACTTGTCAATACGTGTTAACAGCCCATTCGCCCACTCTTCCAACTCCCACAACGACACCCAAGTCTCAACCTTAGTTTTGTGAATCTCGTCCCTCCTTCATTCACAACCACATTTAACTAGAGAGTAGAGATTATTGTGTCTTCATATGACATTATGTTAATGTTTATGACGTTATGGTGCAAGTTGGGATGCTTTTACTTTGTATATTTGTTATGTACTAAGATTTAGGGTATCAAAATTATTCATGCATGTTATGATTAATGTGTTAAGGCAAATAACAATTATTTTTCTTGGTTATTGGTTCAATTTTTTGTGTGGTTGACTAAACAAATTATTCATTTTTCGTTGAGTGTGGTCTATCTGGACCAGACCGAATCAGACCGCACAGGCGTGGTCTGGACCGGACCGTATAGTTTGTGGTCTGGTCTGTGGTCTATACATCAGCCTCTCGGTCTGGATCATAAACCGTATATATGGTCTGGTCTGAACCAGACCGCACCGTTTCCCAGCCCTATTTAAAAGGGTTAATTATTCTTGCGATTGTTGCACATTAATCACTTAACGTAATTTGGTTGAAATTGTAAGTTGTATTATAGGTGCACCGTCACCATTTCATGTATCAAAATGGTTACTTACCATGCCACGTAGGCAGTACATGTCAGCAAATTTGTTGAGTCATGTGCGGGCCTCATCAAAAACCTGGGCCCACCAAATTTTGGCCACTTCTCCTACTCTTTATCTTCTTCGAAACTAACCTGAAAACCTCATTCTCATCTTCCCCAAAAACGCAAAAACTTTTCCTACTTATTCTCTCTTCTTCCCCGAAACAATTGCAAGAAAGCGATTTCCTTTCGTTCGCTCTCTCTCTCTTCTTTTTTCTTGTGTACGTCTTGACCAAGACTCACGATCATGATGGCAGCTACTGTCAGTTTACCGCCATAAACAGATGGGCCTGAGGATCTCCCATCGTAGCTCAAATCGAAGGTGTTGGAGACCTTTGCACTTTCTTTCACTATTGAAACGTAGAAGAGAGAATAACTCGAAGGATGAAGTGCTAGTCGCAGAACATGGCGTCGGAGTAGTCGCTATAGGTGATGGTTTTCGGATTTGAGGCCAGAATAGGTGAGGGTGTATTTGGGGAAGTAGTTTTTTATGTCGTTGATGTAGTTTTCGTAGGAGCTACATGAGGCGATGATGCAACCGACGATGACTCAGTCGCCGAGATTAGATCTTGTAACTTGAATCCTGACTTTGGTGAGTTGGCCGACGATTTTGTGAATTTGAAATCAATTCCCCAGCAAAGCAGTCAGGAATGAACTAGAGGCTTAATTAGCCGATTGGAATGCTACGAGTGTCATGGAAGAGGGCATAAATCCTTCCAATGCCCCAATCCGAAAGCACTAATCTTGCGAGATGGTGAGTACTAATTGGAGGACGAAGAAAAGGAAAAGGGAGCTGAAAATGAGGTCACAGATGAGGAGGTGGATGAGAACATTGAGATGGAACCTCCAGGAGGGAATCTCCTCATCAATAGAAGAGCCCTCATCGTTGAGGTAGTATTCGAAATGCAACAGCGGGACAACCTGTTCCACACGCGCTGCACAATTCAAGGGAAGACAACTTCATTGGCGATTGACGGCGGAAGCTGCACCAACGTCGTCAACTTGGAGACTATGAGGAAGCTGGGCTTGAACACTATCAAGCATCACGAGCCCCACAACCTGCATTGGCTCAATGATTATGGAGTTGTGAAAGCGACGAAACAGGCATGGGTTGAGTTTGCAATCGATCAATACAATGATTGAATTCTTTGTGATGTAGCTCCTATGCACGCAGCTCATACCCTTTTGGGAAGACCTTGGCAGTACGATCGTGGAGTTACCCACCATGGCAGATCAAACTGCTATACTTTTAAGCATGAAGGAAGAAGCTTAAACTGATACCTCTGTCACCGATCGAGGTTCGTAACGACCAAAGGCAACTGGAGTCCAATCGAGCTCAAGGGAAGGAAAGGAAGGGTACAGGGACGAGTTTAATTGCCCGAAGGCTGGTGTTTACTGCTCTACGACGAGAAAGAAGCCCACACCGGCCCGAGAGGCAGCAGCTCTGTTCCTCGTCGACAGCGAGACAGAGGAGGAGAGAGGGTCTATTGGGTGGAGACTTGGGAAGCAAGTCAATCCATTCCGATGGTGCAGAAACCTTCCCTGAACCACTATGAAGCTCTCACATGAATCCATTGGCATCGATTCAACCTCAATCAATGGATCGGATTTGAGCCAAAAAGCCCCTGGAAACGAGCAAACACGACCAAAATTCGGGGTTATTGGTTGGAGAGTTTGGGCACGATTTGATCCAAATTGCTAATGCGGAATCCATGAGGGAAGTCCCAAGAAGCTGTAGAAATTGTCAATTGAATGTGGCGATACCTGAAATCAAAAGCCCCAAAATCGAAATCGGAAAACTGGGTTTCTTCTTTTTGAATGACAACGATGGCGGGAAACTTCAAGTTGGCGATTCGACATTGATGGAGGAGAGACAACACTGGAATCCGGTACAGAAATGTGATTGGAAGCGAGGCGAATCTCGAGAAAGTGTCGAATTGTGCTGGAGATCCTTAAGGACGAAAACCCCAATCTGCTCGACAAAGAACAGTGTTCTCGAGTTCAAGCACAAGGTGTTCGAGCAGCCGACATTGGATCCGATTTGGGATCAATTTTGTGATTCTTTGGAAGCAAAGAATGCCCAAACTTCGAGGGCAAAGCTTTTTCAACAGGGGGGCTGATATGATCCCAAATTGCTTGACATTGAAGCTTTCATGGATTGATCAAGAAGCAAGGTCATTGAGGAACAAAGAACATAACGTTTGTCTAAGTGTTTTTTATGTTTCAGGTTACCAACTTTGGAGGCTTGGTTCGTTCAATTCATTCAATGGAAATTCGAGTTTGATGGATTATTTTGAAGGTGGAGTATCTCTATGCAAGATGGAGGGCCTAGAAATTCAAAATGAAGTATGGAAGGCCATGGTTGAAGCTCTCCAAGTTGTCAAGTCAAAACCGAGAATCAGCCTATTTTTTGGCCAAGGCAAATGACGAGTTCAAGGTGCCTGCTTTGGAGCCTAATATCTGGAGTTTGGGACACATCCAGATGCTGATTCGAGTTGGGATGGAAACTATAGCACTTTCTAAACCCAGGGAAGGAATTGGATGAGATTGAATTAGGTTAATTTTACGTGGTCTTTAGCTTTGTTTGCGTTTGTTTAAGCCTATAAAAGGCCTCCATCGTGTATTGAACAATTCAGAGTTGAAATTGAGTAGAAAACCCCTTTCAAACTTGTTCGTTGTGAGTTTGTTTTAGTTTTGGTTGCGATCAAAGCTTGCTGAACCCTAGCCCATTGATTGATTAATCACGCTCAATTACATCGAAGGCATCGACATAACGATTGTATAATCTTCCTAGTGTGAGATTCCCCTTTCGTTTCCATCAATTTCGTCTCAAACAAGCTTATAACCGAGCTTGTTTGAAACTTTATTTTTTTAGTGTCATGTTTTACCTCGAGAAGCTGAGCAATTCTGATCAAAACACCTTCCTCGGGTGTTACCCCTTTTCACACTGATAAAATGTCCAAGATAATCCATCTGTCTTTCGCCCAAATGAGCATTTGGATGGTTTAACGTATAAAGTGTTCTGTCTCAGTAGTCCACGAGGCTAAGTGTTTTGTGTAATTTTAAGCTGCAGCTATCAGATCATCATCAATGAGATGGGTTGTGTCTTGCCAGTATGATTCCCCGCTCTGTGGTTCACTTGGCAGTTGGTACTCACACAAACATACAAAATGACCATTTACAAGCTTTTCCAGCATCAAATTAAAGAGTAATCAGAACAAAGAAGATACAACTCGCCAAGAGACATGAAGCCATGAACTCTTGGCTGATTACTCCAAATACATCCAACTGAGATTACAAGGGCATATGAGTGTTCAAAACTCATTTAATTGACTCCTCTTCAAACCAAATGTATCTTCATCACCACTCGTCACTCTCTTTCTTCGTTCAGCGATCATCTCTGAGTAAGCCTGCCATAGGTAACAGTGAGGAAATTCAAAAACCAATCTCATTCCTTGCTGCTACAACACATACAGAATACGACTCTATCCAGAAGGACTGATCAACGCCATTGAGGTAGAGATCCTCCATTGCAGCTTTGCTATACTAATGATCATTGTAGAACTTTGACATGAAACCTTTGGGTGATTCTTATAAGCAATTAGACAGAGGTCAAAACCCAAAACATATCCCAAGTACTGCTATTCCCTAACTATACTTGATACTTTCCTAACATTGACATCCATCCTTACTGGCACAAAACCTACATGGCATGAAACGCAATAAGTTCGATTCGCATGCATACATAGACAGGAATAGCAAAGAAGAAGAGCAGCAACATAGTACCTTGGGATAAGAATAGAGGAAAATGTACCACCAAGCAGATATTAAGGTGAGAACAACCAAAGTGATTGCAACTGACTGCAAAATCACCCAGCTAGCACCGGTTATCAGTACCCCTGTTAGAGTTATAGTCCAGGGTTGGCACCTACATCACCAACACAAAGGCTTTAGAAGATTTCAACCATCAATCAACTATGATCAAGAAATGAAACTTGGCCAGTTGCAAGTCTCAAACAAATAATGCTCAAGGCGATAACCAGAGCCCAGCCATCACTGATTGAACGTCAGATGCAGAGTTAGACAAATTCAGTACCACAGAAGAAAGTATCATCATCTTTCAAGCAGTACGAAGATTGACTGGAGATACAATTGGCCCAGGACAGTACTATTTATGACAACAAGCACACAGCTAGAAACAACCCACGATTAGAACATGCAAAACCATAGACAAACACAAACCCATTAAATTGTGATTGAGACATTGTCAATATCCAACTAGCATACGCAATTCAGTTTCTACTTAAGCTTCAAATCAAGGGTTTGATACAATTCACAAAAAGAAAAAGGGAAAGGATTTGGTGAGCAGGAAGAAATCAAAAAATTTGCACTACCAAGATGGTTTGGTGTCCCAGACAGAATCGTATTCGAGCGAGAGATAGTTGAGATAGCCATCCATGTCTTCCACCACACCATTCTTATCCATGTACTGGGACCCGTCTGGTGGTGGGACGCCGGCATTATTTCTACCGCCATGGACGACTACTACGGCTCTGCTGGGATTCAGGGGCTTCTTCAAAGGGTAGCGACGCCATGTCTGGAGGGTTGAGGATGGTAAGCAGCAACTGCGACTTTGTGGGGAACAAACCAGCGGGCAAGGCAAAGGCAAAAATGGCGATAGAGTTCCCATTTTCAGGTTCTGGAAGAAAAGAAAAGGAGGAGGGGGCAAAAGCTTTTCCGGCTCATCCTGGCCTGGAAATGAAAAGCTCGTTTGGATTGGGGGAAAAACCTAATACGACGGCGTTTATGTTACTTCATTTTCGACCTCTTTCTTTGCCCCATTTTTGTTTCTTTTTCCACAAGTGGTAATACGGCAGCCTATCGAGAACTTCCTGACTTTCCAAGAGAGAAAATCACAGTCGAGAATCGACAACACGAACCAAAAGGGGGAGAAAATCCCAGAATACACTAGTTAGTAAAAAAATTCTCAAAATACAGTACTTATGAATATATTTTCCAAAATACAACAGTTTGAGCATTACCACTGTAGACCAAGACAGTAAAAATCATCACCGCTGTCGTCCAAAACGGGGAAGTGGCGCGGATCGCTAACATGGACACGCGCGGACACTTCACCGTTAATCACAAAAAGGGAACAATACAAGTGTCATTCTCCTGAAACCAAATAAACTTCTGTAATAAATTTTCATAGATCGAAAGTAATCTCTTATACAACTCGATGCAAATTACAGTGGCATTCTTCAACCAAATCATTCCTCCAAGCATACAAAATAAACGAGAAAACAAGACCTTGTATTTGGTAATCTCTGAACCTCTGTGATTCAGACATAGTCAAAGCAGAAGGATCAAACATCGGCAGTCCGTTCCACAGTTTCTCAGCAGATACGCAAGTTTGGAACTTGAACATCTGCACTACCCAACAACCAGTCATGACATCCCAAACAACCTCAACTGGCCTGGGAGAATCATCGACTAGTATTGTCCCATTGTTGCGAAGCTTCCACTTCAATCTCCTGATCTGCATCACCACTTCACTGTAAACCCTAAGAACAAGACAAGGGTCCTTGAGCATATCGACAGTGTCGCACTCAATAGCAACCATCATGCAATCTCGCCCATCCCCACAGAACTGAGGTTTCGCACCATAAAAGTTCCTCCCGAAAATGTGTTCCTTCTTGGCAATGAAGACGGGTGTTGGAGTGAAGAAGAGCTCCATCACCGTCGAATTTCTTACAGGCTTCCTTCTTCAAATCCCCGAAAAGATGTCCCCTGCACCACAAATCAATATTGAAACCATGATCGTACTTTAAGTAATCTTCTACAAACCCAGGATCCAACAGAATTCTCCTTCAATCCCCAAATAGTTCTTCCCTTTAATTAATCAACATTTTGAGACCCAGGCAACCCAGAGGCCAGAAGGTACCCCCTGCATGAGAAGTAGCCTCAGGAGACGGGCCACACATTCCAGCCCCCTCCCCTCCTTTTCGGCTGAACAAGCAATTTCCAAGCAACTTTCGCCTTAACAGATCTCTTGTATACTGGAAATAATCTTTTTGAGAAACTTAAAACTAGCCAACCAAAACTGAAGCAATGCATATAAAACTGATGACACTAATTGTACTCATCATCAAATTGCTTGTTCATGAAGCACATATTTTAGGGGGAAATCATGACACTTGAACGAAAAACATAACTATTCAACCTTTGACATAGAATAGAAAAGATATTGCTGACAGTTGCTAGGCCGGCAGACCGCAGCAGGCTAGGCAACACAAGATAGCAAACCTGCAACCTCACTTGTGGCAGTGACGAATCAGGCGGAGCTCAAATGCAAAGTAGAAGGCTAAGACTTCCCAACTTGCCCATGTCCCTCCCAGCCGTTGGTTTAGGGGGACGATGGTCAGAATAGCATACACAAGCCCAATTGCAGTTACAACACCTGACATGCAACTTGCTGCCACTAAATGCCTCAAATGAGTCCCCATCTCTGCTAAATGACTACTATTGCGAGTGGGAATTTGCATAAGAACAAGCAACATTGGTTGTATTGTAACAGTAGCTCACAAGAGCAGACAACATGCTTCAAAGAGGCTAGGAATTCAAGCAACCATACGTCATAAAGATCCATTAAATACTTCAACCTCTAAGCTAACTCAACTGCTCTGCTGCAGCAACATAAGTTTTCACTTCAGAACCGCTTCCATTCAAAGGGACTACATCAACATGCTTAGTCCTTCATAAAGATCCATTAAATACTTCAACCTCTAAGCTAACTCAACTGCTCTGCTGCAGCAACATAAGTTTTCACTTCAGAACCGCTTCCATTCAAAGGGACTACATCAACATGCTTAGTCCTTCATATACTGGTAACTACCAAGATCAAGTTCAACGATGAAGTCATTACCAAGCAAACAACAAAGACAAATTAAAAGATCAAACATATTTCAAATTTAGAAAAAGTTACACCAATGAAGCATCCGGTGCACAACTGAATCATTCTTGGAAAAGCTTCTGCACTTTCACAATCATACTCATGCAAATTTCAAAACAACATGGAACAAGTACTACACACCTCGGCTCTCGTATGCTCAATCATCAGCTTCATCGGATCCTTTTGCACCAAATGGATCGTGGTTCGGACCTACATCCTCTCCAATATGGCGCTGGACCAAACGCTGTAGATCAGCCATAACCTTGTGCTCACGTTTCGCTTTCTCTTCATAGTTAAACATGGCCAAAGCACGCTTGTCCTCAGCACTGTATACCTGGTTTTCTTTCCTTATACGAATTGCATTCATCCTCTGATGCCTGCTACCACTCATCACATACCCTAGACCCTCAAACCTCTGTATCTCATCAGCAGATAGACCCACTTCACCTCTTCTTGGGATACGCTTCCCTTGTTGCACATACTGAGCAATGGCATCACCTTCACCAGGTCTCAAAGCACCACCATAGCTAATGTGCCCCTCAGCTCTAGGCAAAGGCATTGGACCAACGGCAGGTTCACTGTCAAAAGCAGGTTTCTTTGGTGCCTCCATCAGTTCTTTGAACATCAAAGCTTCAGTATTCATTTCAGCTGTTATAGCATCTTCATCTGCTGCTATTTCTGGTTTGCTCTTTGTATCAATTTCAGAATCCACACTTTCACCGTCAGATTGTGATTTTCTCTTCTTCTTGGAGAGTTTTGCACGGGAGCCTGATTTGTGTTTCCACTTCTTCGACTTGGACTTCTCATTGCTATCATCAGAATCCTCACTCTCGCTATCATCAGAATCAGAATGCCTACTCTTTCTCCCACTTTTTCTGCTTCTGCGACTCTTTCTGCTGCTCTTGCTCCTCTTGGCTGACTTCTTCTTCCGGCGACCACCATTCTCCTCTTCAGAATCGCTTGCACTCTCACCCACATCCTCGACCGGTTTACTGCCGCTATCCACAGGTGACTTAGTACTCCTAGGCATAGAACTCAAGCTGCGTCTCTTCTTCCTCGACTTCAAATCTTCCGATTCACATCCGGGCGAGATATCTGATTCCTTACCTCTTCTACGCTTTGATCTCGAGGTTCTCTTCTTCCTTCTCGACCGTGAATCGTCATACTCGGATTCAGACGGGCTCTCGGACTCGCTACTTCCAGAATCCCCTGACTCAATATCGGGTTGGCCATTCCCGTCTCCCAATTTGTCTTTCCCACTGCAATGGTTCTTATCCGAGCTACCATCTCCCCTCCGTTCCGTCTCTTCCTCATCGGTCCCGTTATCGAGCCTCGGTGGGCTAGGGGTAACCTCCCAAATACAGTAACTCAGCGACTTCCTAAGCTTCTGCCTCTTCAGCCTCCTCTTCTCTTCAAAGCTCAAATCCTTCAATTCCTCGTCGGACTCCAGTTCCTTATCCCTTCCGTTTCGGTAGCCACCACCATCGCAGCGGCCGAACTTAGTCGGGAGAGAATCTAGGTTTTTTTTAGCCCAAGGGCTGGGGCTTCTCCTTCTAGGGCTAGGGTTTGTCCTAGGGCTTCGGTGAGCCGGAGAGATCGAGCGGCGGCTGCGTCCTCGATCCGTCTCCCGACAGCGCTCGTCATACCTGTTGTAGCAAGGGCTGCGACGGCGATAGACGGGGGAAGAATCGGATGCAGGCGCGTGGCGGCCGTTTTGGCGATCCGGCCGGTAACTTCTATCGGGAATTTCGACGATCGAAGCTGGTCTGGGCATTTTTCCTTCTCAGAGATTTTGAGAGAGAAGCAGGGAATTGGTACTGATTGTGATTCTTGTTTGATTTATGTCCTCCGATGGCACAACCGCACAACCCCGATTTTGCAAGCGTGGGCGGTGTGTGGTTATAAGGTTGTTAAACCGGTTTATATCGTTGTGTTGGTTTGACAAGTGGAATGGTACGATCATTGGTATAACTAGTTTGTGTCGGTTCATGCCGGTCTAAAAAAATGTGAAAACAATTAATATTCAATGTATTTAATCATATATAAAACATATTTGTGGATAATTTAGTTACAATCCAACAAATATCATCAACTTTTAACTATAACATTCATAAAATGAATAATAAATTATTTTTTTATTCATTAAAATGATGTCATTTTACTTAGAATGGGTAAGTCGATCATACCGGTCATACCAGTGGTTTCATGACCGGCATAGGTTGAACCAGGTTCAACCGGGTGGCATGCCACCATCATGACAACCATGGTAGTTATTCAATCGAGCTAGTAGGTGTTGTCATGCATTATACCAAGGTTGTCAACCCGCGGGTTGACCCGGACCCGGTCGAGTTAGTGGGTCAAGGGTTAATGGGTCAACCATTTTAGCCCGGTTTGGCCCGGAAATATAGGAAGAGTCATTATATTGTACTTATCCTCATAAATTATATCAAATCTTATCTAACATATGAGTTAGGCTAAATTACAAGTTTGGTCACTCAAATTATATAAATCTTTCATGTTTGCCACCCAAATTACTTTTCTTTCGTACTGACTACTAACTTTACGAATCATTTCACCATTAGTCACTGACCGTTAGTCTCCGTTAGCTCTGTCAAATTTTTAATGATGTGGCAAACAGAACTGCTGACTGGATCGCTAACTTAATGAAATATCAATTTTAAAAAAATAAAAAATAAAAAATATAGACCTCATTCCGCCACACACTTTCTCTTCTCACTCGTCTCCACACGCTCAGCTCCCAACAGAACGACGGCCGCTGCTCTACTCCGTCCAGGTTGTAGTCGCACCAGTCTTCCCCTCGTCCACAATCCTCTCCGTCTTCTTCTTTGGCGTCCCCAAGTCCTCGTCGGAATCGATGCAGATTTGGGGATCGAGACCAACCAAATCCAGCCACCAGTCAAAGCCAAACATGCTTTCTTTCTTTCTTTCTTTCTTCCTCAATTCACAATGCCATCTCCCATCTCCAATTCCTCCACTCAATGTACACAGAAGAAAAGGGGGGAAGCTAGTACCTTGTAGCTCTCTCTGCCTCTTCGATGGCCTTGTAATTAGGGACTTTGCTTGGAAAAATTAGGGATTGGGCTCCAGCAACGAAACCATCGCGCAGCTTTCCCCCTCCACTCACAGTAGGGGGTCTTCCGGCTGGACGATGGTGGGAGCGTCTGGGAGGAGGAGATCCAGATTGAATAGGAGGCGACTCAGCAACAGATCTACAAGGCGCCAGATTACCCATCGTTCGAAGCAAACCCAGATCTAGAAGTTGCTGAGTGATGCACTTGGTCCTTCTCCCATTCGATGACCGGTACTTATCCATCCAGATCTGCTCGTTGGTAGGAGAATCGCCTAGACAGAGGGTGGAAAATGATATGTGCTATGTTTTTATAGAAATTGACCCGGGATAGGCCATCTTCTTCCTCTCGCCGACAGCAACAGATCCGGCAACATTGGCTCTCTATCTCACTTGCATCTCTCTTCATTTTTGTAGGAGATCGTGTCGCCGGTCAGTGTCAATATCACTCTGTTTCTTTGTTTCTTATGGTTATCACCGTCGGCTACCTCTAATTGCTTTTGTTGACTTTGTAATTTGTATGATGAGTAAGGAGGAGGCAAATCAAGGGGGCTCTAAGGAGGAAAGAGGAGAGGAAGAAGACGAGCTAATAAGAGTGCAGGGCCCCCGACGAAGAGCTGGTCTCATAGCGCTGATTTTGGCCTTGACGGTGGCGGTGGAGACTTGTAGCTTTTTCACTTGCCGGCGTCGGAGCAATGGGGGATGGGGCCAAGAGGAACATGTGATTTGGAGTTTGGTCCACATCAGCAGTTGATGATGAGGGAATCAGTTCTTGGGAAAAAATGAGGGATTAATTTTAAATTTTTAAATTGACATGTAATAGCCCAGTCAGCAGTTCTGTTAGCCATGTCATCAAAAAACTGACAGAGTTAACGGAGTTTGACGGAGATTAACGACCGGTGACTAACGGTGAAATGATTTGTAAAGTTAGTGGCCAATAAGAAAGAAAAGTAATTCAGGTGGCAAACATGAAAAATTTATGTAATTTGAGTGACCAAACATGTAATTTACCCATATGAGTTATAACATATAATATTACACCAAAATAACATATCGTACTTAGATCCAACATATAGTGAAAATTCACACACACTTATATAACATAAATATTCAAATGTTCAACTTAGTATTCCAAAGATTGAGTTAGGGGAAAAGAAAAATTGGAAAATAGGCGCATTTCGCAAACTAAAGAAAAAAATGACACAATTTGACCTCCAACCCGGTACCTTATAGCGGTCGGCCCGGCGGGTGCGTGCGGCCCGTTTTTCTCACCGAGTCAGGGTCAAATTGGGTCGACCCGTGGGTCAACCCGCGGGTTGACAACCTTGCATTATACACTTACAGTCGGGCCTGGGTCTCTGATTAAGCCCAAAAGTTTAAGCATATTGCTTAAATTATTATGACAGTGGATTATATAATTAATAAGGGAGTTGTGCATAAATAAAGTTATTACACAAATATAATCTATATTAATAATTAATTATTTTCTTTCTCTCTACTCACATAACTTTCTCCATAATTCTCTCTCCACTACAATTAAAATAAAAGTTGAAATTAATTTAATTATATTTTAATATTTAATAAAATTCAAACTTAATCATTTTTTCCATTTAAAAATGAAAATTAAAAATTAAAAATCTGCTCTCTCACTTCGTGACAATGTTTCGTAATGATATTATCAACGTTTATGAAATAAATTAGAATTTTGCTATGGTGACATGCATGTCACCGTGACATGGACTTTTCGGTCGACCTAATCCAACATGCGGTCGACCGAACTGACTATTTCATGTATGTGAGGTTCCGAGACGCGGTCGACCTCTTACATAATATGGTCGACCGTTTTGGTGGACTAACAGAATGAAAGGTCGACCCAAATACCTCATAGGGCGACCATTGTGCACTTAACAGCCCGACCGCATTATGAAGAGGTCGACCGCCTTCACACCGTATCCGTATTGGATATGGATTCCAACACCAGAAAGGTTCCACAATTGGACAAGGAAACGAATTGGGTCGACCCATTCACGTCCTAAATCTCTATAAATAGGAATATAAGTCCCCTTCAACGCCACCAAATCTGAATTAGGTTTTTTTCCGATTTAGAGCCTTTGTGAAGAAGATCGTTCGCGGTTGCTGTTGTACGTGTTGAAAGTGGTCGACCAGGTCTAAGGTGAGGTCGACCTAATGTAGCATTCACCGTCATCTTTTCTAATGCGTGATTTCCACCGTTTAATTTGATATATTGTTGCGTGCAGAATTCCATTCGGTCGACCGTGACATCAACCAGGTCGACCTGACGAGACAATTCTTCGTATTTGAATTTAGGGCACAACACTTGGACTTCTGTACTTGCGAGGTAACGAAGATCAACCCAAGTGGTCGACCTAATGTGTTTCAAGGTCGACCGTTTCTGTTTGTTTTGGTTATTCAACCTGAATGTCGACTGTCTTTGTTTGTATGACTATGTTGTGCTTGAAAAGGTCGACCGCGCCAGATATCTGGTCGACCTATCCTTTTTTTGTTTTAATTTTGAACTTACTTTTTGTTGTTAATTGTTATTTTTCCTGCTGGATAGGTCGACCTAGGAAGAACAGAGGTCGACCTTAATGGTTGTGGTAGTCACTATTTGTCTTCCAGGTCGACCTAATACTTTGTCAGGTCGACCACGTCTTTGTTTTTTGGTCAATTGTAGAAATTTGTAGTTGAATTATGATTTGAATTTTTCTGTAAATTATTTAGACGATGACGCATGATGAGAGACTGCATCAAGATTTGGGTGAAATCATGAAATTGTTGAAAGCCACACAAGAGAAGCTGGTGGTGTGTCAAACACAAGTCAATGACTTTCAGAAGTCCATGCGTGATAGAGTGGAGCAATTGTCAGTTCGACTGATAGATATGACTGGGATGATGCATGACGGGTTTGAGAGGCTAGAAGGTGCTATCAAAGATATAAGTGCAGAACGAATGGAGAATGGCGGAAGAGATGGTAAAGGAAATAAATTTGACTTTGGTAAAGAGGAGGAAGACCATGATGACTCTGAAAATTGCTACCAGAGCATAGACGATTTATTGAAAGAGCACATTTTAAAGGTATCCAAGTATATTCATATGTGATTGAAGATATTAGTATTACTATCATTAGTGCTAATTTGTTTTGTTTATATGTTTGACAGAGTGAAACAACGAATGGCAGCAAGGGTTCCTCTCCCAAGTACAAGAGACCGCGATATGAAAGTGACTCCTACACCACTCCACAGAAGGATCAATTTGTAAGAAAAAGATTATTTAGTGCCGATAGCGATGAAGATGAATCTAAGAGTCCTTTCGAAAAGCACAGGGTAAGTTTATGTTACATATTCATCTATAATGTGTGTTTGTGTTCATATGTTACTTTAATTTTAACTATGATTTGTAGGTCATGAAAGTGGAGGGTCTAGAAGGATTCACCAAAAATCTTCAAAATCCAGTTGAAGACTTGTATTATGTTGTTACTCAAGAGAAGGTTGGGGACACGAATTGGGACAAGTAAGACGTTTTTTAGTACGTGTGGTCGACCGTTTAGGTCATGAGGTCGACCGTTTGTCCAATAAGGTCGACCGTGACTGTGAACAGGTCGACCTGTACGTTGCAAATCACAATTGACATTTCTGTTATTTTGATTTTTGCAGTTTGACCGTTGTGGACTTTTTCTGAAAACGTGCAACGACATTATTTGAGTTCGGTCATTAGCGAGAATAGCTAGATTTGCTCATCAGTAAGTACTATACTACTACGACTTTCGTATGAATTGTGCACTATTTATGTTACGATTTACGATGATTTTGTGTTTGATTGTTGGATGGTAGGTAGTGGATTTGTGTGCACGGGCACTAACAATGTCTGAAAAACATGATGTGAAAGAGCCAAATGTGTGGTATTTGCCAAATATGTTTTCGGTAAGAGCCGTAATGTGAAATCATTTGTCATAACCTAGTTATTTATATTGTACCATGTCAATTCATCTCAATTAAAACATGGTGCAGAAAATGGTACGCGCTAACATGAAGACCAGACAAATTCGTAACATAAACACCAATGGCGTGGTGTTTATGCCGAATGTTAGTGCATGCCAGAAGGTTAGTCTAGTCAATGTCTATATATCATTAAATTTCGAAAGTGCATTTGTTTGTATTCGCTGTTTATAACATATAGTGAGTGTTTCGTTGCTAGATATTTATGCCAGTTCTTGACGATGAAGCACGTCATTGGTTTCTGTATCTCGTCAATGTCCAGCAAAAAACTGAATTTTTGCTTGACAGTCTACCTTCAACTAGTGAGCCGAATCGTAGGCGTAAATCAGCACTATGCAAGAAATTGGTAAGTGTTTCCTATAATTTTCTGACTACTAAGCGTCACGTATTATGCTAGAAGCTTAAAATATTCGTTATTTGTGTGTAGTTGTCCAATTTGGATGATATTTTCAAACCGGAGCGCATGAGCAATGTAGTAGTACCAAATTTTGGAGATTTCAATTTTGATGAGCTACGAGTTCAACGGCAAAGGAATAGTACTGAGTGTGGTTTGCACGTCATGCAGTGGATGCGCTATGGATCCAAGGATCTGGATAGAGTGGTGAGTATATCATCAAACAAATAACTTGTTTAATGTACACTTTTTTTAGTTGTAACGAAGTCTTACATGGCATAATGCAGATAGGAGAAGAACACAAATTACCGGCTCGAAAGGAGATTCTATGGTATCTGGCTACACATTTTGAAAACCGTGCACGAGAAAATCTTTTCAAGCATGTAGTAGATGAATGCATGGAACGAGGCAAAGAGAGACAGAGTTCAAACAAAAAAGCAAAGAAATGAAGTCGTTAAGTTACAATGTTGCATTATTTGGACAATAGATTGAATTTGTATTTGCGAGATCCTTTCATTTTGGATTTTGAATGTTTATCGTTTATTAGATTTGTTATACAATTATGGTTTTGACTGAATTTACGATTTCAATCGTCTAGAACAAGTGGTCGACCACATACTCAAAGCGGGCAAACCCAAAGGCAGAGCACAGGTCGACCTTGTGATGCTTAAGGTCGACCTATGATACCGTAGCAAAGTCAAAAACCATGTGGAATAAGGATGGAATCTCGTCTATTTGGCCTTAATAAAATACGGTCGACCATTCGTGTCAAGAGGTCGACCTGTTTCACATTTATAAACAACGGTCGACCATTTCAGTAAAGAGGTCGACCTGTTTCACATTTATAAACAACGGGCGACCATTTGTGTAAAGAGGTCGACCTGTTTCACATTTACCCAAGACGGTCGACCATTTGTGCAAAGCGGTCGACCGTAATGATTCATGTCCTTGTACAATTAGGATTTTGTGTACTTGTCCTTGTCGAATTATGATTTTATATATCTTTCACCAATTGGATAAGGAATTCGTCTACATTATCTATAAATAGATGGGAGTCTTAAGACTTTATTCGAACTTCGATTTATGCAATTTGTTGGAATGAAGTTGTAATCTCATCGCTCTTATTGTGATCGGGTGTTGGTGGCGGTTTATTTTTATTCCGGTAGACCGTAACAATAAGTGGTCGACCTCTTTGCTAAGGTATATCTCGTTGTGCTTGTTAATGGTTGTATGTGGTTAAATTTTTCCCTAATTAGGTCGACCACCCCCACCATCCGATCGATCTTATTTGTGTAATTATATGATTAGGTCGACCTTACAGTAAATTCAGGTCGACCTCATCTTTGTAATTTAGTAATAAGGTCGACCGTACATCTGGCTTTCAATCGATTTATTCCTGTTTTATAGACTGAGGTCGACCTGTGATGATATTGAGGTCGACCTGTGAGGTTTTGCTACGATTTTTGGGGTTTTTATTTAGATCTATAGCTTGAAAAGAGGGATTTATCCTTCTGTTCGTCAGATGCGGTCAACCTTTTCATATTCGTGGTCGACCGCATCTGGCTTTCAATCGATTTGTTCTTTTGTTGTATAGACTGAGGTCGACCTGTGACGTTTTGCTACGAGTATTTGGGTTTTTATTTAGATCTATAGCTTCAAAAGAGGGATTTACCCTTCTGTTCGTCAGATGCGGTCGACCTTTTCATCTTCGTGGTCGACCGCATCTGGCTTTCAATCGATTTATTCCTGTTTTATAGACTGAGGTCGACCTATGATGATATTGAGGTCGACCTGTGACGTTTTGCTACGAGTATATAGGTTTTTATTTAGATCTATAGCTTCAAAAGCATTTGGGCCATTTCGGACTCGTTTCAATTTAGCCGAGGTCGACCTATGATGCTTCTGAGGTCGACCTATGAAGGCAAAAGTTCGAGTTGTGCCATTGTCTTACGAATTATTTGTGCGAAACTAACTCTGGTCAACCTCTTCTAATTATGAGGTCGACCGGATCTGTTTTACACTCAATAGCAAAAGCATTTGGGCCATTTCAGACTCGTTTAAATTTAGCCGAGGTCGACCTATGATGCTTCTGAGGTCGACCTATGAAGGCAAAAGTTTGAGTTGTGCCATTCTCTTACGAATTATTTGTGCGAAACTAACTCTGGTCGACCTCTTCTAATTATGAGGTCGACCGGATCTATTTTACACTCAATAGCAAAAGCATTTGGGCCATTTCAGACTCGTTTAAATTTAGCCGAGGTCGACCTATGATGCTTCTGAGGTCGACCTATGAAGGCAAAAGTTCGAGTTGTGCCATTGTCTTACGAATTATTTGTGCGAAACTAACTCTGGTCGACCTCTTCTAATTATGAGGTCGACCGGATCTGTTTTACACTCAATAGCAAAAGCATTTGGGCCATTTCAGACTCGTTTAAATTCAGCCGAGGTCTACCTATGATGATTCTGAGGTCGACCTATGAAGGCAAAAGTTCGAGTTGTGCCATTGTCTTACGAATTATTTGTGCGAAACTAACTCTGGTCGACCTCTTCTAATTATGAGGTCGATCGGATCTGTTTTACACTCAATAGCAAAAGCATTTGGGCCATTTCAGACTCGTTTAAATTTAGCCGAGGTCAACCTATGATGCTTCTGAGGTCGACCGATGAAGGCAAATATTCGAGTTATTTGTGCTAAACTTATTGAGGTCGACCTGTGATGATATTGAGGTCGACCTCGGGCCATTTAAATCGATTGAAAGCCAGATGTTCATGGGGAGTGCAGTGCAGGACATTAGGCCACCTTGGAATGCACTCGAAGACACAAATGTTTGCTGCCTTCACCGAGTTCTCCTTTGCAACCCTATACCGGCCACCGACAAACAAACAACGCACCGCCCCGCATGTCCCGTTCTTATGGATGTAAGAGAGTTTAGGTTTTAGGGTCTTCTTTGTTATATTGTTGTTGTTTGCTTGCCGGTGACCGGCATAGGGTTGCAAAGGAGAACTCGGTGAAGGCAGCAGACGTTTGTGTCTTCGAGTGCATTCCAAGGTGGTCTAATATCCTGCACTGCACTCCTGCTGAAAGTCACATATGATTTTCAATCGATTTAAATTTTCCGAGGTCGACCTATGCTTCTTCTGAGGTCGACCTATGAAATCAACTTTGTACTTGAATTGTTACGGGTTTATGTCGACCCATTCTCGTTTTAAATTAACTGAGGTCAACCACTTTATGGAGTGGTCGACCGCGTTTTGTTCATTTCTAAAATGTGACTAACGTGTATTCTTGCTTGTTTCATCGCAGGATGTTTGGCGGCAAAAAGAAAAGAAAGGCACAAAAAGCTGCTGCCTCAAGTTCGGAATGGGAAGAGTTCAATCCCAATCTGTTCCAGACCAAGGAGCAAAGTGAGAACTATGAAGAGAAGAGAATGCACAGCCGTAGGGTGGCTCCGGGAAGGCCATTGACGACGGATGCGTATTCTCATTTCGAGAATTACGGGTTTCTGGGACCCTTCATCGAGCAAGAGTGGCTGAAGGTGATATCTCTTAATGTACCATACTACCCAAAACTGGTATAGTAGTTCTACAACAACATCGTCTACGAGCGCAATGCAAATAGATCCATTCACGCATTCAAATCCTATGTGAATGGGGTGGTGAAGCGCATCAGCAAGAATGTGTTGGCGCAAGTACTAGAGGCTCCAAACGAGGGGAAGAGAATCCATTCTTACGGTGCTTGGAATGAAACGCATTTCATGAGAGCCAAGCAAATCCATACGGTATGTGGTCTTGATGAAGAGGAAGATGCTCAGGGTCGCAATAGGCCAACGAGTAACCACCTGACAGTTCAAGCCAGAGTTCTTCACTACATGCTTTCCTACAACATTCTGCCAAAGGGTGGACATCGGGAGACAGTCACCTACTTCGACATGGAGCTCCTCACCAACCTACTGTTAAACGAGAAGGTGAACTTGTCATACTTGATCTTTAACCACATGCTTACTGCTGCAGAGAGTTCAAACAGGAATCTTTCCTATGGGATGATCCTCACTGTGCTATTTGAGCATTTTAATGTGAATTTAAGTGAAGAGGTGGGGTTAAGAATCACAAGGCAGGAGTTTTATACTGTTTCATCTCTGAAAAAGATGGGCTTTGAGCTGCGTAATGGTGAGTATGTCAGAATAAACAATGCTCATGATGGTGATGGTGATGATGATGAGGATGATGATGGTGATGAAGGAGCTCGAGACGAGCCAATGGCGGAGGCACAGAGTTCAACTCCACCGATCACCTTAGAGCGTGTGAGGGAGCGCATGGATGGCATGTACGAGTACATGGGCTAGATGTCCACCCAGATGAGTGGCATGTACGACTACATGGGGCAAATGACCGCCCAGATGAGCACAATGCAGGTGACCGTGAATGAGATGCGAGATGAGTGGCGATCTTTCAGCGGAAGATACATGCATCCCACCACATCCGACCACCATCATGCTAGCACCACCAATGAAGAAAATGTGGATGAGGGAGAGAGGGGAGATGAGTAGGAGCGCCGAGATTTTAGATTGTGTGTTTTTATTGTTAAGTGGTCAAAACGATTGTTGATTGTTATTTTGTTGTTTTTTTAGTCTACACAATAAATAAAAGCCAAATGAGAAAACTTGAAGCCCCATTTCAAATTTCCTGCATCCAGAGTGAAAGTAGGAAGGACATTTTGGTCTTCACAATTAATTTTTTTTATTCATTAAAAAGACACTTACTAGGATTCGAACCATGACAATTTTAAAGAAAAATAAAGATCATAACCAATCACACTAAGTACATTTGTTGTATCTTTTTAAATTAAAAACATATAATTGCAGAGAGGAAAAAACTCTTTCCCCATTTAAAATTCTCTGCTCCAGGAGCGTTTGTAGGAAGAGTAGAATAGGGAGTGTCAATTTTTTTCTTTTTCCTCTGTGGAACGGGCCAACTTACCGTACACATGCGGATTTAAACGGGTCCAGGAGTGTCAATTTTTTTCTTTAAGTCCTTTTATTTCTCCATGGTGGTAAAATATATATATGAAAAGGCAAAACCAATACTCCTTTTTATTGCTAAAAAGAAAAAAAATTAACAGTAAACTAATGCATGGATTCTAATGGGCTAACCGCTAATCATAAAATAAAAGAGTTGAACGGGTCTGACCTACAAGGGATTTGCCCATCAAGTAAAACAAATGAACATAATGGGTTTGCCATTCTAAAACAAGCTATTTTCTCTAGCATAATATATACTATGCTATTATTTTATATCTTAGTGGCTAAAATATAATGTATTTTAAAGTTATTCAATGGTTCGACTTCGACCAACTCAATTAGTCCAATTTTTATCATTTCAAATATATATTATGTAATTATTTGATATCATAATGATTAAATTATAGTGTATATTATAGGGAATCGTTTGATATTTGTTAGTAAAAAACTAAACAGAAAGATCTATTTGGTTATTTTTAACATTAAAACGATCCTAAACATTTTCAGTTTCCTTTCGAAATTCTATAGTTTTATTCCCGAATCATTGATGTGCAAATGGTGAATTGCAGTCATCTCTTTTCTTTTATTATTTTTTATTTTCAAATATAAAGTTTAAAAGTAAAGAATAATTAGAGTTTGGCATGGGTCGGTCAAACAAGCTGAATTTCAAGTTTTGGCCCATTTTGATCAAGTCTAATTTATAATCACATGGTTATCTGATACCCTATAAAAATCTCAATCCAAACCAGTTTGATAGGTGAGTCCGTGTTTACCACCATTTTCTAGGGATACGGGAACGGTGGTTCCTATCCCAAATCGTGCTGTTCATTCTTGATTTCTTTAGATTTTATCATGGCTTGGCAAAAAACCAGAAAGCACAATGATGAGAAGATGAAAGTTTTATAAAGCAAATTAATCGGCCAACGGGCCGAGTAAAAGCTAGCAACGATTGCGAGATGCTCATTTCCCGAAAATCGGCGGGATATGCGATTTTTTATTCGATTTTCTGGAATTCGGTTTCTATAAAACTTACTACACCTCATCATATTACCAGAAACAATATCGTTTCACAAGGTAACATGTACTTGATTTTGGTTCATAAGACTGATTTTTGATTCGTTGCATCATTCATGTCTCTTTTCTACTAAAATTCACTATTTTTATCACGTGTTTCCCCAAAAAAAACTATACAACAATAAACTATACACCCCATTACATTATCAAATTTCATACCTCATCTTCGTCCGGCCAAATGGCCGGGGCCACGCTAGTTTTATTTTTATGTGTGAACAATTATGATTTCTGTTTTATTGTATTTCTTGTTAGTTTGTTTAGTTGTTATGCTATGAATTGATGAGTCCTTGTTATCATTATTTATGACTATTTATGATGGTTTGAAACATAATTTATACGAGCAAAAGAACCACACAAATCGACATACATAAGCAAAAAAGACACGGGGCATAGGTTGACTTTATTGTATTCGGTCGACCTCGTACCGGATTAGGTCGACCTCGAAACCAACACTTGATCTTCATTTTACGTCAAATGATTGGACACATTGATAGAACACTTATCTTTTATCTGGTCGACCTCTTTCCTTATCCGGTCGACCATTTTGTTAATGACTGCCATCAAGTGGTCGACCTATATACCTTAGGTGGTCGACCATGTTGTTTCTGACGCCAACGAAATGGTCGACCGAAGTTTTGTTCTGGTCGACCAAAGATAACAACTTAAACTAAGTGCGGTCGACCAGGTGGTCTTTGAGGTCGACCACAATGCTTTCTCGTGCTGCCCAAATTAGTCAATTCGGTCGACCGCATTCAGGAATAGGTCGACCGAAAAGTCCATGTCACCGTGACATGCATGTCATAGTAGGCATACCCAATAAATTATTATTAGGGTAAATACAATATATTAGCCACAACTATTATGAAGCTGGAAATTATAGCCACAACTATTGAAATTCAAATTATTAGCCAAACGTTAACTATCTGTTAACAATTTCGTTAGTAATACTGACTAAACTTTTATGTTTTGAAGTTATAAACTAAAAGCATTCCTACTTGGCCGCTGTCGTGGCCGATGACGTGGGATTCTCCGTCAAAAATTCAATAACAGTAATGGACAGTTAGCCATATCTTGACCTGCAACAATAGTTATGGCTAATAATTTGAATTTTCATAGTTGTGGCTATAATTCCCGGTTTCATAATAGTTGTGGCTAATATATTGTATTAACCCTTATTATTACTATACATTATCATTATTAACGATTTCAATATACGTATCAATTCTTTACTATTATATTATTAAGAATGTGGGATCAATTGTTATCAACGTTTATGAGCTCCCAAAATATTTTTATTAATTATTTATTAGACGTGTTTGCTGATTATATTTAACATTGTCAATTTTTCATTAATTAGTAACGTCATGTCATGTGTGCACATAAAGTTTTCATTATCAGATGTTTAATAATCGTTATTATCAAATTTTACATGAATTGTTAATAAAACACTTTATGACATTATTAGTTTTAAACTTTTTTTTTGTAAGATTAGTTTTAAACTTTAGTAACCTTTAATAAGAACACACTAAATCATTGATAAATACTATATTTAGTTGAAAATAAATAATTTTGTATTCAATAAAAACATAATGTTATGGTTTTTTATGTTTGCGTTATCAATAAATTTTTGTTACATTATTAACGGTTGGTTGCATCTCTATCAACCTAGGAGCTTATGTTTTCCAATTTGGTCGTCAGGTTTATAAACTTTTTCATAAACTGTACTATTTGTTTTTATTGTTGTTATTAACGTTTATGAAACAACGTCCAACAATTACACCATCAACTTTATTGGTTCATTGTTATCAATCCAAGATACTGTTATCAACTTTTTTGCAATGAAATTTCAAAGATATACAAAAACATTATCATCGTCTCCTAAATTATTTTTTTGTTGTTTGTTAATGGGTTTAGGCTCATTGTTAACAATCTAATGTAATGTTACCATTGTTGATGTAATGGTAAATTGTTATTAACGTAATAAAATATTTAAGGTTATAATATTTTTAGCCGAGCATTATCAAATTTTTAGTGAATTATTAATAAAATGTAGCTACATTATATGTGTTTAATATATCATGATATCATATGTTGTTTGTTAATGTATCATGATATCACGTAGTTGTTACAACTTACAATTTCACTTTCACGTTAAAAATGTTAAGCAACTCCCACCAAAATGTTGTTAAAGTATATCAAAACTAATAGTATCAAAATCATTAAAAACCGACCTAAAACATTTATAATTTTCCGTTTCAATGAAATTTTTGGAATGAGAACGTCACATTTACGTTAAAAACGTTAAGCAAATCTCATCAAAACGTTAATACCGTGAAAGTATATCATTACTAATAGTTTCAAAACGTATAAAAATTGACCTGAAATGTTTGCAATTTTGTCATGTACTGTTAATAGTGAACACTGTCGACGTTTGATTTATCATGATATCAGTTGCTGTTTGTTTGTGGAAACGAGTGAGACGTCTTTAAGAGCTCATTACTAATAGTATCAATAATGATAATATTGTGAATCAGTGATATTGTGAATCATTATTGAAGTTGATGATGAAAATGTACAACAGTAACAATTGATTAAAAAATTTTAATAATATAATTGTTAATAATATAATTGTAATCAATGATTCATTCATAAACGTTGATGATGAAAATGTAAAACGGTAATGATTGGTTCAAAATTGTTAATATTATAATTGTAAAGAATTGATGCTTATATTGAAATCGTTAATAATGATAATGAATAATAATGATTTATTTCATAAACGTTGATAATATCATTGCAAAACGTTAATACTACATTGCAAGTTGTCGTGAAATGAGAGAGAAGATTTTTAATTTTTAATTTCTATTTTAAAAAGAGAAAATTATTAAGTTTGAATTTTATTAAATATTATAATCTAATTAAATTAATTTCGAATTTTCTTTTAATTCTAGTGGAGAGAGAGGGTTATTGTGAAAGTTATGGGAGGAGAGAAAGAGAATAATTAATTATTAGTATTAATTATATTTGCATAATAACCTTATTTATCCTCAACTACTTATTAACTACTAACCCCCTTATTAACTACCTAATCCACTATCCACCAATAGAATGACTTAAACAAAATGCTTAAACCTATAGGCTTAAGCACCAGATCCTACCCGCTTACAGCTGCCACTAGCATTCTCTATTATTCAAATATTGTAACAAAGTCCATTTTTTAATCAAAATAAGCATCCAGAGCATGGTCGGATAACAAATTTAAAAAAACAGACAAATGTAAAGAACGGTAGTCCATATACAATCGGACTCCCGATGAAATAGCCTTTTTTGCCACGAAGTGGGCAACTCTATGAAAGCTCCGAGGAGTGAAAAGACACAAAACTGACTCAGAAAGATAGGAAAGGGAGAGAACTTCTTGACCAGTACCCCTACCTGAGGGTAATTTTTTATTTGATAACCCAAGAACATCAGCAACCCACATGCCACATGAGTGACAGCGAGGCCTACTAAACCTGGGGGTACCTACATACTAACCATCAAGGACTTTGTCCCGGCGTTGTGCTACCATTATCAGGGAGACTTCGTCTCCTGTACAAAGGGTGCCTCCGGGAACACTAAGAAGGTGTACTGGGATTCGAACCTGGGACCTTGTCACATCCCAAACTCGAAACTCAGCCTTTTTACCAACTAGGTTGTCTTACCATCGACACCCCTGCCTGAGGGTAATAAACCTTCATGATTGCGTACAAACAGTAAAGCAATAGAGAGAACACCTTAGAATGACTCATGCTTTGGAATGGGAAGACTTCCTCGATATAGCACCCATGTTGACCGTTTGAGAATGTCCACAAAAAAGTAACAAGCAAACATTATGAGTAAGACATCATCTCATAGCTTCACGAAGGGCAAGTAGTTATGATATATATACATATAGGCAATTGAGCATGAGTAATACCATAATCAAATTAACTGAAAGTACATGAGACAGTTCCATCACCTGAGAAGTCGGCGAAATGAGTTGCACACCCTTCATGATTCTTTAAGGTCCCATCATAATGGACC
This sequence comes from Linum tenue, assembly GCA_946122785.1. NCBI lineage: Eukaryota > Viridiplantae > Streptophyta > Magnoliopsida > Malpighiales > Linaceae > Linum > Linum tenue. The sequence continues at coordinate 49,252,697 of CAMGYJ010000007.1, read as the reverse complement.
AATACACTTTCGTTAGGGTGGATTATAACTCGCCTAAAAAAGGCATCCACTAAGATGCTAGAGATCTCTATCTCAAGTAAACAAGGTATGCCATTGAAATATAGATCGAAAAATCAAATATACAACACCAATTCTATGTTGAATTCATGCATCATGGGTAAACTTTAATTCATACAAATTTTCCGGTATAAACAAAATTAATCATTAATCTGAGTAAGATGCCAAATCAACGCACACATGAGCAACAACTTAGCCTCATGTAACCTATAGATGTCATACCATATTTTACTAAAAAATTTTGCACTTGTTTTCGTCTACCTCATCTTCCCTCATTCCTCTGCTTCTATCCTCTCAATCTTTTCCAAAATCTCCGACTACATTTCACTATACCGCTTCATGGGCTTCCCAATTGAAAATGCAATACGAGTCCGAGCTATTCCTTGGACTGATTTACAGAATGAAATAATTGAAGATTGTACTCCTCATTTTTGTCTCAAGGAAAGTCGTGATTGTGAAAAGGGGGTTTATGCATCTTTCTTTTTCGTCGCTGCAGGTGAGGGGTGACACAACATTTGAGGGGAAAAAAAAGGAGAAGTGGAAGGACGGATGCTAAAAAACCCATTTGAAATTTTTACTCTTTTTCATTCATCCGCGTGGAAATGTTATTGGTAAAATGTTGTCATGTCAGCATTTTCGTTAGTCCAGACAGCCTGTTAGATGAGACCATTAAAAATTCGACATAATTGACTATTTTTTTGTATTTCAAAATGTGGTTATTATTGTCACAAACTCGAAAGTTATGACTATTTTAAAGTAAAATATGATGTGGCATCTACGTGTCACATGAGGTTGAGTTGTCGCTGATGTGTGCATCGATTTGGCACCCTAGTCAACGAACCAATAATATAACTGACAGAGTGTTTAACAATGTTACAGTTTGTAACGGAAATTGCTAGATTTGTCATACAACCATCCAAAATTTGGCTCTTTTGCGTATTTCTCCAAAACTGGCTATTATTGTCATAAACTCGAAAGTTGTTGCTATGCAGATGAATTTTGCCTTCAAATAGGGTGATAAAAATATTGGTTAACCATCCTAACTCTTACTCGATCCAATTAATTAGAGTACAATTTGAACTAACTCAAATATCCGATGCCATGGATGAAATCCAAACACATTACTTATCAAATGAGCGATATTATTTTTTACTATCCAATTCAAACTCGTCCAATTATAAATGTATATTTTTCTATAAAACTTCATTCTGTCTATCAAACTATTCAACATCGGTAATACATATGTAATATCCCAATGAATTATTGCTCTTTTTATTATCTCTTTTAAGACTAGTGGTTATAATTATAATTATATTTTTTTCACTTGTATAATGCGATATACTTACAAATAGTAAGTTATTTGATGAAATAATAAAGAAAACTATTATCCGTGGATATCTATGGATAACCAAAATACCAAAGGGTTTGGTATGGTTTTGATTTAATACCTGAAACTTGTATGGATATGGTTATAGATAAGTTCCGAACTAGTTAGGGTAGAGGTATTGATATACATTATTCGTCCTCGAATCGACCTATTGTCGTCCCTACACTCAAAGTTTCATTAGAGAGATATATCATCTATATATCAATATAATCCTTATATAGGCCTCATATTCAAAATAGTTAACTAAGATCATCCTAATTTATTGTTAAGATTATGTTTCTAAACTCTATGTACAAGTATCTACTCTCTAAAATGTGCAATAGAAATATCTACATTTCTACATGGTTCCTCAACATTTCCAACACTTTTTGGGGTCTTCTAGAATGGTTCACATCCTTCTTGGTGTAGATGCTTGAACCTCTACTATTACAGTGTCCATGGAACCTGAGGAGAGGTCCTCCACACATCAATGACTGAGATGATTGCTGGAACAAAGAGAGATTTGAATTTTTTTCCAAAATACAACTTGTTAAAAAATCTCTTTATATATAACAAACACAAAATTTTCTTGGATACATAATTTGAGTCATTTAAGCGATTTTTACTATGTGGGTCATCAATGAAAACCGTAATCAATAAAAATGGTCAAAAAGAGCAGTTATAGAAATAAAAGCGCGTCAATTACCAAAAATTTATGTAATTAGCGACAAACTATAGCGATGAAGGGAAAATCACACCTGACTAAAGCAGCGCATGTTAAATTGCTTGTAAGGAAAGACAATTTATTTGTAGTCGTCCCCCCCCCCTACATGCTTCAGTATAGGGTTTGGCGGCTAAGAATTTTGGACTATACAAATCACGCCAACCTTTACGATTTAGGGTAGACGATGTTGCTTGCAACATTTTGGAATAGATCGTTGCTTTTGCAACAATTTATGACAAGATTTCACATAATAAATCATCTTCCTTCTTCCCTTCTCATCCCCGCTGAAAACAAAAGTAGCAAACAACATCTCCTCTTCCTCCCTTCTTTATGCCCCTACTCTCTTGATTCTCTTTCTTCCTTGCTTCATCTTCAACCATATACTATTCTCCTAAAAAAATTCTCTCATGAGGTAAGAAATAGTTTTTATGTGCTTATATTTCACTAATTATGTTTAAGTGGTCACTAACTATGTTTATGTATGTTATTATGTTTCAGAAATGATTTATGATTGTTTGAGCAACATAAGATTCAGAGTAAGCGGCACTATAGTTAGTGGTGTTTGTATTGTGTATACTAGGATTAGTTGTAATAATGCTAATAATTTAGATTGAACTTAGATTGTAGGATATATATTGGAGTTCTAAATGTATGTTGAAGGTTAGATTAGGCTTTGAACGAATATTTTACATTAGATTAGGGTTCAAAATTTGGATTGTAGGTGCAAGAGACCAAATTCTAGGCCTTGCCCCATTAACTACCTTCTAAAATTCAGCATCTACGGGGAGCTCTCTTGCGGAGGATACCTCAGAGAAAGAAACTTCCAGGTTAATTCCACTAATTAGCGATTTTAAAGGTAGCTTCCGGGAAGGCTAAGCAAGACTCTTTTGAAGATTTCTCGATTATTTTTGAATGAATTTCTTTTGACATTATGGCAGGGGAAACTAGTTTCAATAAGGGGCGGACCCATACATGCTTTAGGGTTGTCAATTGACAAAATTAATTAAAAATTGGGACCCAATTAGTGTGTTAAAATTCATATTATTGTTTGTCGTAATTGAAGCCTCTCCCATTTGACAACGCTTGAAATTTCAAATTGAAGTTTGCAAACCTATTTAAGCACCCAAAGTAATTTCTAAACCATATTAATTTTATCGAATCCAAGCATCTTAATTAATTCTTCTTTTGCACTTTGGAGGGTAAAAACTCTTTGACTATCCCCCAAATTCCTGTTATAGTTTATCGAGAATGAAAACATCTCAATTTATGTGTGCAATACTTCCTTTCTTACTTGCCTTCTTCTCTCGCTGACAATCGCATTGTTGAGAGGTCCATTTCAACAATTAAATTAATAAAAACCGATTATCGAAATAATATGAGATACCAATTTGTGAATAATTGCTTGGTAACATTCATTTAAAAAGTTTGAGTCGCAACATAAGAGATGAATATACTTTTAAAACTTCTTATAATATGAAAATACATCGTGGTTTACTGTAAAGCGATCAATTTGTATAGTTTATGAATGAAATTTTATTATTTAGGTTTATTTTTATTTTTCATTGGATACCCTTGGTAAAATTTCTGGGTCTGCCACTGGTTTCAATGGTTCATGCTAGGGGTGGCTATACGGTCCGGTTAAATTGGCCCAAATTGATCCGGCCCAGTCGATCTTTTTGAAAATATAAGGACCAAAGATTGGATTGGATACAGTCCGGTCTTGATCCGGTCCGGTCTTGACCCGGTCCGGTCCCAATTCGGTCTTGATTTTATATTGAGCTTGAGGGGATTTTAGCGACCTAAGGCCTGAAAGGGTGAGGAGTTGGTTAAGTTTTGTACTAAGTGCAAAGGTTTGTGACCGTTTATGCAAATTACCCTTAAGTTTTGGGTGTTGAGCTCTCTTATCTGGTCTTTCTCCAATTTTCGATCCGGTCCCGAACGGTTTTTTACCTCAAATCTAAGCCCAAAGATTGGATTGAATTGTTTACTATCCGGTCCCGGTCCGGGTTATACGGTCCGGTTTCAGGTAAAACCGCAAAACCCGGACCAAATAGCCAGCCCTAGTTCATGCTCCTTAGAGATCCCCCAGCTTCTCCTTTTACTTAGATAGAATCCCCACTTCATCTGTCTGATTCCCTATTTTTTCTACCCAAACCTTCTGACTAGAAACTAGACCACAACATTTAGTTCCAAATAACTTGCAAACGGGACAGACCGAAAGAAGATGCCAATACTCCACCCTAACTTGGATTGAAGGAGCTTCATATGGCCAAATTGCGGACCCCTCAACCTGTAGTTCGACCAACACCTTAGCTATACCCATCCTTCTGCCCAGTCTTGTAGTGTGGTGATCTACTTCCAATGGGATGCTGATAACACCTAAATTATACATATATTCACCTACACTTTTACATCCTAAAATGACCTAAATTGTACCAAGTTCATTTGATTTCCCGATGTTATGCTTGGTTTTGTGTTTGAGTCATGTTTCAGGGTATTCTATCCAATAAGAACGGAATAATGATTCAATTCAACAAAAAGATGGTTAGGGTTCGAATTCTGGCGTCGGTGGAACTCGAGCCCGCGACGTCCCAGGCGAGGGCAAAGAGCCGTACCACTCCGGCTGCGTCCTCTTTTGTTATCAATATACGAAACCCATCGTGTATTAGGTGATGAATCACGGAAAGAGAGCTAATTAACAATGCAGAGTCAAAGTGCAAACTGCAGAGTCAAACTGCCTCCTGCTAAACATAAGGAAAAGCTGTCGAAAGGGCCAACGTGGACATCAACATGGCCATGTTCACATACCACGTTCAAGGCAACACACTTTGGAATCTAACCACGTTGAAGACCACGTCGACAAAAGTCATGGGAGAAAATGGGTCAAACTAGAATTCGATATTGCAATAATATACGATCAACGACTGATGCCTTGGCTCATGATTTTCAAGTAAGAAAGAGTGAACAAACCATCAAGTACGTATGCATGAAAGGGGCAAGCAGTTAGCTCGTATGGGGTGTCATCTATTACATGGAAGATTAAGCAAGCAGCTGAAGCATTTTGGCATTCTCGTGCATGACATGGTGGGAAGATCAAGCTAGTTGGTCAATTTATTTGGAGCCAAGCTGGCTGGTGAAGCTAGCTGCTGGTCACACGGACTTAGAAATGGAAATGGACCAACTTGCTCGAATTAAATGGACCAACTTGCTTGAGATAAATGCAAGCTCGGAGCTAAAGCAAGTTGGTCAATTGATATGTGAAATTTATGAAGTAAGGAGCTGGCCATTGAAAGCAAGGTCCTCTATTGGCCACGCAGTCCAAGCTAGCAGCTGGGAGCATGGATCACTCGGCAGTTGTTGAAATGAGAAGTGAAATGGAAGCAGTATGGTCAATTAAATGACAAGTAAGCTACTGAATTATGACAAGCAAGCTGCTGGCCATGAATGAGAGCAAGTAGCGAGAGATTCCAAAATTTCACTATAAATAGAGGGAGAGGTGATGTTGCGAGGGACACTACACAATATACACACGCTACTTCTATATTTTGTTCTTCCTTTCTTGTATTTGAATTTAGCCGAAACTATGTCCATTTTCATTCCAAACTCTTGTTACTTCTTTTCATTTCGTTAATCATATCTCGTATTCCATCCATCGTGGTTCTCATGTTCGTGTTTGTATTTTGGAATACCGTGGTATATTGCGTTATTGAGATTACCGAAGTAAGCTTCTATTCTGTGAGGTTTTGATAATCATTTGTGGTGGTAGATTGGTCGTTTCCACCGTCTTCGCCCAACTATTATTCCCTCGTCGGAAGTTTGCTAGGTGTAATCTATTAACTCAATATACATACCTATTCTCAACCCCTCTGTCTTCGTCGTCATCATCATGGTAATGTTCTCAACCTTCATCTTTCTAAATCTTCTCATGTCCGGCTAATCTTCTAGTTGTTCCGGATTTGATGAACCCTAATATGTTTTACATGGATTGAGTGGTATCTTTGATATAGACATGTTGTTTTCGTTCTTACGATCTATTGTCGACTTGTCATGTGCAAGTATCAATAGTACTCGTCTATCATATATTTTGTCTGATACATGTAAATGAGACTGCGAGGTAATTTTGCATGTTAGATCCCATGGTTTCACTTGATTCTTAAGTCGAAAGGGTGTTAATACATGTGCGAACGAGTTAACACTAAATTGGGAATTTTCACGGTCTAAGATATGAACACTCGTCTGTGTTAAAATTAACTTGTCTGTAAAATGCATATTAGGGGGATTTACTTCCGGGACAACACCTTCTCCACTTGATTTTACTTTGAAAACTACTTTATTGTGTTTTATTATTATTGCGTGTGTTTTTATTTCTAAACGAAAATCAACTAAAAACGATTGACTAGATAATAGGTAAAAGCTGAGTACTAGTACACGAAGTCTCTGTGGATACGACCTTGCTTCCTGCTATACTACCTTAGAACGATAGGTACCCTTGCCTATTTTTCTTGTGTTGGTTACGGGCGATCAGATGCCGACCCAACTAACAATCCTACTCATGCCCTAAAAGTTAACATACTCAAGATGCACACTCGATAATCGTAGCCAAATTGGCGTTTTCCTGCCTAGGTCCTCTGCACTAATACTCGGAGACCAGGGTCAAAGATAGAGCAAATTATCCAAATAAAACCATGGTCCATTCTCTAGTATCCAATCGCAAGTTGATTGAGAAGGTAATTGAATCAGAAGCAACTTTTCACCCAAAAGAGAGATGCGAACTTGACCATCCCTACCCCAGATCTTGTTTGGCCATCGTCGAAGCACCATCAGCGGAGGGATTTCTTGCAAAAATTGGCCAACGAGCAGCGCCTTCCTCTCTGACCTCCTTGGGCATTCGCAACCCGCCGTTCACCACTTCCGGCTTGATGTAGCACAGGCGGTCGCTTCCGAAATTCCAAACAAACTGACCTATGGCGTTTGGTTCAAGGGAGAATCCAATTGCTTTAATGTCGATTCCTTGACTCTTAAATCTCACACTAGAAAAGAATAAGAGGAAGAAAATGGAGATGCACCGGCGCAAATGCCGACACGATAGTTAGGGCCGACGACCAAAACCCTTGTCACTAGAGCACTCTACTTTCTCACTCTAAATATTATGATTCCATTATTGTAAGATTCCTAACGCGACACCGTAATATTGAACATTTATTTTATGTAAAATATTAAATAACACAGAAAAGGCGGGAAAAGGTAGTATATTTTTTATGTTGTTTTTAAGAATATGAAAGGTCTCACCAAAAAAAAAAAAGAATATGAAAGGTGTAAATTTGAATGGAATACTAGGATAAGGCAGGGAGGAAAAACTGAAAATGTTAATACGATTACGAAGTCCCTAAAATAGCAATTCGAAAAGGGTGAAATAATTTTTTTTTATGGCACTTCCTATTTGTTTTTCAAATTTTGTGGTTCCCCTCTCTATTTTTAATTTGGGTGGGAGAAGCATGGGAACCGAAATTTTGGAGGGAAAATTGGGAAATTTTTACGAAGCCCTAAACCAGAACTAAATACGATCATTTCCCCTGAAAAAAAAATACGATCATTTACAATCCCACCCCCCTAGACTCCTCGTTTACTCTACTACTCTTTTAAAGAAAGAAAGGGCAAAAAGAGCAGCAGTTAGTAGTTCCTTCCCTGCGCTGCCACCCATTTTGCAAGTAAAACCCGTAAACCAAAAGAAAAGTCTCCCCATCCCCTTCCTTCCGCTCTTTGCTTCTCGCCCTAAACCCCTCTCTCCTCTTCTTCTTCTTCTTCTTCCTAGCCTCCGCCTTCGCTCTCTCCTCCGCTGCCCCCGGTGATGCCGCAGCTCCTTGCTAGCTCCGGCGAAGTCTCCGGCCACTACGCCTCTTTATTCTCTCCTGCATTGCCGTGAGTCTCTCCGCCTTCTCTACTCTTGTCGATTCCGTTTCTTCTTTTAACTTTATACTTTCTGATTTTTTACTCCTCTCCTTGTCCTTGGCCTGTTCGTTGGTTTGGTTCCCGGTGTATTCCAGGGTTTGATTGGCAGAGCTCAGTTCCTCGATCGAGCGGCCTGATCGCGGCTAGAATCAATCCCAGTGAGTGCAGGGGGAGGGGGTGGTTGGTTAGCTCTTTTTTTTTTTTTTTTTATCGATTCGATTACTTCCCGGGGGCATTCCTTTCTTCCTGCTTGTTCTTGTTTGGTTTCTAGGTTTTCATTCTTCTCTCTCTCTCTCTCACCCCGTCTGTCTGTCTCTATTCTTATTTTGAATGTGTAATTGCCAGTGATGAGGGACGGCCTAAGATCGGGTAGCAAATTCTTTGACACAACCAAGGAAGATGAAGGATTAGAAAGGAGAAGGACGGCCGAAGCTTCTATCCAAGACGGAATAGGGTTGAAGTTTGTGGATGGGAGTAGCGGTACACACTGTAAATTAAAGCATTCCGGTGAAGAAGAGGATTTATTCCCTGACGTGAGTGTGAGACTGGAAAGAAATGACCAAGACGAGGAATGTGGTGAGCAGAGTGGCGCTGGTAAGGATGCTACAGCCACGAGGAAAAGGGGCAGGGTAGTTCGTGAACTCGAGGGTGGAGATGTTGATGATAAAAGGAAGAAATTAAAGCAAGAGGACTCAGATTGTCAAGGTAGAGCACTCCAGTCAAGCTCTTTGGGTGAATCTGAGGGTGAAAAGCATTTTGCGGAAGATGGGTACAAGTCGTTAGTGCTCGGGATTGGAGTGAATGGAGTTAGTGACTCTGGAACCAGAACCTTTGAGAAAACCAACGAAGATGAAGATTTGGGAGGCAGAACTAAGCCTAAATTGAATGAAGAATTTGTGGGAACAGAAAGTGGAAGTGCCAGTTCCCAAAAGAAGAGGGCGAATGGAAAGGATTTAGATGGTCATCTGCAAGTACCCCGTAGAGTTCTGCGGTCAAGCACTATGAGAAAACCTGAGTGTGAAAAGGATGTTGCTGGCGAACAGACTAAGGTTGCAGCGGTTGAGACTGGGCCCCGTGGAGTAAGCATGTGTGAAACGACAACTTTTGAGGTGAAAGAGCAGAATGCGTTGGAGAAAGAGCTGGATGGCCATTGTGATGGTAAAACATCAGAGAGAGTAAAGGATGATGGGTTGGGAAGCAAGAGTGAAACTAACTCTAACGAGGAAGAAAGAGGCGCAAATGTTGCAAATTTTACTAGTGACAGGGATGGTAAATTGATAGATTCTGGCGAAGAAGAAAGTGCTTTAATCGCTGATCAGAATATCCTTCTGGAACGAAATGAGAGATCTGAGCCGAGAATCAGGGAATGCAACGTGCACAGTGGCATGCATGACATTAAAATTGTTCACAATGCCGATGATGGGAGGGAAAAGAGTGAGAAATATGGTGGGACAAGTGGTGCTCTTGTACAGAAGACGATGGCGAAGGGAAAAGATTTGGATGGTCAAATGCAAATCCCGGGCCGCAGGGTTCTACGATCAAACACCACAGCACGAGCAGTGTGCGAGGAGGGTGTTGGTAAAGAATTGAATGATGTATCAGGGGTTGAAATTGGGGCCAATGATTGTAATCGATCTGAAAAGTTAACCTCTGAGGTTGCAGTAGAGCTGCTTGACGAGGAGAGCTGTTTTGGTCCGCCAATTAATAATGAGAATCGAATAAAGCGAAAGCGAGGAAGACCACCTAAGGTTTTGCTTGAGGGAGAAATTGATGCACCCCGTAAACGTGGAAGACCATCCAGGGTTTCCCCTGCGAAAGAAACTGATGTGCTCCGTATGTGTGGAAGAGAGCCCAAGGTTTTGTTCGAGGGAGAAACAGGTACAACCCGTAAGCGCGGAAGACCCTTTAAGGTTTCAGGGTCGAACAGTATGGAGAAGATCAGAATGAAGCATGAGAAGAGGGTAGAAGTTGATGCACTACGTAAACGAGGGAGACCTAGGAAGCTTCTGTTGACTGATGACTGCAGTAATAATGTAGTGTCAAAGCAAGTGAAAAAGGGAAAAGGCAATGTGAACCATAAGCTTGGGAGGCCACCCCAGGTTTGGCGCAGCGACCTGTCGGAGAGGATTGATGTGAAACAGGGGAAAAAGGGGAAGACATCAAAGCACAGGCGTGGAAGACCTCGTAAGGATTATGGGCATACAATTGCCAAAACTAACGAGGATGCAGCTTTCCTACATGGTGTGCATCAAACTGCTGGAAAAGGACTCTGCGACAATAATTCTGACGGGGAGAAACAATCCACATCTAAGGAGGTAAAGTATACCGATGAAGATTTGGAACAGCAGAAAGCTGAACCGAAGGCTGGAGACCGTGGAGCAAGGAAGCTGGAAAAGCAATTGGTCAGAGATAAAATTGTGGAAATGCTGTTGGGTGCTGGCTGGACAGTTGAGTATAGACCCCGTGAAGGAAGAAAGTACAATGATGCAGTTTATGTTAATCCTGAAGGAAGAACTCATTGGTCGGTGACCTTGGCGTACAGGGTGCTTAAAGAGCATTATGATAATGGTGGTGGTGACTATGCAACTTGCAAACCTGGATTTAAGTTTACTCCACTTTCTGATGAAGAGCTAGAGATTCTGCGTAGAGTAGTTTCGAAAGTGAGGTGTGATAAAAATAAAAAGAAAAAAGATTGGAGGCTGGAGAAGCAGGGTTTGAAGAAATCTGGTGCTCTTTCTAAGGAAAAATGGAAAAAGAAACTTAATAAGAAAAGACTTGGAAGCCAAGCAAATCCCAGTGGCAAGATGTTAAAGGGGAGAAAGAAGCCAAATTTTTTGTCTGGACAGGGTGACTTAGTTGGTGCATCTGACCAGGCAAGGGAAAAGAAACATCGTAAAACACATAACACAAAGCGATATGCTTTGATGGTTCGTAACACCATGGATCTCTCAGGCTCTAATAAAGGTGATGGTTATGTGCTATATGATGGGAAACGAACTGTGCTGTCATGGATGATTGAGCTGGGTGGTGTGCTGCGATTTGCCAAGGTGGAGTACTCAAAAGGTTCAGAAACAAAGACAGCTTTTACTGGCTCTATTACAACTGATGGGATTCGGTGTGATTGCTGCGGTGGAACTTTTACAGTTCCTCAATTCAGTAACCATGCTGGTGGCAACTACTTTGACTCGTACAATAATACATGTATAGAAGATGGACGTTCACTCTTGCAGTGCCAGCTAGACTCGTGGCTTAAACAAGACGAGCCTTTTCGTAGCGGTTTCCATTTTGTTGACACTAGTGGTGCTGATCCGAATGACGACACTTGTGGTATTTGTGGAGATGGTGGAGACCTGGTTTGTTGTGATGGCTGTCCATCAACCTTCCATCAGAGCTGCCTGGGAGTTGAGGTAGGCGTCTATTGTTCTATTTGGAATGCTTTCTTTTCCGTAAAATCATTTGGTGTCTGCTTTATTTGGAATATTGCGACAATTTCTTTGGTAAAGAGTTATTAAAGCTGCCTCAGGTTCTCAAATTTATTGTTATAAATTTCATGTGATATTTTCTGCTATGTTTTGGATTCTTGTGACTGCCATATTTATCATGATTGGTTCTGGCCTTTATGTTGCAGAAGTTTCCTTCAGGGACCTGGCACTGCATATATTGTTCCTGCAAATTTTGCGGGAATGCATGCCAAGAGGGTGAAGACAATCCTACAGCTGCAGGCCCATTACTTGAATGTTGCTTGTGTCAGGAAAAATGTACTCGTCTATCCTAATCTTCTCTACCACTCTTTATTTACACTCAGCATCACAACGTACATATACATGCACTCAGAGGTTTTTGACTCCTATGATTTTTACCAGTCTTACAAATTTACCTAAAGTTGACCATATCTTTTGTAGATCACACATCTTGTGTACAGTCAAAGTATGTTCAAGATGATGACCCAATTCTATCCTTTTGCGGAAAGAATTGCCAAGAGGTATTTTCTCTGTTGACAGAAATTTAAAATTTTATTGCTTCTGCTACCTCATGCTGGAGTATGTAGCACAAAGTGTCCTCCGACCATGAAAGTTGATAGAGCTCTGTAACTGCATATACAACTCAGACATCAGTGTCAGTGACCAGTTTAAGGGGTCATTTGCATGTCTAAATGTTGAACCGGGTGAAAGAAGGTGGATTGTGACCCGTGATATATTCATTTTGGTCTTTGGATGATTGATTTATGAGAACCAATTGTAAAATGGGTCCTTTTAGATTAACTTTGCAAAAAATTCGTGGTAATATAACAATCCTCCTTTCATGGAGAGATTTTGGCACTTGGGGATTTGCGACTAATTTCCAGTCATCCAAATAGGGGAGTACCAAATTCCTTCAGCAGAGAGTATGTAAAGCCACTTCCATTATCGGATTCAAACATCCATTTTTCCCTTGAGCCCTTGAGCCCTTACTGACTACAAATATTCTATTTTTCTTGTTCGTTTGCATGACGCCAGTCACAAGGAGAATATAATTTTGTTATCTTTAATTAATCTGGACTCATGACTGAAGTGCTTTGGTTTGTGTAGTTGAATGAGAGACTACAGTTGCTCCTAGGGGTAAAGCATGAACTTGAAGATGGGTTTTCATGGACCCTTGTGCGACGGTTTGATATCGGGTCTGATATTTCTCTCAGTGGGATCTCTCAAAAGGTCCAATGCAACTCCAAGGTGGCTGTCGCTTTGCAGATAATGGATGAGTGTTTTTTGCCCATGGTTGATCACAGAAGTGGGGTCAATTTAATTCGGAACATTGTTTATAATTTCGGGTAAGAAGTCTTAATCTGGAAGTTTCACTTGGAAATGCATTATCTGCTGCTACATATTGTATTTTGAAATGTATGCACACATACACACCCTTAATCTCTGTTATATAATTCTTGTTGCAGCAAGTTTACTAGATATAAAATCTAAATTGTTCTGTGGACAACCCCGAAATCTAAATTGTTCTGTGGACAACCCCGACTTTTTGTACAATACATTGTATATATGACTCGCTTCTTGATTCATGCCTAGCTTTTAGGTGATTTCATCGTCAATAACATTTTACTGAGATTTCATAGTCTGTAACGTGGGCTATTGTCATCACACACTGCAAACTTAGTTTCATCTAACAATGTTATCTGATGAAGTGCCCGTAATTTTTCAGGTCAAACTTTACCAGACTGAACTATGGCAGTTTTCTAACTATAATCTTGGAGAGGGGGGATGAAATGGTATCTGCTGCATCCATTCGGTATGACTATCTGTTGTATGCTTGTCAAAACTTATCAGGATATGGATATTAAAATTGATGAAATCCTTCTGAAAGAGTGAGCTCCATCCGTTATTCTGAACCCACTGAGATAGTTCATCCTTCCATGCAACGAAGTTTTACCATCACCCACATTGGGGTGGGAGGGATCTATATTGTTAAGCACCTTACCCACCAGAGGCAGCAAGGTTGACGAGTTCTAAGTTCGATAGAACACACTGTACAGTGTGTCAAGTAGATGCATTTTAAGTTGCATTTTTTGAATGGAGGACACTGTTAGTTGTTGACGTTTTCTGCTTGTGGTGCTTTCATTAAGTCCAGCTTGTCATGCTCTCTTTTTATATATTTTTCAAATGTCCAATTCTTCTAATTTTTGCTTACGATTTGTGTGCCTGATGAAACAGGATCCACGGGAATAATTTAGCAGAGATGCCTTTCATAGGGACGCGCTACATTTATAGGCGGCAAGGAATGTGTCGGCGGCTTTTAAGTGCAATTGAAAGTGTACGTGTATAAATTTCTTCTTTCTTGCTCCGGTATCACCACTTGTCCTTTTAGCTGCTACCTACCGGATGATTGTAGCAATTGATGTGCGACTCAACCTAACTCGAGAACTTACAAGAACTTATCCTTGTTTGTTATCCTGTTTTCCCTCTTTCCTGTTTTCATTGTGTATATCTTATTTTCATATCATTATCCTTGTCCTGTCAATGGCCTCAATGAATGGCATTCTAAAGAGTATGCTTGTTCCCCTTCATGCCATTATCTTTCTTGTTAAGTTAATGGCAATTTCAGTTGCATATTCTTTTCTTGACTTTCCTGTTATTGGTTTTTTACACATTGTTTTTACTCATATTCCCCCAATCATCAGGCTCTTCACTCTCTGAACGTAGAGAAACTGGTCATACCTGCAATATCTGAATTAAGGGAAACATGGACAGGCATCTTTGGTTTCGGGCCACTTGAAAGATCAAGTAGCCCGACAGTTAGAAACATGAACATGGTAGTGTTTCCCGGTGTCGACATGTTACAGAAACCAGTGCTGATTCATCACTCTGATGGAGACGATGTTGCTCCCGTTCAAGGTATTATTTGCAAATTTACGTTGTCAAATGGAGATTTGACCTTATCTTACTGATATGAACTACATGCTGCAGGTTTGAAATTGAATGATTCTGATGATAGACGTCCAGCTAGATTTGATCTGAACAGTGCTTATGAGCCCAATGAACATGTAGATGGTATTGAATCTCAGTCACTAGGCTTGAACGATACTTCTGTAGCACGCGAGTGTTCTGACTTGCCCCACAATCCTAGTGATCAAAGCTCCCTTGACCAAATTGGTAAGGATCCTGGTTATGTGGAGAAAAACAATGTGAATATGGATCATTGTCCTCCTATTTCTGTTGATGATGCTGGGGAAAAAAATGGTGAGGTCCCTGAACCTGCTGCAGTTATTAATGAGAGAAGACTTGAAAGCAAGTCGAACTTGGAAGAGACTGTAGTTGATCTGAACCTGACTTCACATGAAGATTCTAACCATATTTCCGCCCAAAGCATGGACTACGGAGACTGTGGTTTGGCTTCTGAGGCTGAGCTGTCAACTAGCAAAGCTATGCATCAAGGATCCGAACCTGGAGTCTTGTCCGATGGAATACATCAGCCAAGGTCACCGATGGCTGACAATGGCACTTCCTTGGCAGCTCAAACTGAAACTCTGCAGGTTATGGGTACGGATGATGATGTGGATAACGGTAAGCTAACACAGTGTAGTTTGGAGCCGACGTGTTCTTCGAGCTCTGGCCATGGGGTGGGGATTCATTTGCCTCTTGTGGGTACAGTGCGGGCAATGCCCCAGAGGTGAAAATACCATGAAATGAAGGGCAGCTTGTTGGCAAAGTAGATATTTGTTTGGGTTGGTTCCTAGAGGAGATTAGTTTAGGAATTTAGAATGATTTAGCTTTTGAATTGCAGAGAAGGGCTTCCGTTTGTTGTGAGGCTTTCTTTTGGGGGCTGCAACTCTTCAGAAGAATCAGGTAAAGTCAGTGAATTGAGAGCAATTGTTTGTGGATGCAGGATGGAGGTTAAGTGCATTTTGGTAATTATCATCTTAACCTATTTTGTACATGGAATGGAACGAACCCAGTTTGCTGCTGTGGAAAAGCTAACTGTTTATGATGGTGAAGTCTTATTGTTTTGTGATTAACTGTTTATGTTCCATCCCCACTGCTAGAGGGATGCTTTGTGTATTTCTTATCAAAGAACCAACACATCTTGTCTTTGGATCTGTAGGAGCAATTCGTTTTTTTCTTTGTTGATAAGGATGAACGGGTCACATGCATTTATAGGTTTTACTGAATCTTTATGGTTCTAATTTTAACATTTCCCCCCAGGGTTAGGAGTTATTTTATGCTAAGGGTAGGATTTGTAGCACTCTAATCTGTTCAGGCTTCAGAGACTATTTTTATCCAAATATTTACCAAACTTATAAATCATTAAAAGAACCATATGCATAAAAAATAGTTGGGAAAAATTTCATAATAAGTTTGTTTTTATATGACAAAGAAACAATCTAGAAATGCTAATGCTCATGTAATTCTCTTGGGATAAAAGTATTAGTTTGATTGAATTTGGTTTTCTTGTTACTTGTCCTAGAATGGGCCCACCATCAGTAGCACAAAACTTTGTCACCAACTAACTTATTGTCAAACAAAACTAACTTATAACTGGTTTCCTCACATGGCATATAACATACGGCACGATTTAAGTGATTGCTCGGAGTAGTAACATAATTATACATAATTTTCTTATTATCCATAAGTGAAGGTTCTTACATAATAAACTCTTTTACTATGGAAAGCGAGGTAACAGGTGTGTGGCTACACAAGTGATGCAAGTATTATTTCGTTATCGATACTTTGACTTTAATAGACAACTAAATTTTTAATATTTTAGCTTTCAAAATATAATTGGTTGTATATACTACTCTTTTTGCTACCAATTTTTAGTTTGGTTGTGAACTTTTTGGTGGTAAAAGCTAGTTTTTGGTTGTAGTGGTAGCCCTCAACCGATCTTTTTTCAATGTTACTATTGTACAAAACTCAGACTCTGGAACGCTGGAATATATAGAGGCTTCAAGAGTGCCGTTGCTGTCAATCCACCCGAGAATCTTTAATGGATGAACCGTCTGTTTGAAGCTTTCCTTAAGAGGAGAGGGGAATGCTTGATTTGGAACAGCTTCACCAAAAGAGGATCAGTTGACATACCTCTTTCGTTCATCAACTTGGAGTACTGTCCTATTAATTCATAAATGTTGAGGCTCGCTTCCACAGTTCCCCTGCTTCTTCGCAGCAATGGTCGCGGGATACCTAGGTAAGTCTCTGCCAATTGTCCTCGATCCGTCGATCGACTTGTTTTGCTATATGTCTGTGTGTTTAGGAATGGCAATGGGGCAGGTCCGGGGCATGTTTTTTAGTATCAAGACCTGTCTCGTGGCAGGTCGGGTAATTTATCACGGGTCGTGGGCCAGGACAGGTCGACCCAATGAGTATGCTGCAATTTATATGAAAAACATTATAAATATTAGTTATTTTTATTATAAGACCAAGAGAACAAATAATATTATGATAAACGTAGTTAAATTATTAGAGAAATTGAGATTTTTACTAATTTATAATTTTATTATAGCTAAATTATGATGTAATAAAAGAAAATCCTAAGTAATTTGACTAAGATTACATGTAATTTAGGCAAGAACGGGTCGAGAATGGGACGGGTCAAGGCAGGTCGGGCGATGAGAGCAGGGGCGGACCCAAGGGGGTTTAGGGGTGTCCCGGGACACCCCTAAATTGTGGAAAAACGATTATCCAATACTCTGTGGTAATTTACGTACGGACAAATAATTATAATTGACAGTGAGGGACACCCCTGAAATTTGAAAAAATGATTGTCCTACTGTCATTTTTTAAATTTGTGTATGGGAATATAAATAGTAGGTTGGGTAATCAAATCTAGAACACTATTTTTATTATAAATAAACATAATTTCCATTAACCTACAACTCATTTGTTGTTCGATTTAGAACATTGTGTAATAGTAAAATGTCATTCCTATCTCTAATTATTTTCAAATACTAACAGTTAATAAACTGATTTTAAGCTACCCTTAATTTGTATTGATTTTACGGTTGTACGACAAGTGTTAAAAGAGTCTTTCAGCTTTGGGTTACATAAAAAACGAGTTTGCAAAGTGAATACGCGATCAGTTCGTCAATGATTGTTTAGTAGGGTATATAGAGACAATTTTTTTAAACACTGTATACACCAAGTATATTCTACCATTATTTCTGAAAATGAAAACACATCATGAACGTTTTGTAACCTGTACGAGTAATGTATTTTCTTATTTACGATTTTTTTTAATTTTTTTAAAAGAAGACACCCCTATTTAAAATTCCTGGGTCCGTCACTGGATGAGAGTACCCATGTCCACACCGCCCCAAAACAAGCCAAACAAATTGGATAAAATGAGTCAGGTCGAATTTGCCATCCTACTTGTGTTTGTCTAACTTTCTTCTTGTCTCCTAATTGCAGGTTCCGGTGCACTAATCCTATCAATACTTGCTCCAATGTATGTTATTCTTATTTCCTCCTAAGACCATCTCCAACAACAAATTGGGAAAATGCTAGAATGCTAAAGGGTTTTGGCATTTTGGCACCCCATGAGTGGGTTTTGTTCCAACAAGGAATGCTAAAATGCCAAACCTTCTATTTTATGGTAATCTAGATTAGTGTAGATTTCATCATTTTAATTAGATAGTTTGTAAATTCTTTGTATGCAGGGGCTTAGGATAGGGTCAGTAACCAATGGTTACTGACCTATGAGTAACTAAATCTGGACCATTAGATCTAAGTGGACCCAGAAAATTCAGATTTAAGGGTTATCAATTAAAGACATTTTATTTTCCCTAGTTTTCATAATCGGCTCTTATCTTCTTCGTTTTAACTCGGATTTCAATTTTTTTTTGCACACATGGAACGAGTTCGTTGTGCTCTACAAAATGAGATCAATTTTCAATATATTTCGAGAAACTTTTTTTTACCAACTACATACCATATGGTAACTTCTTCGTTTTTAAGTCGTTTTTGAAAACGTTTGCTCAGAAGGAACGAGTTCATAATGATCTATTGGATCTACAAATTTCTGGGTGAAAAAAATACTGGACTAAAAATTACCATACTTTACCACTATGGTATGTGGGTGGTAACTTGTGGCAAACAATGATGAAAGTCGTAAAATACAGTTACTATACTCCTACTATCATGTATTCAACCTTCTTACAATATTGGTATGTTCATACCATCATGATACGCTTTCTTACCATATGGTATTAAATATGAGCATACCATATGGTAATGACAGGTAAAAAAATTATTCAATTTTTTTGTACTAAAAATATATTAAAGTGGACATCATTTTAAAGATCACATTTAATCTGATTTATCTGTGCAAAAAAATTTAAATTTCGACTTAAAACGAGAGAGAAATCGTCCGTTAAAGATTAAAGGGGAAAAGATAAAAGACTTTCCAGGAAAGAGGGGATACTGATGTCATGCTGATGTGGACAGGTTACTGATGATTGCTCACCATAAGAGTTACTCACCTGATCCGCTCCCGTATGCAGGTAGTTATAATTAATTAGAACGAACATTTTGATGTAATTTTTTTTAATTTTGACAAAAAAGATACATTATTAAATATGACGTCATTAGTGACAAAAATACAATAATTGGTGGAATAAGACTGGAGATGCAAAGAATAACACGTATTAATGCAGGTCAATTATTAAAAATAGCTTTAATTTGATTGATTTTGTTTTAATTATGGGTTTAGAGGTGGTTTACATGTGTTCATGGGTGTTTTAATTGAATGGCCCGTCCACCGAGGAGAGGAAGTGGGGTTTGGGATTTTTCCCATTTCTTGTCCGTTTGTGTGCCAAATTTAGCCACAAAATTCCCATTTGTTTGGCTTTTAAGCATTGTTGTTGGAGGGACTTTTTTCCCAAAATTTGGCATTTTAGCCTTGTTGTTGGAGATGGTCTAATTCCCAGGGATGAGATAATATGCTAACCCTCAAAGGGATGGGATTTTTTTGACACCACAGCCATCAACCGTCCATTTCATCCCGAAGGACATCGGTTGAAAAAATGATTATTCTACTCTCATCTTTTAGTTTCTTTATGGGAATATAAGTTGTAGTTTGAGTAATTCAAACCTAGGACATTATTATTATTAATAATAATAATTTTCTTTCGACTACAACTCATTTGTTGTTCGTTTTAAACACTATGTAATAATAAAATATCATTCCTTATCTTTAATTATTTCAAAACCTAACAATTAAATAAATTATTTTAAACACTGTTGTACTACAAGTGTTTAAAGAGTTTTTTCATTTTCGGGTTACATCAAGAACAAGTGTAAAAATCGAATATGTGATCAGTTCGTGAATGATTCTAATAAGATATATAAAGACAAATTTTTTGAGCAGTGTAGACACCAAATGTATTTTACAGTTATTTTCGAATATGAAAACATATCGTAAAGTTTTTTTTAACTCGTATGATTCCGGTATTTTCTTATTTAATAATTATTAATTATTCAATAATTATTTTTATTTAATTTATTTTTTTAAATAGGACACCCCTATATAAAATTCCTGGGTCCGCCACTGCCTCTACGACCCAATATAAATATAATTTCTCGAAATTGGTGTCGATTACCACCCAATACCATATGGTATTGGCTTATAATATATATAGTTACTACTCAATATCATATGGTATAGTGTGGTAATATCAATATATATTACCTAAAAGAAAAAAATAGAAGGAGGGAGAGAAAAAAAAAACTTGTCTTTTGTCTCATCTCATTTCCTCCGCAATCACGAACACCAAACGCCAAAAAAAGGAAAAAGATCGAAATTTAAGCCAACGAGTTGATGAAGAGAATAAACGCAATGAAAGAGGGTGGATACAGTTTTTATTCGTCGATTGCTGGAGAAAAAAATGAAAGAAGAAGAGAAGGGAGCAGATATAGATCTGGAAAGGAGATTGAGAGAGAAAAAGGAAGAGAGAAGGAAGAGAGAAAGAGAAAGGAGAGTTGCAGATAAATGCTTATTTCTCTCTCTTCCTATGAAAAAGCAGCCATTAAATGTGGGATAAAATAAAAAATTAACGAAAAAACGGACAAAAATACCCTTCCCCCCTGAGTCTAGCCCAACCGTACGATTGCTCCGCCCCTAGATCTACGGTCCCTATTTATTACTGACAGGTCAGTAACCAAGTGGTTACTGACCGTATCCCAAAGCCATCTAACGTAGAATGGTGTTGATGGCAGAGGTTGATTGCAGCTTTTGTTAACATGAAGTGGAACTTATTCTGTTCGAATCTTGAGGATTATGGTGTTGACAAATTTTATACCCACTACGAGAAAATTATACTTTACCAACGCTTTTATTGCAACACTTGTATAAGATCGCATAATATAAATATAGGTGTTAATTCCAAGTTTGGTCACTAAGTTTACTAAAAAGTGTCATGTTTAGTCACTCAAAATATTTAATTTCAATGTTGGTTACTAGAATTAGTAAAATGGTCCATATTTAGTCACTCTCCGTTAGTCTCCGTCAGTCTATCCTAAGAGCATCCCCAACGGTGGGGATGGGTTGGATTGCAATCCTAGGTGACATTGGGATGAAAGTGGAGAGATGGGTGACATTGTTGTGGAGAGCTTTGCATCATGTGCAAATTTGCACACCATGCAAGTGGTGATGCAATTGAAACTGGCCCACTTTTTAAACTTTTTTTGTTCTTTCTTTCTTTCCTTCTTTCTTTTCTTTTTCGTTCTTTCTAGTTTCTACAACCAAAAGTTGCATATTACATTTGTCTTTTCTATTTGTTTTGCATTTATCTTGTTCCATTCATTTCTATCATATATATATATATCCATTTATTAATATATATATATATATATATTAGTAAGATTAATAATATGATTAAAACTTGAAGATTCACATATATTTCAAGATAATACATCCTACAGTACAAATCGAAAAGAAAAATACACTACACACATCAAGACAACTATTACATGATTAATTAAACACACTCACAAATTAAAACAGATACAAAGCATTAAACATTTTAATTTAAATCAAATTGAAAACATAGAAAGAAAAAAACACAATCCAATGAAAGTACAATGAGAAATTATTTATCACCTAGTAGCTCATTCATTTGAATCTCATATAGCTTTCTTTGAGTTTCTGTCATTGTTGTTGGATCCATAGCCAACAATTTGACTATCAGCTTATCTTTGTGACATTGTTCTTTTGACTTCAAATCAGCCTCCATAATGGTTGAAAATTTTCTCATTGCTTCTACCTTTTCCATTTCAATTTCGGATTGTCGTTGTAGTAACTGCATGTTTTCTGATGATTCAGATGACGTAGAATTTTTTACACCTTTATCCTTGGAGGCTTTTCTACCTGGGGGACGAGGTTGAGATACGGTCTCTGGCTCTCCCATGGATGGCATGGTTGTATTTGAAGATGATAAAGTGTATTGATCAGAAGCGGTATTTTTAGTCCTCTTCGATCCTCCTCTATCTTCATCATGGTCCAGAGGTTTAGCCCTCTCACTTTGACTCCGCCATTTCTCTTCATCCTTAAAGACAGCCCAAGCATGCATAAAAACAAAATCTTTACCTTCATTTTCAAGATATAACTGCTTTGCCCTGTTCTTCTTGTCTTCCTCGTTTATACCACTTCCCTTCTATGTTGGATTTGTTCGTAGCAGCCGACGAACTTTGATACTGCCTGATTCATTCTGCTCCATCGATTTATCATAGCTTGTTTGCCCCTTTTCTTTCGAGAGCTCTTGTTACGATTACCTTTCATAATTAGACCAAATGCGTTCCCAAAAGCTGCTTAGATTTTGATCCCTACCAATTTCTGCATCTTTACTAATATTAAGTCATGAACTGCACAACAAAAGATCATCATCAACATTCCAAAGAGCTTTTCGTGGCTGATCTTGCATCACCCTTTCTTGGCTACAATGTCCAGAAAATTGAGAACTTTGTTCCGTATAGCTAGTTGGAGTGTCTGAAGATTGATTTGGTGGGGGTTGAGAAAAGTTTGTTGGAACTTGCATTGATGAATAGTTTTGCTGGAAGTATGCAAATTTAGGATTTGGGTAGATGGGCATTGAGAAATTACCCGCATGTGAAAAAAATGAGGAGTTCATTTGAGGGGTTGTGTATGGACTGATAGGAGCTTGCGAATCTTGATGAGTCTCATCACTAGGGACATTTGCTGAATTATAAGGGAAGTTGGAATATGGGTTGAGGGGAGGACAAAACGGATCCATAAGAGAAGAAAGCAAAGGAAGGAAGACAAATGCTAGTTTGAAGGAGGCGAGAAAGATTGTGTGGTGATTTTCCTATTTATCAACCACTCAACTTATCTACCCAATAGATGGAGAATCGACTCGGACCAATGAGAGATCTCCACATCATCACCTTATCTATCTAACAGATAGAAAATATGGTGGACCAATAAGAAAGCTCCAACATATATGATGACATTATCTCTTCCTAACAATTGGACCAACCAATAGGAACACTCCACATCATCACCTAATCTATCTAAGGTGGACCAATAAGAAATCTGATGACATTATCTATTCCTGATCTATCTAACGGATAGAAATCAATTTCGGCCAATAAGAAAGCTCCACCTCATCGATCTTATCCCACATCCTCAACCTCAACCCAAAAACTCTTTCTATATTTTCATCAATAAATACAACCACACATTTTCATCTCACATTCAACCATACTCATCAAATATCTGATACAAAGATGAACTCTTCATCTTCTTCATCCTCTCCATCTTCTACTGACTCTAATCCTGATAATCCCTTCTCTCCACCAAAAATTGTCCAATGCCTCTTCGATGATACCTACTCAAAAAGTGTGCAACAATATGTGCAATTACAAACAAAAACAATATGAAGCCTCTTCATCAAGGCGTCCTAGGAAGCCAAGAAGATACATTGAAAGGCTTCGTGAAGATGGTCATCAACGCCTGTACAATGATTACTTCGCTGAGAACCCAACATACCCAGAAGAAAAGTTTTGACGTAGATTTCGCATGCGAAGAAACTTATTTCTTCGCATAGTTGAAGGTGTCAAGAATCAAGATCCATACTTCCAAAGCAACCCTGATTGTACGGGCAGAGAAAGATTCTCGGCACTCCAAAAGTGTGCAACATCAATGCGAATGCTAGCATACGGTACGACTGCAGACAATGTAGACAATGTACGACTGCAGAATGTGTTCAACATTTTGTATGAGCTGTTAATGCTGCATTTGGGGATGAGTACTTGAGGAGGCCGAATGCCACAGATTTTGCTCGCTTGCTCCACGTGGGGCAACAAAGAGGTTTCCCAGGTATGCTAGGAAGTATTGATTGTATGCATTGGGAGTGGAAAAATTGTCCAACGTCATGGAAGGGTCAATATGCTAGAGGGGATCATGAAACTCCTATGATTATGCTTGAAGCTGTTGCTTCACAGGATTTATGGATATGGCATGCTTTTTTTGGTCTTCCAGGTACATTGAATGCCATAAATGTGCTAGATCAGTCTCATGTTTTCCATGAGGTGTTAGAAGGAAAAGCACCAAGGGTTCAGTATTTTGTTGATGGAAGTAACTATAATTTGGGTTACTACCTCACTGATGGTATTTATCCTAATTGGACAACATTTGTCAAGTCAATCCCATTACCTCAAGGAACGAAGCACAAGTTATTCGCTAAGAAGCAAGAAGCAGCCAGGAAAGATGTTGAAAGAGCATTTGGGGTACTCCAAGCACGATTTGCAATCATTAATGGTCCATCACGCATGTGGTGCAAAGGTATAATTGGAGACATCATGAGAGCATGTGTAATTATGCACAACATGGTCGTGGAAGATGAGCGGGATTCATATATTAGTCATTTTGATTACACAGACGACGAAGTGAACTTCAATGTATCCATGCCAACAGTTTCTCAATCTCGTCTCCCTGAATATGAAGAGTATCTTCGAAACAATGCAAGAATTCGTAATCAGTCAACAAATAGTCGACTACAAGCTGATTTGATAGAAGAGATATGCTCTCGATTTGGTGACGAGGAAGAAGATGATTAATCTAGTATTGATTTTAACTTTATTGCTTTTGAGATATGTTCTTTGCATATTTGTGTTGCTTAAATATTGTATTTTTGTTATTAATAAAAAATTGGTGCAATTATCATTAAAAATATCTAAATCTATTCAATTTCAACTCAAAGTTAAACTATATTTATTGATATTAATTAACGATATAATAATTTACTAATTTTAGTTGAAAAGGCATTACAATATTTTAGTAAAATGATGTAGGTAATATGAATATAGAATTGTAGTAAAATTAAGTAGGACCCACGATGCAATTGCATGTGAACGGCATTGATGTAGATGGTATGAAAGTGAGGAGTGAGGTAGTTGTTAAACTTGTTGAAGTGGCAGTAGGGACCACACTTGAAATTGCATAAGAATTGCATCATTCAAAAAGCTTAAACCTCTAAACCCTCGCTCAACATGTGAGGCAGAGCATATCAAATGAAGAAATCGCCAAGAGACCAAACCTTGATTGGAGACGACTACGCCGTTAGCATTATCAGCAGAAGCAATGTCTACTCGCTCGACAATCAACAAGTAGGCAAGATACCTGACGGCTGATTTCAACAGACACGCCGCCCTGTAGAGCGTCTTCCCGCTCCCTTTGTCATCAAGCACGGTGATCCCTACCCAGCGCGATACCGCCCTGTCAATAAGATCCAATGGATCGTCTCCGCCCTTCAAAACCTCTTCAGGCCAGAGCTCGAGCACGATGTTCGGAACCTTGATTTCGGGATGCTAGTAGCAGCCGGGAAAAAGGGTCCTTGGCTGCGTGGGCTGGTCGGCTGAGTACTGAGCGGAGGAGATGGTCGGTGTGGAGTGGACGACGAAGTGGTGAAGAAGGGCGAGGACTAGGCGAGGGTGAGGACGGAAGAAGGATGGGGAAGGAGAGAATAGGAAGATTTCGCTTCTTCGTAGGCAGATTCCCTGGCGGAGATGGAGGGAGGAGGGAAGAATCAAGTTTGGTTAGATCTGGTCACCAGTGTGGATCTGAATCTTCTAGGGATCAGTGGGAGGAAACTAGAGTCGGCCGATCACGGGTTTGGATGGGTTGGTTTATGGGTTGGGTTGGGGTAACTGAAGTGGCGGGTTAAAATTGGTTGAGTAAGTTTTCTGTTAGCCATGTCAGCAATTGACTAACGGTGTTAACAGAGATTGACGGAGACTAACGGAGAGTGACTAAACGTGGACCATTTTATTAATTCGAGTGATCAACATTGGAATTAAATATTTTGAGTGACTAAACATGACACTTTTTGTAAACTTAGTGACCAAACTTGTAATCTACCCATAAATATAGGCAACATTTTCACCATGTAACAAAATATTATACATTATACCAATTCAACAACTATATATTAAAATATATTGTTACTCTTACATTTTAGGCTATACTTAGAAAATATTACACATTATACCAATTCAACAACTATTATATATTAAAATTATTATGTTGGTAATTTAAAACTATTTGGAGCTTCTCTACGAATATAAGTTAGGCTGATAATCAGTTTCCCGGTATCCGGTTTCACCGGTAACAGTACCGATAACTGGCGGTTACCGGTAATACCGTTAACTTGCCGATTTCGGTTGTCGGCGGCAACAAATAGCTCCTCGGTATACCGGCCCTCCTGCCGGTATACCGACGGTTATCCAGTTAAACCGGATACCGGAAAGAAAGGAAAAAGCGCAGAAGCAGGGGCCTTCAAAGACATGAAACACGATGTTTGGAGGAGAAACATGAAAGGATGAAACCCTAATGCGCTAATCACCGAAACCGATCCAGCCACCCAGCCACCACCATTCGATCGACCAACCTTCCCCCAGTTCGCAGCTTCCCTCTTCCTTGTATCGCGTTCGAGTTTCCTCCTTCCCTGTCCGATGCTGACGCTGACGCCTCCGCCGACGCCGCCTCCGCCTCTTCGTGACGCCGCCTTCCCTCTCCGACTCCGCATCGATCTTGAATTAATTGAACTTGTTTTGAATTTAGACATTGTCATTGTGCACTTTAGTCAGTTGGCGATTATGTTGATTGTTGTCCCTTTGAATTTGATGATGTTTGTTGAAAGGGGTAAATTGCAAGGTTGGTCACTGAGATTACAAAAAAAGTTCATATTTGGTCACTAAACATATTTAATTCCATTCGTGGTCACTGAAATTAATTTAACGGTTCAAGTTTGGTCACTGGCCGTTACCTTCCTTTAGTTTCCATTAACGGCGTCAATTTTTTGTTGACGTGGCTAACAGACTTACTTAGTCACCTATTTTTAATCTGAAAAAAATAAAATCCAACTCTGCCACATCATAAAAGACATGCCACATCATGAAAACCTAATCATCTAACCCATTAACCCATGATCCGATCCACCCCAAATTAATCCCAGCCAACCCAAATTATTTCAAGCAGCAGGCTATTCTGGGGTTCTATTTGGATATGAGCTTGGAGTTGGAGATGGCGGATCTTCAGAACGGGAACAACGAAAGGTTGCATCACCTCTGACATCTCGCTTCAGTTTTAGGGTCGCCTGTCGTGGTTCACCGGTGAGTCTCGTTCTAGTCCAGCAAGTCCATAAGGATCGATGAGGCAGGCGAGCGGATTCACGGGGTCTTCCGGGATTCAATCGAACGTTGGGCGGCACCATCTCCATCGCTAGCCGGTCACGAGAGAAGAATTCGGCTTGGATATGGAGCAACTCGGCTTGAATCCAAAGAACTCGCTCCGTCGTAGCCAAAGTCTCTTCCAAAGAGCTCGTTCCACTTAATCCGCCGCCAATCACATTGCACGACCACCAGATCTGGAGCAAGAAGCCTAGGGTTTCCTCTTCGGGATTATGGCGAAGCTTATTGAAAGAAGAGAGAGAGAGAGGGAGAAGAAGAGAAAAAGGCCAGCGATCTGGAGAGAGAGAGAGCTTTGTTGCAAGCAGTGTGCAATCGAAGAGTGGAGGCGAATGGTGGAGGTCCTTGAGACCTTGACAAAAGGTAGGGGAGGGATTTGATGAGTAGCGATGAGTTGAAGATTGGGATATTTTGGGTTGGGCAGGTCCGGTTATGGGTGGATTGGGTTGTATGACGTGCCAGGTTAGCTTTAAATTTTTTCTGAATAAAATTAGCTGATTAGGCACTTCTGTTAGCCACATCAGCAAAATATTGACGCCGTTAACGGAAACTAACGGAAGGTAAGGGCCAGTGACTAAACTTGAACCGTTAAATTATTTTCAGTGACCACGAATGGAATTAAATATTTTTAGTGACCAAACATGAACCTTTTTAGTAATCTTAGTGACCTACCTTGCAATTTACCCTTGATGAAAGATAAGATAGTAAGGTTGAGAGATTGTTATGTTATCTAATTTGGAAGGGTGTTAATTGGTGAGTAAGGAGTAATTAAGTTAGTGGTAAACTCTCAAAATAACAAAGAACAAGTGGTAAATTAATTAACAAACCGGTTTAATGTTTGACAATTACCGTTGACATATTCCATTATTCATAGTACATGAATGGAAGTATAAAAATTAAAATATTGTAAATAAAAGTTAATAATTAAATTATTAATTTTTACATAAAATGCCAAAAAAAAAAAGAAATTTTAAAATTAGACAGTCTGCTCACAGTCGAGATTCAGACCGGTTTTTCCTGATTAACCTAACCCAAAATCTGCTTCTCCCTCTCCTTTGTGATAAATCAGTATAACCGGTTTGTAACCATTAAGCGGTTACAAATCGGTATCGATATTCAAATTTGGTCTGGCCTTAAACGGTAAACCTCCATATTTCATCTCTCATTGGTATGAGTCAATCAAGAATCTTGAACTCCACGTTATTGTCCATTGTCGATCCATACTTATCAAGTGTTCGAAACTCTGGAATAGAGTTAATGCTTCCTAGAGCTAGCTCATCACATTGCTTACTTGCCTCTTGCTTGTGGCCTATACTTCATTGAGAACTCATTTACTAAGCCCACAGATTCACCTTCTTTGTCTTTGTAGCCCACACCATATAAAAGAGCTCTGACCAAAGCGGTCCTTTTAATGCTCAAGTCCTCCTTGAGTAATCGGCCCATTTGTTGATTGAAATGAGAAAACGCGAACTCTATAAATTTATTGACGCCATCTACGAATTTAGGTGCTCTCCTATTTATTATACTCACCCAATCTTTATTTGGAATCATAATTTGCAAAATACAACCACAATTATAAATATTTATTGTTCACTTGGAAAAAAGTACTAAACACTAAAAGAATTAGTAACTTATTCAGCAAATAATGGTACCAACATAATGAAGAGTTTCTAACCTTAAACCAAAAGAGGAACGAAAATAAGAAGAGAGAAATTGTAAAGACACTGCTCTATATAATTATTTAACTCTTCGCAGCAAATAACTTCTACCAAGTCAAAACAATGCAATCACTTGCTTTTTATAGGAAAAATTAGCGACTACTACTACTTATAACTTATCAAGAAACTAGCGTGGCCCCGGCCATTTGGCCAGAGGAAGGTGAGGTATGAAATTTGATAATGTAATGGGGTGTATAGCTTATTGTTGTATAGTTTTTTTTTGGAAACACGTAATAAAAATAGTGAATTTTAGTAGGAAAGAGACATGAATGATGCAACGAATCAAAAATCAGCCTTATGAACCAAAATCAAGTACCTGTTACCTTGTGATACAATATTGTTTCTGGTAATATGATGAGGTGGAGTAAGTTTTATAGAAACTGAATTCCGGAAAATCGAATAAAAAATCGCCTATCCCGCCGGTTTTCGGGAAATGAGCAT
The DNA here is from genome assembly GCA_946122785.1 of Linum tenue. Classification (NCBI taxonomy): domain Eukaryota; kingdom Viridiplantae; phylum Streptophyta; class Magnoliopsida; order Malpighiales; family Linaceae; genus Linum; species Linum tenue. The sequence goes on along the minus strand of CAMGYJ010000007.1, from coordinate 49,223,267 downwards.
CTCACAATTGTTGCTAGCTTTTACTCGGCCCGTTGGCCGATTAATTTGCTTTATAAAACTTTCATCTTGTCATCATTGTGCTTTCTGGTTTTTTGCCATGCCATGATAAAATCTAAAGAAATCAAGAATGAACAACACGATTTAGGATAGGAACCACGTTCCTGTATCCCTAGAAAATGGTGGTAAACATGGACTCACCTGCCAAACTGGTTTGTATTGTGATTTTTATCGAGTATTAGGGAACCATGTGATTAAAAATTAGACTTGATCAAAACGGGCCAAACTTGAAATTCAGCATGTTTGACCGACCAATGCCAAACTCTAATTATTCTTTTCTTTTAAACTTTCTATTTGAAAATAAAAAATAATGAAAGAAAAGAGATGACTGCAATTCGCCATTTTCAAATCACTGATTCGGGAATAAAGCTGTAGAATTTCGAAAGGAAACTGAAAATATTTAGAATCGTTTTAATGTTAAAAATAACCAAATAAATCTTTCTGTTTAGTTTTTTACTAACAAATACCAAACGATTCCCTATAATATACACTATAATTTAATCATTATGATATCAAATAATTACATAATATATATTTGAAATGATAAAAATTGAACTAATTGGGTTGGTGGAGGTTCATTGAATAACTTTAAAATACATTATATTTTAGCCACTAAGATGTAAAATAATAGCATAATATATATTATGCTAGAGAAAATAGCTTGTTTTAGAATGGCAAACTCATGATGTTCATTTGTATTACTTGATGGGCAAATCCCGTGTAGGTCAGACCCATTCAACTCTTTTATTTTATGATTAGCGATTAGCCCATTAGAATCCATGCATTAGTTTATTGTTAAATTTTTTTTCTTTTTAGCAATAAAAAGGAGTATTGTTTTTGCCTTTTCATATATATTTTACCACCACGGAGAAATAAAAGGACTTAAAGAAAAAAAATTGACACTCCCGGATCCGTTTAAATCCGCTTGTGTACGGTAAGTTGGCCCGTTCCACAGAGAAAAAAGGAAAAAATTGACACTCCCTATTCTACCATTCCTACAAACGCTCCTGGAGCAGGGAATTTGAAATGGGGGAAGGATTTTTTCCTCAATGCAATTATATATTTTTAATTTAAAAAGATACAACAAATGTACTTAGTGTGATTGGTTATGATCTTTGTTTTTCTTGAAAGTGGTCATGGTTCGAATCCTAATAAGTGTCTTTTTACTGAATAAAAAAAAGTAATTGTAAAGACCAAAATGTCCTTCCTACTTTCACTCTGGATGCAGGAAATTTGAAATGGGGCTTCAAGTTTTCTGATTTGGCTTTTATTTATTGTGTAGATAATAAAGAAAACAAATCTTACCCAAATAATGCAATCACGTTCGGATCCCGGGATTCAATTTTATGGGAGACAGCTAACATAAATCGGGGTAGGATCAGGTGACTAAGAGGGGGGGCCTTAGTCACATGACTAAGTCAATCTCAGCCCTTCCACCTCATTAAAATCTAATGGCTCTAATTAATCCAAATTAATGAAGGGCAATGTAGTAATTGTATAATTATTTTAATTTTTAATTTTTATTTTTCCACTGTCCCCTCCCCGTCCCTACCGCCGACTGCTTTTCCATCCCCTCCATCGGCGTGACAATTTTTCCGGCGAGGGAGCTTTTCCCGTCCCCGTCCCTTCCGTCGGCTGCCTTTCCGGCAAGGTGGAAAGTGGTCAGATGATGATGGGAACTCTAATGGAATTCCCCACTTCAATTACGAGAGAGAGAGAGAGAGAGAGAGAGAGAGAGAGAGAGAGAGAGAGAGAGAGAGAGAGAGAGAGAGAGAGAGAGAGAGAGAGAGAGAGAGAGAGAGAGAGAGAGAGAGAGAGAGAGAGAGACAACTTTTCCGGCGACGGCGGAGCAGTTTTCCGGCGACCAGAGACGGTGGTGGATGATTTTCCGGCAACAGTATTGAGTTCGTGATGTTTGTAATGTTTATATTACTATTTTGTATACATTGTAATGTTTGTTTGTCATGTTTGTTATTTTGTAATGTTTGTATACTTTTATGTTATGATTTGTATACTTTGTATTCATTTGTTCGTTTGTAATGTTTGTAATGTTTGTTTGCAATGTTTGTAATGTTTGTATACTTTTATGTTATGATTTGTATACTTTGTATTCATTTGTTTGTAATACAAGTTTACCAATCTGTATTGTTAGTAGTGATATTCTGTACGTGTAGTATGCTTTGTACTGTTTGTAATGTTTGTTTGTAATGTTTGTAATGTTTGTTTGCAATGTTTGTAATGTTTGTTATTTTGTAATGTTTGTAATGTTTGTTGGTTTCTTTTGTATTGTTTGTAATGTTTGTTATTTTTGTCCACATGTTTGTCATTTTTGTCAACCATGTTTGTAATGTTTTTTGCATCACAAATCAATACATATAAAGTATACAAATTATTAGTACTTACAATATAAAGCGAAACATACTAAGAATACAAGCAAAACATACTAAGAATACAAACTGTCAAAGAAAAACATACTAAGAGTACAAACTGTCAAAGAAAAACATACTAAGAGTACAAACTGTCAAAGAAAAACATACTAAGAGTACAAACTGTCAAAGAAAAACATACTAAGAGTACAAACTGTCAAAGAAAAACATACAAACCATACTGACATTTTGTACAAAAATACTAACAATACAAACTAATGTTACAAAACATACAAACTATACAAATCACTGTTCTTCCTTCAGACGACGCATACGATGTCTCTCCACCGCCGCCGCCGCCGCCGCCGACTCTCTGTACTGTCGTCGCCACCTCTCTCTCTCTCCATCGTCGCGCTGCCTCTCTCTCCTCCATTGTCGCCGACACTCTCTCTCTCTCCGCCGCCTCTGTATCATCCACCATCGTCTCTCTCTCTCCTCTGGTTTCCCGACGACGACGAGATCCGCTTTCTCTCTCTTCGAAGTTGTCGCCTCTGTCACGTTCGTTCTCCTTTCCCTCTCTTCGTCGTCGCCGGCACCGTCGAGATCTCCATTGTCGTCGTCGCCGCCCTCTCTTCCATCATCGCCGGCGTTCTCCGTCGTCGCTGCAGCGCTTCTCTCTCTCTTTCATGGGCGGCGGTGCTATGCTGCGCAGAAGAAGATGGGCTGGAGAAAAAAAATAATTAAATAAAATTTTCATAATCCCAAAATTGCCCCTCTTATTATTTAACCATCCCTTCCCTTATTTCCACCATTAGATCAATTAATAAGGATCCAATGGCTGAGGGGGGCTTAGCCAAGTGACTAAGCACCCCCCCTTAGTCACCAGATCCGGACTCACATAAATCAGTTGATCCCAATAACTGTATTAGAAACGGGATGACATGCTAACTTCCTAATAAATCAGTTGATCTCAATAATTGTATTAGAAATCAGTTGATCCCCATTAATCACCCTTCATCTTTTAATTCTACATCAAAAGGTAAATTTTAATTAGTGACAATTTAGAAACTTTCAAATTAAATCAATTAGAATATAAAATTCCTAATTATTTATCTCTCTCTTCCCATCATTCACGTCTCCCTTTCTCCCTCTTTCCACTCTTCCTCGCGTCCCTCTCTTTTTCCTCCCTCACTTTCTATCTCCTTTGATCAAATTTAAATTTTTTTCCTAATAGTAATTTTGGTGATAAATATTTTTTAATAGTCGTTCTGTCGAGATATATATAGTGATTTGGATGTTTTGTAGTAGTAATTTATGGTTTTTGATAGATATTTGATGTCTTGTAAAGTTGTAGTAGTGATTTCATTGATGCTAATAGTCAATAGTGATACATATCTTATACTAAATCAATAATCACTACTAAAGAAGTAGTACTAAAAGCTTAGAATCTATATAAAACATCATTACTAAGACTATGAAATCACTACAACTTTGTAATGACTACTATGAAATCAGTACTCTAAAATCACAACTAAAAATTAATAATATTACATACATTCTAATATCCAATGTTCAGATCTACAAAAGTACTAATGCAAAGAATCACTATTGCTACTATTAAATCACTACGACTTATTATAAATCCACACACCACTTTTCTATCCATCATGATCGTAATCTGTCAATATTCACAACTGATTATCGCCACCATCCCTGCATCCATGACCGTTACGATGGATTGAAAGGTCGACTTCGCCGCTCCCTAATAAAAAAACCTCCACCATCGTGGCGACCTTTAACCTCTTCCTCCATCGCTTTGAGTTCCGCCAACCGATCCTTCTTTGGATAACACTGGTCATCAACTTTTCCTCTGCATTGCTTTCTTTGGTCGATTCGATGTTGGATATGGGAGGTAGAGTCGGAGCAGGAAGGATGAGAGGGACTGAGAGTCTGAGATAATAGAGCGACAGTTGAAAGGGACTGAGATAACCCTATTATTAGTTATTACCCTATATATTCCCTTCCTGATTTTAACCTGTGCTCATTCCCTCGGCGAGAGTTGCGTTGAACTCCGTTAGCCTCTAATACAGCTGTAAGAAATATAGTTGTCTAGCACATGGAGCTCTAGTGACAAGACATGATAGAAATGATTTAGTTTTTTAATAAGATAGAATAGAATTGGGAATTAGAGATTGAAGAACTAATTTGGGAAAGAACAAGATAGAACGGCCAAGGACTTTAGGGAGAAAGACAGGATTTTAGAGGATTGAGAGAGATTAGAGATTGAGAAATACTTTTCGTATTGATGATTACTTAATTCCGATATAATATCCAAAGTAGAGGGATATAATATACCTATAACCCTAGGAAAAAAAATACCTATAACCCTAGAAAAAATAATTAGCAACAATAATTAGGAGTGTTTGTAAAATAAAATAAAAACAACAATTAGAAGTAAATGATCTCTTACATATATTAATAAATGACGGTATTTTAGTATCTACGATGGTCAAGGTTGTCAACCCGCGGGTTGACCCGCAGGTCGACCCACTTTGACCCTGACCCTGTGAGAAAAACGGCCCGCACGTGCCCGCCGGGCCGACTGCTACAAAGTACCGGGTTGGAGGTCAAATTGTGTCATTTTTTTCTTTGGTTTGTGAAATGCGCCTATTTTCCGAATTTTCTTTTCGCCTAGCTCAATTTTTGGAATGCTAAGTTGAACATTTGAATATTTATGTTATATAAGTGTGTGTGAATTTTCACTATATGTTGGATCTATATACGATATGTTATTTTGGTGTAATATTATATGTTATAACTCATATATTAGATAAGATTTGATATAATTTATGAGGATAAGTACGATATAATGACTTTTTTCATATTTCCGGGCAAAAAACCGGGATAAAACGGTTGGCCCATTCACCCTTGACCCACTAACTCGACCTTGACCGGGTCCGGGTCTACCCGAGGGTTGTCGAGGTCCGAATCTACCCGCGGGTTGACAACCTTGACGATGGTATTTGACTCAATTATCACAAACCAATTCCTTGGTTTTGCAAAACGTGAAAATTAAGAGAAATTCCAAACACCTGATAGTGGGGCCCTGCACCCTTTTTCGATAAACGAATTGAGCATAGAGTTTCGGCCAATCATTTGCCGCTACGATGGTAATAAAAAGGAACATATTGGACATAGAACCAGTTTGACAAGAAGATGAAAATTCAAATGGACAAGCAAAGCATAAACTATGACATAGGGAAGAAGCCAATAGCATAAACCGGGAAAAAAAGTGTATTTGTGTTTTTACTATAGGATACACTTAAGCTGGGTTCGAGGTAAGGGACTAGCAACAAGAGGAGCGACAGATGAAAAACTACATTTGTTTGCTAAGATACACTGAAGTACAAAGAATAAAAAACAATGGCTTTCGTCAACAGTAAATCCTGAACAAACTTCCAGGTACAACTGCAGTGCTCGTTGAAGCCCGGATTCAACGTCAGTTGTTGCCTTCGCCCCTCGAGAGGAGAGAAGAGGGACTTCCCCTGAAGGACCCATAAAAAACGAACTAGAATCAATACAGGGCAATAACCAAGGAACTGGATAGGCAGACAACCAGAGAACAATTGCCATTCCCTTTCTGTCCAAGCATGGAGTCAACAGCATCATCACCCTTTCACAACAAAACACGAAGCACAAAACAAAAAGAACCCCCCAGCAGAGACCTTAGATTCTCAGCTGTGTACATCCTAAAATAGTTCCACGGCACCTCGTCATTGGAGCTGCTCGATGCCAAGCCGGCCTTTCCCCAAGAACAGTCAACACATCAACATCCGACAACGGCTGGATTTCCCGGTTCCACCCGTCGGGGCCAATAACCCCTCCAATCACATATATGTCATCCCCAAGTTTGGTCAAAGCCAGCCCAATCCTCTTTCTAAACTCGGATGCTGAAACCACTACCTTCTTTGCCTTGCCCTCCTGCTTGAAAATCAGTCCATGGCTCATCACATAAAGAGCATCTTGAACGACCGCCATTGGACCTTGCAGCCATCCATAGTCTTCAACCTTCCACCCAGATGCTGCTACACTGTCCAAGACTTGCACGGTTGAAAGCCCTCTATGCAAAACATGCAACTTCCCCCCAATGACAAGTCCCGTGCAAGCAGAATCTGGAGTACGATGAAGATCGGGTATAGGGAACCACACATCCTTCTCAGGGTCATACATTTCGGCTCGAGATATCGATTTCCGACATGTAGTGAGACCTCCTGCCACTACTATCTTTCCGTTCAGCGCACAGCATGCAAACATTGCACGTGGCACGAGCATGGATGACCGCCGGGCCCATCGTCGAATCACAGGGTCATATGACCATACTTCGCTGGTAGCAAAGCTTCCATCTTGATCCCCAGTCAATGGGTCAACAGCATCACTGCTCCCTCCAAGTACAAACAGCTTCCCACTAACTGAGACAGCACCAAAATGAGCCAGATTCTTAATTTTGGATGGTAGAACAGGGATAGTAATCCAAAGCTCTCGGAGTGGGTCATAAAGCTGCCATGAATTCTCAGGTTCAAAAGCGCACACGCAAAGCAACTCCTCTGTTGAGCCAACCTCTTGCCGGGCTTTATAGAGTTCAGTGCTGCGAATGGCAGCTCGCCACGAACGAGAGACAAGCTCTAATTTGGGGAACAGGTAAAAGGGGACTCGTGCAATGCACCTGATGGCAACAGCGTCGGGAAGACCTTCGATCAGTTCAGACATACTAAGCATTGGTTCATCCGTCCACAACAGTTCTTTGATAGGAAGTTGATATCATATTGGATGATGTGTACACAAAAGATCTGAGATAAGACAGAAGGGTAGAAACATGGTCAGTAATGGACAAGTAAAGCTTTCAGAATTCTGAGATCAGATAGTCCAGAACCCGAATGCATACATCTCCACAAGGGAGTTTAAAAACATAACAACTGGGCTTCCTGAATCCTATGGCACTCTATCTAGTCTGCATCATTTACATTGTATGTCCTTGTAAATTGCTAAATTTGGCCATTTGCCTTTATATGCTGCATAGTGTGGGATATACCATATTATACCGAGTTTTTAGAATATAGCCTAGCGCTCCCAAGATTTTCAAACACCACAAAAATCAGTGATTTAAATTTCCATGATGGGACATGTAGCAGTCGCAAGAAAAAAGTGTGTTTGCAATAACATGATATCTTCAATTGCACTGCCTGAATTCTGTTCAAGCAAAAACATCACTCTCAGAGTGAGGGTGATGAGTGCTACATATGTATCAGCAAAATCGATTCAAGCGGTAAAAGGTCAATGAAATGTTAGTTGGCACTCGCTTTGACAAATGATAGCACTTCTACCTGTCATGATCTCTCAATCTTTTAATTGAGTACAAAACAGAAGATAGAACAATAAATTTGGGGAATAGAGAACTGTGGAAAGAAGCAATAATGCTAGACAAAAACCAGAGCAAAACCACAAAAGGGAAGTATGCAGAAAGAATGAAAATAACCACATTGCTAAGCTTGACAAGTTGCTACTCCCAGCCTTTGAAACCATTATGAATTCGTCGCTTGTGCTCAGACAGAGTGAAATTTTCACCATGCAAAACCTAATTGTAAAATATAATAGGTACTTGTGAACATTTTAATAAATCCATGTACTGGCCAAAAATTCAATTCAATTGTAACAAGAACAGCACCAGCAGTTCCATTCTCTGGCTGCAAAATTAGGCAACAACTTGAAGCCTAAAGAAGATCACTAGATAAGAGTCACCCCCAGATGGTAATAGCAGCAATAGAAAAAAATATGTTATTATTGCTGAAAGTAGGCTCAATTGAAAAAAGGGTCCCGGAAGGAGAAAAGGAGCATTATGTGACAAATCATATCTTTCCAGTGTCAGCTATAAGAAATTCTTTCTCGGCAAGAGCAACCATATAGTTGCAGAGAATTCCATTTTCTTCCCACAAGCTTGACAGAACCGACATCCCAAATCATGGACCACAGGATTGGAAGAAGCCAAAAGAACCAAGCAGAAAAAATGAAATGGAAAGCATGGAAAAAACAGAAAGAGCATGTGACTGCACTGTGCAGAGCATTTTTCTCAGCAAGTCTTCTACTACCGTCTAAACCAAAGGAAGAGGAAAAGGAATGCTAAGTGAGGAAGCATCGGTGAGATAAAAGACTAACCGCAAAATGAAAGTTCTAAATTGCTTAACTTATTTCATATCGTCACGTTGTCCTCAACTGATAGAGTTCTACGCAGTCAGATGTATACATGCATAAATGATTTATTCAAAAGCTCTGCTGAATCTCTCCCTTATGCCAGCATTTCACAATCAAGACTCCAATTGTCTGCCTAACTATGTTAGCACAACAGAGTTCACATCTCTTGACATATGGGCAAACCTGAAGCCCAACAACCAGTATCAACCTTTATCGAACTGCTTACATCCCTTCAGTGGCTAACAACAATGACTCAAGCCAATTCGATATACAACACCTCAGGCAATTGAGACGATAAGTTCATCAAGGCACCAACTTGAATTCCACTTCAAAGGAACCAGTTTAAAAGGGTTGAGACTAAGATTTTGGAACACAGTCTTCAGCTCAATAGTTCGGGAAAAAATAATTTGTCCCACTCCAACCATTGAGCATGCCAATAATAGGTCGAAAGCCAATTTGAAGTTCTGGGGAACCCCACAAGCATTTCCAGGCAGGCAACAAAAGAATCCAATTTTGATTTGTAGGCAGGTGATCTCACCTTCCAACATAGATTAAGTTTTTAAGCTGTAGACACACACCCATCGAACTCAATTCCCACAGCACCAATTCACCAGCAAGTAAAAACTCGCACGAAACTCAAGATGTCATCAAAAGCCGCAAGTCTAAGCTCCCAAAATCGAGAGTTGGGAGCACCCATAAACAGACCGTGCAAACACCGGAGCAAAGGAGAAAACAACATTTCCCCGCACACCCAGAACGCAGACGACACTGGGTATAGGTTTAGCATCCAGCGAAATTAAGTGCCTTAAAAACCGCACAAATTCTTCGTGGTGTGGAACACCAATTCAACGACAGATACATAGATAGAGATTGAGACGTGGCTTACCTGTGGACGCTACGGTTGCTTAGATTCTCGGCGTGAGGATGAATTGCGGGGACACTAGTGAGCACCGCAGTTGGAAGGAGGACGCAGCAGCAGAGAAACCTTTTGGCTGTGCTGTGGGTTTGTGCGCAGGGTAGTGATGTGAATTTGGATCGGCAATCAAATGAAATGAAGCAGTGAAATCGAAGGTAGCAGAAGAGACGGGAGAAAGATTGTCGTCGTAGAAAGGGTAAGGATTTGGAAATGCAGAATTTTTTTTGAGGTACAATCGGAGGTGGAAGGAGAAGAGGGGTTATACTATATTTTTATTTGTTTTCTTTTGATAGATATAACATAACACATGTAAAATCTAATTATTATGAAAGGTAGAAAATAAAGTTCACAAAGGAAAATGGAGAAACGAAGCTATGGCAAAAAAAAAAATTAGAAGGGTAGAAAGGAAGATGTTTTATATTGTCTTCTTTTTGCCATCTATTTAATATTATTTTATTTTGATTTTTGTTATAAGTAATTTGAATCGACTTTCTTTCTAGTAGGAACATGAAGTCGCAACAATAATAAACAAGCAAAGCAAGAAGCGTAAAGTTGTTAAGGAATTTTCGATTTGTAGATGCATAAAAGTAAAGATATGTTATTGTAGAAGGTAGTGAACTCAAAAAATATCATGCATACTAGGGCTCATTCATATCATGCATCGATGGTTTCTTTATTGGAACACTCTATCCCTTCCTCTAAGGCCACTTTCTACCCATGCATGCGCCTTTATAGAGATTTAACTAGCTAATATGTACTTTCGCTTCATGTCGTTACCTAATCAGTGAAGACCAAGGAATTAAGGATAGCATACAATTAGATGTGCGCTTCTACGAACCATAATCATAGTCTATAACATCAATGATCTAACAGTCAAGCAATGATACTACTCGAGGCATAGATGGTTGAACATTCCCTTTGTACTCGTGTAGCATCAACGGGGTATCACTAGAGGGTAATTTCTGATTAATCTAGGCAATAGTAAGCACAAAATATATAGTAGCATACAATAGAATGATAAGCATTGATGATGAAGAAGCATTCATACTATAGAAACATCAATGACCATCACATAAGCATCGAAACTAAAAGCATCCATACATAGGCAATCGGCATCAAAAATTTCATAGACAAACACAAGCATGATGAGATGAAATCTTAGCATTCATTGACATAAAAATAAACAAGATCACACCTCATACAATCCATTTCAACTAGCTACATAGAGGACAAGGATAGGGATGGGCATGCGGGCTGGTCACCCGCGGGTTTGGGCAGACCCGCCCGCATTTGACCCAAATTTTGTTATGTGGGTGGGTCTGTGGGTGGCTGACGGGTTGTGATGTGAGGCATCTGCCGGGTGGGTTGTGGATGGGTGCGCGGGTGACCCGCTCAACCCAACATAAAAAAGAACAAAGTCGTTGGCGCTGAAGAGTGTGGAGTGAAGACGCTGACAGAAACTAAATCTACTCTTGAAGATTTAATCTTAAAGCCAATCTTCCAAATCTCGACTTTGCTCTTCTTTCCTTTATTTTTCCTTTCATTATTGTGCCTAAATCGCCTCTCTTTCCTCCATTGAATAATTTTTCTTAGTTTCATGCACTCTATAATCATATCCACTCCATCAGTAGAAAACTCATCCATATTAGAATTTCTATCCAATTTCAGAACTAATTTTACATTTTTTCTTCCCATTTCATCTTCTTGTTTCCGCCCGATAACTCTACACCAATTATTTGCCACTTGAAGTGAATATAAAATTTGGAGAGTGAATGGACGTTGAAATGGATTTTTATTTTACATATTGATGTTACATAGGGGTTCTGAAATATAAATGGATCATGTCAAGTTGACTACTTAATATTATATACATTGCGATATGGGTGAACCCGCAACCCACCCGCATCATCCGCCATCCACCCGACCCAACCCGAGACTAAATGTGAGTGGGTGGTGGGTTAAAAATTATTAATCCGTTTAAGCGGGTGGGTGCATTTTATGGTCAAAATCCACCCGACCCACCCAATGCCCACCCTTAGACAAGGAAGGTACCCCCATTGATGATGACATCTCTTATCTGCAAACCCCTCTACTTCGACTAGGCTATCACTCGTTTAGAGTGTACAAAGAATTTGTGTGTTTGCGCGGCCTTACTAAGCTAATGAGTCATGCCTCTATGTATATGGGAGGAACTTGGCCTAAAACATCTTAAACTGATAAGGAATGAGTCTTCTTCTCTTTGTTGGCTAAGTAAACTTCTTCAACAAGGAGTTAGAGCTAGCGAAGGTAGCCCGACAGTCGAACCCAATGCTCTTTTTCTTCGTGGGTGGGTTTGCTGGTCTATGGACTTCTCCTACTGACTATTCGGACGCATATTAAGATGTATCCCTAGTGGCGGTTGGGATTGATGCTTGGGCCTCCGCGCTTTCTTTGTCTGAATGGGACGAGTATTCTTTATATGGGCTTTTCTTGAGATGATATAGCAACTTCCCGTTGACTTCTCTATCATTGGACCTCTTATTTTACATACTGCAAAATATTTATTTGATAGCTCATTTGGTCCTCTAGAGTTATTTAACATGCAAAATCTTGCCCACCAAGACACAAACATCTCATAGTCACTTCAGAATCATGAAATCAATCATAATTCAACTAATCCCTCGCCTAATTTCATCATTCATGCAAACATTCCCAAATATCCTCACCTAAGAACCCTAAATCCAATTCTCCAAAATTGATTAAGTAAACGTTTAAAACATACCTGGAGATAGGGCTGTTAATCGATTGGCGGTTAATTGGTTGAACCAAAAATCAAATCGAAAACCATGGATATCAACCTAACCGAAAACCGATATCTTTGCCTCGGTGTCGGCGTCGGTGGGCTCATTCTGAGCTTTAGGCTAACCGTCGGTTGCCGGTTTCTAACCGAGATCAAACTCGGTGCACCGCTGCAACCGAGAAACCTCTCATCTCCCTCTCCTCTCCCCGCATCGACACTCTCTCCCTCTCCATCTCCAGCCTCACACCAGGCCACCACCACCGCCTTCCACATCCCCAATTTCCCCTGCCCGACTTCGCCGACCCTTCTCTCCGAACACTCCCTCCTCTGTTGTCGATTCCCACTCCTCCCATTTTGAGTTTCGGAATCTTTGCCCAGCAAATCCCAATTGACAGAGCGGAGTTGGGGGTCTTCCAGTCCCAGATGCTTCTCGGAGTTGGGGTTCATCACTGTCTTAGGTCTTCCCTGCCCATCCCGTCCCAGATGCTTCTCGAATCTCGACACTCGCTACAACCACACCTCTCCCACTCGCGAACTTGCTGCTCTCTCCCCTTCTTTTCCTAATTCCCTTCTCCGTCGCGTCGTTTTTTGACCCTATTAATCAGCCGTAGATCTTTGTTCCTCCTTGGCGAAGCTGTTCAAGGTTGCCAGACTAGTAATCCCTCCTCCAGATGTGCCAATCGACGAACTCATAGCCCAATCTCTGGGTGTCGTTGTGAATGATGGTCACCATCCTTCTTCCTCTTCAATCCCGAGTCGGGATCTCCCTGTCTCAATATCAAATCGCCTCCTCATCCATCGTCGCCCTGTCGTCCGCCTTTCGTTGTCCGCCGTCCTCCTTCCTTTGCCATCGGTCGTGGGAACTGGGAAGAGCGAGAAGAGTTTGATTTCCTCCCTGTCCCTACATCTCCCCTGCCTTCAATAGGGGATTGCATGCGATGATGTGAATGCTAATTTTACAAGCCCAATCCCACATGTAAAATCCAATCCCTGCATCTCCCCTGCCTTCGCCAATGAACAATCAGGGATTGACATGCACTGATTTTTGGAAATTTGAGTGAGAAAGAGAGAGATACGGGAGTGGGGATAATAGGGTATAATTTGGGGAAGAGAAAGAAAAAGTTCCCCATTCTTTTGTGCATATATTTTCGGCCACGTTTTCCTTATTAACCGCACAGCAACTTGCGGTTTCGGTGGCAACTAACGACAAGCCTTCTTGGTGTCGGCTTCGGTTGGGAGTGCCAACATTATTTCAGTCGCGGTTAACCGAGTTTTTGGTTCGGTTAAACCGTAACCGAACCGATTAACAACCCTACCTAGAGACTCAAGTAAGATTGAAGAGGAAGGTGAATCAGGGCCTGAATCATCAGCACCTTCAAGAGTGTCAACATTGTCTGCACTGACATCACCTTCCTCCTCTTCATCCTTAGGGTCACTAACTGGACATGGCAGGGCATCTTCCATCTGATTCAGATCATGAAAGGCACATTCATCAGCTCTGTAATGGTAGTTGTTATAACTACCGATGCCTTGGTGGAAGTTGTACTCGGGTTGGTACTGGTAGCCTTTTTGTTGTTTGTTATGATATCCTTGGACATCTTCTCCATATGATGGGAAGGATTGCTGATGACCTCGACCTCCTTCCTGGTACTCATGGTAGATACGAGGATCATAGTAACCTTGGTAGGGATGATCTTCGTATAGTCCAACTCCACCATGGATACCAGATGTTTGGCCATCTCCAGAATTACCTCCACCGCCTTTGACCGCCTCGGTGTAAAAAAACATCTCTGCTTGATTTTTTTTTATTGGGGATAAAAAATTCGACCATGACATCTACATCCTTCTGAGTGGTTATGAGACCTCACACCACAACAACCCACCATGTATGTTTGGATATCCATACACCATACGATCAACTCTTCTCGTGCCATCCATGCGAGTAACCTCAGTACACATTTGACGGAGCTCTTCAAGGTTCGGTCTCGTAGCGACCTTGACTTTATGAAAATTACCACCGACGTAACGTACCCCTTTCCAGTCTCTTCCGTATAGTCATTCCACCGTAACCCAAGCATGAACTTTTGAAATGACATTTGCAATAAAGTCGTAACTAAATTAATATCATCAAAATTACAAATCACAATAAAAAGTACAACATACGAAGTAACGTTAATCGCAAAAACTCAAAAAAGTAAGGTGCACAACAGAAATTTGAAGAAAAATAATGAGAGAGCTGAGGAGCTGAGGTTTGCAAGCTGCCATTTATAGGCAAATTTTTTACTAAAAACCGCTAGGGGGGGGGGGGGGGGGTTTAGTCTTCCATGCATGCAGCCCCACCCCCTGCATGGCAACATGTTGGATGTCAGGGGAATTGGGATGACACACAAATCTCTAGGGGAGGGAGCAGTTTGTGTGTCGACAATACAAACCGCATCCTCAAGGAGCGGTTTATATTGTCGACGTAGAACCGCTCCTTGAAGAGGCGGTTGTTTTTCGGGACACAAATGAACGACACCTCCAAGTGGCGGTTTGTACAAATAATACGAAACGCCTCCTCCCCATGAGTTTCTCACATGAACCGCCACCTCAGCAAATAGTTCATATGCAAACCGCCTCTTTGGGTGGTGGTTTTCAAATTATGGTGGTAGTTTTGGAATTCTTTTGGTTTAGGTGGTATATTTGTAATAAAAAAAATTAACAGTGGTAGTTTTGGATTTTTCCATTGAAAATGGCTTTAATGTGGCTATGGCACCTGATCCCTAGTTGTACAACATAATGTTCAATCCAATTGAATGTGCCTTTATTATCAACCAGAATGGTAACTAGGATACGAGAATGATGATAATCTTTCTGTCAAGAACCAATTGATCCAAACAAGTCCAGTTGTTGGGAGAGGTTGAATTATGGATCATATACCATTTACTAACACACCTCCTCAAAATAAAACCAACTTAGAAGGGCTTGAAGTTTACACGGGTTTGGATACCACATGCTTAATAGAACATATGGAGGTCATCGAGATTCGAACAGAAGACCTCCCAATCACAGAAGGCTCTAATAGAATGTCAAGAGCCAACTTATCCCAATAACTTGAGTTGTTGGGAGAAGTTCAATTATGGATCATATATCATTTACTAACACTTTCTTCTTGACACGTTAAGTGGAGAAGAGAAGAAATCAGTAGGAGAACTTGATGGAGGAGATGGCGACAAAAAAGGTGGAAAAAGACAAATTATGCTACTTCAATGAAACCTTGATTGTGACGTTACTATCAGAAGCTCTAAACTTATTGGTACAATAGTTGCTTTTGTCCAAATGAAACCTTTGTGGTTTCCCATGACCAGGGATGACAATGGGTTGTCATATATACAATTCTCGCACCACGATTTTAAAATCATAACCATCTTCATAACGAAAATTGTGCAAGGATGTAATACGTCATATAAAAACCAACTAGTATGTGATTCGGGAAGAACCTACTCGCATCATCCCGAACAATCATGTATAAAGTTTTTATATAATCTAAAACATATCTTCAAATGTCAATACAAAATGAAATTTCTTTTTCACATTGTTTGTGAAACTAAGAGAGAATGAACAAGATTTGAGGTCAACTCATTACCCTCTTTGTTGGGTTCGGAGAAAACCTTGATTTTCACCCATAAATTTTATTTGAATTCGGTTAGATACTCACAATGATGGTTTTTTGTCATCCCTACCCATGGCCCTCCCTATCTCGGCTATTTCCTTTCTTCGAGAAAAATTATCATCATTATTCTTAGAATTATGTTTCACTTAACTTTGTGTTCCTCTCTCTACAACCTCCCCATCAAATCTCCAAGCAGTTTTTGAAGATATTTTCTCCAGTTTCAACCCTTTTTGTTATGGATGGATAGTAATAGGCAGGAGAGTACAACTACTTGAAAAGTAAAACACGACAGTCAATACTAATCGATATACCGATAAAAGAGCTATTTTAGCCACAAAATGGGTGGCTCTATTAGTTCCTAAGAATAAAGTGACTAAACAAAACTCAAAATCATAAAACGATATAAGCTTCAGAGGTAATCCAAAGTCGTATACGCTTCACCACAATGCTTTAAGCTATCCCTGCTATCATCAAGGACCTAACGATGACAACAATAAGTCAATTGGCGAGACCCACTACCCCAAAAGCGCAGGCAAGAGATGTTGTACCTGCAAAACAAAACAAAAAACAGACAGGCTTATGCCTATTATATATCCCGCTGCTATGGAAGTCACCACTCAGGGCTAATCCCGAACTCATGTCTACATATAAAGGAGTGTGATAAATTTGGTGAAGCAAACTTTGGGTATTGTTATTGATTGAATGCTTGAGTTTTACATAAGAGTTCCTACTCTATTTATACAAAGAAAATAACAACAAACAATGTAAACGAAATGGAGTAGCATGGGTTCTATGTCTGGAGCACATGAAGTCTACAGAAGATAAGAATGTGAGATTTGATGAGGAATGGTGGATTAATTGTGTTGTCTCCAACTGCAGTCTTGAATGTTGTGTTTGGTAGTTGGATGATGCAGCTGTGGAGTGTCTCCAATAAAGGTTTCCTACACTCCCCCTCAAGCGAAGACATGAATGACAAGAATGTCAAGCTTGAAAAGGATAGGTGCAGGAGACAAAGGGAAATCATGCTTGGATAGTGACTTCTTGGACGAGGTTGATGTTGGAAGCCACTGATGGCGTCACTTCGAGCAGGATATGTCGACTTAAATCGACTCAATGGTTTGGGTTTGCGCCGTTTACGACTTCCAAGAAAATTTGTTGCTTCTTAGCTAATTTTACTCTCTTTGGAATAATGGTTGCTCATTGGCTAGTTGGCTTTCCCTTCAGATTTTCGATGGAACTTCAATTTGGGATATGTCGTGGCTTCTTGGCTGGCTAGCATTCCTTGCAATATCCTCCCTATTCTCCCCCTCAAGTTGGAGCATGAACACTATGAATGCCCAGTTTGAAAGGTGAATAATAATTGATCTTTGCCCACTAATGAATGACGAGGGGACGATCTTTTCTTGGATCGCGACTGCAATCTGAACGCCAAGGGGGAGATTGCTTCTTGGATCCTACTACCGTCTCATCGAGGGGACGATCTGATCATGACTTGCCTCGTGAAGCTGAGGGCCCGATCTTTTGTTGGATCGTATTTGCCTTTTGGACGTCGAGGGGGAGATCTCTTCTTGGATCGTACAACCGTCTAAAAATGTCAAGGTAATAACCTAATCGGGACTGCTTCTTTTCGTGGCTCGACTGCCTTTGTTGACGGAAACTATCTTTCACCCCAACAAAGGTAAGTGAAAGGACGACTAAATCTTGAGTCGTTATGTTCTTCACTCTTGATGTTGCTTGATGAAGACTTACTTTCTTACCAACAAATGGAATTTGCCACTAGATGAAAGTGAGACATAAGAACTATTGTGAATGACGATTTATGACTCCTATCCAACACTAAAGAGGGAATTTGTGATGGGTTACCAAACACATTGCCATGTGTGAATGGGTCGTAGGTGGATTATGGGCCGTTGGTGGCCATAAAAACTGAAATAAACTCCCAAAGAAACCATTTTCCAAATCCCATATGAAAAGCCCGCCCTTTTAGTTTGGACTTGAGACTTAAAAATGGGCCAGATTTTTCAAATGGATTGTGGCATCCCATTGAAATGATGAATCCGCCCCTCGTGTTCTCCGCCTCCTCCTTCCTGATTGCGTCGACGGTCGACCCCACTTCAAAATTCTCTGTCCCCTCCCTTCTCGTCTCTCGATCTCCATCTGCTTCTTCTTCCCCCTTTTAATCTCTTTAATTCGCCTCTTAAATTTTTTTTACCTTGGTTCTGCTCTAGTCCCCGTCCCACGGGGACTAGAGCAATTGCCGGCAGCGATGAGCAGGGCACGGTGGCAGGAATGGAGGTGGCAATGAAGCGGTGGAGGACGACGAGGTGGTGAGATAGACTGGGCAAATTAGTCATTAAATAATCTTCATATAAAATGAAACTAACAACGTAATAGCAATAATAATAACATTATTGTAAAAAAAATCAATAGTAGTACTGCCGGCTAGGTCATATATGTCACATGTAACATCTCTTAATCCCGTCCGTTTGATTATCAATACAATTTTGAGTCACTTCAGGAAACAAGAAAATAAAATAGATACGAGAGCCTGACTTTAGAGCTGCCGAAGAAAAATGTACGCTTCTCAAGCGTGCTTCTTTCCACTCACAGGTCGCTCATGTGGTGTAAGAATAGAAGCGCTACAATACAACACCGGACTAAAAGCAGCAACGCTACGAGTACTCCCCAGAATCAAACAGCTAAATAGCATCAAAGTATCTGATTCTTTCCAAATGTTGACGATCCCATGGGCAGGTAAGTAGGGTCGACAATCCATCCGATCCTACTGTTTGGCCTTCCATCGTTTCTAGTTCTCTTCCTGAATTCCTTGTTCTCTGTTGGATACTGTTTCTTAATCAACAAATTGCACATTGCAGTGCTTGAGCAGCCGCTGAGAAAACACTTTGGTCAATCGAGAAACTTCCATGCAACTTCTCAAGCAGCTTCCGGCTACCAGGAATTTCTTCATATCCCAAAACAACAGGCTCGTGGTGATCAAGAGACTGGGGATCGGGTTTTTTCCTCAACATGTGTTTGCGAATTGGCGTTATTTACAAATATACTGAATGCAGAGAAGGGTGATCTAACACCATCATCATTCCCTGAACGATCGCATTCAGTCCTTACCTTGGCAAGATTTAATGCTTTAGAAGAGAAGTCACAGCCCAACAAAATTACTCCTTGCAAGCTAAAATGGTAAATAAATCAACCATCAGCAGAAAAGCGCTAACACGTCAACTGAACAAAAGTTCAAATAACATGGAACAAAAGTTTATAGTGATTAGAGACTCGCCCTTGAATGGCTACTGCAACAAGATTACTATCCTGTACAGCAGCTCTCCTCGTCTCCACCAGACTCTCAAAGTCCTGCGTTCAAAACAAGTAAATAAGAATTGCACAACTATAAAGCATCCATCCGGTGAAAATTCCTGCAGAGAAAGTAGAGAGTAATTAACAGTTAGCTCAGCAGTTAAATAGTAAATCTAGATACCAAAGAAGGAGCCACTAAACAATAACAAACCAGTCTCATAATAATGCTGCAGTAATGAGCCAGAAAAGGTGCTGCCTTCCTATTAGAGAAAGCTCCATTGACATCTAGATCATGGATACTACAACCCAGACAACTCCAAATTTGTCAGCAAAAGACAAATACAGCCCATCGTTGCGTATGGAAACTGCACTCACTCTCTTCTCCGAGGACCTGTTGCATTAACCAACAGTTAGAGACCAGCATATATATAGCAAAGCAAGGAAACATTGTCAACTCCAAGTGTAACCTACATATTGTAATGGTATGACATTAGAGCTTTGGCCAACCATTTACCACTGCAATGGTAATAAAAAAAAAGTAAGCATAACTAACATAGAGCCAGTTAGAATGAAGATGGAAATTTGAATGGCCTATAAGCAAGGCATAAACTATCAAATAGGAAAAGAAGCCAATAGCATAAACCGTAAACAAGTATATTTGTCTATGCTATAGGATACACTGAAGCTGGGTTCGAGGTAAGAGGGCCTAGCAACAAGAGGAGCGACAGATGAAAAAATACATTTGTTTGCTATAGGATACACTGAAGTACAAAGAATAAATAACAATGGCTTATGTCAGCAGTAAGTAAATCCTCCAACAAACTTCAAGGTACAACTGAGGTGCTCGTTGAAGCCGGATTCAACATCAGTTGTTGCCTTTGTCCCTCACAGGAGATAGGAGGGACTTCCCCCACAAAAAGAAAAAAGAATCAATACAGGGCAATAACCAAGGAACTGGATAGGCAGACAACCAGAGAACAATTGTCATTCCCTTTGTGTCCAAGCAGGGAGTCAACAACATCACCACCACCATTTCACAACAAAACAGGAAGCACAAAAGAAAAAGAAACCCTCCCCCCAAAGCAGAGACCTTAGATTCTCAGCTGTGTACATCCTAAAATAGTTCCACGGCAACTAGTCATTGGAGCTGCTCGATGCCACGTCGGCCTTTCCCCAAGAACAGTCAACACATCAACATCTGACAACGGCTGGATTTCCCGATTCCATCCGTCGGGGCCAATAACCCCTCCAATCACATATATGTCATCCCCAAGTTTGGTCAAAGCCAACCCAATCCTCTTTCTAAACTCGGATGCTGAAACTACTACCTTCCTCGCTTTGCCCTCCTGCTTCAAAATCAGTCCATGGCTCATCACATAAAGAGCACCTTGAACGACCGCCATTGGACCTTGCAGCCATCCATAGTCTTCAACCTTCCACCCAGATGCTGCTACACCCTCCAAGACTTGCACGGTCGAAAGGCCTCTATGCAAAACATGCAACTTTCCCCCAATAACAAGTCCTGTGCAAGCAGAATCTGGAGTGCTATGAAGATCGGGTATCGGGAACCACACATCCTTCTCAGGGTCATACATTTCAGCTCGAGATATCGATTTCCGACATGTAGTGAGACCTCCTGCCACTACTATTTTACCATTCAGAGCGCAGCATGCAAACATTGCACGCGGCACGAGCATGGATGACCGCCGGGCCCAACTTCGAATCACAGGGTCATATGACCATACCTCACTGGTTGCAAAGCTTCCATCTTGATCCCCAGTCAATGGGTCAACAGCATCACTGCTCCCACCAAGTACAAACAGCTTCCCACTAACTGAGACAGCACCAAAATGAGCGAGATTCTTAATTTTGGATGGTAGAACAGGGATAGTAATCCAAAGCTCTCGGAGTGGGTCATAAAGCTGCCATGAATTCTCAGGTTCAAAAGCGCACACGCAAAGCAACTCCTCTGTTGAGCCTACCTCTTGTCGGGCTTTATAGAGCTCAGAGCTGCGAATGGCAGATCGCCAGGAACGAGAGACAAGCTCTAATTTGGGGAACAGGTAAAAGGGGACTCGTGCAATGCACCTGATGGCAACAGCGTCGGGAAGACCTTCAATCAATTGAGACATACTAAACATTGGTTCATCCGTCCACAGTAGTTCTTTGATAGGAAGTTGGTATCATATTGGATGAATATATTGACAAAATATCTGAGATAAGAAGGGTAGAAACATGGTCAGTAATGGACAAGTAAAGCTTTCAGAATTCCGAGATCAGTAGTCCATAACATGAACAAATATCACTGAAACTCATAAAACTCCAAAAGGGAGTTTAAAAACATAACAGACGGGCTTCCTGAATCCTATGGCACTCTATCTAGTATGCATCATTTACATTGTATGTCCTTGTAAATTGCAAAATTTGGCCATTTGCATTTATAAGCTGATTGTGTGGGACATAACATATTACCATATTATACCGAGTTTTTAGAATATAGCCTATCGCTCCTTAAGATTTTCAAACACCACAGAAACCAGTCATTTAAATTTCCATGGTGGTACATGTAGCAGTTACAAGGGGGGAAAAGTAAGTTTGCAATAACATGATATCTTCAATTGTACTGGCCTGAATTCTGTTCAACCAAAAACATCACTCAGAATGAATGGTGCTACATATGGATTAGCAAAATCGATTCAAACGGTAAATGGTTAATGAAATGTTAATAGGCACTCACTTCGGCAAATGATAGCACTTCTACCTGTCATAATCTCTCAATCTTTTAATTGAGTTCAAAACAGAGGCAAACCACAAAAGGGACGTATACAGAAAGAATGAAAAAAACCACATTGCTAAGCTTGACAAGTTGCTACTCCCAGCATCTTGAAACCGCGATGAATTCGTCGCTTGTGCTAAGATAGAGTGAAATTTCACCATGAGTAACCTAATTGTAAAATATAATATGTGCTTTTTTTTGTGAACATTTGAATAAATCCATGTACTGGCGAAAAATTCAGTTCAATTGTAACAAGAACAGAACCAGCAGTTCCTTTCTCTGGCTGCAAAATTAGGCAACAACTTGAAGCCTAAAAAGATTACTAGATAAGAGTCACCCCAGATGGTAATAGCAGCAAGAGAAAAAAATGTTATTATTGCTGAAAGTAGGCTCAATTGAAAAAAAAAGGGTCCCGGAAGGAGAAAAAGAGCAGTATGTGACAATCATATCTTTCCAGTGTCAGCTATAAGAAATTCTTTCTCGGCAACAGCAACCATATAATTGCAGAGATTCCATTTTCTTGTATCTTAAAATGATAAGTCCCACAAGCTTGACAGAACCGACATCCCAAAATCATGGACCACAGGACTGGAAGAAGCCAAAAGTGAAATGGAAAGCACGGAAAACCAGAAAGAGCACCTGCACTGTGCAGAGCATTTTTCTCAGCAAGTCTTCTACTACCATCTAAACCAAATGAAGAGGAGAAGGAGTTCTAAGTGAGGAAGCATCAGCAGGATAAAAGACTAATAGCAAAATGAAAGTTCTAAATTGCATAACTTATTTCATATTGTCACGTTGTCCTCAACTGATAGAGTTCTATGCTGTCAGATGTATACATGCATAAATAATTGATTCCATTACTCTGATGAATCTCTCCCTTATGCCAGCATTTCGCAATCAAGACTCCAATTGTCTGCCTAACTATGTTAGCACAATCAAGTTCACATCTCTTGACATATGGGCAAACCTGAAGCCCAACAACCAGTATCAATATTTATCCAACTGCTTAAATCCCTCCAGTGGCTAACAACAATGACTCAAGCCAATTCCATATACAACACCTCAGGCAATTGAGATGATAAGTTCACCACTTCAAAGGAACCAGTTTAAAATGGTTGAGACTAAGCTTTTGGAACACAGAGTCTTCGGCTCAATAGTTAAGAACAAAATAATTTGTCCCACTCCAACAATTGAGCATGCCAATAATAGGTCCGAAAGCCATTTGAAGTTCTGGGGAACCCCACAACCATTGATCTCACTTTCCAAGTTAGAATTGCAAACATAAACATAGATTAAGTTTTTAAACTGTAGACACACACCCATCGAACTCAATTCCCACAGCGCCAATTCACCAGCAAGTAAAAACTCGCACGAAACTCAAGATGTCATCAAAAGCCGCAAGTCTAAGCTCCCAAAATCGGGAGTTGGGAGCACCCATAAACAGACCGTGCAAACACCGGAACAAAAGAAAAAACAACATTTCCCCGCACACCCAGAACGCAGACGACACTGGCTATAGGTTTAGCATCCAGCGGAATTAAGTGCCTTGAAAACGGAACAAATTCTTCGCGGTGCGAAACACCAATTCACAGATAGACAGAGATTGAGACGTGGCTTACCTTTGGAAGCTACGGCTGCTTAAATTCTCGGCGTGAGGATGAATTGCGGGGACACTAGCGAGCACCGCAGTTGGAAGGAGGACGCAGCAGCAGAGAAACCTTTTGGCTGTGCTGTGAGTTTGTGCGCAGGGTAGCGATGTGATTTTGGATCGGCGATCAAATGAAATGAAGCAGTGAAATCGAAGGTAGCAGAAGAGACGGAAAAAAGATTGTCGTCGTAGAAAGGTTAAGGATTTGGAAATGCAGGAAATTTAGAGAGATGTACAATCGGCGGTGGAACAGGAAGGAGAGGAGGGGTTATATTTTTTTATTGGGTTGTAGCCTTGTAGGTATATTTTAGCAGTTTTCTCAAACGTACCTTTTCTATGAATCATGTCAAACACGCCCCTAATGAACAATTCTCAAACATAGCCAAAATTGAAAATACGCTTATAGCAACAATTTTTACGTTTGCGATAAATATAACCACAACTTTTGAAATATACAAAATAGTTATTTTTATCCATCTTTTTAATGGTGTCACTTAATAGTATGACTGGACTGACGGAAGTGCTGAGTTGGCGATCCACGTGTATTAACAAAAAAAAGCAAAATACACTTTTGTAGCCACAACTTTCACGTTTGTGACAGTTATAGCCACAACTTTCACTTTCGTGATAGTCATAGTCACAACTTTTGAAATACACAAAATAACCACTTCCATCCATTCATTTAACGGTGTCACTTAACAGTATGACTGGAGAAGAAAGCCTTGAGCGCTTGGGGGGGGGGGGGGGGGTCACAGAAAAATGGCGAGAAAGAGGGAAAGAAGGATGATGGGAAGAAGCTAACAACGACCACGAAGAAGAAGCTAACAACGACGATGAAGGCGGAGACAATGTCTTCGATGGCGACAAAGAACGATGGGTCGGGAAGGAAGAATGTGGCAGCTCGTAGTGCATTGAATGGTTGTTCTTATTTTCGGTGAAGCTCGATTCATCGCTATCAATTGGCCTGATTCGTTGCATTCCCTCTCAAGCAGAGCCCTAAGAAGAAATCGAGGATACGGTCGCGACTGTTTTGTGTATTTCGAAAGTTTGTAACGGAAATGGCTAGATTTGTCAAAAAAACCATTAAACTTCTGGCTATTTCTTGTATTTCAAAAGTTGTTGCTATACTTGTCACAAAAATGAAAGTTGTGGCAATGAAAGTGTATTTTGCCTTATTTTTTAAAAGTAAATTATGACGTGGCATCTACATGGCAAGTGAGGCTGAGTTGTCGCTGACGTGTGCGTCAATTTGGCATCCTAGTCAGCGTGCTATTAACCTAACTAACAGAATCTCTAACACCGTTAAAGTTTGTAATGGAAATGACTAAATTTGTCAAACAACTATCAAAATTCTCGCTATTTCGTGTATTTTGAAAGTTGTGGCTATATCTATCACAAACGTGAAAATTGTGGCTATGGAAGTGTATTTTGTCCTCAAACATACTCCTCCCTTAAAATTTTCATCCCAAAACCGTTAGGCTAAATTACACGTTTGGTCACTCGAATTATACAAATCTTTCACGTTTGCCACCCGAATTACTTTTTTTTTTCTTATTCGCCACTAACTTTACGAATCGTTTCACCGTTAGTCACCGGTCGTTACACTCTGCTTAATTTGTTCTACATGGCAGTCAACTATAAAGTTTGACCGATAACTAGATGACATGGAAATTTAAAAAATTTAAAAATAAATTTATTTTTCCACCTCATCATACCACTTACTTTGTGATTTATCATAGTATTAATTAATAAAAATTACAAAAATAAATACAAAAATAAATTATCAGCAGGAGGATAAATCTCTGGAGATCTCTGGATGCTGCAAGCTGGGAGACCCCTATTTCGATGATGAAAAGTAGTATTAGTGATTTGGGAGGGAAAGGGAGGCTGCCATTTTGTTTCACTGTTTCTTTAAGAAAGTAGGATGGGATTGGGATCTCAAATGGGGAGTGAGGAGGTCTTGTGATGGATGCAGAGGATGTGGAGGCTCTTATATAGATAGTTGTTCAGCTTTGTAGTGTGTCATTTTGTTTTCCTGTCGCCGATGCTCGTGGATCTGCGCTACCATTTCAGGGCGAGTTTGTTGACAGAATTGAAGCGAGTGAACAACATTGGCACCGGTGGGAGGAGATCGGCATACGCATTGAGCGAGAGGCGATGGCGGCTATGACTTTCGATCATGAGCCACCGGCGGCAGACCAGTGAGTACCTCTTCTTGTCAGCGTAGCTCAGCGATTGGAAAATGACAGACAAGCACTCATCTGGCAGATACGAGATGCAATCAGGCGCTTCGACGACCATGAAATCTTCAACTTTTTTAGTGTTTTCCACCCATACCTTTTGTAATTTATTAATTTTTGTTAAATAATTGATATGATAAAGACTAAGTAAGTGAAATGATGATGTGGATAAATAAATTTTTTTTATTTTTTATTTTCCACATCATCTAGTTAACGGTCAAACTTTATAGTTGACTGCCACGTAGGACAAATTTAACAGAGTGTAAAATAGTAAAACAATTCGTAAAGTTAGTAGCGAATAAGAAAGAAAAGTAATGTGGATGGAAAACGTGAAAGATTTGTATAATTCGAGTGACTAAACGTGTAATTTAGCCAAAACCGTTATATCAAATTGAACAACGATTCCAGCAATGTTGATGACATTTTTAAATGTTGAACATAATGAAAGCACTAAAAAAAGAAGATCCAAAGGCCCCTTCCATCTGTTGTTGTGAATGCCCCTCAACCCTTCTCCTCTTCCTCAGTGGTGGAGGATCTATCTCGACAATTGGGGCTTTGACTAGTTGATGGCTGCAACGACTTCAATTACTGTAAACGTCGTCGTTGCTCTTCGAATCTACCAATAAATTTTCGAGATCTGAAATCCAAACCAAGTTCTTGGTGACCTTCACTCCAAACATTGTTCTTCATCACCATCTTCCTCTTGGTCGCTTTCCTTTGAGTGGACGATAGTTAATGCCCTGATGACAACTTTTTCCCCAAATTGAATCCACCTCTGTTCATAATGTGTGCGGGCTTTAACTTACTAATTCCAAATAACCAAAAAAAGGAAGCTTTTTGCCTATTCTATGTGCTTAATTACCGTTGTGATCTATAGCTTCCTCGTCATAGCACATATACACTATATTTGAGAAAATAACTTTGGGTTTACATGTAGTATTATTGTTGGGTGTGGTATTAATTTGACTAATACGACAAATAACACGTCATCAATGGGCCCAAGCCCACCACATGACCATTCTATGTCGGACCCAAGCCCACTCCAAAGAAGTTTCAAGCACCTATATAAGGAGGCTCATGCCTCCATGTCAAAGAATGCTCTCTTCCCTTCCTACACTCTTCACATACGGTTCTCTCTCTACTCTCTCTCTCTAATTCCACATACACCATTATTATATTCCGTATTGATTTGGGCATCGGAGCGTAGATCTTGGGGGTCGCCCTTCTCCTCCTCACAGGTTCCTCACCTCCCGAAGAGATCGGCAAGGGAGACCAGATCGGACCCCCTCCCAATTATTATTATATTAGCCTTGGGTATTTTCCACGATCAAACAGTTTGGCGTCCACCGTGAGGCTCGATTTGGATATTCTATTGTTCAAATTATGAGGGAGGATGAAACCTGCTGAATCCAACAATCATGGAAGCAGCAGGGAAAAAGAAAGATTTTCTAGTAAAGCAAGGGAAAATGAAAATAGCATTTCTAGGTTCAAGACCCTGCCAAGAGCAAGAATGACCATGAAGAAGAAAGATCCAGATCTATCGATGTGAAATGGAAAAGAGGAGAGCGCGAACCACCAACATCAATAGTTCTCATCCCATGTCCGCCTAGCTGCTAGTCCCTGTCAGCGGCGACATTTCCCCCCTCCATGTATTTTTCCATCACCAAATTTGCCAAGAAACAACAAAAGAGAAAATCAGAGAAGCAACAAAAATCCCGCCGGCAAGGCTAGACGTCATCACCGATCGTGGCTCGGTCGTCCGTCTCCACCAACGTCGATGTCAGCGAGTGAACCTGTAAATCAAGAAAAGAGAAGAAAGAAGAAAAAAAACAATAGTGATATTCTGACAACTTCGCCGGCCAGAGCCATGCACATATCGGTACTCCAACGAGAAGGAGAAGATTTTGCAGACGTCACATCAACCTTCTACCTCTCTTCCCCTTTAGAGGCGAAGAACGCTTTCCGGATGGGATTCAAGCCTAGCGTCGAATGCAAAATACTAATTATGCTCAAGAAAGTAATATGAGAAAAAGTTCCAAAGCACTCGTCTAGAAGTAGTGCAGTTAGGGCTGGATGTTTGGTACCGGTATTTGGGATATACCGAATACCGTACCGAATTTGTCTAAATTTGGTATTATCGAATACACATATTATTTTGTGGGATTGGGATTGGGTTTCAATTGTTATTCGGTATTAGGGATAACGGGATTGGGATCGGTATATACCGAAATACCGATCAATACCGAAATATAAGCTAATGTGTATTTTATCCTCTCAACTAGACTCTCTCATTCACTACTACGCGACCCTCAACCACCAAGAGTGTCATTTAATTATACATAGATCATTACATCACTATTTCACACTAGTATTAGTCGTCTCTCAACCTCAAATTCATCAAATTAAAGATTATCAATTACAAAAACTTGAGATGTTAGCTCTAGGCAACTTAAGACTCTTTGCTTAGTCTCTTTGCCCTAAATTAAACAATAAAATCTAATTTATATATTTAATTATTAATGGCAAACGTAATTAATTTTGTATTTGCTTATACCGATTGGGATACGAGGTACCGATTGGGATATCGAAATATTTAGGGATTGGGATTGGGATACCGAAATATTTAGGGATTGGGATTGGGATACCGGAATTATTTAGGGATTGGGATTGTGATTGATTTCAGAGTGTAATTCGGTATTCGGGATTTCGGTATTTGGTATTGGGATACCGATACCGTACCGATTTCCACCCCTTGCAACTGACGCTCGAAGGATGAAGACCCAACACAGTGAGTGAAAGAAAAGGAAAAATGTGCATTTACTCCAGGAAAGTTCTACATGTGATTCCAGGCGCTTCTTCCCTCTTTTGTAGTAACTGGAATGGATCACCGCATCAGGCAGTCACAAGGTTCAAGGCAGAAACAAATTTAGCCAAGTATAACATAATGGTATGGATAATGATGGTAAACGAATTATGGAGGGAGCGTTGCAGAAGGCTTTATGATGGCAAGCTCCTTGTAGAAGAACAACTGGTAAAGAAGATCTAGGATCTCCTAAGACTGCTAAAATGTGGTGTCCCTGTTGCTGCTTTGATTTTTTCTGATAGGCTGTTAGATAGTGTTGCCAATTAGATAGTGTTTGTAAATGTCTGATTAGGCTCTTTGTTGTTGTTTTATCTTGTAATCCAATTGTCTGATGAACTTTGTAATGGGGGTTGAAGATTTTTCTGTTAGGATGACACTCTGTCGTTCCTTTCTTCATAAATAAAACACCTTATTCATAAATAAATAAATAAAATTAAAGCCAATGCGCGCGGAGACACACCAAGCAAAAGAAGAAACAAAATCACAAATTATCCATAAACAACATGATCAATTGAAAGTTTATTCCTCGTTGTCAATTAAACTTCTTCACTCTCCACTCGATAATATCAACTTCATTGTACACAATTAGAAAGAAAAAATTAGACATGTCTCCACAAACATATAAAGAAGATTAGTTGTTTAGAGTATTAAATATATCGGGAAAATTAATTATATGGGTGTGGGCGAATACCCATGGGGCGGGTATACCTAAATCCAAATCCAGCCCGGTGAATAGTGCACGGGTTTAAACCCGAACCCGACCTAAAACCCATCAACATGGGTTTTACTAGGGGTGGGCATCGGGTGGGTCGGGCGGATTTTACCATAAAACGCACCCACCCGTGCTTAAATGGATTAATAATTTTCAACCCACCACCCACCCGCATTTAGTCTCGGGTTGGGTCGGGCGGATGATGGATGATGCGGGTGAGTTTGTAGGTTCACCCACATCACAATGTATATAATATAAAGGAGTCAACTTGACAAGATAATCGCTGGAGAGAGTTATCGTGTGGAAACA
Organism: Linum tenue; assembly: GCA_946122785.1. Taxonomy (NCBI): domain Eukaryota; kingdom Viridiplantae; phylum Streptophyta; class Magnoliopsida; order Malpighiales; family Linaceae; genus Linum; species Linum tenue. Next base: position 49,193,394 of record CAMGYJ010000007.1, on the reverse strand, counting down.
AGAAGATGGAATAGGGGAAAAAATTAAATGTCGAGTTAGTTCTGAAATTGAATAGAAAATCTATTATGGAGGAGTTTTCTACAGATGGAGATGATTATCAAGTGCAGGAAACTAAGAAAAATAATTCAACGGAAGAAAGAGAGGTGATCTAGGCACAAGAATCAGAGGAAAAAATAAAGGGAAAAGAGGGGATCGCTATTTGAAAGGTTGGTTTTGAGGTTCAATCTCCAAGAGCATCCCTAGTTTCCGTCTAACGTCTCCAATCTCCCCTCTACAGAGCCAACGACTTTGTTCTTTTTGCTGTTGGGTTGAGCAGGTCACCCGCGGACCCGCCCACAACCCACCCGTCACCCGGCGGATGATTCCCAACGCCACCCACCCATAGACCCACCCACATAATAAAATTCGGGTCAAATGCGGTTGGGTCGGCCCAAACCCGCGGGTGATCCGCCCGTATATCCAACTTTAGGTTTTACCCGCGTTGATCGAGTTGGGTCGGATAGGGTACCCGTCGGTTCGAGTTTTGTTATCATTACTAAGTATGATAGGGCGGCTGCCAACTGAATCAGAATGTGAATTCTGATGAGCGAACTATACACAAGGTTCATGCGGCATTTTAAGTCATTGCGTACAGAATTCACTCATCGAGCATGACATCTTCAAACACAACCGAAGCGCAGGAAGGATGAATAAAAAATAAAACACCGTAAACGTGTGCAATATGACTGCATGCCATCACTGCCGCAAAATTGACAAGAGTAACTAATTAACACATATATTTACTGCTACCCTAGTTACCCAGTTGAGCTTTGGTATTGACGAAAGGAAATCCAAGAGAGCTCGAACCAACTTTCCCTTTTTGCGACGAAGTGATTATTGTTGAGAAAGAAAACCAACTTCCTCTCCCAAAAACGCCACGCCTAACCCACCTACTCTCAACACCCTCGCTCACCTTCCACAGCTCTTTACTTCTCACAGTGGCCAAAAACCCAATCCAGAAGGAACACAAAGAAAAGCAAGTTAGTTCTAGTGGTTCAACTCCAAAAAACGACCCTTTCCTCCATTCCTATATTCTCCTTGCTACCAATTCATAAATAAATACAGTAGCAAGCTAGCTCGCAAATATATACCAATCAATGAAGATGGAAGGCGTGAAGCTCGGGATGTGTCGGCTGGTAGTAGCAGTAGCAGTAATGATGATGATGGTTCCAGCGTTGATCAGGGCGCAGATTAGCACGCCGTGCACGGCTTCGATGGTGACCAGCTTCACGCCTTGCGTCAACTTCGTGACGGGGAGCAGCGGCAACGGAGTATCGCCGACGGCCAGCTGCTGCGGGGCGCTCAAGGACGTGGTGGCGGCGAGCATGGACTGCGCCTGCCTTTTGCTCACCGCCAACGTCCCCATTCAGCTGCCCTTTGGCCGAACTCCCTCCGTCTCCCTCCCCAAGGCCTGCAAGATGGGCGTCCCCCTGCGCTGCAAAGGTACTGTTATTATTATATTTTGCTGACGATGATGATTGAAGTCGATCGGAATAGTTAAAATCGTCCACTTGCGTGTGAAAATCTAGCTAAAATGTCGATTTAGATGGAGGAAATCTTGTCAAATCCTACCATAAATTTGGACTTACAAAATTGTTTTTTTAGAAGTCACCGTCTGATTTTAAAATCTTGTAAGAATAAACTAAGTGTCGACCCATCAATCTAATACATGCGATCCATCCATCAAAATATTCCATTAATCTAGTTTATTTTTAATTCAATCTATTGAATCTAAATTCAATTATATTGGCTTATTCATGAATTGTTGGTAAATTACAGTTTACTATCTCTATTTTTTATATTTACAATTGATACCTAAATTTTATTTTCAATATAAAACATCATTCAAAAAACTATATTTTGGTACCTAAACATTTTTGTTATGACATTTTAGTACTTAAATTTTTTTAAAAAAGTTGTATTTGTCCAATGTTAAGATACCACTTGGAATTTGGATGTATGAATCCAATCCACTAATCTATTTGATCCATACCATGAATCCACCAATTCATTTGTTAAAATTCCGAATCACCAGTTCATTTGATCCAAATTCATGAATCCACCAATCTAATCCATTTTCCACCAAACCAATCCACCAGCCATATTACCTTGATCAACAGTACATATGTTACTCATTACACATTTAATAAAATTATTAATCTATTGTACAGATTTTATCCTTGTTATAAGAACCGAACCGGATCAACGGTCGGGCCAGTAGAACCGTCAAACCAGTTACGATAGCGGTCCGGTTCATTGTTTGAACGGTTATTGATGGACCAAACGGTTTTCACGGTTCAACATAAAATCAGATGAACCGACACGGTTTAACTGGTCCATTGGTTCACTATTTTAACAAAAAAAAATATTTTAACATAAACTAAGACCATCAAATCATAATTATTAATTTTATATATGCTTCCTCAACCTTATTGTCGATTTTACATTGTCTACTACCAACTAGAACTGTAATTTTTAATTTGAATTAAAAAAATGTGGTTTCTTTTGTAAGATGGTTGGAATGATTTATTAGATAATTTCGTGATGATATGAATTTGAACTTGTTTATGGTCAATGATAATTTCATTCTTAAATTAGTGTAATATACAAGTCTTATATGTTATATATCATTAACGGTTCTATCAACGGTTCACCAACGGTTTTGTAACGGTTAACCAATGAACCCTTAAACCACTAACTTTTCCGGTTCAGCCTCCGGTCCGGTTCTCAAAACAGAGGATTTTATACAATTAATTGGAACATGTCACTATTTTTATTCTCTTTCATTTATGATTATTAGAAATTGTAGATTTTTATTTTGTTTGAGCCCGATCGACTGGGGGTCGCTCGGGTCCAAGGGGTTTGGGGTGTCAGCCATGACCTTGAGGGGGTAGGCGCCCCGCCTCGTCCGAAGTAGAAAAAGAGAAGAAGTATATAGAGAGAGAAAGTAGAGAGAAGTTAGAGTAAGAGTAGATAGATTGCCATTTATGAGGAGAGAACTCCTATTTATACACATTTGGGGGTTAGGTCGTGGTCTGGGCGCCTGCCAAGCCATAAATGCAGTGGTCGGGCGCCTCAGACTCTCTGACACTGTACATTGTACTTTTGGCAGGGGGTGTCCCCCTGCCCCTAGTCTTTGCTGATGTAAGGTGCCTGGACTTGTCTCCTTGTCTCTTGGCCTTGTCTTTTTCCCTTTGTCTTCTTTTCTTCATTATGTCATTAACTAGGCTCTTGCCTTGGGGATTGCTAATGTACCCTATCAATTGCCCCTTTGGCGATGGCGCAAGTATTGCGGTATCGTCAAACCAGTCTGTCCTCTTCTGACACTGTACATTGTACTTTTTGGCAGAGGGTGTCCCCTCATACTCTGTCTTTGCTGATGTCAGGTGCCTGGCTTTGTCCCTTGGTCTTGTCTCTTAACCTTGTCTTCTTCTTCTGATGATGTAAGTCTTCTAGGGTTTTGCCCCTATGTCTTGGATTCTCTTGGACTCTTCTTGTAGACCTTCTCCAAGTATTATACTTTACTTTCATACCCTTGCTTTCTCGTCTTCTCAATCAAGTGCCAGCTCTCTTTCTTTACTTAATCGGCACCAGGATCTTCCTTTCAAGCGGGTGCTTCATTCCCTTATTAATCTTCTGATCTGTTGAGTGCTTGTGCACCCGCGTGGGTGTGCTTGCTTCCAAATAAGATGTAGTAAAATGAGAAAGAATAAACACATGTCTCAAGTAACGAAGACTAGCTAAAGAAGCAATCATGCCCCTTTTATCCAGCGCTTGACGCTTGCATTCTTCCGTTCTTCATTAATTATTTCCCAAGTGACCACTTTTTCATCTTAGAGGATGCGCCTATGCTCGTGTTAGAGGATTCAATCTATCTTGACAATCATATGAAATTGAAACAAACTTGTCAGTTTTCCTTTGAACACCCTGTGCCTTGCCCATTTGAAACGAGCGCCTAGCGCTCTTTTCCCATTTTCTTCTTTTTGCCAAAAGATACCAATGATATTCAAATACTTTCCTTTCATTGTCTGAGATGCTACATTTTTCTTTCGATTACTTGTGCTATTGTAGAAGAGTGCTTGCTTCGATTCTTTGGCTAATCACTTGTCACCCAGCTTGTCGTTAGTTGCCCTAAGACCCAAACTCAACGAGATGTCTGGCGACTCGCTCCTTTGCCGAGCTGTATGACCTTCAGTTGGGCGCTTGGCACCTTACTCCTTCAGTGAGGTGCCTGACCTTCAGTGGGGTGCCTGGCGCCTCACTCCTTCGCTTATGTCTTTGATAAGCATTTGTCATCCAGCTTGTCGTTTGTAACCTTAAGACACAAAGTCAACGAGGTGACTGGCGACTCGCTCATTTGCCAAGGTGTCTGACCTTCAGTTGGGTGCCTGGCACCTCACTCCTTCAGCGAGGTGCCTGACCTTCAGTGTCACTACTCTTCTTGTAGACCTTCTCCAAGTATTATCCGAGGTGCCTGACCTTCAGTTGGGCGCCTGACACCACACTACTTCGACGAGGTGCCTGACATTCAATGGGGCACCTGGTGACTTGCTCCTTTGTCGAGGTGCCTGACCTTTGATACGGCGGTTGACACCTCACTCCTTTGGTGAGGTGCCTAGCGACTCGCTCCTTTGCCTAGGTGTTGACATTTAGTTGGGCGCCTGTCACCTCACTCCTTCAGCGAGGCGCCTGGCACCGCACTCCTTCAACGAGGTGTCTAACCTTCAGTGGAGCGCCTAACACCTCACTCCTCCGACGAGGTGCCTGACCTTCAGTGGGGCACCTGGTGACTCGCTCCTTTGTCGAGGTGCCTGACCTTTGATACGGCGGCTGACACCTCATTCCTTTGGTGAGGTGCCTAGCGACTCGCTCCTTTGCCTAGGTGTCTGACATTCAGTTGGGCGCCTGTCACCTCACTCCTTCAGCGAGGCGCCTGGCACCGCACTCCTTCAGCGAGGTGCCTAACCTTCAGTGAGGCACATGGCGACTTGCTCCTTTGTCGAGGTGTCTGACATTTAGTTGGGCGCCTGTCACCTCACTCCTTCAGCGAGGCGCCTGGCACCGCACTCCTTCAGCGAGGTGTCTAACCTTCAGTGGAGCGCCTGGCACCTCACTCCTTCGGCGAGGTGCCTAACCTTCAGTTGGGTGCCTGGAGACTCACTCCTTTGCCGATGCTACCCCCTTGCTTCAGGTAACTTATTTCGTGCCTAATTTTTTGCAAGCGCTACCCTCCCTTCCTAGGCGCCACCCTTTACAATTTTTGAATTAGGGATTGCGACGCCGTGTGTCCTCTTCTTCAATCAGGGGAGGCGCCTCCGCGCCCTTGTCTCTAAAATTATTGATCCTTTTCAGGCAACGCTCCTTCCATCCGCTAGGCGCCTTCGGATCTCGCGTAAGTGAGTTCCGCTTTGTTTTTCCTAGGCGCCACCCTTTACAATTTTTGAACTAGGGGTGGCGCCGTCGTTCGCCATGTGTCCTCCTCTTCAATCGGGGGAGGCGCCTCCGCGCCCTTGTCTATAAATTATTGGCCCTTTTCAGGCAACGCTCCTTCCATCCGCTGGGCGCTTTCGGATCTCGCGTAGGTGAGTTCCGCTTTGTTTTCCTAGGCGCCACCCTTTACAATCGGGGGAGGCGCCTCCGCGCCCTTGTCTCTAAAATTATTTGTCCTTTTCAGGCAACGCTCCTTCCATCCGCTAGGCGCCTTCGGATCTCGCGTAGGTGAGTTCCGCTTTGTTTTTCCTAGGCGCCACCCTTTACAATTTTTGAACTAGGGGTGGCGCCGTCGTTCGCCATGTGTCCTCCTCTTCAATCATGGGAGGCGCCTCCGCGCCCTTGTCTATAAATTATTGGCCCTTTTCGGGCAACGCTCCTTCCATCCGCTGGGCGCTTTCGGATCTCGCGTAGGTGAGTCCCGCTTTGTTTTTCCTAGGCGCCACCCTTTACAATCGGGGGAGGCGCCTCCGCGCCCTTGTCTCTAAAATTATTTGTCCTTTTCAGGCAACACTCCTTCCATCCGCTAGGCGCACTTCGGATCTCGCGTAGGTGAGTTCCGCTTTGTTTTTCCTAGGTGCCACCCTTTACAATTTTTGAACTAGGGGTGGCGCCGTCGTTCGCCATGTGTCCTCCTCTTCAATCATGGGAGGCGCCTCCGCGCCCTTGTCTATAAATTATTGGCCCTTCTCAGGCAACACTCCTTCCATTCGCTGGGCGCCTTCGGATCTCGCATAAGTGAGTTCCGCTTTGTTTTTCCTAGGCGGCACCCTTTACAATTTTTGAACTAGGGATGGCGTCGTCGTTCGCCTTTTCTTCAATTGGGGGAGGCACCTCTGCCTCCTCGTTTCTAAAATTATGTATTTTCTCATGTGTCGTTCCTCCATTTGCTGGGCGCCTCCGGAGCTCGCGTAGGTGAGTTCCGCTTTGTTCTTCCTAGGCGCCACCCTTTACAATTTTTAAACTAGGGGTGGCGTCGTCGTTCGCCTCTTCTTCAATTGGGGGAGGCGCCTCTGCCTTGTTTCTACAATTATGTATTTTTTTCTCAGGTGCCGTTCCTTCCATTTGCTGAGCGCTTCCGGAACTTGCGTAGGTAATCTCTGCTTAATCTTTCTTAGGCGACACCCTTGCGAAACTTTGAACCAGGGGCGGCGCCATCGTGTGCCTTTTCTTTAATTGGGGGAGGCGCCTCCCCGTCTTTGTTACAAGATTTTTCCTTTTCTGAACTCTTACTTGTTTGAGCGCCACCCTCCGAGCTTTTGTTAGGCGCCGTGTTTAAGCTTCTCATTTTCCCGACAGTTGCTCTATCAGGAGACTCCGCGCGCTACCTCCGCCTTTGTTTGAACGCGCTCACCGGGTGTTTGTTTGTTTCCCTGCTCGAGCGGTGCTTCCCCCTCTTTCGTCTTATTCTTTATTTGCGATGTAGGTTTATCCGTTTCAAGGCGTCTAAGGCGCCTTTCCTCCTAAGGTTACGGGGCATAATAGCGGTTTCTTGCCCGCGCGTTACCTGCTTCGGCGTTGCACCCGGTTCTCCTCCAAGACTCGCTTTTCTGCCCACCTCTCTCTTTGCCATGGCGTCTAATAACTCGCAGCCATCAGCTTCTATGGGTGGCGCCTCCGCTCCCTCTAAAAGGGAAAGCTAAAGCTTTGAGGGTAACATGTCCAGTGTGGAGCTCGAGCCTGAAACGGGCAAATTTCGAGCTTCTGACGACCCCGACTACTGCGTTTTGCGATGGCGTGGCTGAAGTCTCCCCACGCGTACCCCTGAAAAGGAGGTGACGCGCTTAGACTTCTCCTCAACGGAGGAAGCGAGCTTGAGTATCCCGTGCGTACCCTTGAAAAAGTGGTAACGCGTTTAGGCTTCTCCTCGACGGAGGAAGCGGGTTTGGGTGACCCCTTCTGTCAAGGCAGGAATGTTTTGCGAGGGATATGGACAAAATATCGCCTCTCATGGGGACTCGTAAAACGAGCGCCCGACACCTGGATAAAAATCCACGTGTAAGCACTAGGGCTCTTCCGCTAGTCGCGGGTAAAGGCTTTGCCAAGATGAATATCTTGAGCAAGAATCGATTTCTCCTACGCGTACCCCTGAGAAGGAAGTAACGCGCTTAGGCTTCTCCTCGATGAAGGAAGCGAGCTTAAGTATCCCGTGCGTACCCTTGAAAAAGAGGTAACGCGTTTAGGCTTCTCCTCGACGGAGGAAGCGGGTTTGGGTGACCCCTTCTGTCAAGGCAGGAATTTTTTGCGAGGGATGTGGACAAAATATCGCCTCTCATGGGGACTCGTAAAACGAGCGCCCGACACTCGGATAAAAATCCACGTGTAAGCACTAGGGCTCTTCCGCTAGTCGCGGGTAAAGGCTTTGCCAAGATGAATATCTTGAGCAAGAATCGATTTCTCCTACGCGTACCCCTGAGAAGGAAGTAACGCGCTTAGGCTTCTCCTCGATGGAGGAAGCGAGTCCAGGAAGACTCCATTTGTTTCTCTATGATCACTTTCCGCAGTAGTGAATTTCCATTTCCTTTCTAGGAAGGCGGCGTCATCAGCTTCGAACGCTTCTTCTTCTGGTGAGGCGCCTACACCCTCCCGTGGGGAGTTCATGGGTGGCACCTCGACTCCCTGCATCTTTCCTCGGAGGCGCCTCCTCTCTTCCGTTGCTTCTTGTGAATTGGGAGGCGCCTGGTCGTTGGCCTTGGTGAGTGCCGTCAACACGGTCATGACTTGGTCTAGTTGGTCTTGCGTGCTCGCCATTTGAAGTGTTTGCTTTTCCCGAAGCTTTGCTAGCTGGCCCTCCAGGCACTCCGTGCCTTCTCTGTCTCCCGATGGATCGTCGTCGTCGGATGCTTCCAAACCTTGGATGGTGAGTGGTTGAGGGTTGATAGCCTCGCGACCAACAACTTGCTTGAGAGTGGTCTTCCTAGGTGCCAGACTCCTTTCTTCTCCCTTCTTTGAGTTGGAAGCGTCTTTCAAAGTCATGCTTGGCCCCACGGTGGGCGCCAATTGTTTGAGCCCGATCGACTGGGGGTCGCTCGGGTCCAAGGGGTTTGGGGTGTCAGCCATGACCTTGAGGGGGTAGGCGCCCCGCCTCGTCCGAAGTAGAAAAAGAGAAGAAGTATATAGAGAGAGAAAGTAGAGAGAAGTTAGAGTAAGAGTAGATAGATTGCCATTTATGAGGAGAGAACTCCTATTTATACACATTTGGGGGTTAGGTCGTGGTCTGGGCGCCTGCCAAGCCATAAATGCAGTGGTCGGGCGCCTCAGACTCTCTGACACTGTACATTGTACTTTTGGCAGGGGGTGTCCCCCTGCCCCTAGTCTTTGCTGATGTAAGGTGCCTGGACTTGTCTCCTTGTCTCTTGGCCTTGTCTTTTTCCCTTTGTCTTCTTTTCTTCATTATGTCATTAACTAGGCTCTTGCCTTGGGGATTGCTAATGTACCCTATCATATTTAAATCAGAATCTTATGATTTCACAATGGTTCAATTTACGATATTACTTTACCACTCGGAACTTTCCGATTTTGTAACGATTTTACTTTACCACTCTTACCTTTTTTTGGTTGATTTTACGTGAATTTGCGATTTTGTCTAAAGTTCTTGTCTTTTGTGTTTCACTTGCTGAGGTGGTGCAGCTTCTGGATCTCCTCTGCCAGCACCTGGGCCTGCCATTTTGAACCCATCCTCACCACCTGGGCCTTCAGCGGCGGCAGCAGGCGTAGCCGATGCGCCAGCTCCAGATTCCACGGTGACGCTGCCACTGTCACCCGCGATCTCGCCGGAAGCAGACAACCCCACGGGCGGGGCTCGACCTGTTGTGAACGCGGCCTCGGCGTCTCTTCCATCACACGATGTGCTATCGGCTGCTTCCCTGCTTATAGCCATGGCGATCCTACTCGTGACTTATTATTGTTTCTGAAGAAAAAAAATCCAACGGAGAGACATTTCTAATTCTGTTTCCTTGTCGATTTAATTCTACCTAAAGTGGAACTTTTTTTTTTTGTGTGTGTGTGGAACACATATGGTTATCTATGCCACAATTGTTTTAGGTTACCAAATTAAGAGGTGAAAATAGAAAAGGGACTAATCGCAATACAAATATTTTATCCCTTATAAGTTTAAGGAATTAGGGTCCGGATTCCATTAGTAACCTTTTTGTCAGTAATTGTCAGTAACCAGTTCATCTAACGTCCATTGCATTTAATTCGTAACCGTCAGATCAGAAAAATTAAATACACGGAGGGGCAAAATCGTAATAACGTCAACCCATTTAATGATGATACTGAGTTTTGACCAGGTGCGGACCCCACAATTACTCCCACCCCCATGCCTTCCTCTTTTTTTCAACCTAAAACCTTAATTTTAACGATAAATACGAGTGGGTTGGAACGAGTTGGATGGATAGATCAGTTTGTGGGTGTGTTTGTTCACCTATGCATGATTAGGGATGGAAATGGGTCGGGTTGGGAAGGGTTTTGTCAAACCCAAACCCAAACTCATGGGTTTATCCGCCAAAAAAACCCAGGGTAAAACTCATTGGGTTTGAAAAACTCAAACCCAACCCAACTCGCTGGGTATCCGCGGGTTCGTGGATACCCGCGGGTTTTTGTGGTAAAAAATTTACAATAACAAGTTTCTTTCAAAATAAAAGTTTAACATTAATTTTCTTATACAAATTATTCATACAAAAAACACCAATCTAGAGCATACAAGCAAACCGCAAATGATCAATACAAATTGTTCAAAATTAAATATAAACATCTATAAACAATAAGATTAATTGAAAGCTTCTTACTCGTCAACTAAGTTTCTTCACTCTCCACTTCATAATATCAACTTCATTCTAAACAATTACAAACAACAAATTATATATGTCTCCACAAACATAAAGAATATTAATTGTTTAAGGAAGATATAATATTTAGAATATTAAATCTACCGGGAAAGTAATTATATGTATTTGGGCGGGTACCCATGGGGCGGGTTTATCTAAACCCAAATCCAACCCGACCCGGTGAATAGTGTAGCGGGTTTAAACCCAAACCCGACCCAAAACCTGTCAACACAGGTTTTACCCGCGTTGACCGGGTTGGGTCGGGTGGATACCCGTGGGTTCGGGTTTTCTTGCCATCCCTATGCATGTTAGAGGATGGGACTTAATTGTACTAAATCATTGTATATGACAGGTCATGAGACCGAGTGGGAGTGGTAAAACTTGGTTGTTACTTGTTAATAAGGAGCAGTCAGGGCTAAAATACCTTGGGTACCACTTAAATTTGAGAATTGAGGCAGACATACCACTTAAGTTTGAATAGGGCGTCGGGTACCACTGAACTCTATTATTTGTGCATCCGGTACCACTTAAGTTTAATGTTAGGTGCATTTCGTTAAAGTTAACAGAATATTCTTGGAATATTCTATTTTCTAAATTTCTTAATTATTCCTTCTACTTTTTTTATTGTAAAGAATCATTTTGACTTATGAAAAACATCAATTTTTATTATTTAGTTGGTGTCCTCTTTTGAAGACTTGATACCAAATTAATTTGTGAATAGAAAATTGAAAATCACCTATCATTATAAGTATTTTAAATTATCATTATGTTTTCTAGTAATTGAATTATTCTCTAAATCAAATATATCCTATGAATTCTATTTAGTTGGAATCCTCTTTTGAATACTTTGATACCAAATCAATTTTTGAATAAGAAATGTAGAATCAATTATCATTATTAGTATTTTCAGTTACCATTATAAGTTATAATAATCGAATAATTTGCTGAAGCAAATATATACTATGAATTCTATATCGATATAAATAATCTGAGAATGTTATATTTAATTCTCGTACATCATGCTGGTGTTGTATAATTTTCTATGTTAAATATCCTTGTAATTTTCTAATATTATATTTTAGGGCTAATACCATTAGGAAACCCGAACTATTAACAATGTGTCATTTGTGTCCTAAAGTATTCGATATGACAATTGTGTCCTAAACTATTTTTCCGTTAGAGTTGACTGGCATTGACCGTTAGTTTTAAATATAAAGTCTAGTCAGCGTTGATGTGGCATATGAAGTGGAATTTATAACATTAATTTATAATTATTTTCTATATAGGAAAAGAAAATGAAAAAATTACAAAAATAAAAAAACAAAACATAAAAATTACCCTTCCCTCTCCCTTCTCCCAACCACCGCCGCGAATGTGGATGCGGATGTAGCAGCTAGAAGGGATTAGTTTTTGTTTTTATTTAATTTTAATTTAAAAATAATAATCTGATGTGGCAGCTGACGTGGCGCGGATGTGGCTGTCACATATGTGCCATGTAACTAACAGTCAACATTTTATGGTTGACCGTTTGGTCAACCGTTATTTATAACGGTCAACGAAATTGTCAGGACGTAAATGACACAAAACTACCAAACGTTGGGACACAATTGTCATATCGAATACTTTAGGACACAAATGGCACAAAGTTAATAGTTCGGGTTTCCCAATGGTATTAGCCCTATATTTTAGATGTTCCATATTAATTAAATTTACTAATTCTAATTCTCTTCCTATAGTCGTATTTTTTTCATATTTGTTACGAAATGTTGTAAATTTTATTTATTTATTACTTGGTTACTTTCGTTCTCTTTTCGTTCTAAATTTTCTTCAATTACTGGAATATGTTTAATTCTTTCTCACTCGATTCCATTTATCCTTCTTTGGTCTTGATGTATTGATGATTGACTAGGTTCTATTTTAACTATTTTTAATAGTATTTCTAATTGGATTAGCAATTTAAATAGATCTTCTAATATTGATTTTAAATATTTATTATTATATTCTATATATTTATTCTTCTTCTTGATATTTGTTTATTATTTTTACTAATTTATCTATTTTATTGTCAATTTTGATTAGTCATTTTAGTAATATTATGTTTAGAAGGTTTTTTAATTTTTATATTAGATAAAAACTTGTTGAAATATAGTTTTGGATGTTTTTAAAAGTTTTGGGTACCAAAAAGTAATTAAAATTTTGGGTTGGATGGAAAACTAGACGGATGCACATTTTGGCGACTTTAATGGTACCCGACGCCCTATTCAAATTTAAGTAGTATGTCTACTTCAATTGTCAAACTTAAGTGGTATCCGATGTATTTTACCCGAGCAGTTAGCAGTGGCTGGTCTTTGGAATTTGATTCCTTTGGTGGGGTTCCGTTTGGCGTTTCAGCAAGAATTTCCACCTTCGCGTTTCAGATGGCCGTTTCCGTTTTGCGCGATTCGTCGCTTAGCGTTTCTGGCACTTTCTCTCTCCCCTTTATCTAGCCGTTTTTGGGCCTTCCACCACCTGAATTGGGAACCCAATTTCAAGGAAGCAAGACGAGGAGAGTAGGGTTTAAATCTAGCGATTAGCGAATATCCGAGCAAACAGCGGAGAAGAACCAAGAGCAGAAGAAGAAGGCTCAGCAAAATTCAGAGTCGGAAAGAGGTGTCAGATTGGCAGATGTCGTTCCTGTGGGAGAAGAGTCAGACATGGCGATGGCTGGTGAGGAGGACGAGGGACTCCAGGCCCTTCTTCTTTGGATTCGCCACTGTCTGCGGGGTCGTTCCCGGCGTCATCGGCTATTGCGTTATGCAGCTCACTAACTCCCGAAACCCAGAGCTGGAGCTCCGTCTCCGACAGAAAGAACGCCCCGACTCCACCGTAAGCCTCTCTCCACCTTGCCCTAGCGTGTTCATCTTTTGCTTCACATTCCCAAATTGAATCTTGCATGCCCAACTGTTTGTTCTACTTCCTCCTTTCCTCAAGACTTGCCCTGGGGGGAATGGAACCCACGAATGGTTTGTTATTGGGTCTTTTCAGGAAATAGAGTAATGTTCATGCGATGCTTTAGCGTTTAGTCCTACTCCCCAAGCAAAAACCATATATCTACTAGTGCTTTCCTGTAAAGGATGCCCAAAATCCCGATTCCTCTGTTACTCTGATTGAACCACAAGCGAGGGAGAGCAGAGCGTGCTCAAACTTCTTTTCTTCCCACTTAGAAGGAGGGGTGCTCTCCAAAACATTAGCTCTCACCAGCCTGATTCAGTGAAGTTATGGATTTGCTATCACGCACGAATCCGGTAAATCTCTAGTTGGCTAGCCTTCGTGCTAAAACATTTTCTAAGATCTTTGACTGGTGTCTGGTCTGCATCTTTTTGAACAACAAGTCCTGTCAGCATTTTGGCTACAGGTACATATGAGTTGGATGTTGTGCACTGCACTAATGACCAAACCCCACCTTAGGAATTAGGCCCTCAGTATTCATCTTGGACCTGCCAATTATACCCTATAAAAATAGCCTGAAAGTTCAGACCCTTAATAGTCATGCTGTGTTTTCTTTCTGAGATTGGGCATACAGTACTGCAGTCAACCCTGTGTTATATCATATATGATCAAATGTTGTTGTCCTACTGTTGTATACCCCATTTTGCGTTCATCTTATCTCTTGAAATGTGTTCATCATTCTAACATCATAGAACATGATACTCTAAACCCTTTGTTCGTAACTCTTGCCGATGAACTTAACTTCCAGAGTGTTGCAAAAGAGGGAGTGAGCAGATCAGATTTGCATACATAGATACAGCAGATGTTTCCTTGATACAACTTATTCTAACAAAGTTTACTGCTGAATATTTGGGTAGATGATGGGCAGAGTTAACCAAGAGAGACTAGCTGAGTACCTCGGGGAGCTGCAAAGGAAAGAGGACACAAATGACCGATATGTAGCTGCTTTGAGAGGAGAGACATTGACCAGGAAACCTTATCAGAGAATTCAGCCAATGAATGAGCTGACGAAAGCTGCAGCGAACCAGGATCAGCATGTGGGAAAGATTTATCAGAAACGGGCTGGCTAGAATGCTCCTAATCTTGTTATGTTGGCTTTCCGCCTACTAGAATGTGTGGCGTGCCAAAGAATAGAAGTGAACACGGTCTTTTGTAACGGATTATCCTGTGCCCTTAATAACTGAGGGATGCTGGCTGGGATGTTCTCTTGCCGTTTGTTCCTGTTATGTAAAGAGGAAAGAGATGACAACTAAAGCAAAAAATGTTATGTGCCTTGTTCACTTATTTAGATTTATGATTCAAAACACATCCTCAAGTACTCATTTTTTGCATAAAGTTTACTTTAAGGCTGTGGAAGTGCCCCCACAAACCTCTCTATGTTTACATTGATAATGTTGTGCTCTCACATCCTTTTGTTTTTGGGTAGAAATCTCTCACATCCTTCTGCAGCTGCAGCAAGATTAAGTTGGTACCTTATTTTATTTTTGTTGATTTTGTGGACCAGAGATTTGGAGAAAGTCATATATTGCGAATGTGATGCGGTCTAAACCATACTAAACCACCGCTACTTATGTCGTTGGGTTTGACTGTTGATCACATTGCGATCCAACATGTAGTGCGATCCAATTGGCATACAATGCTGTTTATATCAATACTGCGGCCCGAACGGCGCAATGTCCTCCCAAGTTAGATCGGAACACGATGACATTTTTGTGTCAATCAAGCACTAGTGCATGCACTGCGTGCCACATAACGATGACTGAGCTTCTGGCCACCGGGCTCTGCATTTTGTTCGAACACAATCCCCACTCATCAATAAACAACATTACAAGAAGATGAGGATGAAGCGGTGAGCATCGCCTAGCAAAGCCAGATTCCTCTTCCCATCGGGCATTATTAACTCTTCACCTGACTGGATAAGCTCGGATGAAGGGTGGCAGCCAGCTTCCTACTCCTTTTGTCATGGCAAGTGGTATTCGGTTCGATCATCCAGAGTTTAGATGCGGGAGAACGTATTTGCTGCTTAGAGTAAACTTGTCCAAATGCGCCTTTTTTGTCCCTTCTCTCCCCTGTTTCTCTGTTCCACGTGAAGCCCATCTGCTCCTTCTACTTCTACATAAAAACTCCCCATAGGGAACGATCCGCACTACAAGACAAATCGGGTAACACCTCGTGGATGCATTGCATTCTTCCGTACTCCCTCTAATCTGCGGCGATCTTCTCCATATGATATTGGACACGTTACAACGTACCAAGAGACACCCGTCGAAATGCATGCAAAATCGAACACTCTGCCTCCCCTGTTTTTTTCTTCTTCTTTCTTTCTTTATGGCTCACTCGGTGCTCTCTGTTCCCGCTCTTATCCGGTTCTAAGTTCTAACCAGTAACCACACCTATATAAACCCTTGTCGCTTACAGTTCCTTCCCAACACAACACTTAAGAGTGAAGGAAAACAAGAAGGGAAACAAAAATGAGAGCTATCAGTGTAATTGTCCTTGTGCTTCTCTCTGCTCTAGTTCTGGTCTCCGGGCTGGCTTCAGTGACCGAAGACGTGGAGCTGAAGCAATGCCGGGACCTGTGCAGGGACCAGAAGCAGTTCGACGAGAAGCAGCAGCACGTCTGCATCCAGCGGTGCGAGGATTACGCTAGGGAGAAGAAGGAATGGGGCGGCCGCGGCGAATCTGCAGAGACTGATCCTGAGAGGAGGGTCAGGGAGTGCAAGCACCAGTGCGAGCAGCATAAGCGTTACGGGGAGCAAGAGCGGGAGGTTTGCCGCAGCCAGTGCGAGAAGGAGTTCAGAGAAGGCGGCGGCAGGGGAAAGAAGTATTACTATGATGTAGAAGAAGAAGGAGAAGAGCAAGAGGTGTTTGGAGAAGGTGGGGAAAGGGAAGAGAATCCTTATGTTTTCAGGGACGAGCATTTCCTGAAGAAAGCTGAGAGCCAGCATGGAAGAGTCGGTGTCCTCCAGAGGTTCACTGAGAGATCAGAGCTTCTGAAAGGAATTGAGAATTTCAGGATCGGGTTTCTTGAAGCTGACCCGCAGACTTTCATTTCCCCTGCCCACTTCGATGCCGACGGTGTTCTCTTTGTAGTCCAAGGTACTTGCTTTTTTTTTTTATCATTCATTAGAACAAAATTCTTCGTTTCCCTTCTTCAGAAAGTAAACGCTTCTAAATTGCAGGGAGAGGGACGTTTACAATGATACGGGAGAACAGAGGGCGAACAACAACTTCTTCGAGGAGCGAGATCAAGAGGCACAGCTTCAACATTGAGACCGGAGATGTGATTAGGGTTCATGCTGGAACTCCTGTATACGTTGTCAACAAGCACGAGAGCCAGAAGCTAGTGATCATCAAATTCATTCGACCTGTTAACACTCCTGGAGCATTCGAGGCGTTCCACGGCCCAGGTGGCGACAACCCAGAATCCTTCTTCAGAGCATTTAGTCCTGAGCTGCTAGAAGCTGCTTTTAAGGTTCGTTTCTACCATGGAAATGATAAGGAAAAAATTTGTTTTGAGGTGGTCTTGCTGTTTTTTATCTGATTTGGTGGGTGGGTTTTAATTTACCCTGTTGCCAGGTTGATAGGGAGAGTCTGCAGAGGATCTTCCAACAAAAGGAGGGGACGATCATTAAAGCTTCCAGGGAGCAAATCAGGGCCTTGACCCATGGGGAGGAAGGTGGAGGCATTTGGCCATTCGGTGGCGAATCGAGCGGTCCCTTCAATCTCCTCCATAGGCGCCCTACTCACAAGAACAACTACGGGCAGCTGTTTGAAGCAGACCCCAACGAATTCGAGCAGCTTGATGATCTCGACCTCATGATCTCCTTTGCCAACATCACACGAGTACTACTACACCTCTTTCATCTAAACATCCTATTGAGATTTATACTTTGGATTTTAATCTGAATTACTAATTAACAGCTCTGATTTTCCGTGTAGGGAGGAATGTCCGGACCATTCTACAACTCGAAGGCGACGAAGATAGCTTACGTTGTGGACGGTGAAGGCTACTTCGAGATGGCTTGCCCTCACATCTCCAGCGCTAGGAAGGAGGGAAGGAGGGGCCAGAGTACTGGCAGCAGCAGGGGCTCGCGCCAAGGGACGACTTACGGGCAAGTGAAGTCGCGGCTGAAACGAGGCACGGTGTTCGTAGTCCCAGCGGGGCACCCTGTGGCGACGGTGGCATCGACAAACAACAACCTGCAGGTGGTGTGCTTCGAGGTGAACGCACGGGACAACTTCAAGTTCCAGCTGGCCGGGAAGAACAACGTGATGAGCAAGATGGAGAGCCAGGCGCTGGAGCTTGGGTTCGGGGTCCCGGCTAAGGAAGTGGAGCAGATTTTCAGGAATCAGAATGAGGAGTTCTTCTTCCCTGGGCCGGAGATGCATGAGCAGCGCAGGAGAGGCCACAGCGCTGTGTAGTGGGAGACTCGGAAGGAACCGGTCGCAAAGAGGTGACGAGCAGAGGAGGTTTGTTAGGGCGAGATGCTGAGTGGGAAATGTGTAAATTATGAGAAGAATAATAACTCCATAGCCATGGTGGAAAGGAGGCAGAGAAGAAAAGAAAAAAGAAAAAAAAGCTTATAATAAGCTTTCCTCGCTGTTTTGTGTAGATATTCTCATGTGCCCACTACCCTGTGCCTGCTTTCTGCTGTGAAAAATGGACCGCTGACCATACTGAAAATCACCACCTGTTGCCTGTCTGTTTCATTTCATACACTTCTTTTATGCACCACTTTGAGAAATAAAATGAACTTCCTTCTAAAATAGTCGACTTTTATGGTAAAATAGGTGAATTGTCATACCATAATCTTCTATATTGACAAGCCTGTGGCAAATTAGGTGCACCAAATGCACCTGCCCGTGGCGCAGGACACCAGTAACAAATCAAGACGGGTACAAACGCAATCTGATTCGAATATGCACTTGCAGTACATTGGTAAGTATGATAATACAACTGTGGACAGTGATAGAGAAAATAATCAAGTCTAAAATCCATCACTGTACCTATAATAAAGTTGCACAGAGAACTCTGCTTCTCCGGTTGTACAGAATGAATTAAGACAATGAAGACTTCTCCGACTTTATCCAACCATGGTGCGTTTACGACCCCGTTGCCGAACTGAAACGGGCAGGCAAAGACAATCAGAAAGGGAAAACAAAAATAACTGGTAAGAGACGAAAAAGTGCAAAACCAAGAATGCAATAGAGCAGGATCGCACCTTGAGCTAGCTTGTTGAAGGTTGCTGACCACTGCTTTGAAGACTTCCTATATGCAGCAAGTATGCGATCCATCTGGTGTACATTAATGGTCAGCTTGGCAAAAGCTCCTTTCAGAGGGGGTTTCATTTATGTCAGTATCCAAACTCTTATGCTTACTGATTGCCATGATAATTCCAAAGTGGGGTGATGGAGACATTCTAATCCCAGAATGGGGGTGATTAATAGCACAGTAACTTTTTACTTAATTTTCACCTCCCGTCATTGTTACTGGTTTCTGGACTATAACGATATTTATACTTTCAACTTTAATATTCAAAGGTTATGGCTTACCACATTCCCGCATGAAGAATGCATTGACAGCAACGCTCGCTCTAACACATACAAATCAACAGCTTTGTCCTCTGGAAGAGTTGATGTAAAGCTTAGGCCACAATCAATGAGAACCTGCAATTTTCCCAATCTTTGTGTTGTAATTTTTTCTCGTAGGAACCTAAGCTAACCAGCGAGGTGAAAGCACAAAAAATAGGGGGAGGCAGTCCCATAACTCACCAATTGGTTGACAACATTCCTGATTAGCATGTTTGAGGTAGTCAAATCTCCGTGGATAAGCCCGCCATCATGTAGTTTTGCAATTGCATCACCAATCTGCACAGCAATGTCGTCCAATCGTTCTTCCACTATACCATTAGATCCAAATTCAAGGAGGACATCTTTCACAGCAGGACCGTCCACATACTCGAATGTTAAGCTGTGCAATACAGGATCCACAGCATAGAGAGCAGGAGTGCAAACTCCGAGTCGTCTTGCTTTCGTCATGCATCTAGCTTCCTGCTCCAGAAAATTTTCCAGTTCATCAATTGTCACTTGTGGAAGGCCGGCAAAAAGACCCCTTTTTTCTTATTATCAATCTCAAATATATACAAGAAGGATGTATTCTAACTCACAGCATTCAATCGCTTGAGAGTTAGCTTAGCATCTAGCATTGGGTGCCTGTACTTCTTCGAGAACCGTTCCTTAACAACCGACCTCCTCCCCACAAAATTCAACTCAAAGACCTTCTGCATAATATGGCACCAAACTCAATACATCAAAATTTGCAGACTTTACTTACGACAAAGATTTACTTCCACTTAAGGAGAAGGCAACATGTGAGAGGTTTCTAATCCAAGTTCTTAGGAAGATCAGGGGCAGAGGAAATCCTGTTGATATGAAACCAGGCGGTACAAATAGAATGCAAGTAAATGAACTTACAGCCTCAGCTCCTTGCTTGAGCAGAACAAGGGAGCCATCTCCTACACCTTCTTCAACGTCCATTAATTTGAACGTTCTGGCAACTAAAAAAAAGTACCCACCTCAGGAAACACTCTGGGCAACGGTTTTATCATTGAATTCGATAGTAAGGAAGCAGTAGCAACTGTGAAACTGCAAAGAGAACAAACGGAAATCTCTTAGCATAAAAGATCAAAGCTTCGATTCTCACTCTTGCCATATCCAGTCATGTCATCAGGACGAAACTTTAGAAGCTGATATTAAAACCTTAAACCAACAAGAGCGAAAGCAGAGCAGTAGCAAGGTACGGCACCTTTGTGACGGCGAAACGGCGGAATCCGGCGAGTCAGAGAAGTCACCACCAAAGCGGAGTGGCGCGCTTAAACCCTTTCCGCTCAAATCGAAAAAAATCCCCAATTTCCAATTTTTCTCGGTCAGGGAATGCGCTATTAAAACGACGCCGCCTATCCACTCCACCAGTTCAAATCGCAGGGGTTTTACTGTAATTTCATGGTAGCTTCCCCAGTCCACACAAGACAGATCCCCCCGAAATTTTCCTTGCCGGGTTCCGAACCCTAACAAAAATCCCCTTCGTCCAATCGGCGGAGCTCACTGAGGCCAGCTCTCTGCCGTTATCTTGGCACTAGAGGTACTTCGTCTTCTCCCTGTAGAATTTAACAATTTTGTTGATGATGGCGTTTTCGATTGATTGGCGTGATTTGTTTGTTTTGTGAACAGTGTGTTACCGGGGAATCATGAAAAGGGCAATTCCGTGGAGCGACGACGACGGCGACAAGGATTCTTCGGATTCAGATGATGGATCGTCTACGTCGTCTTCGGCATCGGATGCTGAAGGTGATGTAGGCACCACCAAGACGAAAACCAAGAATGCCTCCAAGCACAAGAACTCGAAAGGTACTCACTTTCTGAAACTTGACCTTTTTTTAACCTTTTGGTACAACTGATACTTCAAATTCGCCGAAGCAGAACGATCCTAGATTCGGTATGGGAAGAAGCTTCGTAGTTTTGACTTAGCCTTCAAGTTGTCAATTTGAAACCCAGATCAGTGGAAGTGACAGCTCTGCTGGAAGAGCTAATACACAATTGTACGGGTTTCGTGGTTTGCTGCAACTCTTCTGTTGATTGTCTTCCCCGTGAGAATAGATGAGGAAATTTGCTTTTAATTGCAAACCAGATTGCAGTTTAACAGGTCGGTTTGGATATTGATATTGAGAATTGATGGATAATGATACTTCTTATTGTAAATTTGCTGTTTGGATGTTGGATTATTTGGACTAGTCCCTTCCTTGATCGCTATTTCTCGTGCTATCATCTAGCTGGTGTTTGTTTAGGCTGAAACAACTTTAGGTATGATAACCTTGGAAAGTTGGCTTATTGTCATGGCTCATCTTCGTTTGATGATGTTGTTTCTAGGCAAGTCTGCAAGGCGGAGGCGTGGAGCTGTGGACTTTGAAGAACTGAGGCGGCATGGATACAAAGGTGGCCCCTCACTTCTGAGAATGCCACCCCCTAAAGACGACACAGAGCCCAACTGGACCTGGTCTACAGGTAAAGAACGCCATGCTGCCACCAAGGTCGAGAATGGAGAGTCTTATGATGAGCGGCAGAAAACAAGGGCAGCTCTAGTGGCTGGGGAGCAGCTGGTGCATTCACAGACCCGGAAAGAGAAGGAGGAGAAGAATCAGCTTTCATTCTCACAGAAGGAGAAGAGGAAACGAGAACTTGGGCAGGCTAGCAGGGGAAAGAATTATGTCGAGGAAGAGAAGAGGTTGTTGAGAGAAAGTGGCGTCTACTCTGGCTTTGATACATAAGATGATCAGCAATTGCTCTGAATCTCTGATGGAAATAATAAGAGTGCTCTGTTATTCTAAGTGATGCGATGTAAGATTTTGTGTTGAAATACCCATATAATCAGATCTGTTGGCATCAAATGGTGTTTCCAATGGCTGAAAACCCGGATTTCTTAGTCAAGTAGATCTTTCTTACTCTAGGGTTCTAACTCTACTGGTCATTTGGAATTTTGGATTGTTTCAGTGAGATTGTTGTAATGCTTACATTTTTTTATGGTCAAATCAACAAATTTTTATTAAGCTCTAGCTAGTTGGGAAAATGAAAATCTCTCATCGCCTCATCACAGTCTGTGTAAGTAACCATAAAAAAGAAGGAACGTATAATATATGTCTATCTGTAAACTATACTAACATACCGTTTGGTATAAATGAATTCTGGTATAAATGAATTTCATAAGTTTTGAGAAATTCATTTTGAAATGAAATTTTTAACATACCGTTTGGTATAAATGAATTTAATAAGTTTTGAGAAATTCATTTTGAAATGAATTTTTATTGTGTTTGGTATTTAGAAAAATTCATTTGCAATTCTAAATTTCGAATTCTACGGAATTGGAACTAGTTATAGCAATTCCGAGGAATTGAAGTGAAATTTGCAAATGAATTCCAAAGTATTTACTAATTTTAATATAATCACATAATTATCCTAATTTATTAACAAAATTACTTCTACATATATTATTTGGCGCCAATTGATGCAGT
Source organism: Linum tenue (assembly GCA_946122785.1). NCBI lineage: Eukaryota > Viridiplantae > Streptophyta > Magnoliopsida > Malpighiales > Linaceae > Linum > Linum tenue. The sequence goes on along the minus strand of CAMGYJ010000007.1, from coordinate 49,170,980 downwards.
ATGAGAAACGTCACCAAGAATTTGATTGCAACGCTAGTAGCATATGCTAGTTATTTTATATTTTTTTGCTTCGATTGTATCAGTACTTTGAGAAGGCACAACTAGATTGTAGGGTTCAAGAACTAATTAATATAATAGAAACACACAATAACACTTTTGATATTCTACGTATGAGACCAAATACGTTTTCTAGAAGATGAATTTTCAATGAATATTGTTTTTTCCGAAAATTAATAAGGGTATATATAGTTGGAAAAACTTTTAATTTAATTCAATTCTAAACATATACCAAACATGGTTTGGATTTCAATTCATTTATTTCTAAAGATTGAATATGACTACCAAATATAGGAATTCATTTGACAATGAATTCTACAGAGTAATTCATTTTAAAATAAAATGAATTCTCAATTCATTTGGTACCAAACGATCTGTAAAATAAAACATATAAAATATTTCGCTTACATTTTTTGGCATGTATTGTTTTTATATTTTTATGCACATAAGTGACAATTTTCATTAAAGTTACTTTTTTAATTATGGAACATAATCACATTTATCAAACATAATTTATAATACATGAAATCATCAATTATTGTCTGATCCTTCATGTATGGATTACATGCCATGTAACAATAGGAGACACCAACCCAATATCATTTTTGTATTTTCAGTTCACAACCATTTGCTTAGTTTGATAAGAGTTTTCCGCTTATGCTTTCAGATCATATTTACTACAATCGACAACTACTCCAATTGAACTCCTTTATATGGGTTGAATCAAAACGATGTAGTTTCATTTATCTGCTTGTGACAACATCCTGTCCAATAGAACATAGTTAGGTGTTATAAACGCGATGCTACGGATCGGGAAATCGCCGGAATCGACAAAGCAAGAATACGAGAGCGAGAATCGAAAGAACACAGACACACGATTTACGTGGTTCACTAACACGATGTGTGTTAGCTAGTCCACGGGCGAGAGAGAGCCAGTATCACTATATCGAGGAGATTACAGATTACAGAGGAGTATGAGAAGTATTTATAGTACTTCTCCATGTGGGTCTAAACCTAATCCAATCTAGCAAAGGAAACGGTTACAGACCAGGCCCAGAACCCGAACCCAAATAACATTGAGCCCATACACCGTGGGCCGGGGGCGTTGCCCCCGCACCCCCACCGGGGCGTTGCCCCTGGACCCCACTCGCTGACCGGGCAGCGAGACCCCCGATTACCAGTCGTAGCGGCTGATAATCCGATTCAAGTCATATCAACATTAGGCATGTTGCCCAAGTTTCCTGGGCTCAAGGTGGTAGAAGAAGTGCCTGTTGTAAGTCTGTAACTGAAGAAACTGATCCCTTCAATAATGTCACACGTGAAAGATTCAATATATGAAGAACCATCCGCTTCGTTAGGGGACCATGAACTACAGAAGTTAAGGAAAAGATGTAGCTTAAGTCACTGCTTTTTTCGTCATATTGTGTAGTGGAGGCTGAAAATTTGACCTAACAAACCTCCTCATACTCCTAAACCCAGTCCATGATACTACTATTGTGTGAGTGTAAGTGTGCTGCAAAATCCTTACCATGATACTATCACACCACTTGTTTACATATGACACGAAATCATCATCAGAAACCTCGGTATTATGCTGCCCCAGTAAAAGCCAGAAAAAATGACAAAATCAGTACATTTCCGAAATTCAAAAATCATGTGATGTATAGAGTCAGCAACAATATTGTGAATGTCTAAAGAATGATTCAAGGGTTGGACTTCAAGAATGTGACAAATAATAATGCCTTTCGTTTTAGATGCAGCTTGTGCATACTCTATACATACAACTTAACAGGGTCTCAAAACTGATGAAGGGGAAGGGAAATGAGATGAGATAATATCCTTTCATGCATAAGCTTAAGGACTTAGGTATGTAACTTGTTGCACAATTATATATATCTCTTCTACTAGTGAAGCTGAAAAGCATGAAGGATTTGGTTTGTCCCTCTAAGTAGCATTCAATGGTTTTAATTAGAAGCAATAACCACAATTGCTGACATTTTACTACTGAAAAGAACTTACCACCCACTCCTTAGGTTCGTTTGAAAGTTGGGAGTCTATGAATATGTGTATTCTTACAATGTATGTATTCTAAGTGTAGTGATTGTAAGAAATAGATGATTGTAAGAATATGTTGTTTGTTAGTTGTGATTCTCGCTTTTAAAGAATATAAGGATTCTCACTTTAATGACCAAAAAAACTTATATAACCTTGAAGTTCTCTTTATGTAATCAATTAAGGGGCAAATATGAAATATAATAAAAAAAATAATAAGGATAAGAGGTGAAAAAAGCAATTACAAAAGTAAAGCAAGAGAATCTCACCTTTTTGTAGAGGTTCTAAAATGAATGATTCTAACCATTTGAGATTCTAAAGTATCAATCAAATGCATGCATTCTGGATAAGTTTGTATCAAAAGAACGATAGATTGTAAAATATACACACATTCACTGAATCACTCATTAATGTCTGCATCATAGCATTCCCCACTGTTCGGATATAAGGATTGGTTTGGTTGTCACCTGGAAGCACGAAATACATTCGCTAAGAAACAATTCTACCATAAGCCAGGGCATCAGACTGTAAATTCGAATTGCAAATAAAGAGGAGATGAATCTTGCCAAGTAAAAACTAAAATTTTCAGATAGGATATTATTGTTGCATAATACCTTCGTTTGCATAAAAGGTCTGAACTACTATGTCAATTTATGGTTGAAATCAAGAAGAGAAATAGTTCACTCAGATCTTGCTTCACACATAAGCATGAGCAAAATTAATATTACCTTTTAATAGATGATATTAATCTATGAATAAACCTAGGAGGTGTACAGTTTATCCCAACAGCCACAACTCTCTTGCATCTATCAGCAATAGTAGCACATTCAATCAAAGAATCACCACAACATTGATATCGTCCTTGGAATAAAAAGCAAACCATGCAGGAACTTCAATGTCTTCTTCCTCTAAAAGCTCAACATAGGCCTGCATGCATGTGGAGCAAAAGACTTTAAGCAAGAAAATTAGCAGATTTAACAATTCTGTTATACTACTACAAGGTGTTCAAATTGCCCTTGTATGTCGTTTTCCTGTCTTTGCATCTATACTGCTTTCGATATAACATTGAGACAAAAACAAGGAATTGTGGAACATGCAACCAATCAGCAACTGTCCTAGGAGTTGTGGTTAGTTACCTGAGCTGCCACCTTATTTGGAATGGTTTCGAATGCTATGAGATCAGCACCGGATTCTGCCAAGATTTTAAGCCTTCTGCGATGGAACTCCTTCAAGGTCTCCAAGCTAACAGCTTCACCATAGATTCCACTGTACTCAACAAACAACAAAGTGCAACATCTGTCAACTTCTGATAGGGATATTATTATATTAACATATCTGAGAGAAAATTTGAACCAGAGTCTGGATTTAGGGAAGACCCAGCCATAACTTATGCATAGTGAATAGACATCTATAATCCAGATAGAAGTAGACCGTCATTCAAGGATAGAAAACAGTCAAAACACACAGCTAGCTAACAAGGAGCACTTTGATCAATCACAATATAGGTTCCAAGATACAGTGTCAAGTATAGAGAACCCTGCCTTTTTGTGAACCTAATATGTGAGGAGTAATAATTGTGTAAAATGGAAATTCTGCTACTAGAAGGCCAAACTCCACAAAAAGATGCAGGGGACTAATGCACCTGTACTCTGATCCGTCAGCCAAATAAGCTCCATAGCTTTCAACAGAAGCAGCAACTATTATAGGCCGCTGCTTCAAGACATTGCCACTACTATCAATGTCATGTTGAGCTTCTTCGCATCTTTTGTTGTAGGCTTCTCTTGCCTCACAAGTGATCTCGACACTTCTCCTCAACGTACATGGTTTCACCTTCTTCAGTAGAGTATCCCTTTGCCTCAAATCCCTGAATGGTAGTAGCCTGCTTGATAACAGCAAAATCAAAGAGGTCAGTTTCATACTTTCATAGCCACGTGCATGTACGCAAAAAGAGGAAGACTTTTGCATTGCCTGATATGATGCTGTGATAATAATATCTGCACCAACTTCGAGATAGTTAGTGTGCACCTGCTCAGCCAAGAAACACAGTCAGAACGGCGGAGATATAAAATACACTCTTCTATAAGTTAAAACACTCCATGAATTCCAACCAAAAAAAAAAAAAAAAAATGTCCATAATTGGTGAATTTAAAAAAAGCTAGTACTAATTAAACACATGAGAAGTACTGGGCGGATTCCTACTTAAACAAAAGAGAGGAGTTAATTCGCAAAGTCCAAGTTAAACTGCAAAAACAAACTAGTTATCTTCGATTCATTAATAGGCATGTTAGAGTTTTGGTAGTATGGCAAAGTGGATTACTTGGTAGGATCAAGACCACCAGCAAATCTTGCCTCCACAAGAAACAGGAGAGTCGTAGCATTGAAGAAATTCATAACGTTCAAGAACACCTTAATCCAAATTCCATGCAACTTCCAGGCTCTTTATGAGCTTGGTTCTTGGGATGAACTCCAATTTATGAGCTTGGTTCTTGGGGAGAGGGCTGATCGGATTTGGGGCACTGTTTCTCATGCGGCTTTATAACGCTTTTCAAATCTCTTACGAAATTTCAACGGACTTTATCTTATTCATTTTATAATGGATTTCAAAAAATTTCACAAAAAATAACACATTTTTTGTGTTCTACAATAGGTATGACAAAAATATCTGTAACCGTGGATATCCGCTCGAATCCGGCCTAATCGGGTAGGGTAAAATCCAAACCCGAGGACTTTTATTGGGTATGGGTAAAACCCGAATCCGAATATTGTGGGTAATGGGTGTGCACGGTTTTCTTACTTTTAGCAGGACGTGTTTCGAAAAGTTATGCGGAATAAAAAAAAAATTCTCTATGATCGGATAACCGAGCACAAAGTTACGTTCGTTTAAAGTTTCGACGCAGGTCAGGCCTTCACCGCGGCTGTGTAATGCGGTAAAGCATTCACCGTATTTCTCTACAGCGGTGATGCAATCACCGCTTTCCTCTACAACGGTGATGCAATCACCGCCTAATCACCGTCCTCGTCTCCTGCGGTGATGCAATCACCGCCTTTCTCTACCGCGGTGAATGCCCAAACATGCGTAGATTGGAAATTTTTTTCATAACGTGTGTATTTTGAGATTTTTTTTTAAAACATGTGTATTTTGGGATTTTTTCCATCATAGTGGTATATATGATATTGATATCTTAATGATGCAATGCCGGTGTGAAAGTGATATGATGTTGGTATGAGTTATTATGTTTGACAAAATAAATTGATAATATCATATCAATGTCAGATCATGATATGACAATGATACACACTCTAGTGTCCTGCTCTAAATGGAGCTTTAACTTGACTCGTTTAATAACGGTCGAGCCCAAGCTACGTCTAAACTAGGCTCGTCTCTCGCCCGAGCCCAAACACAAATCACTAGAATGAAGAATTAATTAAAAACAACACAATTTCATAAAAATATTAGAAAATAATGATCTTTCCTAGACAAAATACATATGCATGTGTATAATCGAGCGGGTTCGGGTTGGATAGCAAGAAAACCATGTCCACCCATTACCTGCAATAATTAGGTTCGAGTTTTACTCGTACCCACTAAAAACCTTTCGAATTCATATTTTACCCTACATGATTAAGTTACATTCATTTTACCCTGCCTGATTAAGTTAGATTCAGACGGATATATACGATTGCGAATATTTTTCTCATTCCTACTCAACTTGACTCATTTGCTGCCCTAATTGAGTGGACAAATAACATCTCATTTGAACCAGCATACAATTCAACAACAAATCATCCATAACAAGTTTGGTTTTTATATGGGTAATCATGACATCGTTGGTGGTATAGTTATCCAAGGTAATTGAGGACAACTTGCTATCAATATTCCAATCAATAAGACACTTGAACAACCTATCTCTCAGCCTCTCACTGATATAATGGGTAGGGACATAACCAAAGCTCAACATGATGCTTTTAAGCTTCCAAGAATTGTCAATAAAATGACCAGTCATTGCCATATAACTCCTCTTTTAGTTGGTTGCAGTCCACATATCAGTGGTAATTGTAACTCTACTAATATTACCATCTAGAACCTTCCAAAACTTTGCCATTTCAACCACATATAATCTCATTATGTCCTTCATTGTATTTCTACAAGGCACAGTGAACTGAGGTTGCAAAGAACAACATAAACGTTTGAACCCCAAGTGTTTACCAATGCTAAGGGGATACTCATGCACCATAATTATAGAACACAACTCCTTCCTAGACACATAAGAATTGAACTGAGTAGCAGATAGTAGGGGTTTTCCAGTGGGTGTATAACCAGGATCAAGAACTTTCTGTGTATCATCATGTATCTTTCTTTGGGTACAATTTTTATAATGGTTCCTCAGGTGGGAGGTTCCATTACTAGTATCACCATAAAGTCATTTACGATAGTACTTACACTTAGCTTTAATTCCCCCGTTAAACTTCACACTTACAAAATGTGGCCAGACATCAGAATTCAATTTACGATCTTCCTCAAGAACGACTTCAACATTTTCATTTCTATTTGCCTAGACATTATTATCAGTACCATTACCATTAGTATTGTTATTACCATTGTTTTGTTTACTAGCCTTGGGAGGATCATTCACATGGAAAGCATCATATGCGATTGCACCATCCATATACATAAACAAAACCACAATCAATCAACCATCACGACTCAGACAGAGGACACATGCAAGCTACACAGTCCCTATTCCATGACCCTAAGTCCAAACACATACAAATTACAATATGTATAGTTGATTTGAAGTAAGTCTATGCCTAACCTGTAATCTGGAGAGGGAGGATCTGTTGACCAGACTACAGATGGTGAGCTATTGCGAACTTGACGAACTCCAACAAAGTAAAAAAAAAAAAAAAAAAAAAAAAAATTAGCATTCATTGATTGATAAAGATCAGCAATAAACTAAAAAAATGAAGTTTCAATAGTGATTACCTTGACTGTGCTCTGAGCAGAGTGAAGGTAATGATGAATGGAAGAACTAAGACTGACTAGTGAAGAAGGAAGGGTTAATATATATGAGAAGGAAGAAGGTGCAATTGAATACGAAAGGAAAAGGGAGAAAGAACTAATATTGGTGTGTGATATCAAGCCGATTTCCCCCAATATCAGCAAATCGAAGATCACAACGGGCATTTTAGAATAATGCATGTTGTTCCCTGACCAAATTGTCAGCTAAACTAACCTCCAATTGACCAATTGCAGGAATATGATTGCCAAATGGCAATTATCGATGTACAAACAGCCTGGATGGAGAAGATTTCGTGGGGAATCGACGTAAATTTTGAGCAAAATGAATGCTTGCGGGATGTGAATGAGAGAAAGTAGAGAGAAAGTGGAGAGAGGGAATAGGAGAAATCGGGTGTCACGAACAAGAGGAAATGAGGATTAGAGTTTTCCGAAGCTTCATTTAATTTATATAGTGAGGGTCCAAAACGACGTCATTTTGGGGGACGGACGGATACCACAAGGTCCATCGTCACCTGTTGCTCGTTACTCACTAATTTTGGGCATTGCCCGAATCTGTCCTTTACCCACAACAGACTACTAAAATGCTCACCATCTGTGCAGCTTTCGGGTGGCGTACCGGACAAACTTCTCAAGGTTGCCATCCCTAATAGATTTCATATAATTTTGCCTATTTCTATCTAAAATTTAAAAGATTTGACCATTTTTAGATATTTACCATTAATTTTACTTGAGCCCCTCTGCAAACTGTGACGGCACCCGTGAACTGTTTCATTTCATGCAAGCATACTTTGTTAAAACTCCTTGTACATGAATCTCTAGTTGTGAAAAATCATAATATAATAATAGAAATTAAGTCAATTACATGCATGTTACATGCTCTGTCCCTTCCGTAAGCCCAACTCTTGGGATTTCACTTTGGAAAAGTTAAATAAAGCTGCAAATTCGGGGACGACAATGTTATTATTGTGTGAATCAAACAACTTAATTACCCAAAGCGCAATCTCTCCCCACCCAAACTTTATGCCAAACTTATATGACACTCCTTTCAATACAATTTTCAGACTATTGTTTTAGTACTATGCTCTGAGATATTCTAGCTGCAATCTTACATAAAGAATATTTCACTAACTAATCTTTGCTTGTACACTCTCTGCACTTAATTGCTTCAATCACTAGCAAGATCTCATGACTATAAATACACACACACCAGCAGAACGAATTAGAAAGAGAGCCGAGAATGGGGAGTCCATTAGCAGACGGGTGCGGCGGGTTCCACGAGGACCAGCTGGACGCGATCAGGAGGGAGCTGTTTCAGTCGGCGATGAAGGGGGACTGGCGGCGCGTGATCCACACCTACAGGACGCAGCCGTCGGCGTACGCGGCCCAGATCACGAAGCCGCTCGACACGGCGCTGCACATCGCCGTGTCGGACGGGCAGGAGCGCTACGTGGAGCAGCTGGTGGAGATCATGTACGGGAAGAGCGGCGCCGGCGGCGAGGAGGCGGCGGCAGGGGCGGCACTGAGGGTGAGGAACGACCACGGGAACACCCCGCTCCACATCGCGGCGGCGCTGGGGAACGCCAGGATGTGCGTCAGCATCGCGGGGAGGGACAAGGCGCTGGTCGGGGTGCGGAACGACGAGAGCGAGACGCCGCTGTTCCTGGCCGCGGTCCACGGCATGAAGGAAGCGTTCCTCCGCATGCACCAGATCTGCGGGGCCGAGGATTGTCGGAGGCATTATCGAGGGAAGGACGGCGAGACCATCCTCCACGTCGCCATCGCCGGGGAATACTTCGGTGAGCTGGACAGGCAGCTGAGAACCATTAATGTCTCTGTTTCATTTTGGTTTGTGTTTTAATTAGCTGAAGATATTAAGTAGTGGATGCGAATGCAGAGTTGGCGTATCAGATAATAGTTTTGTACAAGGAACTGGTGAACGCTGTGAACACGCAAGGGAAAACCCCTCTGCACCTGCTGGCCAGCAAACCTGGCGCGTTTAGAAGTGGCAGCCACGTTGGCGGATATCACCAGCTTATTTATTACTGTAAGTTCCCGGCCCTTTCTTGCCTCTTCTTTATTGTCTTGCACAGGTTGGCAAATGGATTGATCCATGGATCGATGGACTGGATCGGTGGATTCATGGATCAAATGAATTAGATCTAATGGATTGGTGGATTCATGAATTGGATCCAATGGATTGATGGATTGGTGGATTATCCATGAATCCAAATGACATTCTCAACCAAGAACCAATATGTAAAATGTGAAAAGTTTAGATACTAAAGTGTCATAATGAAAAATTTTAGGTACCAAAATGTAATTTTCTAATGATATTTTTCGTATAAAAATTAAATATTGGGTACCAAAATGTAAAATATAAAAGTATAGGTACCAAACCGTAATTTATCATTTGGATCCATGAGTCAATCCATGAATCCACCAATCCAATTGGATTTGGATCAAATGGATTGGAGTAGGTGGATATTTTTAATGGATTGGTGGATTGAATTGAGAATTGCCACCTCTAGTCCAGTAGTCCTGCACGAAAAATTCTTACTCCAATCTTAATTGGACACAAAATCTCCAAGCAGTTTTCTATTAGCGAGTTCATCTTTCTTTTTTATATGTTAATGCATGTAGGTACATTTGTGGATTTGCTTCAGCCAGAAATGCCACGCACATATGCCGACCAAGGTGCCGCACCAGCGTCGTCCTACGTCCCTCCTAACTACGAAACCTGTGTTTCCTTCCTCGCATTACCACTTGACATAGGTGGGTAACATACTACCAGCTGTGAAAATTATAAGGTCAAATGACGAATTTATATTTCAAAATATGTGACTACTATTTTGCCTATTTTTAATCTGCATATATGTTAATTGTTTCACCGATGAATTTAATTACAACATGCTTTTGTTTTTTCCCCCCATGTTAGTGAAGAGTCGATTCAAACAGTCAAATGCTCCGTCAGAGGATGCAGAGAACCAGAGAGCTCCATCAAAACAGTCAGGTAAACATTTTATATATACAGAAAATTTTAATAGCCCAGCCTAACGTTTTATACCAATCTTATTACAATTTACAACTCGAAGCCGGGAGTCAACAACTACTTCCTTCCAATTACGACACGTGCTTTGAGTTCGTGAAGCTGGCCTTCAAGTCCCTCTTTGTCATCCTTGGATATGGTGCGTACCGCTCGGCTCCCATCCATTGTCAAGCTTTGCCTTCAAATGTCAATATTATTTATTCTGCACGTACCCATAAACAAGTATTTTGTTTGGTACGTAGGATCGACCGAAATGAGGAAGATACGCGTGAAGAAGGAGAAGCACGTGTGGTCGGTCCAGATAATGAACGAGCTTCTCAAAGATGCGGAGACGTACGTTTATGAGTACAACGGCAGGAGCCCCCACCCCATCGGCACACCTCTCGAGTTCAGCGACCTGCTCACCGCCGCCGACGACCACGACATCATCAACAAGCCCAAACACCTCGACACCATCGGTACGTATCGCACGCACGTGCCATCAAATTTAATTACATATATTTATTCACCATATCATATATTCCTCGACTTACGGTGCATGCATGCAATGCATGTCGGCCGGCCGGGAACACACAGAGACGCCGATGCTAATAGCGGCGAAGAACGGGATCACGGAGATCGTGGAGAAGATTCTGGACCTGTACCCGGTGGCCATAAACGACATGAACGCCGGGAAGAAGAACATCGTGCTGCTGGCGGTGGAGAACAGGCAGTCCCGCGTTTACGAGCGGCTGCTGAAGAGAGGGGTGATCAGAGAGAGCGTTTTCCGCAAGGTGGACAACCGCGGGAACAGCGCGCTGCACCTCGCCGCCGCCCTCGGCCACCACAAGCCCTGGCGGATCCCTGGCGCCGCCCTCCAGATGCAGTGGGAAATCAAGTGGTATGAGGTCAGTCAGTCACCAATGATCATTACTATCTAATTAACTAGCTTTGAGCCGGAAAGTGGCCGGAATCCAAAAAAAATTTATTAGATAATTTGATTTTTCTCCGACTTTAATTTTTGACATGCCTCACAAAATGGAACGGTATTGATAATAGTTTCGCTAGTAGAATAGGAACATGCATGCATGTCCCCTGAGTTATGGATGGTTTGTGATATTAGTGAGTCGTTTATAGTGATACAGAATTGAATGATAACCGTGAATATGTGATTATAACATTTTTATTTTTTTCAATATATATCAAAATGAATATTATTGTGTAATCACATAAAATCTAATTTGTTGTGAAAAAAATATTTAAATTCGGATTTGAATTACGAGTCAATTAAAATAGTAGTGAGGAAAAAAAAGAGAGTATGATAGGTGGCACGTCCAAACTGATTGGCAGGAAAGAAATAATAAAAGAATTTTTTTTTTATTGCAAGTAGTGTTGACGTGGATTCATAAGAATTCAATAAATTTGAAATAATGAAGCATAAAATGAAAAAATGTTTATTATATACTAGCTTTCTTCCCGGCCAGTTGGCCGGGTGAATCTCATAGATTATCAAGTATTTCATAATTATGATTAAACTAATATTTTAAATTTCAAGTTATATATGTTTCTCCAACTCATTTTGAAAGAACAGAACATATTTGTCTCTTAAACAATAGACATTCAATTAAGGATTTTTATCCTTTGATTTAAACAATATGTAGTTTAAACTCATACATTCAAGTTTTAATTGATGAATTTTGAGTAGAGGCTAAGCCTATAATATGCACATGTTTATAAATGCCTCTAAAATTTATCATATTTATCTTTCAATCAATTAATATTAGTGATAGATATATATACTGCTAACTAATTATATAAAGAACAATTGCTTATTTGTATTTCACAATTTCTCTCTCACCTCTAAGAAACTCCCAAAATATTTGATCGGGGAAAAAAAGAAACGGCCAAGTAACCGCAAAATGTATGATGGATGGGAGGGTTTTTAGGTGGCAATTTTAAGAGATAAATTTGAGAAGTAAAAAAAGAACAAAGAGTTGGGCTTTTCTTCCTACAATTAAAGTCCACCAAAAATTGGACCACTAGAGATATTGGCGGCCAGTTATTTCCGTGAGTTTTATGATCAGTTAAGGGGTGCTGATGTGGATGCATAAATGAGCAGAAAATTTGAAATGGAGATGTATTTATTGAGAAACTCTATTATATATTCTTTAGATTTAGATTTAGATTTAGATTATAAATAAATAATAACGATTTTATGTTATTATTTGCATGCACTTAGTTTGTGAAGAACTCGATGCCCTACAACTTCTTCATCCGACACAACAAGGAAGGGAAAACTCCACGGGACATCTTCTCGGAGGAGCACGCCGACCTGGTGAAGAGCGGCGGAGAGTGGCTGATCAGCACGTCGGAGTCCTGCTCGGTGGTGGCCGCGCTCATCGCCACCGTGGCGTTCGCCACGTCGTCCACCGTCCCGGGAGGTGTGGAGCCGGACGGGAAGCCGACGCTGGAAGGGCAGCCGGCGTTCCACATCTTCGCGATCTCGTCGCTGGTGGCGCTCTGCTTCTCGGTCACCTCCCTCGTCATGTTCCTGTCCATCCTGACGTCGCGCTTCCAGGAGAAGGACTTCGGGAGGGACCTGCCCAGAAAGCTGCTCATCGGGCTGTCGTCGCTCTTCGTCTCCATCGCCGCCGTGCTGGTGAGTTTCTGCGCCGGGCATTTCTTCGTGCTCAGGGACGAGCTCAAGTACGCGGCGTATCCGGTGTATGCGCTGACGTGTCTGCCGGTCAGCTTCTTTGCCGTCGCCCAGTTCCCGCTCTATGTTGACTTGGTACGTGCGACGTTCCAGCGGGTCCCGCGCCGGAGCTACATGGTGGTTCCTCCTTAATTATTAGTGATTTAATAATTAATGTTGATTGGCGAGTAGTTTAATTATACGTACCAAGACTTTGTGGCAGGCTTCCTAACATTCTCGTCCATTATTACACATAAATTTTGTCTCATATATTGGCAATCACTTGTATATGAATAATGTGACAACTAGTCTATTGTCAAATTAAATTTCATGTGGAGTGGTTTGGATGAGGGTTTTTAATTTGAGAGATTAGTGAGAGATTTGGCTTCAAAACACTCCTTTACAATCCCAGGAAATGTATACGCAAGATTTGTTTCAATTGACTTGTTTGGAAATTAACGAGAGATTTTAATAGAGTAAGCAGAAATACGGTTTTGCCCCCATGTGTTCCTCAAATGCTTTTTTAACTTTAACAACAACAATATGTTCATGGATGAAGAAACCCATAAATTGTCTTCTTCTTCTTCAACCAACAACGACTTGAATCTTCGTATATAAGTTGGTGATTGATGGTGACGGAGATGAGGAAGTAGATGAAGTGGAGTCGTAGCCTGCGTGGGTGAAATGTAGGCAACAGTAACGACGACCATAACCTAGAAACCGATAGCTAAAACCTTGCCTATCTTCGGAGACCTCGCAAAACTCCGGCACTTGTCTGGGTTTTGTTAGTCTTTTTTAGGGATGCAAACGAGTCGAGTCGAGTTTTTTCTTAGCTTGAGCTCGGCTCCTTAAGAAAATTTTCAGCTCGGCTCAAACTCAAATTTCGATAATCCAGTTTGAACTCGTGCTCAGCTTGAATAAAAACAATCTAGCTCGAGCTCGACTTAGTAGAGCTCGGTAAATGCTTATCAACATAGCATGTCAAGCTGAGTATAAGGTTGGATCAAGATGAGCTCGATTTGAAATTATTTTTGCAACAAAAATATGTGAACATAAGAACTTAAATGATAAAAAGAACACTAGAAACTAAAAATAACAGTTAACGTCCATACACATTCTTATTAACAAGATAATATTCATGTTTAGAAGATCAGTAATTAATCCTTCCACAAGCTCTAAACAAGCTAGCTCGCGAGCTTAGATCAACAAGCCATCGAGTCAAGCTAGCTCACGAGCTTATCAAGCATAGCATGGTCTAGCTCAAGAATTGCTCGTTTACTAATTAACTAGTCGGCTCACGAGTCGGCTTGTTAAATAACGAGCCGAGTGTCGAACGAATGTTTTCTATTCGAACACCGAGTTGCTCACGAGCATCTTGGCTCATTTGCAGTCCTAGTCTTTGACATCGATTCCCAATCAGAACTCAATTGGATCTCCTTTCCTGCATTTGCAACCTTTAGTATTTAGTATAGAAGTATTCACCTAACAAAAATGTATGACAATGGTATGGGTTAATGAATTGTTGTGTTTGTGTAAATTGACTTAGTCTCTTAGCAATTATCATAGGCTGGAAATGACCTTCCTTTCAAGTTTTCATCGATCATAATGTATGAAATTTACCTAAATTAGGCGTCCATATGTTGTGGTCTACACTTTACATATACAAATATACACTATATGAGCAATATTGAGCTTTATATTTTATGAGTCTAAAAGGGATGAACGTTAACTCTTGAGTGGTTATGCAAAGTATTAAGTATGTGTATATAATATATGTTAGATACATGACTATTAATTAATTGGTTAATTTGGTTTGACTGGTTAGGAGTGTTTGAAACCAAACCAAACCACCTAAACCAAACAAGCTAAAAACTTTAACCAAACCAAACCAATTATCCAAATTAACCATACCAAATTATCCAAATAGTATCGGTCAAAACGGTTACCACGGTAACCAAATCGTTTGAACACCCCTATTTAGTAGAAGGGAAAATGGAATACAACCAAAGAAAACCCAGAACCTAGAAACGGGAAGAACCGAGCAAAGTACTGCATCTTCTTCAATTTGAACACCAAAACTATCGCCGTTGACTAGAATCGACACCGCCAACATCGACATTTGCCTCGTATTGTCGACTCCCACAAACAAAGATGAATGGATGTGGTTTGGTCAACGAATCTCCTAAATCTGGCCTTCATCTCCCCTTCTCTTGTTCACGATTTCACAGTTGTCGTTCGTCGATGAATCTCTCCACTGAAGAGTAGTAGCTTCACAAGAATATAGCGGAAGAGAGAAGGTGATTATTCATGGTTGTTAGCAGAAAGCAAGTGAGTTGGGTTCTTGATTCCATTTGAAGAAGGAGAAGCGGAATCAATGACCGCTGAATTTGAAAATCGAGTTTGATGATCATTGGTGGAGGAAGAATGGAGAAGAGTCATTGGTGGAGCAAGAATAAAGAAGGTAAGTTTTGAAAGAATAAAATTAAGAACGAGAGATTTCAAAATAGGTGATGGTCATCAGCTATTTCATAATCACACACATGTGGGTTTTTAAAATCTCTAATGGGAACAGTATTCTCTAATTTGTACAGATCTTTCCAAACGTGTTATTTGATTCAAATTCCACATTGTGTGAGATTGCTTTCAAATCTTGCAACAATCCTCCATCCAAAAGAACCCATGGTGACAAATACATTTGTCAAAATAAACACATATTTTATCATAATAAGATTTTATTGTTGTCACATTATAAATAAGTTTTAGTATATTATTGTGAGATCTACAGGTGATAAACTAGTGGCTTTATATCTTTTGTCATCCCTATATTTTTTATTTTTGTTATATGGTGTCATTATATATTTTGCCACACCTAAATTTTGTATTTTGGTTAAATGTAACAATAATGAGTTCGTCATATGTCAATTTATTATAACGATTTGTGCATGCCCAATCAAACTTAAAAAAAGAGTCATTTATAATTTGAAAAAGAATCATGTTATTTAGTTTATAATTAGTTTATTGACATGTCTTTTGAGGAGGAAAAGAACCTTTTATATTTAATTTGTTTGTATTAGGTGACTTGAAGTGGAATTATCTTTTAGAAGATGTAATTGCAATGTTTATGATATTTTTGTCGTCATAGATATTTTTAGGAATAAGTCATAGATATTTTTAGGGATAACCCAGAGAAGAGCGAGCAATGCCACAACAATGACAACACTCATACAGATTTATACATAGACTAGATAGGTGAAGTTATAAACATCATCAGTAGGACCATGATATCAAAAGACATGTCATGCCATTGAATGGGCATGCTGATTCATTTCTCGAGGTGTGAACACAAAGTGTATTATGGGCAACTCCATGAGTAAAGAGTGAACTTCACACAAAATAGTCCCTCCTCGAGTATTATGAGTAGAACTCGTGTCAACTCGTCCAGTATTGTTTCAGCATCATCAATAAGGTGGATGGGTCGATTGTGTCACTACCACCTCTGAATGAGATATGAAGCTTCATGAAAGGCAGTAGTTCCAATAGAGTAGTGCACACAATAATACTAGTAAAAATGAATGTACATAAATGTCAACACGAAGTCATAATAGGTGACGATACCCTCAACCCAACTAGTAGGAGCCCTCGTAGAACCATTAACAGGAATGTGAAACCCTCAACATACTTAATGGGAATTACGATGATGATAAGGTAGAAGTAAGAGAGGAGGGCATGGCTCAACTTGAGTCGTAGCGATGAAGTGATAACCACGGTGGGTGAGGAATTACGAGGGAGAACAAGTGTGTATTCTGTGTGGGGAGGAAGACGATATTGTTATGACCCTTAGATTCGCCAGCAAAGGAGGACCCAATTGGTGAAAGTATCATAATTCGAGTGGAGGAGCAGATGATGCCAAAGCATAGAAATGTGAAAGTAGGAGGAGGCCCATATGGCAGCTAAAGGTCGAGAAGATGACGAAATGAAACAACAACAAATGAAAAGGTGCTCGAGTGATTCCCCTTCCTTAACACCATAAATTGGAAATGTGTCTTCCACATTGAGCCCATGTATATAGTTGGAGACCTTCACGCACCAGTAGGATCCGTAGCAAGAAACGCCAAAGAAAAACTTCAGATTTGGTGCTAGAGAGAGGACCCATATCTTAGGCCAGAGGGATGGGTCATGTAGGAATGGCAAAAATAATCATACTCGTGCATGCCCATCCAAATTCGACCTATCTGGTCTGGGTACCGAACCCTAACGATTTTTAATATGTATGGTTAAAAGTCGTATCCGAATATTATGGGTAATTGATGGAGTCAGTTTTCTCAGTATTCAGTATGAACCCGCCCGATTGTACACATGGATATGTAATTTATTTAACTATTATCAGTATGTTTCTCAACAAATCAGATGTTTATTATACATAGATTATATTTTCATGAAATTATGTTTTTTTAAACTAATTTTCTTCATTCTAGTAACTTATTGTTATACTTTTTCACTTGTGTAATGTCAATATAATGTAATTATCAACATGTTGGTTGAGGTTATAAACATAAATTATTATTCATGGATAACCGTGGATATCTGGAACCTTATCGGGTATGGGTATGGTTTGTTATTTTACTTGATACTTGTATGGGTATCTGTATGGATAAAACTCAAACTATTATGGGTAGGGTAATGCATATGCATTATCCGCCCCTGATATTATCCATTTCCATCCTTACAATTGAAGGGAGAAGTTGTGGCATGCATAGACCCCTTATTACATGCCAAGGCATGATGGTGGCTAGGATGAGGCAATAAGTGGATTTAACCAAGAAAAGACCCAGATATTTAAAATGGAAGATGTATCGGTCAACACAAGGGGTACGTTGCAAAGCAATTGCTAAAATGGAAGTCACATAGGCATCACGAGGAAGTCGAGGGTGATATAAAATACAAAACAAACTTTAAGGACACTGGAGATGTAGGGAGGTGGTTGGTACGGAAATATGGGAGGGTAGTAATGCATGGATCAATGACAACGTCGATTGTGGTTCTGGAACTAATTTCCCAGGGTAAGCCTTGTTGGAGCATATCTGAAACGTGAAGCAAGGATTGTTAGGCAGATAAGGAGTTGGAGTATATCATCGCTGAATGGAAGAACATATTATGAAAGTAGAAACCCTTGAGAACCCAATCAACTAGAGAGTTTAGCTCCAGAAAGAGATGCCAACACTGCTTGGCCAAAACAGATTGCTAAAAGATCTTAAATCTCAAAAGCCTAGTGTGTCTTCTGTTTTGGGACTACAAAAGTTGCGCCAGGAGACCCAAGGTAAATTATGTTTAGTGCCCTGCTTCCCCCATCAAAGTCGCGCAATCATACGATTGATATTGCGACAAAGTTTCTTCGGTACACAAAAGTAGGACATAGCATACATGTGCATGACATAGATGAGTGATTTAATGAGTGTTTCAAGACTGGCTAAAGACAGAAAAAACCATTTCAACATTTGTAGGTGCTTAGCAACCCTGTCTTCAATATATTAGAAAGTTTCTCACATGGAATGACGAGTTAGAGATAGGGGACCTAAGTACTTGTCTTATGCTCCATTGGTTTCGATTGCAATAAGGCCTAGAAAGATGCTGGTTTTGATGGTAGTGAGTTCTTAGAGAGAACTTTTTCAATTTATTTAAGTTAACGCGCTAACTATTCATACATTCATAATATGATGTAGGTGTATTAGTGTCTGACAGTCTAAATGAGTGTCCTAGAGAAAAAAAGGAATGCATCATCAGTGACGACTATGTGAGAAATAATGAGGTAATGATCATTGAACCAAATGTTCTTAAGTTCTATCATAGTTATCTGTTGAGATAATAATGCATAGAATCATTTCATGCATATGGAAAATAGTAGTAGAGAGAGCGTGGCAATGTTGAAGATCAATCCACCGAGCATCGAAACAAAACTTGGTGAGGACCTAAAATAGGTAAGGCAATTCAATCTGATTATATGCATTTTTCAAATCCAACATGAGCCCCATAAAATTTATCGGCCACAATGCTTATTTCGAAGATATTTCATAAATTCTTTGTTGAAGAAAACAGTATCCACAATGGAGAAGTTATTCATAAACCCATTATGGTATGTGGAGATGAATTTACTATTTAGGCAAGACCTCGCTAAGAAATTTATCCATTAATTTGGAAATAATTTTGTAGTAAACCTTCTAAAGGCCAATAGGGTGAAGTTGATTGATACGCCATAGAACTGACAAAAATTTACTTTGTTGGTAGCCAAGCTTATTCTCTCAAGGCCTCTCACAATTACTTGCTCAGATCATAAGGAACTTGTTCTTTTGAGCTTTAAAACGAACGTGGGGTTGACGTGCCTCCGGGGGTTGAGGTTCCCCTTTGTTTTAAAAAAATGATAACAAATTAGTCAAATTCGCGATTCTACGTAGAAGCGTTTTGGTGACCTAGAACTGTTAAAGAAGAGGCTTTTAAGCTTTAAAGTGTAAATTTTGACTACATTTGTATGTGAAAAGCACGATATGTCGTAGAGTTAAAACATATATAAGCAATATATATCGAAATCAAATTTTAAAATTTCAGTATGTAAAAAAAATAGAACTAAATAGAAAAATAATAGTTGATGATTCTTTTGGTTCACACAATTCAGTTCTTTTTGGATATTCCTTTGTAATTCTTCGAGTTTTTTAGGTTTACCCTCTATTAATAATTTTGGAGAAGCATTTTGGTGACTTATAAGTGTAAAAATGTAAGCTTTTAAGTTTTAAAGCAAGATTTTGACTGCATTGAAAACAAAAACAAAAAATTAAAACCTAAGCCACTGTGGACAAGAAGAATATAAGGGAAAGACATTGCATAGGCAAGCTCGCCCTGGCCATGTATGTGTTGTTTGATCTTTGCAAGATTAACTCCTTCCTTGTGTAATGTTGTATACCAAATATAGTGGGCTACAAAGACCCTAAGATTCCTCCCTTGAGGTATCACGCAATTCAATCGATTGATGATCGATTATGAAGGACGACCTTGTCCAGTCACATCAAACACAAAGTCAGATTTCACAGTCTACATCATATGAGATCATAGTTTCGCCAACACAAAATTGCATTGAAAATAAATCAAACAAAAAAAAGTGATTGAAATACTCGTATATACCAAGAAGCAATAGTTACAAAGTCTAAAGAACCTCTAGATTTTGCAAATCTACAAAACCAACGAACTAGTCGCTCCGGGAAATAGAACTATGGGAGAATATCAGTTAAAGACAAGACTCCCAATGGCTTGAAAATTGGTAGGCTAGAAGGAAAATTGGCGCATACTGCGTCAATTGTGTCGCTGATATGCCATTGGGTTTTTGTTGATTTATGGGTTTGGTGATTTTCTTCGTTGACAGAGTAACCCCTTTAAACTTAGATTTTCTTCGTCGACAGAATAACTGGGAAGAACAAGCAACATATGAAACAAATCATACCAACATCAATTAAACTATCGATTAACACACCATGGCACAAGTAGGGGCCTATACTCTTCAATACATGAATACAAAAACAAACATCACACTATGTAACGATATGTCTTCCCAAAAATGCATCTCCAATGCATCCATGAATTCATAAGAGAAAGTATCTAGCATTCATTCATAAGGCATATGCCATCAATGACATGCTCTAATTATATAGGCAAGGTAAGGATAATAGCATATTCCAAACACATACAAAGGGAAGAACTAGAGCCCGAATTTCGAGGTCTGAGCAACAAAATGGTGGCCAGGCCGCCGATTTTGCCACCATTTTGGATGGGTGGGGTGGTATTGTTATAGGTCGTAGACTGTTGTTTCTAATGTATACCATGCATAATCACATCTTTAAAGCAGAATAAATTGAATAAAGTTGGGCAAGGCAAATACCTAAGAAACGAAGAAGTTGTGAATGAATGACAAACCTTGTTCCTTTTCGGAGAGATCGATGATCTAAACAATAAAACACATCACTTACTAATGTACCAACAAAATTTATTCCTTAGGAGCCAAATCTCGAAAAGTACACCTGAAAAAAACACAAATCCGGGATATCTCCCGACTTTTTTTTGCTTTAACGTCTTAAAGTTAGATGATGGCATGGGTGTCCTCCCATGGAGTCCCCCTTATTTTATTCCCTTGAGATAGGAATGACCATTGGTGTTTTAGTCATACGACCAATGTTGCTCTGCTAGCCATTCCCCTCCACAATTTTCTGGTGGAGGTGGTTCAAGAAAATTCTCTCATTCTGTCATAAGATTCATTGGGAAGCTCATAAACGGGTTCATGTAAACTACACGTCATCTCTTCAAACTCTCTCTTACTTCCAGGAAACGACGAGTTCCATAGAGGTGAATTCCAACTTGCTTTATATGTTGATTGAACGAGTTGTGTTGACGTCGTCCTAATAGTTTGGCATAGAAGTTTCTGAATATTCACAATAGGATCCCACCACGGGGGACCCAAATGATTGCGGGACATCCCTTTCTTTAGTATATGTTTTAGTTATGTTAATGATGCACTATACATTATTGATTCTTATTGTGATCCTTCGTGCATGAATATCGACTAATGGACCGAATGTGGCTAAGAAAGGCTTCTAAAATAGGATAGAGTAGTATTTATCTTTATCCTGGTCGATTACTACGAAGTTGAGAAGGAAGACAAAAGACCCTATATCGACTTTGATATTCTTGACCACATGTTTAGGACATAATCGTGTTTTCCGTTAGCTTTAGCTCTATGGTCGCCTCCTCTAAACTTGTGATCCCAAGTATTTTGTAAACATAATCACGTCTATGAGAGCATCCGTTTCATGAAGACCATTGAGGAGGCATGAAATTGTGAAGTGTCATGGATCGGGCATCTTCTGTAGTATTATTAGCTGCATATGAGGAAGTAAGTCATCTATTATAATCTTCTTAGAGGATTCTTCCTCTTAACTAAAAAGATTTTGCATTTAGTGTACTGGATTAGGCATCCCATCAATGACTTTAAGAATGGTTACAAGTTACAACCGCTTCTCTTCTTCCTATAACCTCTAAGAACTTGTTCATGACTATTGGAACTTGAGTTTTCTTGAGAGGGTAGAAAATGGTGCCCTGGTTGTCAATGTCTTGCGAAATTTGGTTGCTGAAGCGACCAATTTTTTTTTATGAGGGACAATGGTCCTCGTCGTGCTTCGTGATGGTGTTAATTTCCTCCCATCGTGATGAAATTTTTTTCTTGTCTTGAGGGTCTAGAGAAGTCGTACCTTTATATAGATAGAATTCATTTACCTTATGGGGTAAGGAATTCTTTTCCACGTTGCTTTTTAGTAGAAAATGATAATTCCTTGTAGGTATGGAGGGACAAGGCTTTTGTTCGTGGTTAGGAGGTGTTTGATATTCCGTATACGAGTGAACTTGGTATCGCCTCTCCTGCAATTTTTAAAATTTAGATGCCCTGAAGCGAAAATGGGCCCTTTGTCGGCTAAATTGGACACCAATTTTGGTCTTATACCAGAGATGGATTCTGCTTCCTTTGGACTTCCCTCTATATGACTTGAGCTCCAAAATAGAATTTGGAAGCTTTTAGCTGATGTAGAGAGAACGTTTAGAATCGAAGAGGCTTGTCTCTTTTTCCCCCTTCTTAGAGTTCATACGGCTAATTTTGCATGGGCAGTTCATAGGATTTTAGAATCAGTATTTTGTTGAGTTATGGAATCTATTGGTCCTAAAATTGACGCTTCTGGCACAATTTTTTGCCCAAAATTGGCCACTAAGCCGTCTGTTTATGCCCAAGGGGATTTTTCTAATATAGCTCCCTAGACTGTAACCCCTGCCCCTTTTGGAACAAAAACATCAAAGAATATGATTCTGGTCGAGCTATAGTGAGAATCCGCTACCAATCAGGTTGGTTTTCTCTAAGAGCTTTGATCTCTTCTGTAGGATTATTCTCTGTATTGCTCGAGAGAGAACCTTGAGTTCTTGGCGCACTTGCTAGTTCCGTGACAGAAGCTATTTGGTGCTAAAAAAAATCTTTGCTCTAGTCTCCTGACCTCGAATGTGTGCTCTTAACTCATTGCCAATCATTCATGCAAATTGGTCATGAGAGCTTGAATTTTGGCCCTTGTATGTAGGTTGCATATCACATCTAAGCAGTGCTGAATTCGATTTCTAAGCTCAATTTAGAATGGATGAACCTTTACCCTCTCCATTTTCTTTCCCCTCCTAAAGAAAAATAGTGTAAACTCATTCACGGGTCGTGGTCGGCGATTCCTTTAAAAGAAAATAGAGATTTGCACTTTTTGTTAAACAACCGAAAACATAGGTACCAAAACTGTCATTTAAACTCGGTAAGAATCTACGTTACAGTTGATGTTGCGGCTAAATTTTGTGGCGTTGTGCCGAAATAATTTTAGACGGTGACGGATGAAAATGGCGAAAAGCAAACGGAAAGTGGGGTAACGCATTTAAGTAATTACGTGTCACTCCGGGGTTGCAGCAGATTGCAGTCCCACGCGCCAGCACAGTTCCACCTGCCGCTTGCCGTTGATTTGAGCCGACTCAACGACTGGTGGCCAGACCAATCAACGATCCAGATTCACCAGTCGCCCGTCTCTCATCCAAAAGGCTCAGAAATTGAGACTCCGCGTCACACTGGATCCCTCCCACGCCCGCTCTTTGTCTTTTTCTTTACGGCGTCCAAGCCTCCCCCTCTGCTGCTTTACTTTCTTCTCTCCCTTCTCAACTCCTTTCCCATGGTCACAGTCCCCTCAAAAGCAAGCCACTACTGACCAAACTAGCCCCCGCCGGAATCTCACTGCAACGCGTCATGCAGTCTGCCGCCGATGAGACGGCAGCTCGATCACCGCTTGAGAAGCCGCTCCACCAGCTCACGGAAGATGACATTTCTCAGCTCACTCGTGAGGATTGCCGCAGATTCCTCAAAGAGAAAGGCACTGTTCTCTCTCTCTCTCTCTCTCTCCCTCTCAATTCACTCTACACCTTCATTTTCTGGAACTGATTCTTCTGATTGTGGTTAGTGACGATTGGTGACTGTTACCTTTTTACAGGGATGAGAAGGCCGTCGTGGAACAAATCGCAGGCAATCCAGCAAGTGATCTCACTCAAAACCCTACTCGAACCTCCGCCGGAGTCCGACGACGGCCAGCCTCCCCGGAGGCGCTACATTCCCCGTCCGGATAACACCCATCGTGTGCGTTTCTCTACCCTTGCTTCAAACCAGTGGCTACCTCCCCTTTCTCGCCAATAATGATGAGTACTTTGCTCATATTTTTTAATCTTTGCCTTTTCCCCTTAGTTTTTTTTTATTTGATTAAGTTAAATAATTCCAAGGTTGGGCACGGTTGCAACAGTTTTTTTAATTGTTGGGTGGTCTTCATCACTGTAGGCCCTTGCAAATCCCTCTGTTTCTGCGAAAGTAACCTCCGCCGATTCTCCGATCTCTGTCCCGGCCGAAGAATCTGCTCCATACCGCCGGCAAGATCCGCCTTTGAATGATTTCCCGGCCAACAATCCTCTTCCTCCTCCATCTGCTCCTGCCGTCCGTCACGCCACCGCAGACAACGACTCCGTGTCTCCCAGGTTGTCACTTGATGCAAAATGTTACCTGTACAAAATATGCTAAATTTTGACTGTGTATGTTCACATTGTGGAGTTGTGTTAAACTTCCTTGCGAAAAATAGTTGCTGATAACTTAGTACGGAGATTCAAATTTTGGCCCTGTGCCCTAATACTAGAAATCTATGATTATGAATATGATTTCCCGTCTTGGGGGGTTTGATTTTCAAGCTGAAGTTTACACACTGAATAGAGTATCTCGACATTTCAGAAGTACAGGTGCAGCTGCTACTGAGCAAGCCAGGCAGATGACGATATTTTACTGTGGGAAGGTAAACGTCTATGATGACATGCCAAGAGATAAGGTAATAGATAAGGTCCTTTCATGCAGCCCATACTCTGAAAAGCGAGTGTCATTGCAAAATTATAATTTCGGTATGGTAACCGTTTCGACCGGAAGACGTTGCAGGCTCGAGTTATCCTGCAGCTCGCTGCCAGTCCACTCCCTTTGACTCAGGATAGTTCATCTGACGGCAGTCAACCAGTATGGCCATTTATGGTCCAATCAGAAACTCACGTTCCTAAAGCAGCTCAATTTTCATCGGCATTGGCCTTCCCTTCCGTGCAAACTGGTAGTGCTTCCAATAAGAAACCACATTAGATCCATTTAGTCATAACTATTTTCTTATGCCTTGGTGAACTGATTTCCATTTCTTGGTTGCCCAATGTAAACATTAAGGCTAAAACATTCTACAACTGAAATATTCATGTTAGATATGCATATGGTTTTGTGGAGGAATATTTTTGTAGAGGATAAATGCAGTGTTAGTGTAAGCCTTGCTTGAAAGCTTCAAACTGTCCAGGGATCCTGTTTGATATTCGTTACTGCGGGGAACATTTTTACTTTATGTTTTTACTGATTTTGTTTTTGGTCAACACAGCGAAACTGGCAGAAAACTGTCAGCTGCAGAGAGGCAATTACCAGTTAACTCCTGAAGTCAACCAAGGTATATGGCTCTGGTGGAGAGCTCTGTTTCTTTTTGGTCCCTAAAGGTGTATCCTTGCATTTGAATAACATATCTCTGTACCATGAAAATTTCCCTGTGCTTTTGTATTTCTTTGGCCTGTAAGTTGTTACCTGAGATGATTGATGGCATCTAAATGTTCTTACCTAGGATTATACTAGCTGTTCACTGCATTGAATGAAAGAAAGAGAAGTTGGAATCAGTTGTGTCTTGTGTGTTTATTTTCCTTGTTCCTTGTGTCTCCTTTTCTCCCTCTCTCTTCAGCCGATAAACTCTTGTCCACTTGTCAGGCGTACATTGTTCCTTGTACAACATCTATTTTCAGTGTTTCTGCGTATGGCATCTGACTATATACCTATGTTCTTTTATGGGGCTTTTATGCAATCTTCGTAAGCGCCTTGGGCCAGTTTGATGTGATGAGCTGCTATAAAACATAGGGATGACACTCGATTATTGAGTGTCTCGGGGGAGTCTGATTGTTGTTTGATGTCGCTAATAACTTACCTGAATTCTGGATTTCCTCTCATTTTGTTTTGCTTCTGCTGGAAAATCCTTGTAGAAGGCCCTGGGAGTAGGAAAGCATCGGTGCAGAGGTACCTGGAGAAGCGGAAAGACAGGTAGCTCAAAATTGCTAATGTTCTGTTTCTGTTGTTCAACCAAAAATAAAAACTGCAAGGAACTAGATTTCTGCTTTTAGTGTCTCCTGTCGCTCACACACCTGTTAGGTGGTGAAGGTTCAAGCACAAGAGAAAAGTGGGAATGTCTTGTCCTGGGTCTGCTAATGTAGACATCTACTACTCAAACAATCGGATGGGCGATCTAGTCTCAAATGAATGCTGGAGCACAAGTGATCCTTGCTCCTCTCCTCAATCAATGCGGTGCATCTCAGCTGAGAACCCAGAAAAGCACTCCAATCTTGCTGCTGATCTTGGTACTAAAGGTGTGTCTAAATTATCCTAGTGAGCTTCTTGGATGTGTTCGTTTTGACTTCTGCTTAAACCTGACGTTTTCTTTAGTTGGAGTAGTGATTAAGAAGTGTTTGATAAGGACTAGAAACTGTTGGATTGAAGGAATGTTGAGATACTTTTTCTCGTATCAATTGATCATGAGAT
This sequence comes from Linum tenue, assembly GCA_946122785.1. Lineage (NCBI taxonomy): Eukaryota > Viridiplantae > Streptophyta > Magnoliopsida > Malpighiales > Linaceae > Linum > Linum tenue. The sequence continues at coordinate 49,144,399 of CAMGYJ010000007.1, read as the reverse complement.
GGTCGATAGTTTATGGAATGGGAGTGTTTGTTTGGGCTTTTATTGCGTCACTTAAAAGAAAACATCTAAAAAAACGGCCTTCATGTTCCCAGTTTGGAATACTTGACAATGGATATTCATTGATGGAAAACTTGTTGCCGTAGCCCCTATTCCTTTTCAAGAATTCCATTAGCACCAGGATAAGTGGTTCTCCTCCCAACCAATTATATTATATGTGAGCTTAGAGTCGCATTGTTGTGCGTTGAGTTCGGTAGTCGAGTTTTAAGAATTGGATTGATGGTTGCTGTCATTTTGATATGCTTCTCTTTGCAGATGTGCAAGAATGTTAGCTGCTGGGAGGATAAAGCGATCTTGTCAGCGAGTTAAATCTTCAGACCATATCAACATATCATAACTTGGTGCAGTGGCGCTGAATAAAAACCAGTAGTGGTCCAGGAAGGCATCGGGCTGTTTGTTCCTTCCGTACAGGTAGGAGTTCTCGTCGTGATTGTAGAGGAATCAATATTGCGGCTATCAGAGACTGAGAATGTAAGAGCAGAGTCTATGTACAACTCAAGGTTGAGTCAAAAGTTGTTTGAAATAGTTAACTTCCTAGTTCAAATCTCAATCCTACATATCTCTTGATGACACAATTTAAATGAGATGGATCGTGTGATGATACTTGGCTTGTTTTAACTACAACTTCACATTCGTCTTGCAAAGTATAAACAATGATAGAGTGTATCATAGTGTAAACAAGTAATAAAATTATCGAATCACGATCTCGAGATGTACCTTATTTTGACTTAGATATAGTTATCTAGTCAGACAAGAGTAGTCATTAAGAAAATAATATAGCTAAACTAACCTAACCCAATCCTAGTTAATTACAAGTTTGGAGCTCACTAAGACATGAATCCCTCTTATTCCTTCTTTTGGGCGATTGCGATTTTGATTACTTCTCTGGATTCATTAACTCTATACCTCTACCGTGGAGAATACTATTGAACCAGTGTTGTCAAAATTGGACTGGCTATGATCCGAATTAGCGAAAGGTTTAAAGTTTATCGAATAACCGGTTTTAAAACCGGTGGCACAAAGTTTTCGAATAAAGTAATTACTACTTTACCCATCTGCGTATTCAATAGAAAAGATTAGGTTTAATTAAAAGAGGAAGGGAAAAGAAAAGAAAAAAAAAGCATTCTAGTTAAAGGAGAAAGGGAAAATAAAACTGTTGGGTCTAGTATTAACCCGCCTAATACGGGCCCAAGCCCACCACAAAGCGTCTCACCTTGGGCCCAAGCCCATTCTAGGGTCCAGTACACCGGGGGGGCGTCCATCACCGGGAGGCGTCCAGCCTACCCGGGAGCGTCCACCACCGGGAGGCGTCCATTCACCGGAAGGCGTCCATCGACGGAAGGCGTCCACCGGGAGGCGTCCATTCACCGGAAGGCGTCCATCGACGGAAGGCGTCCACCGGGAGGCGTCCATTCACCGGAAGGCGTCCACCACCGGGAGGCGTCCATCGACGGAAGGCGTCCACCACCGGGAGGCGACCAATGGATGCCTCCGGCTCCTATATAAGGAGGCCAGACCCTCCAAGCAAGGGGACTTCTTCTCTCCCTTCCCTCACTTTACCACTTATGGTTCTCTCTCTAAACCCTATCTCTCTCTACATTTCTCTCTACACTCTATCATATATCCTATTCTAACTTGGGCGTCGGAGTGTAGATCACGGGGGCCGCCCCCGACCCTCCACAGGTTTCTTCCACTCCCGAGGAGATCAGACGAGGGAGTCCGGATCAAGGTTCCACACAAAACCCCCGGTACTAATCCGGGTCAAACATTTTGGCGCCCACCGTGGGGCCTGATTTGGTACTCTTCTCGTTTGGTATCTGAAGGAGGAGAGGAAATCGATTCTTTCTCCACTAATTACCACCGACGGCTCCGACCGCAAAATCCCATCAGAGGATTGAGAGAAATCAGCTCTTCCGCGATCACCTCTCATCTTCAACAGCGCAGCCGCCGCCATCTCCCGCAACCATCAAAGAAAGATCCAAAGATCCAAAAAAGCAGATCTGGAACTGTCTCAAGTTCAAAAGAGCCATACAAAGCCGATTCTTTCTCCACCAATACCTGCATCACTTCTTACCGCCGATCTGCAACAGAAGGAAAAAAGAGAGAGTCCACACGTTTGGATCTGGGCTGAAAAGAACAAAGGAAAAACAAGATTCCGACCACCGTCGATTATCGACTTTGGAGCTCCGATGAAAAAGAAGAAACCCGGCAGCAGTCAACATCACCATCTCCTGTCAAAAGATTTAAAAAAAAAAAAAAGAGAAAAAACTGTCCGCTACAGTAAAAAGCTGCACAAAATAGGACAGCTCTCTTACCCAAAAGTCAGTGATATCTGACTTTTCTCTCTCCGTCAGTGTCAGAGGAGCAGACCTCCAATGCGTCCAGCCAGTAGGCCCGCTTCTGACCACCTCCAATTAGCCCGCCACATCATCCGGGCCGCATCCATTGTCGATCCACGTCTCGTGGAGATTGGGCGGCCTTCATTTCGTCAAACGGGGGCAACCTCGCCAGGCCCGTTCCGCATCCATGGAGATCCAGCAGCGGCCTTTAATTAAAAAAGTCTCCATGGGGTTTCGAACGCGCAACCTAACTACAACAAGTAAGGAGCGTCTGCCAGTTAACTAAGTGGATTTTTGCAGATTCAACTTGCAACGCTCAATATTTGATTGACTTCCGCATCAACGTGGACTCGCCACCGCCACCACCATTACTCTTCGCCTCCAATATACAAGACCGCCTCCGACGGCCCAAGAGCACCCAGCCCGCCACCAAAGCCCAATAGTCCGAAACACGCGGCCCGTAATGCGGTCACTCCTACAACAAAGGAGAGAATCCAAGACGCAACCCACTCTCGAAATACATCACACCTCCATGTACTCAAGCACGCTTTCAAGTTTCAAGTCCACAACACGGGCCGCCTCCAAATTGATGTTCAGCCCACCTCCATTGGGCCCGCCAACCGTGCAAACGCATAGCTAACGCTGGGTCCGCGTCCCTCTACTCGAAATCGATTCACCAAGGCCCGCCTTTCCACTCCAGCCGTGCATCAGGGCCGCTCCCGTCCAGCTGGTCCGCTTCGCATGTGAGCCCCGTCAGAATTGACCCGTAGCCCATTTAAGCCCGCATTCGACACATGACTCCCACTCAGGGCCCGCAAGAGGAACACCTGCGAAGCCCATCACGACTAGACGCATCTTCTTATAAAAAAAGAAATGCCTCCACCAGTCTTCGAACACAGGACTTGCATGTCAAGTGTTTAAGCACTTACCACTGCACTACAAGACCGCCTTGAGAATCAAACGCGACTTCTATTACTTGGACCTCTTCCCCGCTGTCTTCTACAACTTATTCCCGAGTTAAGTTCTCCCTTTCAAGATATATCTTATACCATATTCTGTGAAGATGCTTATTACAAATCGTGCTAGAAAAAATATATCTCATATGCCAAGCCATGAAGAGAATCATTTCACTATACTATGACATATTTCACGCATGCTATGCTTATGTTTGTGCTCTAAAAATATGGGGCACTAGTCACTCACATCTTTCGCAGATATAAAACCGCATCCCGCTTCTTGAGCAATGCTTCCGCTCTTCGTAGAAGCCCGAAACCGCCTCCCAGTAGGCGCGCCATCGGTATAGCTAACACGATCCCGCCTCCCAGCAGGTGTGGCATCTTCAAAAGACAAACGTCGCCTTGAGTTAAAACTCTCAAGTCGTGGGGGCCGCCCTCCCTAGTACATAGCTAACGCCTAATATTCAGCCAACAACTCACGCTTAACATGCACACAAGCTCATGCCCATCTCGCGGTCTAACAGCTTAACGCATACAGCTCACAGTTACGGCCTACATATTAGCACGCTCCGCAATGGGCTAGTGGGGAAATCTCAAACGACTTGAGAGCTCTAACTCAAGACATCGGATACTAAACAAAGAAGCAAAGATGATGGCCGCACAAGGGGGCAAACCGCATCGTTCGGACTAGCGAGGGTCCAATCCACTCGGGGGCGTCCATCACCGGGAGGCATCCTGTCACCCGGGGGCGTCCACCACTGGGAGGCGTCTCGTCCATCACTAGGGGCATCCATCACCGAGCAATGGTCGCACAAGGGGCAAAACCGCATCGTGCGGACTCACAAGTAAGGCAAGTTAATACACCTTAACGCATTATTTTACTCCTTCCATTCTTACAGAATACAAGAAGCAAAGGGGCAAATGTTGGGTCTAGTATTAACCCGCCTAATACGGGCCCAAGCCCACCACAAAGCGTCTCACCTTGGGCCCAAGCCCATTCTAGGGTCCAGTACACCGGGGGGGCGTCCATCACCGGGAGGCGTCCAGCCTACCCGGGAGCGTCCACCACCGGGAGGCGTCCATTCACCGGAAGGCGTCCATCGACGGAAGGCGTCCACCGGGAGGCGTCCATTCACCGGGAGGCGTCCATCGACGGAAGGCGTCCACCACCGGGAGGCGACCAATGGATGCCTCCGGCTCCTATATAAGGAGGCCAGACCCTCCAAGCAAGGGGACTTCTTCTCTCCCTTCCCTCACTTTACCACTTATGGTTCTCTCTCTAAACCCTATCTCTCTCTACATTTCTCTCTACACTCTATCATATATCCTATTCTAACTTGGGCGTCGGAGTGTAGATCACGGGGGCCGCCCCCGACCCTCCACAGGTTTCTTCCACTCCCGAGGAGATCAGACGAGGGAGTCCGGATCAAGGTTCCACACAAAACCCCCGGTACTAATCCGGGTCAAACAAAAACAAAAAAAGAGCATTCCTGAAGCTCTCAGCTACCGAGTATGAGCAATCCGAGTTACTTGTTTTTCCTCTGAGTTGTTCCACGAGTTACTCTAATATTGACGATGATCATTAGATGACCAGCAAGCATTCTCACTTGAGATTCACACTAGTGATACCCTCTCGGACAGTGGCTTCTCTCGTCAGCTCTAGGGATTGCCATCTCCATCTTGTACCCGCTCCTTGCTGCTGTTCCCGTGAAGCACAGAGTAGAAATGCAAGTACAGATGACGAAAAAGATCTGCATATCCGCCTTCCAAAATAATTCTCTTGTGGCCGATCTGGCTAGTTTCAAACTTTTTCACGACCATCTGCTTTCAGTTCTGCCGACCGCACTTTGCTCGTCGTTGGATCTGATCTCGCCCTTCTAATCCAGATCCAGGCGGCAGAACTCACCGGGGTCTTGATCAGAAGCTTCATCCACGCCGCCAACAACCCCTTCATCTGCTCCCTCAAAAGCAAGAAGTTCCTGGCCGCCGCCGAGCAAAGAGTGGAAACGTCCACCACTCCACCGTTATCCCAAAACCGCCGGCACGGGTTTGGCGGTTCTGGCGAGTAACCGGATGAACCGGTCAATATCCGGACGGGTATCTTTCTCTCCATTTTTGTGAAATCAGAATCGGCTGACATTTCGAATCCAGTTGACCGCGGTCGGACCGGAAGATCCGACCCAATTTTGATAACAGTGGGTTGAACCCCCTCTATTCAAGTGCATCTAACCCAGGTCAATTGCGGTACTCGGAGAGGTGTACCGAACAACTGGGAAGGCAATTGATGTGCTAACCACTAATTCCCACGATTGGGCAAACCCAACATGTTATCCAAGATGACACTATTGACCCTATCACCCTCATTTATCGATGAATTGGTAGTGCTCAATTCAACCTAGAGGGATATTCTCTCTCCTAGGTTAAAACCCCCTCAAAGTGAGAGACAAAATCAAGATCCATCAATTACATGATTAGTACTCCGTTCAATAGATAATAGAGAATCACAATCATAGGGTTGTCACGAGCATCAACATCCAATTCATAGTCTAGAACTAGGGTCATCAACCTAAGTGAAGAGGGCTAGTTCATAGAGGAGAGATTACAATACAAAACTCGAAATCTTCAATATCCATCTTATAGGCTTGATTTCCTTGCCCCAATCTCAATCCAAGCCTCCATTTCAGCCCCTAAATCACTCTAGATCACTTTCTCCTTAGAAACACATCTTTGCTGTTTTGGGTCGAAACACTCAGAGTAAAACCAAGCTCTTCTCTCTCTCTCTCTCCCTGCAGCTGGCTATTTACATGCCTCGAATGCACATTTCACGGTCAGAGATCACGACCGTGACATCAACATCTAGGCCATGATCTCGGTTGAAAGTGCTGTGTTTCGAACTAAAGTTCACATTCTCCTTGAAATGATCGCGGCTTGAGACCGTGATCTTGCCACTGCCCGCGAGCTTGGAGAATGCCTCTATAACCTTGCGGAATTCACGGCACGCGTCAGTGATCTTCATCTCTAGCCCGTGATCTTTGCCTCTTCTTCACTCTTTGGTTCATTTTGATCTTCTAAATGTCTCGAAACTTGCCTCGACCTTCCCACACCCACTAGGTCCTGAAATGAGACGAAATAAGCACAACCTATCGTAAAATATGTTGAGGAACGATAATAAGCAAGTCAACCAATCAAGATATGAATAGGTAAAACATGTATAAATACACATGAATCAAACTCCCCACACTTGATCGTTTGTTTATCCCTAAGCAATCCTAACTCACGCAAGTGCAACAAATGCAAGAAACTCAGAATGATATGCACTATAGTTTGTTGGTAGCATGTAAAATACAATTGGAGACGAGAGAACGTTACTTCCATCTGTTCGTGAAACACACTCTCGGATGGGGACCTTGCCGACCAAGGAGGTGTAAAAAGTTTACGAATGCAACGGGGGACTCTCAAGAAAACATGAAAAGCAAAGGACTTCATGGTGGTGCTCCTACTTTCTTTTTCAAAAGAGGACTTAAATTTTTGAGTCTCAACTTAAACTTTGCCGTACATGGCACCACACTCTGTGATTTTTCAAATTAAGGCATCTCTTTCTTGAGCGAAGAGAGCAGAAGTACATTGCCTTCTCTATCAAAGTTTCATGTGGGGAACATGATAGTTGATTCATTGACACAAACACCATTTTGCAGCCTGCACTCCTCGTTTCAACGACAGTCAAGTTGCCACACATGTGGGCACAAACGAGAGCCGGAGGTCTCAATGACTTGCTTTAAGGCAAACTTTATCCTTATCATACAAGTCCTTGAGGAGGAGAGGTGTTTAGGGGATGCAAAGTAGTAAATGATGGCCTGGACGGTAGAATGCTATCTTATAGAAGTAAACGTTATCAACACATCCAAGAGGAGATAGAAGTAAAGCTACACGTGATAAAAAAATCCTCGTAGCGCCACACTACTCCCTATAATACACACCATCGTAACATCAAACTCTTCAAAGCATAATGAGTAGGAACATGCTATTGGACAATGTGTTGGAACCCTATTTTTTTAAAAAAAATTTGGGCCTATAATCTAGGTTCCGAACACTCTTAATATATGCCACATAGTCAATTCATTCACCCACATGTGCTTGGAGCCCTCAATTTTTTTATATTTGGGCATCAATTAAGGCTCCAATGCATTTATAGAATAGGCCAAACACTAATTCACACCACTCATTCACTCGCACACCTATCATGCAATACCCTCACACTTAAGCACAACATTTTCCTCAATGGAGGAAAGATAAGGAGGGTAGAACGGAGTTACCAAAATAGGTGTGAATAATGGTGGAGGGACTAGGAGGATGGGTGAGATCCGTAGAAGCGAGCCAACATCCAAAACACCACAAGCTCCAAAAGTTCGAATTATTGACTTGAAAACCAAAGGAAAGAGAAAGAAAGTGCAAACCGTAGTGGTTGGGTTGCCTCCCAACAAGTGATTCTTTAACGTCGTGAGCCGCACAGTGACTCCTAAGTCTCGGTCCACCCCAAAACCTCCTTGAAGTTGAGATTCTTGTTGGTATGGTGTTGTCTCAAGTCACGAGTATGTGGTGTAGCAAGTGATGGTAATTGCTCATGAACATGGTCAGAATTAAGACTTCACCCACGAGACCTCTTCTTCTTTTCTTCTTTACTCTTCTTCTTGTACCATACCATGTAGAACATCATGGATTGATAACCATAAAGTCCACCAAGTGGGATCGATGATGCTTTGGCCTTGTCGAGAAGCGCATCAAGGTCGGGTATAAAGTTTTGGTAGCACGTGTAACCTGTCGAAGATTCATCCACCACGACCTCGTCCCCTTATTGGACACCATTTGCATCTTCAACCTCCCTTCCTTCTCCCAAATTTTTTTTTGCTGTTGGAAACAAACAATATCTTCTTATTCTTCAATGCTCACTTTATTCTACCGAACCCCTTCTCTCAGCTTCCCATCCTTCTCTTCAAGTACAAATTGGAGGGCAAGATGTCATGCAAGGTCATTGAAAGGGTTATCTTGATCCTCCACCCTCGTGACTTGGTATTAAAAGTTATAATTGGGATGGGAAGGTTGTAAAAGTCGTCAATGAGACACTCTTGGTCATCCTCACCGTGGGAGCTCTCCGGGGTGAGTTCCTCTTGCTCCACGTGGTTTTCATTGATCGGTTCTTCAACTTCCTCTTCTCCTTCAAATGGCAAGAGGCTAAGCATGCAAAAAGTTGAACAACCTTCTCTTGTAGTGTCAAATCGGGAGGAGTGAGGGGTTGGAAATCTGTGTTGGAGCATTTTCTTTCAAAGTTCTTCATGGAAGCTCCAATGACTTGCTTGCCATGTAGTTTTCCATAGTTAGGTCCAACTTGGCCTTCTCTTCGGGTAGTGAGAGATCCAAATTCGAGCTTCCTTCTTCGGTGCCTTGGGAAAACCGTATCACCATGAGCTCCAATGGGCTCTGATTGTGGAAGGAAGTCTTCATGGTATGGGGAAGCTTATTGAAATCCCCAATGGTATGTTATTCTTCTTGGAAGGGAGGTTGGTAATAAAATTCGAATCATTGACTTCCACCATCTTGATTGTTCCATGGAGCTCCATGAGAACCACTCTCGGGTGGTGGTGGATACCCCCACACTTTGATGAAATCATAAGGATCCATACTCGATACCTACACTCACAATAACACTAAAAATAAAATCAAACACACAAAACCACCCTTCGGAGTGAATAGTGGGTCAATAAAACGGCCAAAGTAACGGTGAAAAAACTGGCTCGCTCTAACTACAACTTCCCATCGAATGCCAAGTATAACCAACGACCGGGTGCAGCATAGGTAAGCAAGTAATAAAATTATCGAACCACGGGTGTCCATATGTACCTTACTTCGACTTAGTATCATTATCTTGCCAAACAATAATAGTGATTAAGAAACTAATGTAGCTAAACTAACCTAATCACTACCCTAGTGAATTACAAGTTTGGAGCTGACTTAGACATGAACCCCCTAATCCATTCTTTTGGTCGATGTTGATTATTTCCCTAGATATTGACTCGATAGCTCTACCGTGGAGAATACTAGACTAGGTTGGACCCCCTATTCAAGTGCATCCAACCCCCGCTCAATTACGCTACCCGGAGATGCGTATCGAACAACCATGAAAGGCAATTGAGGTGCTAATCATTAATTCCCACGATTGGATGAACCCACCACAGGGTTGCCCAGTACGACACTATAGAACGTATAACACTCGTTCAAATACCCATAGTGATGAATTGGCAGTGCTTAATTCAACCTAGGGCGATATTCTCGCTCCTAGGTAAAAAAGGCCCAAGTTGGGGGATAAAATAAAGATCCATCAACTCCATGAAAAGTACTCAAATCAATAGATAATAGATAATCACAATCATAGGGTTGTCACAAGTATCAACATTTGAACCATAATCTAGAACTATGGTTCATCAACCTAAGTGAAGAGGGCTAGTTCATAGAGAAGAATGATTACAATACAAAGCTTGAGATCTTGAATATCCATCTTACACGCTTGATTTCATTGCTCCAATCTCAATCCAAGCTTCCAATTCAGCTCCAAGATAACTTTCTCTCTCTCTCTCTCTCCATCTCTCTCTATAGAAATGCTCTTTGGTGTTTTGGGTCGAAACCCTAAGGGAAAAACCAAGCTTTCCACTTGCTCCTAGTAGTTGGCTCTTTATATGCCTGGGACGGGGTAACTGCATTAAAAAGGGACAAGTTTTAGCGGATGGTGCCGCTACAGTTGGCGGCAGATCATGATCGTGACATCAACATCTAGGCCATGATCTCGACCGGAAGTGCAACGTTTCACAATGAAGCTCACGGTCTCCCAGAAATTATCACGGCCTGAGATCGTGATCTCGATACTGCCTGCGAAATGGGAGAATGCCTGTGGAACCTTGTGGAGTTCACGACATGCTTGCAAAGATCAAGGCCCGCGCCAGTAATCTTCACCTCCATCCTGTAATCTGTGCCTCTTCTTCAATCTTTGGTCATTTTGACTTCCAAATGTCTCGAAACTCGTACTCGATCTTGCCACACGCATTAGATCCTGAAATGAGACAAAAGAAGTACAACTTAGTGTAAAATAGGTAGAAAAATGATGATTATTAAGTCAAAAAATCAAGATATGAAGATGTAAAATATGTATAAATATGACCGAATCAATACTCCAAACATTCGAGATAGGCTCACGTGGAGATCACTAGGATCTCTATTGTAAGTTTCAACCCAACACAGGGAAAAAGAAAGGTGGAAAGAATATATGTACATCAGATGACACTCATCTGTGCAAATGAGATGAGTCGAGTAGAGTTTATTCAATGTTGTCAGAATCAAACTAGAGTATGAACTGTTATAGCAAACAATTCACACTTTAATGGATTGGCATGTATTAAATCGTTAAAAAATGGTTGGCTACAAATGAGCTACGTTGAGTAGAGTTTTATTCAATGTTGTCAGAACCTAACTGGAATATGAACTCGTATAGCAAACAACTAAAACTTTAATGGGTTGACCAGTATTAAATCAATGAAAAATGGTTGGCTGCAAATGAGTTGAGTTGAGTTGAGTTTTATTCAATGTTGTTAGAACCGAACTGGAATATGAACTGGTAGAGCAAACAACTCACACTTTATAAATGGGTTGACCGGTATTAATAGTTTAAAAATCATTATTGAACCGTTCTTATAAACAAAAAAATGATAAGTAGAAGACAAATAATAATACAAAACATAAATCTAAAAAAAAAAATTAACCTTATGAAATTTCTAAAATAAAAAATCTAAATATAATTATTCAAAATAAAAAATAATTTCTTTGATAAAAAAATTAAATGAGAAAGGAAAGAAGTTCGGGTAACTGACTCTAACTCTACTCCTCTTCTCTTCTCACTCTACCATTCCATTTTCTCATACTATCAGTCTATCACACATTAGGATGACAATTCTGACCTATTTCGTGCGACCTGACATGCCTCGTTTTGCTTTTGACTTACCCCACTTCGTTCTCACCCAGTTTTAATTTTATAATAATTTACATCAATATCTACATGTATTTCTCATCTTTTGAACTTTTAAAAATAATAATTTTATCCAAATACATTTTAATACTCTATCTTTCAACTATTTAGACCTTATTTATGAAGTGTTTTCACTATTTGTTCTCATAAAAGAGTTAAACATCAACATTCTTTTTTTTAATAACATATAAGAATGAAACGAATCGCTTCGCAGCATACCTGCGCCTGACTTGCACTTAGTGCGGGCCGGGTATTGAGATAGTAGGGGAAGCTTCTTCCTTTTTTTAACTTCGGAAATGCTGCACGGGAAGAGGTGGATGTTGTCAATGGATCGCTGTGAACCGTCTGCCTCTTTGAGCGTGGCGCATGATAGATTCTCACGCGTCGTATACTCGAGCTCTCTAACGAACGAACGAAGAATGCGATAAAGATAACTAATTTACTACTAAACTATTAGACTTTATTGATCGAATGAATAAAACGAAGAGCAAAGGTACATATTTATAGGACAAGTCCCACAAACCCCTTTCCCCTTAAGACAAGGAAACCCAATCCCAAACCGACTAGTAAACAATAACTTCCTAAGCAAGACATAATTTAATAATACGAATAACCAAATAACAACCGAATAATAATACGAAAGACAAATAATAATAATATCCTAGGTGGCTGGCGGAAATTATAATGCACCAACCCCCACCCCCCCTTTAAACAACCTCGTTCCCGAGGTTGCCTTCTTACTCCTTTTCTCCGCCATCCTCGTTCTTGAAGTCGCCGATCATAACGAAGACGTTCGCATTTGCGCAGCGATTCCCATATGTGAACCTCTCGTCGCAATTATAGCACAGCCCGTCGCGACGACGTCTAGCAGCTTCCTCTGGTGACAGGTTGCGGATGATGCGTCGTGGCGGAGGTGGTGGAGCTCGCCCTGTTGTTGGCGCAGTTGACGGAGCAGCTGATGGTGCAACTGGAGCAGGTGGCGGTGGCGCCCAAGTCGCGTCGGCGGTGGCAGTCCGCGGCGTAGTCCTCGTTGATCCCCTCTCCAAGCGCAACTCCTCCTCGCGTATCTTAGCCAATCGATATGCTTCACTAGTGGTTTGCGGATTAAAAGCTCGGATATAGGCAGATATTTCCGGCTTCAATCCTCCCATGTAGGACCCCATGATTGCAACCTCGGTCCAACCGCGGCAACGATTCAGCAATTTCTCGAAGGTATGTTGATCTTCGTCAACAGAACCAGTTTGGCGAATCTTGGCCAACGCCTCATGTCCAGACGACTTCTCTGATGTCCCATACCTTTTCCATAACTCGGCGCACAGATTGCTCCAAGTCATTATCACTCCGTACTTCGCGAATTCTTCCTCAAGCCACATGATCCACTAGTTCGCGTCGCCATCCATGTGATAAGTAGCCAGCGCCACTTTTTGCTCTTCTGGAATGCACTGGTAACGGAAGTATTTCTCAACACGTGAGACCCAACCAGATGGATCTTCCTTGCCAGTGAACTTCGGAAATTCGAGCAGTGCGATCTGGGTTCGAAACATCGCTTGACCCAGCTCTTCGAATTGACCCATGGGTTGGGTCAACCCAGTCGGTCCACCCGGCCCGTGGACTTGGGGTCGGCCCACAACGGGTCCGCACCAGCTTTGCTGACCCGGCCCAAGCGGTGGTCTGGGCTCAGCCTAGCTTGCCCCAGCAGCCCATGGCCCGCTTGGCCCAGCTCCCTACGCTCCTGGGCCACTCGGCGGCCACTGATGGCTCGGCCCATTCCCCGGAAGACCAGGCCCGTAAGCGCTCGACCCCGCCGGTCCATAGGGCCCGTTTGCGTTCCCGACCCATTGCTCCGCTCGCTCCGGCCCGCTCGCGATCACGCCTGGCCCAGACGGCATGTCTCATGCTCGGCCTCCCTCGGTTGCTCCCGGGCCAACCCCGTAAAGCAAGGCCCCAGTCAGGCCTCCCATGTTGGGCCCTAGCCCACGAAATTCCCCTCCGCGGCTGGTGGGCTCCGGATTTGGCCCCATCGCTGGCTTTCCCCCTTGGCCGGCGACCTGTTCCTCCTCGGCATTGACGACGAGATTTACCCAGCCAGCTCCGACAGGAATCCCGCGTCCGATCCCTCCGCTGCGCCCCTCGCTCCTGACCGGCGCTCCGTCCGTCACTCCAGGCCTCGTTCCCGGCGTCGGTGTCGAGCTCCTGCTCGTGTAAGAGTGAGACCCTTCGCCCACGGCGAATGCCTTTAGCTTCTCCGTCGCCGTGATCTGGTCAACGATGCGACCTCTTTCCCCCAGCGACGAGGTCGAGCTCCTTCGATGGCTCGTCCACCTTCTTCTCCCAAGGCGGATTGCGGAGGATTGCGAGGATCGCGCTGACATCGTTCGCCAACCGCCCTTGCTCAACACGGACAATGTTGACTTCCTCCGACAATCGATCCTGTCCATCCTGAAGTTTCTCCTGACCACGCTGCAGTTGCTCGACGTCGATGCGGGGATGCTCCAGGGCTGCTTCGTGATCGCGGTTGATAGCATCCTGAGCTTCAACCCTAGCCGCTATCGCCTGTTGGTGACCGTGGAAGACATGGAGTTGATGCCCTAGCTCCTCGTCGCCGGCGGAGGTTGGTGATGATGGCGCCATTGGCTGCTTGCGCGGTGGCATGGTCTCCTGGCTTGGTTCACTCTGAACCAGGCTCTGATACCAATTGGCGCATGATAGATTCTCACGTGTCGTAGAACTCGAGCTCTCTAACGAACGAACGAAGAATGCGATAAAGATAACTAATTTACTACTAAACTATTAGACTTTATTGATCGAATGAATAAAACAAAGAGCAAAGGTACATATTTATAGGACAAGTCCCACAAACCCCTTTCCCCGTAAGACAAGGAAACCCAATCCCAAACCGACTAGTAAACAATAACTTCCTAAGCAAGACATAATTTAATAATACGAATAACCAAATAACAACCGAATAATAATACAAAAGACAAATAATAATAATAATAATATCCTAGGTGGCTGGCGGAAATTATAATGCACCAGAGCGTTTAACCATTCCAATCATTGACCGACCAGTTGATTTTATGGGTGATGGTGTTTTAACTTGCAGAGCCCGACTGGTTGGTCAGACTCCATTTTAATAACTTTGATTTTATCAAGTTCGGGTTCGGCTAAAGTTTGTCTCAAACTCCACACATTAATGAGCTCATGAGCTCTACGCAAAGTAAAAAATGGTTCATCAAAGTTCAGAAGTTCAACTTCAGCTCCATTAATTTATTCTTAATAGTTGAATTTCTAAATTAAAATGTAAACTAATTTATAGATTAAATAGTATAATATTTGTATGTCATGTATGATATTGTGTGACCATCGATTCGGTATGGTTCAAACCAAATCGAACAAGAGCATACTGGTACCTTGAGTACTCCCAATGTTGAAAATTTCAAACCAAATTATCAGTGTTGTTAAAATCGAACCGAGCAAATTATATTTCTTTCGGAAAACCTGGCAAAACTCAACAAGCATCCCTAATCCCCCTTCTTCCTCCGAGCTCAACTTGGTCGTCCGCAGGGAAATAACAGATTTGTCGGAGAACTTGTTGGGGTAGTCATTGATTTCGTTGATGAGAAATTAGGAGGTAGCTCTCTGATCATGATGGCGATAGAGTGCTGGTTGCCGGCCAATGTGCTGAGATTGATAGGATGGCCGGTGGATGGGAGCGGAGAGGGGAGGCAAGCCAAGTGATTGGTGAGGGCCGAGCTGACAAGATAGGAAGGGGTTATTGTAACCTCTCTTTCTTCTTTAGGGTTTCAAATAGCAAGTAGGCAGGGGAACATTCGATTGAAATGTAAGTGGGGTGAATCACAATTGTCACTGAACTAACTCTATTGAACCACTAAACTCTTTATTAGTTCAACTAAACCACTAAACTTGACATAAAAACTTACCATCCGTCACTTATGATCCAATCTCGTTGATGTGACAACATTCAGTCAACCTGAGTTGACTAACACTTCACGTAACCTGCCCATAATCTCCCACTCATCTTAAACCGAAAAGATTATTCACAAAAATTTGATAGAAATAGTTTAGATATTATTGCCAATGTATTCTGGTGGTTTTTATGTTCGTATCTTTGTAACTCTTTTAGATTCGTTTATGGTCAAGAATCGTATTGATTTAGAAACGTCTCATATTGACAAATTTCAGTGTCAAAACCCATGAATAAGATTTGCAACTGGAAGTTTGGAAATACACTAAGGTAACTTGATTATTTAACTTGAAGGGATGAATTTCATAATTCCATATATCCACATTAAAAGTGAAGCATATTGTAAGATCTAAACGTTGATGAAGAAATTTGTGATGAAAACATGGATTCCATTGACTAGCCCCAACACTTTAACCCGGTTTGACTCATCAATTCAGCGTTTTCAATTCAACAGTCATGCACCTTCCACAACTCAACGTGACACAGTTACACTATAATAATAATAATAATTGAAAAAAACGTGTTTCTAAAAATGTACCATGCCATAATACCAAACTTATGGCTTGAATTGGTCCAATAGTGTTCCCATGTTCTCACTGAACTACGAAAGACCGATAAAGACCTTTCTCTCCGTAGCCCATATCATGCCTACAAACCAACACCAAACGAACCAACAGAGTCACCCAATAGCTCCTGTCACGACCAAAATGTCGTGACCTGTGCATCGTTTCTGGTCGAGTCAGGATGTGGCTATGAAGGGGATCGTTGCAAGAGAAGGCACAACTGGTCGGAGGCTATTGTGTCTCCCTAATGAGCCCAAGGCAGGGCGAAATCAGTTGGCATCCGTATGCGGAGAGGCTGGTCTTGATGAATGAGTGCACCTCAAGACGCCGCATGGACTTCAGAAGTCTATGTCCGTGACAAGAGGTACAAACGCTGTGAGTATCATAGGGTGAAGGTCGGCTGAGGTACTAGCGCAACAGAAGCGAAGAGTGAAGGTTGATGTCGAGGGGCGAAGCGGTATGTGCGTAGGGCACAGCAGGCTAGCGCGAGAGACGCGACTAGAGCCTGCCCATCAGAGGATGGTATTGTACGCATACGCCCACAATCGGTTCGAGTGTTGCAATACATGCTGCGGAGAGAAGCATTCTTCATCAGCACGAGGACGTGCTGCATTATGAGTGGTGGAGAATGTCACGACCCAAAATGTCGTGACCGTGTTGATCGTCTGAAGAACGCTGTCATCTGGTCGTCTTGCCACAAGAGGGGTAAAGGGGGCGACATTAGCGATAAGGCTTTGTCTGCATGTGCATCATTTCTGGCCGAGTCAGGATGTGGTTATGAAGGGGATGAAGGCACAAATGGTCGGAGGCTATAGCCGTATCCCTGATGAGCCCAAGGCAGGGCAAAACCAGTTGGCATGCGTATGCGGAGAGGCTGGTCTTGAGAAATGAGTGGACCTCAAGACGCTGCACAGACTTTGGGATTCTATGTCCGTGACAAGTGGTATCAGAGCCTGGTTAGGCTGAAGAGCCTAGTTCCATTCTCAGTATGCATAGGTCGAGTATGGGCTGATCCTATGCGGGAATGAGAGGCCGTCCTGGGTGTGCATATCATGCGGTCCGGACGGAGATACACATGTCACATGTGTTGCGCCGTTGTGGGAGACTCGACAGGCGGAGAATGCAGCGGCCGAGAATGCTATTCATCCAAGGAACTAACGCTAGCGAGAGCGTAGGGTGAAGGTAGATTGAGGTAAAAACGTTGGGAGTAGCGTAGGGTGAAGGTCACTGAGGTACTAGCCCGGCAGAAGCGAAGAGTGAAGGTTGATGTCGAGGGGCGAAGCGGTATGTGTGCAGGGCACAGCAGGCTAGCGCGACAGACGCGACCGGAGCCTCTCCATCAGAGGATGGTATCGTATGCAGACGCCGATAATCGGTTCGTGTGTTGCAATACATGCTACGGAGTGTAGCATTTTTCACCAGCACGAGGACGTGTTGCATTATGAGTGGTGGAGAATGTCACGACCCGAAATGTCATGACCGTGTTGATTGTCTGAAGAGCGCTGCCATCTGGTCGTCTTGCCACAAGAGGGGTAAAGGGGGAGACATTAGCGATAAGGCGTTGTCTACCTGTGCATCATTTTCGGCCGAGTCAGGACGTGGCAATGAAGGGGATCGTTGCAAGAGAAGGAACAACTGGTCGGAGGCTATTGTCGTCTCCCTGATGACCCAAGGCAGGGCAAAACCAGTTGGCATGCGTATGCGGAGAGGCTGGTCTTGAGGAATGAGTGCACCTCAAGACGCCGCAAGGACTTCGGAAGTCTATGTTCGTGACACTCCTCCCCGGAACGTGTTAGGGTGATTTCAGTAATTACGGGGCTGCTAAAATCTACACCATTCATTATCTCTATTTCACCCTAAATTTAATTTGACGGTGAAGATTAGATTAAGGGTAAGTTTGAGAATAAAAAAATATCACACCTGATTTTTATCCTTTAAAGAATTAATTTCTATATATTATATACCTAAACCCTACTCCAACCCTATTCTCTATCGCAATCAACACCTCTCATGTTGGTGCTTCTCTTCCTCCGCTGGCGGCCACCCTCCCAAAGCCGGCCACCCTCGGCCAACCTCCCATTGTCGGCGGCCACCCTCCACTCTGGCTACCCTCGCCCACCGCTCTGGGCACCCTCCCGCTGTCCTCTCTCTGGGAGACGATTGTGGTGGACAGTTGTGGTTGGAAAATGTGAGATAATAAAATCCCTAGATCTGATTTTTTCGCATTGGTAGCGATTGTTTCGTAGTGGTATAGTGTTTTTTCGCATTGGTAGTGATTTTTCGTAGTGGTAGTGTTTTTTCACATTGGTATTGTTTTTTCGGCATTGGTATTGATTATCATGTAAGCGTATTGTTTTCTTGTGAAATGGTAGTGTTTTTTTTTCTCCTATAGTGGTAGTGTTTTTCGCATTTGTATTGATTATCATGTAATGGTATTGATTTGCATGTATTGATATTGATTAAATCTGCAATGGTATTGGTGTTTTGTAAAATGGTAGTGTTTTAATTTCTCGAATGGTATTTGATGTTTTGTGCATTGGTAGTGTTTTTTTAGTGGATTGGTATTGTTTTATGGTTGCAGCGGTATTAGTTCAGCTGAACGAAAACAAGGAAAAGATTGAGAAAAAGAAGGAAGAGAGATCTGACTGTGGATTGTGGAAGTGAGAGAAAATTGTAATTAATATATTTTTATAACTTTCTAAAATGCAATTTGTTACAAAAGATAATTAATAATTTTTTGTCATACCCAAATTACCCTTAATAACCACGATAATTACTATAAAAATAGTAATCACTATAACCTGCCTACCACATTAATAGACCCAACGAAATTCACCAACCAGGGGTGTCAGAGGGTACTTCGCTGGTGTGCATGTGGGATGGGGCTACTCGAGCCGGGTCACACTCTGCGGGCGGGATGGTGCTCCTTGACCATCACAGGAGGGTCCTCTGGGCGAAAGGGGTCCATTACCAGGTTGTTGATGATCCTTTAGTAGCAGAGGCGATGGTCCTTCGGGATGCCCTCTTCTGGTGTGTGGCTCATGGAGTCCAGGATGTTTGCTTTGAAGGAGATTCCAAGATCATCGTGGATAAGATTAATCAAGTGAATGCTCGGGATAGCAGGATAGGGATGCTTTTGGAAGAAATCTTGCAATGTATGGGAAGTCAGCCGGGGTATAGTGTGCGGTTCGTAGGACGGAGGAACAATAGGGTAGCCCATAGTGTGGCTAGAAAGGCCCTTTCTTTGTACCCGTCTATGTGTCGCTCTTTTAATTTCCAGACCTGGCTGGTCTCCAGGATGTAACTTTGTCTATTCTTTGATCAATATATGATTATCTTTTGTCAAAAAAAAAAAGACACAACGAAATTCACAACCCATGATTGATGTGATAGTTTCAATCCAAGCCGTTTGAAAAACTTCTCCTGCATGACTACTAGTAAAATCCAAAAGGGCAATTGCAATTCAAATGGTTCCCTGTTTCAGTCTCATGCACAATCAAGAAGTTGTTTACAATGTTTAAAATGAAAAACTTCAATTTGTACAAGTTACTACTTTTGACAAATTCTCCAACAACACTAAATTGAACCAAATATTCCCATATGCTCTTTATTTTCCTAGTTCGCGATTTCTACTTAAGAGCATGATTATCATGGTGGTATGGAATCGGAATCAACATAAGATCATTTTTTCTGGTACTTGTGCCCCCAAACGACTCATCCATGTCCAAATCATCATACTTCAAGCCACCCACTAGTTTCCAGTCAAAGTGGTATAGAAACTTGGCCAATGGTAGGTCAACATTCGCCATCCCCATCACTAGCCCTGGACACATCCTCCTACCAGCACCAAAGGGCAGGAATTCAAAATTTGATCCCTTGAAATCAACTGAACTGTCAATGAATCTCTCTGGACGGAACTCCTCAGGATCTTTCCAGTACTTGGGGTCTCTGCTTATCGCCCATGCGTTCACAATCACATTGCTCTTTGCCTTCACATGAAACCCACCGATCTCACAATCTTCCATGGACTCCCTTGGGACCAGTAATGGTGCAGGGGTATGTAGCCTCAACGCTTCCTTCGTCACCAACTTCAAATAGTGTAGCTCGTGAAGCAAGCTCTCATCCACGTCACCCTTTGGTCCGAAAACACTTCTTACCTCTGCTTGTGCTTCTCGAAGAGTTCTTGGATTCTTGATCATCTCTGACATTGCCCAGTTCATAGTCGTGGACGAAGTGTCGCTCCCCGCCGTGAAAATGTCCTAATTTTTTTTTGACAAACAATTAAAAGTTACTAGTTAGAAACGAGATTAAATTAGTTTGTCACTTCATAGAAATGTTCTTATTAAGAGAGAGGGGGAAAAAAGATTGAAACTTCACCATAATGACGGCCTTGATGTTGTCATCCGTAAGAGGGAAGTCGAGCTCGCCACTAGCCTGAACCTTCAGAAGAACATCGACCAAATCATCCACCTCGCCGCCGCCGCCGCCGCCGGAATCTTCCCCTGTCCTCGATCCCCTGCAGCTTCTATGGTCATCAATGATATCCTCCAGCAGCCTACTAGCTTCATTTCTCAGCTTCAATAGATTCCTCCTCATCCCAGTGACTGCCGGAAGGAATTTGAGGGCAGGGAAAAGATCCGCCACATTAAACCCTCCCACCACCTTCGTAATCTCCTCAATCAGGGGAATGAATTCCTCCTGGCCGCTGTATTTCTTCCCGAAAGTGACCCTGGCGACGATCCCATTAGTGACGGAGCAGGCCAACTTGCTGAAATTGAGCTCCCGCCCGGCCGCGGCGTGGATCCGGTCCATCGCATTGGCCGACTCTTCCTCGCGGACCGACCGGAACGACCCGACCCGCCTCGCGCTGAACAGCTCCTGGACGCTGATCTTGCGCATCTGGCGCCAGTAGGCACCGTGAGGGGCGAAGCCGATGCCGGAGAAATCGTAGCTGATGATCCCCGCGGAGAGGATCGCGGGCCGCTGGGCCAAAACCGCGTCGTGGGCCTTCATGACCTGTTTTGCGGATTCGGCGGATGAGATGACCACGTAAGGGACCTGGCCCAGCTGGAGGCCCATTACGCTGCCGTATTGGGTGGAGAGGTCGCGGAGTCGGTAGTGCGGGAGGGAGCTGCCGGCGAGCTGGTGGAGGTTGCCGATTATGGGCAGCTTTGTCGGTCCTGGAGGAGGCGGTGGGGATGCGCCGGCGGGGGTGTTTGATTCGCGGCGGCGTTTGAGGAGGATGAAGAGGATGGAGGAGAGTGTGAGGAAGAGGAGAGTAGTAGTGGCGAGGATTGGTGAAGGGAAACAAAGGGTTTGGGAGTAGGAGCAGTAGTCCATGGCTGGCGAGGGCAAAAGGAAGGAATGAAGGAGGATCTTGATTTGTCGCCTGAGACCTTGTGCCTTTTTATGGAAGGTACGATGTGGCCATGTGGTGTTCCCGGGAAAAGGAAAGGCCATTACTTGCTGTGGAAACTTGAAAATATTTAGAATATGGAAGCTCTCTTTGTTTGACCTCGTTTAATTATTTAAAGCTAGAAGACTTTGAACGAAACAAACAAGAATCATGTGGTGTATTGTTAGTTATTTGGATAAAATTATTATTTAAGCTCGGTTTACGGGCTAGTTGAGCGGGTAAATTTGAATGAGCGGGCTGACTTGAACTGTGATAGTTGGGCGACAACTAAGTTTTATCGAGTATCGACTACTCTATGTTCTTAATTTGTTATGAATTTTACATGTAATTAAATGTTTATATGTTGAATTGTTAGTATAGTAATATTGGATATACGGGGAGACTATCATTCACGAGTACTCAAAAAACTGCAAATATGTGGATGGAGTTGCAAATCCTCTCCCCGCAAGAGTTTGGGGCGGGAATGGGTTTATGTATTTGGAAATGGATATGGGATAGTACAGAGAAATCCGCTCCAAACCTGCTTCATTGCCATCTCTAGTGATAATTAATTAGGTATGGGATAGGGGCTCAAGATAGGGTGCATAATCATGGGTTATGCACCCATCAATAACCAAATCTGGACCCTTCATTTAGAAAATCCAGATCTAAGGATGGAGAATTAAAGGTTATTTTTATTTTCACTAGCTTTCTTAATTGACTTATATCTTTTTCGTTTTAACTCGGATTTTAATTTTTTTTGCACAGATGGAACGAGTTCACCGTGCTCTACAAAATGAGATCAATTTTCAATATTTTTTTAGGAAAAAAAAATTCCGACCTCTCGGTACCAACTGCATACCATATGGTATCTTCTTCGTTTTTAATTCGTTTTTGAAAACGTTTGCACAGCAGGGATGAGTTCATCAAGATCTACTGGATCTACAAATTTCTGGGTGAACAAATTACAGGACCAAAAAATACCACACAATACCATACAATACCACCCTAGTACGGGGTGGTATTGTATGGTATCTTCTTCGTTTTTAATTCGTTTTTGAAAACATTTGCACAGAAGGGATGCGTTCATCATGATCTATTGGATCTACAAATTTCTGGGTGAACAAATTACAGGACCAAAAAATACCACACAATACCATACAATACCACCCTGGTACGGGGTGGTATTGTGTGGTATACAATGTTAAAAGTCGTAAATTACAATTAATATACTTCTACTATCATGTATTCAACCATCCTACAGTATTGGTTTGTTCATACAACCATGGTACGTTTTTCAAAACATAGGTATGCTTTTATTTCAATACCAGTCAATACCATATGGTATAGGCTGGTAAAAAATGACTCAATTTTTTTTGTTCGAAAAATATATTAAAGTGGATATCATTTTGAAGAGCACAATTAATCTGATCTAACTGTGCAAAAAAAATTAAATTTCGACTTAAAATGAGCGAGAAATCGTCCGTCAAAGATTAAAGAGGGAAAAATTAAATGCTTTCCATGAGAGAGAGGATGCTGATGTCATGCTGATGTGGACGGGTTACTCATGGTTACTCACCATAAGGTTACTGACCTGATCCATTCCCTGGGATAGGGAGTATATTTCTTTATTATAAATTTGTGATAATCAGGGCTTAAGATAGGTTGAGTAACCTTAGCGTGAGTAACTATGAGTAACCAAATATGAACTCTTCTTTTAAGTGGTTGCAGATCTAAGGGTGGAGAATTAAAATAATTTATTTTCCCTAGTTTCTTGGCTGAATCATATATTTTTCATTCTAACTCGGATTTCAAATTTTTTTTTTTTGCACAGATGGAACGAGTTATTTGTGATCTACAAAATGATATCCATTTTCAATATGTTTTGAGAAAAAAAATTTCATACCTCTCGTTACCAACTCCATACCATATGGTATCTCCTTCGTTGTTTAGTCGTTTTCGAAAATTTTTGCACAGAAGGAGCGATTTAATCATGATCTATTGGATTTCAAAATTTTCTGGGTGAAAAAATTTCATACCTCTCGTTACGAACTTCATACCTCTCGTTACGAACTTCATACCATACTATACCACCATGGTATGGGGTGGTATTTTTCATACCATATGGTATATTGTTATTTAATACTAGTCAATACTTAATATCATATGCTATAGACTGGTAATAACTGGCAAATTTTTTTTGTTCCAAAAAAATATCAAAGTGTATATCATTTTGAAGAGCACAATTAATCTGATCTAACTGTGCAAAATATTAAATTCCAAGTTAAAACGAGTGAGAAATCGTCCGTTAAAGATTAAGGGAACGAAAATTAAAGGTTTTTTGAGAAGAGAAAAGGAGGCGCTGATGTGACGGATTCTTATTGGGTTATGCATATGGTTACTCCCCTGATGGTTGCTGATGGCATCCGGACCCGATAATCAGATGTGGTCTCCTTATTTTTGGCAGGACCAAATATGAGGGGTGTGATTTAAGGGCTTTTTAATTTTACTATTTTTTTAATCAGCTTGTATATCTTTTTAATGGTGATTTTGAAAAAATTTGTTCAAAATGAACACCATCTACAAAATGATATCTATTTTTTATATAGTTCGATGATTTTTTTGGACAACCCGTTACTAGGGGTGTGCAACTGTGTAGGACAAATAAGATCAAACCATGAAAAGCGCAGTTCAATAATAATAAAAATTTTAGAACCAAGAATCGAACTATCATTGTTTTTTTATCTAGTTTAAATATGGTTTCATTCCATTATTCTTCAGTTGTATAAAATTCATAAGTCTAATGACCGAACCGCATTATATTTGATTTGATATATGTTCCAGTGTTGATCAAACCATTTCACACCCCTAACTCATTACCAGCCTTTACCATGCTTTATATCCTTGAAAAACCTTGAAAAATCTTCAATCACCAATACTTGTCTAAAGTAGGGACATTTCTAGATGTCCTTCTAAAGAATTGATAACGCAGTAAAGAACACACGAGATTCGACATGATAATCCTGATGAACAGGATTAATCCACAAAAAAGGATGTGCTTTTCAAGAGGTTTCACTATACTTATTAAGTGTACAAGGAGGCTCGACGGAACCCTATATAGGGAAAAACCCTTTTAGCTAATGTTGCTAATTACATATTGATACCTACACAATTAATTTTAACAGTCCTGCGAAATACAAATCATATTGCCTCCTCGTGTGTAGGTATCCCTTATGCTCTGATTGTGCAATCATCATCCAGTGTATCCAGGACTGAAACCTCGATATAATTATCCAAGTGGCCATCAAAAGTATAAAGATACTAATTGAATCTAGCTATAACATGCATCGAGGACAAATAGGAAGCAAAAGTTAAAGTGAAATGGCAAAAAATGCATCAAAATGGTGGGAATATTGCTAAGAAAAGCCTATGATAAAAGATAGCTTTCAAGTGTCACCAAATTACCCCACATTTTAGTTTTTTCTTTTCCCCGAGCAAAGACTACTCGCAATCATGTAACTCGCTAAATACAAATAATGACATTTAACTTCGATCTTAGGTAGCGATTTACTAGCAATTTAAAGGTAGCAATAAATTAACCATGAGAACCTAACCACATTAGTAGTTTAGAAAACTTGTACTAGATGAAAAAAATAGATTGGTACAACAAAACATGTCTCATAAGAGGTAATGGAGGCCCAATAGGGGTAGAAATATACCAAAACTTTGGAGGAACTGAAAACTCGATTTATGTGGCTCCAAAAGATTATTTATCCGTAGTAAACTCTAAGGAAACATACTTTCCAAGTCTATAAATAAATCCTATTGGACTCCATATGAGATACAACTTTATAAAGGGGTTGCTATTCATAGCTCGTAATTTCTCCAAAAATATCAGAGGAAGAAAGAGGCACTTTTTTGGCACTACAGATGCCAAAATGGACATAAGGCGACTTTTTTTTAGAAGTTACGCTTTCCTGATGCCATTTCAATGTCTTTGTGTTTTCCTTCATAATATATAAGTGGTTAGAAACTTTGATTGTGTATGTTTGTGGCATCTATCATGCTCCAGGTAAATACAGGAGAATATTGTACATCAGGCAAGCTCAAGGTTCTAAAAGGCGCTAGGCGTAAGGCAGGCGCTCGGTTCCTGACTTCTGCCTTGCCCGATTAGGCATAGCCTAGGCGCGCCTAGGCGTTCAGAGCATAAATGGAAAAATTCTCAAATATTTCATGTTTTCTGGAATAATTCATATAATCCAAGTGCATATAAAATTAGCAATGCCTAGTTCTTAACAGTAAACACTTAACATAGCAAATAACAAGCAAATAATGACCAATCATCTTCTAATAGGTGCTTATAAAGGCAAGAAGCTTGTGCTACGTATCGAGGAGAAGGAAGGAGCAGCAATTGACGAGTTTCGACTTTATTTCCCACTATAGCAGCGGAGCGGTGTGAAGACGAGAAGAGTGATCGATGACTTTCTCCTGCGGCGACAGAGAGCAGCAAATGGGGCGAGAGCTAGGGCGGAAGCAGATGTTACTTCCCGTATTTATGATTTTCTAGGGCAAGAGGCAAGTTTCTGATTTTCTAGAATAAAATGAAGAGTATTGGGTTTAACCGCCTAAGCTCGCCCAGACACGCCTTCTCTCCACTAGACGCAAACTAAGCGCTATTCCTACCTACTAAGCGCTATCAGCGCCTTTTACAACGCCTATGGCCAAGTCAAGGCGATCCTCCCCCGCCTAGCGCCTAATTGAGCCTAGGCGTGCGCCTAGGCACGCCTTCTTGAACCCTGGGCAAGCTCTAACGTACGCTCTAACTCAACAATTAACATTATTTCTTTTTAGATTTTTATTAATATGAGTTATTGATTTAAAATTTAATTACGATACCCTCATAACTTATAAAAGTTACATTCTAGTCCACTCTTGTCCAGTGGGTCAGTTCACACATTTCATTGAACCAAAGATAAGTTGACATACCCTATCATGTATTCACCCAACCCTAATAACCACTAAGAACAAACCTTTTCTCCTCCTATCCTACCACCAACCGTTCTGTCTCTCGTGCTCTTTCTCTCTGTTTCTATCTCCCATCTCTCTCAATCTCTGACCTTTCCGCCTCCTCCATTCTAACAACCAATTGCCCCAAATCAATACTACCAATCAATTCCAATTTCAATCGATTCTAAATCTGATTCAAATAATTTGGATTCACACGCCCAACTATCCTTTGAATTCGATTCAGATAATTTTGATTCGCACGCTCTTTTTATCTTGCACTTTCCATGCTATTTTTCCATTGCCGTCTTCGATCAACACTTCGTCCAAATTGAGAGGCATGGTATACTAGTTTTTTTTTTTTTTGACAATGCATGGTATACTAGTTGCTTCACTCTCTAATACAGTTATATAAAGTAGATCACAAGTGTATAAAAGCACACCACAAGATTCTTAAAGCACACAAAAAGTCTCATAAAGCAGACCACAAGTTTATTAAAGTAGACTGCAAGTATTACAGTTATCTTGACGATCTTAATGAGTTTCGCTCGTATGCAAAAAAGGTCCACAGGCTCTACAAGTATGAGTTAATTTATCTTTCTATCTTCCTTTTCAGATATGCGAACTTGTTACCAATCTTGATTGGAGGGTTTCTTTGAACAACACCAAAAAATACCTCTCATTTATGCCCGCTTGTCGTTCGACTTTTTTTACCAGAACATTGTCAAAGGCAGTTGTTCTCTTGCTACTGTTTCCTATTTTCTTCCGCCTTCCTCAGCGAACAAGTTTGTTTTGATCCCTGAAACATGAGCGAATGTATGCCCCCAAGTAAGACAACAAGGCTCTCACTGGAGGGACAACAGATGCATCTATTCTCCCTTATCCCCTTCGATTACTCACTGGCTATTACTCATTTCTCTCTCCCTTGCAATGAACATCATAATTTTTTGCTGTCCCTTGATATTTTATCCTGTACCGTGCCACCAAGTGCAAAAAGGTCATCCTTCCCTCAATGATGTGCCTGAACATGATTATGTCTATCCCAAGTTTTAACAACTAGGATGTAGACCTTACATATGCTACTGTAATGACTAGGGATAGCAATTTTGCCCATACCCATGGGTATTTTACTATCCAACCCAATTGGGTTGGTTATGAAATCCAAATATATGGATATGGGTAAAGTTTGATGGGTTTGTACCCATTCCCATTTACTTTAGGTTGGTTGGGTTTAATAACAAATGGATTTGGGTTTGTACTCATGCCCAAATACAAATTACAGTTTGGTACCTAAACTTAATAGATATGCATATTTAGTACCTAAATTTAATTTTTTCACATATAAGTCCTCAAAATATCGATGGAAAATTACATTTTGGTACCTAAATTTTTTTGGTCTTACATTTTGGTACCTAAATTTTTCAAGTTTTACAAATAAGTCCAATTTTTGCATGTGTAGTTAAAACACCCTCATGTAAATGGATATCCATATCCAACCCATACCCATTTAGATAATATCTATATCTAACCCAAACCCATATACAAACCCCAAACCCATACACACATCACCCAAACCCTACCCATAATAAATGGGTCTACTTGAGTTTGGGCAAAATTACCCATGGGTGGGTAAATTGCCTTCCCTAGTAATGACCAAGTTTCTATAGGAAATTGGCTTGGATCTTGATGGTTTTCTGTTCTCCAACTAGGGATGGCAACCGGGCGGATCGGGGGGCGGGTACAAGCCTCCCGATCCCCGCCCGTCAACCTTAACGGTTTTCCTCATCCCCGTCCCCGGCGACTAAACGGGGATAGCCTAGCTACCGTCACCATCCGTCGACGGGTTCGGGGAACCCACGGATCCCCACGGTCAGTGTCCACTATTGAGATGAAGTTGGTGAGGACCTTCCGGAAAACTGCTGCCGACGACGTACAGAGAACTTACTTTCCCCGTCGCCCCCGAATACACAGGTCTTCTTGATGGCCGACGATCAGGGCAAAGTAGATGGCCAACGATCGCTATATTGAGGAGAAGGAGGAGGGTATTTTTCGTTGGAGGTGGAATTGGGCGATGGGTGATTAGGGATTGCGGTGAAACAATGATCAATGTTGCTTTCTTCTGCGCGTGTGAATGGAAGTTTGGCTGGGAGGGTTTTTAAATGGGATAAGTTGCTTGAATGAAAACGACGTCGTTTTGGGGACGGGCAGGGACGGGGCGGATACTACGAGATCCATCCCCACCCATTGCCCGCTACTATCGGGTTTCGGGTATACCCGGATCCGTGCTATACCCATGATGGACGGATTTTTTGACCTCTGTCCGGGCGGGTTACGGATGGATACCCGGCGGGCCGGGCAGGGTCGCCATCCCTATCTCCAACAACACTTATATCTCTCTCCCTGTGTTTTGTGTCATGGATCTAACCAACACTTTCCATGATCTACGAGCACCCATTCCTCCTCTTCATGCAGGGGAAGAGGCCCCAAAGTCATCTACAGCCGCCTTTCGTCGGTTGGATGCATATGAAGACCTAATTGCTGCCATGTCAGATTCTGTAGTTTAATCAACAGTAAAGCAACCAAAGGAAATTACCACTTGGACCTGATTGAGGAGCTAGGGGGGATCCTACCTAAGTGAGTTCTCAACCTGTAATTAGATTAACTTTAACTATAATATGCTAGTGTAGTTATAGTTCTTCTATCTTAATTTGGTTTGCCAGATAATGAACTAAAGCTGAGTAATAGTAACTCTAGAGACCTGTGGATTTGATATTTATTACTTGTGCCACTATACTGCAGTCTCTTTCATTGGTTACACTTGGTCATTATTAGGAGTTGTGTTTTAGCGATTCAGTTGTCCTTTTCAAATGTCCGTAAGGTGTAATTGCAGTCAAAATAGGTATATGGGTGGAGGCAGACGTGGGCACAATCGTCAAACTGTAACCCTACGCATTGAAAGTCGCATCGGGGAATGTACCTGCCTAAAGTTTCAGAACACAAGAGTGCCTTGTTACCAAGCAATGACAATAGCTAAATCACTATCCATCAACTCTTGCAGTCTTGTGAGTCCTTACTACACCACCTAGGTGATCAAGAATTCGTACTCATGAAGTTTCAACCCTTTGTAGAATGAAGCCTATTGGCCACTACACGATGGGAAGTTGATTATGCCACCGATGCATTTAAAGCACGCCAAGGGTCGTTGATAACACCTAAAATAAGCATTATTTAGCCCTTATTCTTAAGGCATTTGCATGTTAAATCACCGTCTCTAGGCCACATATCAAGTTATTCATGCCTATTTTCGTTCCTATTTGAAAAACATGCATTTTGGCATAGGTATTCTTGATATGAAGGTTTTCATTTGGGAATCGACCCCACATTGTCGTATTTTATGCTTTTTCCAGTGTTTGTGATGAAAATCCAGTTCCTATATACATATGGGATTGATAGAGAATCATTGGAGTTCATCCGAGCATGATTAGGGAGCATAGGAGCAAAAATGGGAGAAAAGCCACACGTCACGGCCGTGACCACTAGGCGGTAACCATGTTCGCGGTATGAAGATCACGACCGTGAACAGTGGTCACAAACCTCAGCAAGCGACCAAGAAGCAGGCATAAAGTTTTGACATCCGAATCGCGGGCTTGGTGCATTTTGACCGCGAAAAAGATCACGCCCGTGACACAAAGATCACGGTCGCGATCTTATGAAGGAGACCACGATTTTGGAGCTTAAAGACGCTGTCAAAACGGGACGTTTAGGGCGAGTTGGAAACATTCCAGCTGCCCATGGGGGAAGGCCACGACCGTGACCATCGAGTCACACCCTCTAGGCCATGCCACTACCAGAAGCCTATAAATACTCCCTCTTCTGCACTTGACAAGGGAGAGCTAACCTAGAATGAGAAAGTTAGGGTTTTGGAGTGTTTTACAGAGGTAAACACCTTGGGAGAGATTCATTGAAGATCCAATCCACCCAAGGAGCAATAAGAAGGTGCAAGCAAGGTGAAGAAGATTGATTACATCACTCCCTCTCTTCTAGTTTGTGTGTTCTCTCTCTCTCTCTCTCTCTCTCTCTCTCTCTCTCTCTCTCTCTATGACTTGAATCTCTAATGGCTATTTGGGGAAGATGAACCCTAGTTTATAGGTTGTGTATATATGGGTTTTATACGAATGTGTTTATCTAGTTGATTTCATTACATAATTTAGCCTTAATTGTGCTTGGGTAAGTCGCCCTAATCTTCTCTACTAGCCTAGTTGAGCTTCTATGCTGGGTACGGAGTTTTTGGGTTAGACGTGTATGCACCATCTGGCAAATTAGGGTTAGATAAGTGAATAAGGTCTTGTGGTGGACCAGACGACTGAACCCCGACCACAAAAAAGCCTTCCTAGATGGAACCCGGGATGAAACCTCGGTGTGGATGTTGGGTAGTACCCATTGAAAGGAGCCACTTTACTACAACCCTAGCTAGGTTATGCTTGGCTTAGTTAGGATTGAATAGAGAGTGTGATTCGACTGATAAATTTAAAACTCGATCATGCAAGCGATCAAGTTTTTGGTGGCATTGCCGGGGAATCTTAAGTTTTTAAGAAAAGCCGAGAACTACTAATTTAATCATTTTTTGTTTTGTCATGTTTTATGTAGCGTCAAGTTTTTGGTGTTGTATTGTTTTTATTTTTGTGTTGTCATTTATTTTCACCCACATTTCTCCTTGAGGGGTCGTTTGTGTGTGTTTTGATTTCCTTGTTAGTGTTTTTGTTGTTGTAGCTTTTGAATCGTGGATCTTTTTTACTTCATAGAAGTGTGGGCGTATCCACCAATGCCCAAAGATGGTTACCCCAAAGCATCATGGAACAATCATGATGATGGAAGTCAAGAGTTTGGATTCTAATATCAACCCCCCTTCCAAGAAGAACAACGATACCATTCGGTACTTCAAGAAGCTTCCCAATACCACGAAGAAGGTCTTTCACGGCCGAAGCGAATTGGAGATTTAGGTGGAGCGATTCACCCGGGATACCAAAGCATTCACATTTGTGGAATCCTCAACTACCACCCCTATCGACTCATCCTTACTACGGACAATAGAAGATACCCTCCGAAAAACTGAGAAGCTAGGAGAACTTGTTGAGGAAGTACGTGCACAACTTGCTCGCGATCGTCTTCTATAATTAGAAGAGAAAAAGGAGGTCGGAGAGGCTAGCAAAGAGGACTTATGGAGCAAAAAGAACTCATCTCGGAGAACTCCCGAGATGACAATGAGCAATCAAGTCTTTTAGAGGTGGACCAGATTGTGGAAGAGGAAATGAGCATCAAAGAAGAGAAAAATCTTGATTCTTCCCAAGGGGAAGAACACATTAAGGAACAAGGAAGGGAGGTTGAGGTTTAAGTAGAAGGAGAAAGGTTGTCCAAGATGAGGACGAGGCCGAGGTTGATGAAGCATTTTATAAGTTACAAGTACTACGATAGCTTTCCATTAGACCTCCATGAATTTTGGAAGAAGGACCCGTTTGAGGCTCTTTGCCAAGCCTAAGCCAAACCATCATTGATGCAATGGAAGTCAATCGATGTTGCACTACGTAGTATGGGGCAAAGATAAGAAGGATTAAGGAAATGAGAGGTCTTGTGGGTGGAGACTCAAGACCACATCTTACCCTCGTTTTCCTTAGATGCTTGAGGCATTTTCACTCCGATTGGTTCAGTTTTTACGCTAGGTTGTGCTTGTTTTAATATGTTTCATATCCTAGTAGGTGAAATCGACCTCAGGAATGAAATTTGGATGAAAGGGGGCGAAAACATATCAAAAGGGAGCAATCGTAGGAGTTCACGGTGGAGGCCTTGACAGTCAGCCATACCGTGATGACAAGGCGCGGGGCATGAAGTGCGTGGAGTCCAGAGAGGTTTCTTCCATCTCGCGGGCATTTAGGACATTACGTTTACTCGATCGTGATAATCAGATCCATGAGGAACCGAGGTTCAGATCAATGATGAACCAAGGATCTGGAGCTAATTATCACGGTCGACTGGACATGAACTGCTGAATGCCCGCGAGATGGACGAAACCCTCCGTGACTCCTCGTTCTTCATTGCATGTGCCTTGTTTTCACGGTCTGGCTGATCGTGAACTTCTGGCCTTCACTGTTAACTGCTGTTGTTTGCTCCCTTTTGATCAATTTTCTCTCCTCTTCGTCCAACTCTCGTTCCATGGGTTGATTTCACCTTCTAGGATCTGAAACATACTAAAAACAAGCACAACCTAGCGTAAAACCCGGACCTCACAGAGTAAAAATGCCTAAAATATCTAAGAAAAAACGGGGGTAAAATGAGTACAATTATACCCGAATCAAAGGCGCTCCGGTGGCTCAATAATAGACCACCCCTCTCAATTATCTCATGGGACGACTTGCTCTACAAGTTCATGGCCCGATATTGTCCTCCTTCCAAGACGACAGAAGGGTGCAAGAAGATCACCCACTTCGCTCAAGAGGAAGATGAGACATTGAGGGATGCATGGGAGAGAAACGCTGACTTTTCCTTCAATTCCCACCCACGGGTTCGGAGTGCGGTTTCGGATCGAAAGATTCTACGACGGTCTTCTCCAAGAATACAAGATTCTCGTTGACTCTCTATGTCAAGGGAACTTGATGAACAAGACTCCACCCAAGATGACCGCTTTGCTTGAAGATATGGCGACAAAGGTGTATGATTGGGGCTTGAAGAGACGTGGTAGAAGGGGTGTCGAGGGAGGATTACACTCCACGAAAGCGAGTCCTCCGCTTGCCACCAAGATCAATAAAATGATAACTGCACTCTTTAGGGATAATATGCAACAAAAGAAGTCGGTGATGGCATGTGATTGGTGTTCGAGTACCAACCCCGAGATTGCAGAATGCCAATTGATGAAGGAAGCAAACAAGCACCACGGAAGAATAAGTAAGCTTCATTTCCAATGGTAGGGTTAGCAACAACAACCCATATAGTAACAATTACAATCCGAGGTGGCGAAACCATCCAAACTTTGCATGGTCTTCCCCGAGCAATTCAAGACCCCCCCCCCCCCCCCGTTTCCAAGGAGCGATGGGGAACTATCAACCAAGGCCTCCTTTCGTCCAGCAAAGCCCCCAATTCCTAGGCTTGAACTTCCAACAACAAAATTCCAACCGGAAGATGGTCAAGAGTACCAACAACAACAACCCGACAAGTTTTCAAAACTTGAAGACCTAGTTACCACCTTTGTGAGTACAAGCTCAAAGACATTCGAGAAGATTGAACAATTAATGGATGTGGAAACACACAATTTTACTTCATTTGAGGCGGGTCTAAGGAGCCATCCAACAATTTTTCAAAATTTGGAGACTCAAACTGGCAATCTTGTCGGGATCCTCACCGAAAGACCTAGGGGAGATCTACCTTCCCAAACTATTGCCAACCCCAAGGATCAAAATGCCGATTGCAATGCAATTATCTTGAGGAGCGGGAAGGTAACTCCGGATGTTATTGCTAAGGAGGTAATTGAAGAAGAAAAGCCCCTCCAAAGGTCAATGATCAAGAACTCTCGGAAGGAGCGGGTGGAGAGGCTAAGAAAGCGTTGCCAACGTCACCACTAGTGGCTGAGTACGAGCCTCCTCTTTCTTTCCCTACCATGGTGCACAAAGACCGGTTGGAGAAAACCTTCTCATGATGGTCTCTTCTCTTTTTCTTTGTGTAATCCCACTTATTAGCATGGAGTAGTCCTTTCTTTCACTTGGGCGCTTGTAAACCCTAGCTAGAATTATGTGAATTTTTGTATGGATTGAATTACTTGTGTGTGGTCGGTTTTTAATACAAGTATTGAGGTATTTTCATGAAGGTTGTGTTGTTTTTTTCCATTTCTAACTCTTATGCCAATTTGACCTAGTTAGAGGGAAATCCCCTTCTTGCTAAGAGGCTTTAAAAAGCTAGAATTCTTTGGCCATATTGTGTCACCTACTTATGTCGAATTAGGGCAAACCTCTTACAATATGCTAGCACCTTGGGTAGGTTGTATTTTGGTCGTCCGGACTACGGTTTGAGGGAGAAGCCTAAGCAACCCTTAGTGGATCGGCCAAGAGAGCTACTTTGGTAGTATGATTTGATATCCCTTGGCCTAGTGACAGAGAGAGTGAAGTTTGTTCACTTGTTGCGCTTCCCTACAGTTTACACCCGATTTTACCACACATTTGAGTTCGTTCCAACAAATCGTGATTACTAGCTAAGGGGAGCAACAACTGGGTGAAGCCTTCTCAATTAGTGTTCAAAATCATTTACATTTTCCAATTGATTTGAATTTAGTTCATAGTTTCAACCACAACTCGATTGCTAGATAATGTTCCAAACAGTTGAAGTAGGGGTACATGGATCGGACCGGGTTTTACTTTTAAAACATACTTATCCTATATTGCACCTGGCTAATGTTTATACTTGGATCTTAATCGGGATTTTTGTTATGATATTCAGGACGAGTCAACCGCCCACCAAGTGCTCGATGAAATGCCAAAACCACATAAAACTTGTTTTCTTGATCCCTTGCTTTTCAATTGAACTTGTTTGATTAAGATAGACTCTTAGGAGTGTGTTTATGACTTAAGATTGAATCTTTGATGCATGATCCTTGAGTTTGAAATTTTGGCTCACTTTTAATTTTGTGCTTTGATACGCTTTTAGAGCCAAGAGTTCAAGCTTTGGTTATTGTCTAATGAGTTGATTCTAGCGTTTGGTTGGGGTTTAGAAACCTCTTGAAAGACATGTCACCCTTGTGTTCATGCATCTAGACCTCGACCCTAGTCATTACACAATGTATTTCTACCTATGCACCTCTAGTTTCTACATTATAACACTTAAGTTTGGGGCTGTAAAGAGTGAACCTAAGGATGTATTTTGTTGTTTAATTTATCAAGTGAGTTGCCTAATGGTTTGTTTGAACATGTTTTGTAATTTTTCTCTTTTGGTGGCGATCCAACTGAGAGTGCGAGTGATAGCCCTCTTAGCCCTCAACAACCAAGAAACCAGAACTGCCCATGATGAGAAGAACCAAAAATTCCAAGAGAAGAACCATAACCTCAAATCGAAGAGCACCAAAAACAAAGCAACCAATGGAGGCGACTACGAACTATGATGGACCATCCTTGAAAGATCCTCTTATGTGAAACTACCATATGCTCCAACCGTACATCAAAGACAATATGGCATCTAGGAGCCGATTTTTGACTATTATATCTTTTTCTTTTTAAATACTTAGTATGCTTGATAAAATACGTGTTTGTGGTGGATTAGTTTTTTATTTTGTTCTTCCTCTCTTATGTGTGCTTTTTATTTTAATTACTTAGTAAAACTTCTTACTTATATAATTAGTACTTGTTTAATTTCACTTTGTGTGGATGTGATTAATCTTCTTTTTAGCTCCTTTTTTTATGTTTCTCAAGGATCGAACCGACCTAGCCTATCCTTCCACCCTACAATCACTCGACTTCGCCTAATCAGTAACTTCGTTCCCCTATTCTTTACCCGTGTTCATTAAGTGTGTGTGGGGGGAGGGGGTTTGGGGTGGGGGGGGGTTGTGCATATATATTTATGTGAAATTTTATTATAGATTGAGCTCTCTTATGCTATAAATATTTGAATGCTTGATCTAGAGAGAGTATGCTTTAGAGTGATTGTGGATGATGATTTAGCATGATTTGAGCACTTAGAGCCTTGTATGCATGCCAAATTTTTTCAAATTTAAGGGCTCCAAGTTGGCTCCTTATGCATTCTCCCTACTCAATGTGCTTTGAATTGCTAGATAATTGTGATGTTATGCATGATAGGGAGGATAGTGTAGCACTACGAAGGATGTTGGAAGTGAGAAATTTAGCCAATGATTTCTTCCTTGAATGTGTTGATATTGTCCACTATCTAGGTTAGGACATGTGTGCGAGATTCTCTACTTACTTTTGGACTCAAAATGTTTGCAAAAATGTGCACAATTTTGAAAAAGAGGTTCTCACATGAGAGGAAATCGAGCATAGTGTTTGAGATAAACCGTTAAAGGGTTTTTCTCTCGGTCCGGAGTTCCATTTGAGAATGTGTTTGGGGACCAGATAGCTTTACCATGTTCCGACCATCTTTCACTACTTACCATCCCAAATACTTCTCCTCCTCACGAAATCGTATGGCAAGGTACAAAGTACCTTTTAAAGATTCAAGAGGCCCAACATGTGTGGCAAACCAATGTGGAGTGCAGGTTAGGAAGTGGTGCTCGATCTAAGACGAATCCGTCCCTCAACTTCCCCACATGTGACCTTGATAAGGAAGGCAATGATCCATCCGCTCTTGGTCATGAGGGATAGATTCTTTCTTGCAAAAAGTTTGGTGCAATGCACGTCAACGTTGAAAAAGGAGAACAATAAATGACAACTCCTACTTTGAAAGAAAGAATAAAGAGCACCTTCTAGATTCAATGGCTTTAATCATTTTTGAGGAATTTCCCGGTGCACACCTTTGCTGTCTAGACCTCTTTAGTGGCCAGGTCCCCATTTTGGGAGTGTGTTTTCACGTAGAGAGTAGAATTTTTGTGTCTGGTCGACCTTGAAAGTTTCTAGTTGACCCTCTATCAATGATATATTATGCATGCCATGTGATTTATCTTGAAAGTTGTACAAGTTTGAGTTAAGTTTGCTTGGGGACAAACAAACGCTTTAGTGTGGGGGAGTTTGATAACACCTAAAATAGGCATTATTTATTCTTTATTTTTAAAGCTTTTGCATGTTAAATCACCATGTCTAGGCCATATATCAAGTTATTCATGCCTATTTTCGTTCCTATTTGCAAAACATGCATTTTGACATATGTATTCTTGATATGAAGGTTTTCATAGGGGAATAAACCCCAGTTTGTCGTATTTTATGCTTTTTCTAGTGTTTGTGATAAAATTATAGGTCTTATATGCATTTGGGATTGATCGAGGATCAATTGGAGTTCATCCGAATAGGATTGGGAAGCATAGGAGCAAAAAGGGGAGAAAAGGAAAATGTCGCGGCCACACGTCATGGTCGTGACCACAAGGCAGGGACCATGTTCGCGGCCTGAAGAGAACAGTGGCCGCAAACCTCAGCAGGCGACCAAGAAGAAGGCAAAAAGTTTCGACACACGAATCACGAACGTGGTGTGGTGTTTTGACCGCGAAAAAGATCATGTCTGTGACACAAAAATCATGGTCGCGATCTTTTGAAGGAGGCCGCGATCTCGGAGCTTAAAGATGGTGTCAAAACGTGAAGTTTCGAGTGAGTCGGCAACGTTCCAGTTGATCATGGCCAGGTCACAACCAGGTCATTGCCGGGACCATCGAGTCATGCCCTCGAGGCCGTGACCACTATATAACATTATTATTTCCCATATAGTACAAGAATAAATATATGGATTTAGTTGTGTTTATTTAGCAAACAAACTTATCTTGGGAAGTATTTATGTTATATGTGGTTGCTTGTTATTCAGATTATGCATTTTTATTGCTATATGGGGTTTTAAGTGTTTATTTTAATATGAACCTTAAAAGTTTACGATTTTAGGATTTTAATCTACGATTCCAATTCTACCGCTTTCTTTTTTTTTAAGGGAAAAGTCTACCTCATTTTTTGGTTTTACTTAAAATCCCAATTTTAACTACATTGTTTTGGACTCTTCTTCTTCGGATTGAGCCTGAATCACTAGTCTCTCTCTTCCTTCTATTAAATCCATGCGAGATGTCGGAGAGTTTGATTTATGTTGTCATCTAGTGGTTCCAAGTGATCATGGTTTCTTTGATTCATAAACCACTTGAAATCACTTCAAACCACACAAACATGGATGGTAAAAGCAAGTTCCAACTCAAGCTTTCTTAGGAAAACTTGAATCAGCTCA
The DNA here is from genome assembly GCA_946122785.1 of Linum tenue. Classification (NCBI taxonomy): domain Eukaryota; kingdom Viridiplantae; phylum Streptophyta; class Magnoliopsida; order Malpighiales; family Linaceae; genus Linum; species Linum tenue. The sequence goes on along the minus strand of CAMGYJ010000007.1, from coordinate 49,106,134 downwards.
AACTACAACCATCCTTATCAAAGGCCATGTGCAACCTCTAACCATGTGTAGTATAGAGAAAGTATTTCAAATATTAGCCCAAGCAGCTTATATACCCTTACTTCAATGAACTACACATTATCTAGTAATCTGATTGTTGTTTCGAGTTTCGACTACTAAAGACTAAACAAGCAAGAAAGTAAATGAGATTGAATTCAATTGAGGAGAGTTTCACCCGGATGTGTTTCTCCCTAGTCTATGTTGTATCGACATTGTGACACCCTAATTCCATTCGCACTAGCAGATTACGTGGGGAGCTCTAATCAAGATAGGACTCCATGCTCAGGTTATCCAATCATGCTCAATTACACTACCCGAAGAGGCGTACCAACAACCAACTTAGGTAATTGGCACAAAAACTCTAATCACACACGTTCATAGTCCCCAAGTAATGAATTAGCAATGCTCTCAACCAACCCTAGGGAGATATTCTCTCACCTAGGTCAATTAGCCCCAAATTGAGGAAGTGATCAAGAACCATCAATTTCCATGAATAATAATCAACTCAATATATAATTACGATGAAAATCAGAACTAGGGTTCACGAGCAATCAATTACAACATACTAAATAGGATTCCACAACACCAAAGTGAATTGAAGAGCTACTCCATAGCGATAGTTAGAAAAACAACCAAAATGGATAAGACAATCATCATAGGGAAGAAGATCGTGTTTTCCCTAAATACACACATTCTTGAAAAAAATTCCCAAAATACATAAGTTATAAAAAAAAATTCTCAATCTACACATCTTTGAACAAGACTGTTGCCGTCAAAGGCGGTGAAACAATTCATCGCTTTTATCTAACGCGGTGAAAACATTACCCCATTGTCAAAGGCGCTGAATTATTTTTGAACCATTACTGCGTTTTCGAGAGAGGTGAATAGGTCACCGCTTATGTGTAACGCGGTGAGGCGTTAGATTTAGGCAGAAAACAAAAATCCATGCCTCATCGCATCTAAAGGTTGTGGTTAACGTGCGGGGCGACACGGATCGCTGACGTGGACAACGACGTTTTCACCGCTTTTGAAAAACAGAGTGAATTTGTTGTCGTCCACGTCAGCGATCCACATTTCCTCGCCCATGAACCTCTCCCGTTGGATGGAGTGAGGCACGGATTCTAGTTTTCAACACAGATCCGATGCCTCACAATGTCCCACGTCAGTGAACTTGCCTTGACCTTTTTTGTTTGATGCGGTGAATACACTGCATCTGACGGCAGCGATGACTTTGCTGCATCCGACGACTGCAGTGATCTCATTGTGATTGTCTTCAGCAATCTTCTCCTCCTATAAATTCATCCCTCCCCTCCCCATTTCAACCACACCACCACACTTCACAATTCTTTCTCGATCCCTTCCTCCATTATAGGAATTTTGACTATGGTCTGTGTTTGCGGTTAAGGCCGATCCTCACACAACATAATAAATTCCTAGAGCTATTTCCTAACAAACTCCCCTCTAAAAACCCATCGAAGCTCTGTCCAGCTTTCGCTAAAAAATGGAGGAAAGCTCTTAGAGTACCCACTTGCTTTTCTATTTATTATTTATTGTTTTGTAATCGAAATAATCTGATTTCATTCATTTTTTATAAATGGGTGCCGATATATACGATCCTTGATTATATATCATTCTAGGGCCAAGGGATGCGAGGTATTCAACCGAGCAAGCAACACATTGCTCTGGTGCAATTTGGCACAACAATCCGGTAGGCACGTCGTACCGTCTAAAACCTTAATTTTTAATATTTTGAAAGTTTGTATTTTGATTTCCTTTCAATAATAGTTTGCTGATTTTTGCATTTCATTCGTAGGGATCACCCATTCCCATCATCCATAGAGGGACTTCACGCTTGCGCAAACGACATGACCGAATTGGGCCGTATCTAGAGAGGATGTGTTTGAAGATGATGAGACACTTCATGCAGATTGAGATTGACAGCGATCTATTAATGGCAATGCTAGAGGTGGCGCCTCGAGTTACACACCTTCCACTTTCCTGAGGCGGAAGTTACGATCACTCTTAGAGACATTGACATCCTTACTGGGTTGCCGATCATCGGAGAGGCCATTTTTGGCACCACGATAGTTCCCGAAGAAAGCTGGGGGGCCCTGATTAAGGAAAGCTTGGGCTTTGATATGCGGCCGACGATGGCATTCCAATGACGGGGGCATCCACAGTTGAATGCGGGGCAACTATCGATCCCGTGGGTAGTTGATCACATCCAATAGGAGGTTCGGATCGACGCACAAACCCCCAAAGAACAAGTGGAGCTGTATGCATGTGTCTACCTCATTGCCTTGGTTGGTGGATTCATGTTTTAAAACAAGGAGAATAGGTGGGTACATTGCATGTGGTTACCGTTGTTGCTCGGTGACTGGGACGAGATTTGGAGAAAGAGCTAGGGGTCGGCGGTTTTAGCGGCGATCTATCGAGAGCTGTGTACATCCTCAAAGATGGGTGCAAAACAAGCTGGCGGTGCTAGTTCATCCTCCAGCTCTGGTCATGGGGGCATCTTGTGATGTTCGCTCCTCGAGGCCAATGAAAATTATGGGTTGTAGATGAGCCGCTACAGGATGTGACAAATGCCCCCTATGGTGCCAAGTAAGTTTATTTTACTTTTAAACTTTTTAATTATTTTACATTTATTTACTTCTTGCATTTTTTAAGTATGTGTTGTATAGCTTTAAAAATTCTTACATGCTTGTATTTACTCACATGCTTAGATTTATTACATGACTTGATTTACTTAAATTGAATCCTTTCAAGTATGTATTTTATAGGTTGATTTAGAAGAATTATTACATTCCTAGATTTACTTAAATTGAATCCTTTCAAGTATGTATTTTATAGCCTCATTTAGAAAAACTATTGCATGCTTAGATTTACTTAAATTGCACCATTTCAAGTATGTATTTTATAGCCTCATTTAGAAAAATTATTACATGCTTAGATTTACTTAAATTGAATCCTTTCAAGTCTCATTTTATAGTTTCCAACGCTTTAAAAAGTTCTTATATGCTTACATTTACTTACAAGGTGGATTGGAGCAAACACAAATGATCACCAACATGAGCACTCTTTATTGTATTATCGTGCTAAGTTTGATAAGCTTTGGTGGAACCAGGTAAACATGATAGCTAAATGTTATGAATTTTTAAAATATGTCTCATTAGAGTGAATCTAATTGGTGCTAATCGCAAATTATTAATGATTGTAGGTGATATGGGACCAATATCGACAAGTTCTGGAGCTGCATCATCTTAGATACCCCGAGGATCACGAGACGTGGTAGTGCAATGTGCCACTGATTTGTTGGCACATTGTGGAGTGACACCTTACGGATCGATCCTTGAGGCAATATCGATTGGATCAACCAATTCCGCAATTGTCGCCCCAAGGCTTCAAAGGAGCTTCACGGAATCGACCTTTGTCACCAAGCAAAGGATTGGGTCCCCAAGCATGACTTCTACATCCGAATTTGGGAGAATATAGTTGATTGGGTGGTCCAAGGTAACCCGAAGACGAGGCTTATGGGGTACCAAGATGGATACATGAATTGGTATAGGAATTTCACGCTTAGATGGGTTTCGAAGCAAGGTGTTCTTATCAGTTCTTTGGTAAGTGATCGAGAGTTTTAATGTGATATTCGGGACGATTCGGGAAATGAGGGTATGATCATCTCCACCATCAAACATTTGACTTTTGGTCAAGCGCTAGGTATTTCTTGCTTATGGGTGATGATTTCATATGGCATCACGATATCAATGCCACTATGGCCTTTCCTTCTGCATGTTGCCTAGCATTGATGGCTTCCCACTACATTCTCAGGAATAAGGTCACCTAAAAAGAAATATCGTTGGGAAAACCTCTTAGGTAACTCAATAGATGAGGAGATGACACACTTGCTCTCTCCGTTTTTCATTTTTGTTTTGTCTTGAATACCAACATCAAGGAACTAGTTGATCTGGGTGGATGACTTCTGGTATTGTGGTAACTTTGTTTACTCTATTCTCTATATATTACTTGGTCCAATGAGGATATTGTCTCATTTAAAGTGTGAGGTGGGATTTAGTAAATGGTGCTTTATGTTTAATTCCATGATTGTGATGGTTATTCATGCATGTGGAGACATTTTTGTGTGTGCATTTGTGCATAAAATTCTCAAAGTTTTCAAGTAATGCAACACTCCCCAAAGCAAATTTGAAGTTATCATACTATGACTTGTGATGATTTGATATATACACATGTTTTTGTCCATTATTCCTCTACTGTTTGAGTCTCATCTCTCGTGTTCTAGACCGATTTCAGGCTAGGTTGTTCGTGTTTGTGATATTTCAGGTCCTAGTACGTGAAGGAAGGTTCGGGCACGAGTTCGGGGTAGATTGGACGAAGTTGGAACGAGTGACGGAAAGCTCTAAGAAACCACACGGCCAGACCTAGGCCGTGTGGAACCCCTTTGCGCGGGCAAACCACACTGGCCGTGTGGAAATCCCAGAGACCTTCACATGGGCAGGCCGAGATTCTACACGGCCATGCGGTTCTGGCCGTGTATTGTGCATGAAGGCACATAAGTGAAACGTGGCGTTTTACACCTCCACACGAGCAGCTGGAAATTCTACACGGCCGTGTGGCCAGGCCGTGCAGTCGGGGAATTCTGGGTTTTAACCCAATTTTGGGTCTTTTGAGAGGGGAATCAGTTTTGGGAGCTAGAAACAGAGTTCTAGAGAGAGAAAGTGCGAAGAACACACCCTAGAGGTGATTTTGGAGCTGGGTTTCATCAATCAAGCTTGGATTTCATCCTTGGAGTGAAGATTATCATCCCAGAGAATATTCTTCCCATCTTGATGAGTATGACTGCTTTGTTTTCTGTTTCTCTCTCTATGGAGTAGAACCATCTCTCACTTGGGTATGAAGAACCCTAGTTCCATGTGTTAGGGAATTCGATTGTAATGACGTTTGGATTGTGATACTACTTGATTATAATCGATTGAAGTATTTTGACCGAGTCAATTGAAGCCTTATCATCTTTTATTGATTTCTGTTGCAACCTGAGATAGATAGAATCTAATTAGGTTGTTAGAGCTTCTTCAATTGGTAGTAGTGAATCGATTATATGAGAGTTAGTCGATTCACTGCTTTGTACTGGAATCCAATTCCAGTAGTGGAGTTATGTGTTAATTGCCTCAGCGTTCTATCCCGGTGAAGACTAGTCGTCTGCCGGGTAGTTTGTCTGAGATGGCTTGGTCAGCTTAAGAGATTCCAAGCTACTGTCGGATCTTCCGCAGTTTAATCAACAGTGAATCAACCAGAGGTAATTACAACTTTGACCTAACTAAGGAGCTAGGGGGACTCATTCCCGAGTGACTCTTCCCTACTTAAGAACTTCGAACCATTTCCTGCTTTCTTACTGCTTTAACTAAAATCACATTCATTCAACTTAGTTTGCTAGATAATAAATCATCACGGAGTAGGCAGTAGATCTAGACCCCGGGTTCATAAATAGAACTTGCCACTATTCTGCATTTCTGGACTGCGATTACACTTGGTCGCAGTTTGGTGTTGTGTTTAGTGTGTCAACTTGCTAGTCTCTAAGGTGACACGTGATATAGGGAGGCTAGTGTAGGGGCCATTGACTCGCTAAAACCAACACAACTAAACTACGACAAGTGTAATCGTAATCTAGATATGCAGATTGGTTCGAGTTGTAAATTTCAACTCGAGTCCTAGGTCTATTGGCTACTCCGTGCAATTCAATGGTATAGCAGTGAAGGTTGAGTGAAGTGGATTGGAAGTAAACAAATAGAAAGCAGTAAATGTTCTAGTTTCAGGTATGAGAAAGGTTATCCATGTATGTATCACCCTAGTCTGCAGTTAAGTCAAATTGTAATTCCTCAAGTTCATTTCAATTGGCAGATATACTGCGGAAAGTTTCTGACAAGTATGGAATCTCGACTATAGAATTCCAGACCTTCTCAGTTCGAATACCCAGCGGGCGACTAACCTCCACCAGAGTAAGCTAATTGAGGCACTATCGTACAAAACTTTCACTACTGGTTTTCAACTCCATTACAGAGCTGTGAAACGACTTCTCGACTAAAGTATTTGATTCACTACTTCCAATTAAGGTTGCTCTTTTGACCTGTGCAGATACTATCGTTCTAGGTTAAAGCAAGAATCACAAGAATTTGATCAGGACTCATGCAATTCTGAATAATGCCTCAATTGAATATATGAAATTCAATCATCAACGAAAATGGCTTCATACCATTATTCCTAACATACACGACTAGGGTTCTTAATACCTAGATGATAAGAGATATTACTCTATAGAGATTAGAGAAAACACAAACCTTGAAGTGGAAAACATCACGCGAGGATAAAATTCTTCTCCAAAAGAGAAATCGGCACTTTGAGGGTGAAAGATTGAGCTCCAATGAACTTAGATGACTTCGATCTCCTACCAAGGTTGTTCTTTGTCACTTCCTCTCTCTAGGGCTCTTTCTTGTTTTAAAATTTGGAAACTGGATCACTAGCCAAAATCCCGAGTTTTAGCTTAGTGGGCTCGATGGAAGATTCCACGGTCGTGTTTCATGGTGGTGGAATTGAGTTCCAGATCGTGGAATTTCGAAACGATGTGCCTTAGTTAATCAACCACTGAAGAATTCCACGATCAATCGATCTTAATCCCAGGTCGTGGAATGCAGACATCAGACTAGGTATTTTTCCTGCCCAAAAAGCACGGGCGGAACCTCTGATCCACGATCGTTCAATTGACTACTCAGACCGTGGATTTGGACTTTGCATCCTCTGAATCTCGTTTGCTCTTCAGTTGCACGAAGACTTGATTCTAAGCTTCATTCACGTACTAGGACCTGAAATATCACACACAAGCACTACCTAGCGTAAAATGGGCCACAAAGCAATCAAATGCGAAGCCAAACGATCAAGAAATGTCGGGGGAAAACATGTGCAAATATGGTGTTATCAACCATGAAGGAGGTCCTCGTCACGAGACAGGTACCAACTTAAAACGTAAGGATATGTGCTTCTCACTATCATTTGGAGCTCTTAAACTTCTCACATTGATTCTTCTGATCTTAATATAAAAAGGGGCGATATGCACCTTATTAATATCGAAATCCTACCACCACAAGTCTAGTTAAAAGATGTCACTGCCATAAATAATGTGCGGAGTAAGAAGCCAAGTGTGAGGCATCCTATCATTTCACAAAATCAGCTTTCGGAATAGATGCTAGTCAAGTTTTAGTGGGGCAGTCTTACAAGATGACATTGGTTCCTCTCTATTACAAGTAAAACTTTCACTTGTAGATAGGATTGCCACTTGAATATGTGTTTTCAAGGGAAGAGATAAAGCTTCCGACATTCCTTGACTTCATTGACCCTCCACACGATCAAGAGAAAGGGGTTAAACATATACCCATATTCGAATGCTAAGGAGTGAAATTGCTCTTGCTCGATGAGGCTGCCAAGATCAAAGTGCAAGGAAAAATATACCCACTTGAGTCGCAAAAGTTCTAAAGGCTGGGCATGCACCATATGAAAAAATAAAACACCTCAACTCTCTCAGGAAAAACTATCACAAGGTAGCTAGGGATGCATGTAAATGCTTAACCAATATACATATGATTCGCCCCAAATCATTAGATCGAAGTACTCGAGTTGAGGAAAAGAACTTAATCTCATGAGACAACAAAATTTGTCATTGCGAATATGTTTAACACTTCATTGCTACGGTCATAGGTCTCTAAGTGCGAGATTGACCTTGTAAGCTCCTTATGATCCAGTGCCTAAGATCGAAAGTCACGTGTCATCTAAGAGGTATAATGATCTGAACTTTGTGAACTTAGGTTTTCTTGGGGATAAACAAAGTTCAAGTGTGAGGTTATTTGATGACACGTGAAATATATTATTTTAGATCCCGGTATAATGATCAAAAGTGCATGATTTCCTAGATTTATCGTCATAATACCTTGGATTTTCTTGTGAATGCTCAAAGTGTGTTTAGTGACTACTTTATTATTATGATACGCTTTTGGAAGCGTTCTGTGCATTTTCAGGGCAAAGTAGGCTAAACGCCCACTTGGGAGCAATGAGAGACATCAAGACTATTGGAGGAAGAATCAAAGAAAAAGATCATGGCCCAAAATGGCCTCGAAAATGGCGGCCTATGATACAAAACGGTGTTCTAGCTGCCGTTTAGGAAGAGTCCAAGCTTTCATCGGAAAGTCGTCAAGACTTAACTTCAAGTAGTAGATGCATCGAAGAAGTCTTCTGATTGGCTAGATGACGCATCAAGGACGAGTTCTTCTCCCTAGAGACCCTAATCCAAGACCTATAAATAGGTCTCCAGGGTTTGGAACTTGGGAGCCAATAATAGGAGGCTGTTAGAGGGACGTTACTCTACCGCCAGAGTAACTCTCCCAAATTAGAGCCACACCGGTTACAAGGGTGGAATCGGCAGCAGAATCGGCGGCCAAAAGCTCGATTTCTGTATTTGGCTGTCGTTTCTAGTGGTGTTCTCTGATCTTCATTTCAATCGATAAATCTCTCATAACCCGTGGCCGACTATATAGGAGTTTTAGGAATAGTAGTGTGTAACTTGTAGCTTATGACTTGTATTATTATGAAACCACAAAGGGGTTTATATAGATGACAAGACTTGGACAATAAGTAAGAGAACCACAATATTAGAAGGACATGAAAACTAAAAACTATACTAGAAGGACAAGGAAGTATAAGATTATTTCTAATCTATCTTTAACAGACTAGTTCCCTTTTAATTACGTACGTATGGGAACCCTAGAGTGAGAAAGAGTAACCGTGTGCCTAACACTGCAAATTAACACATACACATATGCGGCGCACAATGCAGGAATGCATGACCAGACCAGACAGGGGGGAAGAGGGGATGGGATTAGGTGCTAACCCTTATAGGGGTTAGCACCGTGATAACTAGCAAAAAACGCTATTAAAAACAACGAAATTACTACGGATTATTATAAAATCAATACAACATCTAAGCTAAATCACTACTAACTCTTGGTTAGAACGGTGCTAACTCTTGTACAATTAGCACCGTAACCGCTCCCGGGGAAGAGTTAGCCCCTTTTCTTCTATTGCCTCCTACTCGGGAACAGGGGGGAAAAAGGATACCCAACCCAACCGTTATTATATTACTTTTTTGACCTTTCCTTCAGTTTTCACTACTAAAATCTTGCTCTTTCCGGCAGCGACGCGTATGTTCGGCGTGGCACCACGTGTGCAGTGCAATTTGCATACCAGAATTTGGCTATATCTATACACACATATACCCTTCTTTAATCTTATAATAATAACAATAGTTTATGTTTATGTTATTCATCCGGAACATCTTTTATGTGATAATATATATCGTGCTGATCTGAATCTGATCAGTTTACCAAGTGAGGTTAATTTATATAAAGTTGATTACCATTAACTAAAACGCGCAACCACCTCATCACAACAGCGACCTTTTGTAGAAATAAATATAAATAGAATATAATAGCAACCCTGACGTGGAAGAAGGAAAAGCCAATGAGCGGTAGAATTAGTTAAGTTAGTTACGGTTCCAACGGCGTACGGAACTGATCATGTAGGTAGCTGATCAGTACGTATTTTTGGCAAATCTCGGCGGAGTGTCGCAGTTAAGGCAGACAGGTGGAGGAGATTAGATTTGGGGGACACGTAGTCGTTCAGGGATTTGCCACGTACTTCATCTCCATGGTGTGGGAGCTAGCTAAGATAGGCATTTTTATTATTCTCCGGGAAGGAGCTACGTGCATGCTGCCGTTAGGGGGCACGTGGCACGATCATTTCAAAGGAATACTTGGCTTCTTGTTGCCTAGAGACTGGTGACTGCTAATTAATTTGGCCAGTTATAAGACTGATCATTTGTTTGGTTTCGTTTATATTTCACTGGGTTGCTTAGAATAATAGGAGGTAACCAAAAAAAAAAAAAAAAGAGAGTATAATATAGAAGGTTATATGGGTAATATTGGCACGTTGGTTTGGTTCGTGGTCACAAAACTCGACACCTGGTAGTAAAACCCCAAGCTAACTGCCGATGTTCTTCTTTTTGTTTTTTTTTTTTTTGTTTGTTACGTAATTAATTGTATAACCTGAAACCAGACGTGGGACTCTGCCATTGGTGAGCCATCGCCGCTACTCCGTCCAGCCTCGAGGTGCGCATGGGATGGGATGGGATGGGATGAACCTCACCTTCTAGAATTTATAGATAGGATGCACATGCAGTGGTAATCAATTATAAAGCAGCGATCGACTTAATTATTACATCATAATAACCAACATATATAAAACGTATCTAGAGAGCTATTTATAGAAGACAGAAATAACAAACGTATCTAACTTTGGTCAATGTAATTTGCTGGCTATCTAGTCTTGGATTAGCTTTTTAAGGTGTGGTTGTTAAAATGTCGGCTGTTGTGGGACTAGTATCAAGGTTCTCAAACCGGTTTATACGGCCGTGCGTCGATTTAACGAGTGGTATGTTTGATCGGTGGGTTTATCCGTGAAAAAAATCCGGGGTAAAACCCATTGGGTTTGAAAAACTCAAACCCAACCCGTGGGTACCCACGGGTTTTCGTCGTAAAAAATTTACAATAACAAGTTCCTATCAAAATTAAAGTCAAATATCAATCTCTCAATATAAATTATCCATATATAAAACATCATTGTAGAAAATTCGAGCAAATCACAAATTAACTATGCAAATTGTTCAACACCAATCTAGAAAACTCAAAAAAATTGAAGCAAATCACAAATTATCGATAAATAACATGATTAATTGAAAGCTTCCTCCTTTCAATTAAGTTTCTTCACGCTCCACTCTATAACATCAACTTCATTCTACACAAATTAGAAAGAAAAAATTAGACATGTCTCCACAAATATAAATAATATTAGTTGTTTAGAATATTAAATATACCGAGAAAATTAATTATATGGGTGTGGGCGGGTACCCATGGGGCGGGTTTACCTAAACCCAAACCCAACCCAACCCGGTGAATAGTGAACGGGTTTAGACCCAAATCCGACCCAAAACCCGTCAACACGAATTTTACCCGCGTTAACTAGATTGGATCGGGTGGATACCCGTGGATTCGGGTTTTGTTGTGATCCCTATTTGTATATACGTACATAAGTATTGTTGTGTGTTGTCTCTTTCGGATGAACTGTTATTCATACTTGGAAGATGAAGAGATTAAAGATTCTTTCGATGGAGTTAGACACAGGTCGATGTACTATGCATGAAAGACATTTAATATAGTTAAATATATTTCATTTTTAATTAATGCATGCGAATGTAGTTTAGTAGCTATTAACCATGAGAACATTCCTTTGCTTATTTTGAGCTCCTCCACCTATCCTCCTATTGCCGCACTTGGAACGGATGAGATGAAGTCGTAGATTCTAGAAGTGTCTAAAAGAAAAAGGATGGGTGGCGTGGCCCGTGGCAGCAGAGGGCTTTGGAATGAGCAGTTGGGTTGGCCATAATGGTATGGAATTCGGTATTATAATATAATAATAAAAGAGTGCAAGTTGCCAAGTTGGTGCATATAAATAACAAGACAACAAAAGAGCGAGTTGTTCAAGAGGGGAAAGAGCGGCAGCGGCGACCTTTTCCCGGTTAACCAACCAAAACAACACACTTTACACAGTCACTCATCAGCGGAGCGGTTGACACACTAAACTCCGAGCGAGGGGATTATATTGTATTGTATTTATAGCCTTGAATTAAATAATAATAGTAATCCCTCACACTTTTTCCAAAACCCAGCTGTCAAAAAACTATGTCGCACTCTGATCTGAAGCAAAAGAAAAGCCTACAGATTCGGCCAATCCGTGGACGCCACCTTTCGACATATTACTGGAGGAATCCTTCAGCAACTCCTTTTCTGCTCGACACGTGCCAACCACCGCAACCCTTAGTTTTCTCCCCTAATCTGGCGTTCCTTATATATTGAATTGCACGATTTCCCTCACTCACGGTCACAGACCAGTAGCCCTGATTTCTTTTTTTTTTTTTTTTGAAATCGCCCTGAGGAAGGGCCGTCGATGGTAAGATAGTCTAGTTGGCAAAGGGCTGGGTTTCGGGTTTGGGATGTGACAAGTTCCCAGGTTCGAATTCCAATACCGCCTTCTTGATGTTCTCGGAGACACCCTTGGTACAGGAGATGAAGTCTCCCCAATGATTATAGCACAACGCTGGACACTGCACAGGGACAAAGTCATTGATGGTTAGTATGCAGCTACCCCCAAGTTTAGTAGGCTCCGCTATCACTCATGTGACATCAGTGGCGGACCCATAAATTTTCCATAGGGGTGTCCTCTTTTAAAAATAAATTAAATAAAAATAATTAATAAAAATAAAATCGTAAATTTGAAAATACCTTACTCGTACAGGTTAAAAAAGTCCATGATTTGTTTTCATATTCGGAAATAATTGTAGAATACACTTGGTGTCTATAGTGTTAAAAAAATTGTCTCTATATACCCTACTAGACAATCATTCACGAACTTATCGCATATTCGATTTGTAAACTTGTTCTCGATGTAACCCAAAGCTGAAAGACTCTTTCAACACTTGCCGTATTAAGGGTAGCTTGAAATTAGTTTAATTGTTAGGTTTTTAAAATAATTAGAGATAGGAAATGACATTTTACTATTACATTTTTCAAAATCGAACAATAAATGAGTTGTAGGTCAACGAAAATTAAGTTTATTAATAAGAATAGTGTTCTAGATTTGAATTATCCAATCTACCACATATATTCCTATACACAAATGACAGTAGGATAATCATGTTTTCAAATTTCAGGGGTGTCCCTCACTATCAATTATATTATTTTTTGTCCATACGTAAATTACCACCTGGGGTTGGATAATAGTATTCCCCGGACACCCCTAAAATCCTCTGGGTCCGCCTCTGTGTGGCATGTAGGTTGCTGATGTTCTGGGTTATAAAAAAATTGAGGAAGGGCCAGAAATTTATTTCATATTTGTCAAAGCCATAGGCTGAAACATGACTAAGATAGGGGATATTGCATTCGCGATGGGTTATTTATGTAAGATTGTTGACAAAATTTTTTAATTTTAAAATATACTTAAAGCATCCACATCAAACTATTATATTCAATTGCAAAGTGATATGACAATGGAAATGTAATTGCATATTTATTTGCATTGATGGAAGTCTCAATTGCAACAATGCAAGCTACTATTTCTTTCAATTTCATTTGCAATTCCACGTTGGCATTTATGGATTTTTTTTATTTTATGTAGGGATAAAATAATAAATATATACTTTTTATTTTATTGAAAAAAATAAGTTGTGCCCACATATACAATTGCAAGTTAATTTCATTGATGTAGGTAAATAAAAGTAATGTGCGTTGGATTGCAAAAAAAATTAAGGTGACATTAAAGAGCACAAATGCAATAGGTTTTACAATTTCATTGATGTGGATGTTCTTACTACAATTATTTGAGGGGCTCATATTACGAAACGAGCTATGGTGATAATTCAACATTTTCTAGCATCGTATATTTTTAGTAGTTTATCCAATTAAGTTTGTATTTTATTATTATTTGAGATATTATTATTGTCTATATGTTTTAGTAGGATTTGGATTTTCTTTTGGTATTTGATTAGGAATTATTTTCTAGTGTCCTTGTGGGATAAGTTGTCATATTTTAGGTAGGAAAGTAAAGAAGGGAGCCTAACCATGGGTGGGAAGGAGAAGGAATTTTGGTGTTTTCCATGTCTATAAATAATAAATATGTACTTATTCTCTAATTTAATGATAAGAAGATTGGAACCCAAATATTTAGTTATTGTCTTTCTTTTATACTATTTTCCTTCGAGTTATCTTGTTATTTTGATGAGGTTTTTATACGTCATTCCATAGAAAATCATCTCGTAACAGCTCATGGCTTCCCCTACCCCCTGAGTTGCTTGGTCACTGCCATTTTATACTTCTTTATTCATTAAAACGCGCCTAAAATGTAATATTGATATAACCATATTCATATTGTGCTCTTGATGATGGACGGGGTAACCTACAACGAAATCGACTCCCGATGGACTGTAACACCCTACCCTATGCGTATTACCTAATCATATTGTTCATACAATTGCAGCGGAATTAATCTCGGGTGTTACATTAATTATCAAAATTTACTCAAATAAAATTTCGACGTGAATTACTCGCGTAATGGGCTAACGGTCTTGAACTTATCCTGCAAAATAATTCATCACAAACATATATACTCACAACCATACCCATTGGCTTTTCTTAGCCATAGTCACACTTTTCATACTCCACAACTGCATACCATACTTATACATACCATAATCGTCACAACTTACACAGTTACACAACATATACACATATCATCAACTTTCCACACCTGTGGATATCTCACACTACATCAGAAGCTAGTATGCACATGAAAAAAACGTTCTCAAAACATTTTTACAAAAGAGGTGTGGATCACTGGCCAAAATCCCGAGTAGTAGTCCAAGCACAGAATAGTTGAAGACCATACCTCATCTTGCCTTCAACTCTTGCTCAACTCACACCTATAGACCTATCTACTGCTGCTGCTGGTGATGATCTGCTTACACATGGCATAAGCAGAGAAAAAGGATAAAGAGGGTCAGCTCATAGCTGAGTGAGATAATCATAGCATCGTGAGTTCATAACAGAGCATACCCCTACCATACATCTAGCAAACAAGCCAAAGCACTAGGATCAGACCTCAGCCATCCGGCATCCCAATAGGCAAAAGACTCAACCACCTTGACTTATGCATATGCATCTTATCATGTTTTACTTATAGGCGCCTGGCTACTCCCATGCTAATTACTCTCCCGGGAAACATACCCCACATCCCGTCAGATGTAGTCATACATACCCCAACATCCCGTCGGATGTGGTCATACATACCCCACACCACTATGGGTGTAGTCATACCCCGACACCGCTCTGGGTGTGGTCATATCTCGTAAGAAATCTTCAGTCACCACCACAAGAGAGGTGTGACTATCATACATATCATAATAGAGTAATAGCATAGGGAGCCCTAATTACTATGTAGTTGACCATGAGACCAAAGTACTCTTACTTAATCTCCTTATACATGATCCATATCTCATCTTGCTTAATCATAATTCGTTCTTGCACATGTACTTGACCTGGCCACGATTGGCTCAACATAGGTAATTTAGGAGTCGTATAATTTCACTTCCTCGGGATGAACCCTCATGCAAGTCATCCTCCTTAAACATCATAATATCACCCTGGGAAGTTTATTCCCCCACTTATGGATCCAAATACAACCATAATATCACATCATGTCAAAACACCTTATCGAACAACCAGGAAGTCATATCAACAGTTAAGCCACAAATGGCAACATGTATGCAATCATCAACATAAACAAGGTCCATATCGGCTAGGGCAAGTCAATAATATCATACAGCAATCCAGGGTTCAACATATAGCACAAAAGTTCATACACCCCTATTCATGTCATTCTAGTTCACCTAGATCAATTCTAAGCATCAATATAATTATCGTGATACGACAAACCCGGTATGCCGTGCCAATCCCTCACCAAATCTGGTCGTTCAAACACCGGTTAAATCTTCCCGTACTAAAACGTCAATTTCACGAACGAACCCCGAATTAAAATCCGAGACCGTCCTAATATCCCCTGCAGTATCCTCGTCAATATTAGTTCTAGGCTCCGGATCAAATTCTTGATAAAAACACATCAAACCCTGGCCGGAGCTAAATTCAGCGATTAGGACCCCGACCTAAATAATTGCCGAAATTCATGGATTAGAACTAGAAGATTGATTACCTCGCTGCAGGAAGCTCGTATATGAAATTTGGGCTCAATCCGGCTTCCGGATACTCCGAAACCCTAATTTGGCTTATCGGGAATTCAAGAAATTCCTGAACCAAAAACTCGTTTTAAAACTCTAAATCGATAAATCACGATGAATAGATGAATTAGGCATTACTTACGGGATTTTTGGATCACTAGGGCTCAAGAATTTGAGCTCTGAAATTTCTCACCGAGCTGCCTCTGCGCTCTCTGATTCTCGGTCCGCAAAAAGAAAAAGAATGGAGATATGGGAATGTACGGGGGGTTTGGGGATGGATATATATAAATGGTGGGGCGGTACTAATCCAGCAGCTTCACCTTTCTTTCTTTTAATTTGATTATATATATTTATAAAATATATATATATATATATATATATATAATTAATACGTATACTTATCCGATCGATCGATAATTCGATTTTCGTCGAAATAGTGTCGAAATGCTCGATTTTAAATCGCAAACTTTCTAGCGATAAAAATATGGATTTTGCCGGAACGGGATGTTACACGTGGATTAGAAGGACTTGTTTCGTGACCAAGTGACAAAGGAGAACACAAGTTCTTGTTAACTCTTTTGTACTCTCCCCCATGTGATAAATGAGTATCACTGTCCTCCATACTCACTCTTCATTCTTCACATCTAACTTGTTTAGTAACCAAGTAATGTCCTCTGGCTTGGCAATGCTTACTAAAGAGATCGAATTTGAAGAATGGTAGATTAAGGCATCGGTGTTAACGTTGGTTCATCCTTGACTCACAAAAACACAACACTTCCACAATGGCCAAGTAACCACTACGGAAGCCTGCAGTAAAGTGGGTTTGGTTTAGTTTGTCAACCCGGGTCCTAGGTATATTGTCTACTCCGTGGAAGTCTATTATCTAGCGATCAAAATTGGGCGAAAGTGATTCTTTTTCTATAACAGAAGCAAAGCAAGCATTGATCGGTTTTTAAAGCAAGAGAAGAGTCAGTCAGGTATGCGCCCCCTAGCTCCTCAAGTAGGTCCAAGTTGTAATCCTCTTTGGTTATTTAGCTGTTGGTTAAACTCCGGAAGATCCGTAAATAACTTGGAATCTCTTAAGCTGACCAAGCCCTCTTATTCACAACACCCGACAAGCGACTAACCTTCACCGGAATATAATGCTAAGGCTATTCACACAGATCTCCACTACTTGGAATAAATTCCAATACAAAGCAGTGAACTTATCGACTCTTGCACAAACAATAGACTACTATCAATCTAAGAAGCTCTCTTAGCCTAATAAGATTCTATCTATCATAGGTCAAAGCAAATATCAAGAGAACATGATCAAGATTCAATGACTCCAGAAAACATGCTTCCATTGATTAAAATCAACCAATATAGCATCCAAAAGTCATTACAACCAAGATTCCTAGCACATGAAACTAGGGTTCTTCATACCCAAGTGAGAAGTAGGGTTCTTCATACTCCATAAAGAGAGAGAGAGAGAGAGAGAGAGAGAGAGAGAGAGAGAGAGAGAGAGAGAGAGAGAGAGAGAGAGAGAGAGAGAGAGAGAGAGAGAGAGGGAAACCAAATACAAAGCAATTTATACTTATGGAGATGTGTATAATCCACTTCAGGTTGTCAATCTTCACTCCTTGGGACAAAATCCCGACTTCAATGGTGAGAAATCGGCTCCAAATAGCTCCTACGTCTTGTTCTTTGTCCTTTCTCTCTAGAACTCTATTTTTTGCTCCAAAAAACTTGATTCCCCTCTCAAAACCCCGAAATTGGGTTAAAAAGCAGCTGATGCAGGATTGCACGATCGTGCAATTGAACCCTTCAGCCCGTGCACACCGAAATGCACAGTTTCACTTGAATTTGACGAGGGACCGTGCATGGCCATTGCACGTCCGCGCAAATAGAATTTTTGACCGTGCAAACTTTATGGAAACATTGCACGACCGTGCATATTTTCCAGCACACACTCCTAAGCTCTGTTTGAGCTCGTTTGACCTCTGATTGCCCCTAAATTTGCGCTGAAAACTTTCTTTATTTGTTAGGGTATGAATATATCAAATGAGCACAAACCCGCGGAAAATAGGCAAATGAATGATCAATAACCAAGCTAAACAATCAAGAAATGTCAGAAAAAACATGTGCAAATAAAGTGTTATCAATCCTCTGTGTGAAAGGCCTAATAGATCCATTGTTAACGCATGTTGCTTTATTTACTACATTCCACTGTTGTTCTCGTCTACATACTCATTATCGTTATGCCTTTTCATGGTATTTTCTCAATCTTAGAACACTACAAAAGGTTGAAAAATGCATTAATATGTATATATGTTGATCAGTACTCAAATAAAAAGAGATATTGATATGCTATAGATAATGGTTCAAAGATATGATAGAATTACTTTTAACATATGTAACCCCGCGGAAATTCATCTTATCATATTATCAAAGATTAATAGGAATACTTGGATTCGTGTTAGTTGATCGTCTGGATCTTGATGCGAAAAACATAAGACGATCTGCAACCGGACGATACTTCTGGGAGCACGATCCGGGAGGTTTTGTAGCCTTCCTCTACCAAGCCTCCTTAGTTCCAATACGGGAGAGCTCTCATCTTCCTGACGGGGAGAAGATGAGAAAATGTTGGTCTTGGTGTGTTGGGGACCACAACCTCAAACTTCTTTATATGCTAGTCACCATGGGCTCCCATAAAACCCAAGTTGAACAAGTATTGAGTTTCCATCCGTTGGACCCATATTGGGTTTGAGTAATTATGGGCACCATGTATTGACCATTTATAGTTAGCTCATCAAAACAAAATATATAATATATGTGTTGTGAATTTGCTAGCCCACTCAAGTTAGGAAATGAAACTCCTAATAAGATAAACTAACAAGATGAAACCTTCTGAGATCGTATTCCCTACGGGCCTTAGTTTCAGCCTTACTCCAGGTCAACAACTTATGTCTAAAATTGGTTTTGTTCTAGACGTTCCATAGAAATCCTTTCAAAGAAACAACAAACAATTGACAAAGAACATATTAAAAGGGGATAATAGGAAATGTTGGGCGCAATCAGTAGATTGCTGCATTCAAGGAAAGTTTTTCATATAATTAAAGTCGCTCCCGTTATCCCGCTCTTCTCCAACGTCAATTTTCCAGGCAACGACTAGCTAGGCCTCTCTATATATATATAGTGTCTCATTCCTTGAGGTTTCTTAACTTTGTATAACAAGATAGTGGTAGAGGGCTAGGCTTTGGGTTTGCGAAGGGCTTGACGAATATAGAGGCATAGGGTCTACATCGTCATGGTTGTAATGAGTCTGTTTGGGATCCAGGTTTTTTCGTGTGTTCGTGTGATCTTTTGTTCAATTATAGCTTTCTTGTTTGGTAGAAGAAAATCAATAAAAAGAGTGTCATGGATGGAATTAGTGGTACTTGTTTGAGCCGAAAGGACCCAAACTCCGTGCCACGTCACTTTGTCCCTGCACTCGGGCGCCTTAACTGCACAACACACAAAGAGGTGGGCGTCGGGCCCGTGAATCCTCCGATGCTCAAGTTAGCAAAGATGTCTTTTAGAGAGAGAAGTAGTCCCCCCTTGCTTCTAGTGTGAGAGAAAAAGATCCCCATAAATGTTACCTACCAGCACTATTTATACTTACACAACCTGAGATCATGCTTTTACCTCTCTGCTCCACGTCATCACGCCATTAAATGCATCGTACTTTGTTTATGTCAGGCGCCCCGACCAACTTGTCAGACTTTTGACAGGTCGTAGGCGCCTCCCTTTCGGGACCACTGTTAGTCTGTACATTCTTGTTATGTGTCAGAACCCCTCAAATTCTGTTTGGGCCCGGTCCACCGGGCTTCTCCAACGACTACCCTCGGCCTTGCACGTCATTCCTAGGCTTGAACTATCGTATCTCATACATTTATTCTTAAGCACAATGTATCACAGATATGCATGAATTATCGTATCTCATACATTTATTCTTAAGCACAATATATCACAGATAGCATGTAATTCCTCAGTAAGGTAACAATTTATGATATTTGTGATCAAAGAACAAACAAATGTAATTTCCGATCATACTTATAAGAACACCAATGATTAATCACGAGTTTTCCCTCTGGATTAATACTAGCAATAATCACGAATTCCTTTACTAAGATCGAGGTCGAACAACGCGCCAATCGGATAATCCGCACCCTAAGTTATTTTTATTTTTGTTCATCACCATTCACCAATTCGTACAAACGCCAATTAACCTTAAAAGTTAAAACAAGCATATATTGGGGAAATAGTTTACGGAAAACATTATTTTGAATAATTATCTTCATAAAGACAACATTTTGGGGGGAAGAAACCCCACATTTAAAGAAAGAGCCCTTCTAGTGTGCTTTATAGCACCCATGCTATAAAAAACAAAAAAAAAAGGTGACCTATTGAGGAGGTAAACCCACTAAATGACTGGTCCCACATCATTAATGGCAATCTTGTAAATAATGAATCAATGTATACAAGTGTAGGTACAACTTAAAGTTGTACCATTAGTATAGGTACAAGTTTCAGCTGTACCATTGAAGAATTTGTTTCACAAAGTGTAGGTACAACTTAAAGTTGTACCATTAGTATAGGTACAATTTTGAGTTGTACCATGAAGGGATTTATTAGAAAGTGTAGGTACAACTTAAAATTGTACCATGTTATAGGTACAAGTTTGGGTTGTACCATTAAAGAATTTTGAGAAAGTGTAGGTACAACTTAAGGTTGTACCATTAGTATAGGTACAATTTTTAGTTGTACCATAAGGGATTTGTTAGAAAGTGTAGGTACAACTTAAATTTGTACCATGGTATAGGTACAATTTTGGGTTGTACCATAGAAGGATTTTTGAAAGTGTAGGTACAACTTAAAGTTGTACCATTAGTATAGGTACAATTTTGAGTTGTACCATAAAGAGATTTATTAGAAAGTGTAGGTACAACTTAAAGTTGTACCATTAGTATAGGTACAATTTTGAGTTGTACCATAAGGGATTTATTAGAAAGTGTAGGTACAACTTAAATTTGTACCATTAGTATAGGTACAATTTTGAGTTGTACCATAAAAGAATTTTGAGAAAGTGTAGGTACAACTTAAAATTGTACCATATTATAGGTACAAGTTTGGGTTGTACCATAGAAGGATTTTGAAAAAGTGTAGGTACAACTTAAGGTTGTACCATTAGTATAGGTACAATTTTTAGTTGTACCATAAAGGGATTTGTTAGAAAGTGTAGGTACAACTTAAGGTTGTACCATTCGTATAGGTACAATTTTTAGTTGTACCTTAAAGGGATTTGTTAGAAAGTGTAGGTACAACATAAAGTTGTACCATAGTATAGGTACAAGTTTGGGTTGTACCATAGAAGGATTTTGAAAAAGTGTAGGTACAACTTAAGGTTGTACCAATAGTATAGGTACAATTTTGAGTTGTACCATAAAGGGATTTATTAGAAAGTGTAGGTACAACTTAAAGTTGTACCATTAGTATAGGTACAATTTTGAGTTGTACCATAAAGGGATTTATTAGAAAGTGTAGGTACAACTAAAAGTTGTACCATTAGTATAGGTACAATTTTGAGTTGTACCATAAAAGAATTTTGAGAAAGTGTAGGTACAACTTAAGGTTGTACCATTAGTATAGGTACAAGTTTGGGTTGTACCATAGAAGGATTTTGAAAAAGTGTAGGTACAACTTAAAGTTGTACCAAGGTATAGGTACAAGTTTGGGTTGTACCATAGACCGATTTTTAGAAAGTGTAGGTACAACTTAAAGTTGTACCATGGTATAGGTACAAGTTTGGGTTGTACCATAGAAGGATTTTGAGAAAGTGTAGGTACAACTAAAAGTTGTACCATTAGTATAGGTACAATTTTGAGTTGTACCATAGAGGGATTTGTTAGAAAGTGTAGGTACAACATTAAGTTGTACTATAGTGTATAGGTACAATTTTTAGGAAAGTGTAGGTACAACTTTAAATTTAGTGTAAAGGTACAACTCTAGAAAGTGTAGGTACAATTTTGAGGAAACACGGCTCATCTCACGGCCGTGACATGACCCGTGACAAGCAAAAGTAGTTTTCCTATCTCCAGACAATCACACGGCTTATTCTCACGCCCGTGAGAATCAACAGATGAGCCGTGAGAGGTACAGCATTCAATTCCAAAACACGGCTCATCTCACGGCCGTGATAATGTCGAAAGCAACCCGTGAAACCCTCTGGGAAACTGAGACGTGCGTTTTTACATTCACGGCCTATCTCACGGCCTATCTCACGGCCGTGATATTTCCAGAATTACATATCCAAAACCACGTCTTCTTTCACGGCCGTGGGATTTCCAGAATTGGCCGTGAGATTTCCAGAAATAGTCTGCACAGACATGCACCTGTACAACTAACCCTTGTACTTATTATAATGGTGCAAGTAACATAATATACTGTTTGTGAAAACTACAAGCTTATGAAAAGATGAGTCATAATGTTCTTTGAAGCTTGACACGAGCATTACATAGATCCTTCTCTAGTAACTGTACATCATATCAGATGAGATACCCTGTTAACAAAAAGTAAAAAGCAGTCAAAGCTTTACATTTGTCTTATAAAACAAACATCCATAACACGATTAATGCTTAAGTTTAGATGCATGTAGCCCACACTGGTGCATCATAATATTCTAATTCGAAAACATACAAGCACAAAAGCAAACACACATAGCTAAGTACTAAGGACTTTGGTTGGCTCATCTTCACTGCCCATCTTTCTCGTTAGTGTTCTCGTCCTCGTCTTTGTTTTCCTGGATTTGCTCATCTTCATTGTCCTCGCTAGAGTCACTGCTGTCTTCCTCATTGGTCCCTTTGACCTCTTGATTTTTTTCCTTGTTTTGGTCATCGCCATTGCCCTCGTCGTCCTCTTCACTGCTGTCTTCCTCATTGGTCCCTTTGTCCTCTTGAATGCTTTCCTTGTTTTGTTCCTCTCCTTTCTCCTCTTGATTTTTTTCCTTGTTTTGGTCATCGCCATTGCCCTCGTCGTCGTCCTCTTCACTGCTGTCTTCCTCATCGGTCCCTTTGTCCTCTTGAATGCTTTCCTTGTTTTGTTCCTCTCCTTTCTCCTCTTGATTTTTTTCCTTGTTTTGGTCATCGCCATTGCCCTCGTCGTCGTCCTCTTCACTGCTGTCTTCCTCATTGGTGTCACTGTCCTCTTCACTGCTTTCCTTGTTTTGTTCCTCTCCTTTCTCCTCTTGATTTTTTTCCTTGTTTTGGTCTTCGCCATTGTCCTCGTCGTCGTCCTCTTCACTGCTGTCTTCCTCATCGGTCCCTTTGACCTCTTCAATGCTTTCCTTGTTTTGTTCCCCTCCTTTCTCCTCTTGATTTTTTTCCTTGTTTTGGTCATCGCCATTGCCCTCGTCGTCGTCCTCTTCACTGCTGTCTTCCTCATCGTTCCCTCTGACCTCTTGATTTTTTCCCTTGTTTTGGTCATCGCCATTGCCCTCGTCGTCGTCCTCTTCACTGCTGTCTTCCTCATTGGTGTCATTGTCCTCTTCACTGCTTTCCTTGTTTTGTTCCTCTCCTATGTCCTCTTGATTTTTTTCCTTGTTTTGCTCATCGTCATTACCCTCGTCATCCTCTTCACTTCCCTCTTCATTGATCTCCTCGGTTGGCCTAGGAGATAGTTCCCAAGGTCTTGAGAATTGTTCGTAGTCAATCCTCAAGGACCTCATGATCTGATGGTTGCATTCGATGATGTAGCGTCGAGCTTCCTTCTCTCGATCGAGGCGGGAGAGAATGAGTGCATTTTGCTCCAGAATTTGGGCATTCTGCCGACCCAATGCCTCAAAATGGGATATGTAGCTGTCGGTGGATGGTCCGGCTTGAGTCGTAGTTTGGTGATGTTGTGCAGGTTGTTCCGGAGTCTCCTCGACCATTTGCTGAACAACATGCTCCGATGCGTTTGCCTCATCTGTTGCAAGAGGTCGAGCAGGATGAGGGAGGCCAACAATGCCTACCACACCATTCTCCTTAACCACCAAACACAGACATGATCAATATCAGAAGCATTAGTTACATTTGCTCAATGTTCAAAAGGAACTAGATTAGTAGGCAATCCAAAACTTGCACAAAATCAATCCTAGATTGTTTGAATCCCGACTAGTTATGTTTTAGCATTCACTGTGAAAAGGAAAGTGTTGGTTGGAACATTTACCTTTGACAACAAATTTAGATCCGCAAGGTTTTTTTGGGAGATTGGTTGAGTGGACTGGGCAATGGTGCAATGAGAACCCACCGGATCAATGCCAAAATGCCGAGCTAGCCTTGTGATGTAGGCACCTCCATGGATGGTCTTGATTTGTTTGTTGGAGGTGATCTTCTGTAGGGTTTTCAATATGACTATACCAAGATGAATTGGGGGATCTTTTACCATAGAGAGGAAAAAGTTCAAATCCCGCTTGGTCACACTCCCCGGGCTCCCCTCCCTAGCTGCCACAGAATGAGCGATAATGTTGTGGATGATACGCCACGGGGGAAGAAGATCATTCCCTTTATAGTGGGCAGGGTCAGACTTGTCCACATGGTTTTGTTTTACCGTTCTCCACATAGCATTGACCGACTTCTGCTCTTGAATGATATATTTGCTCCGAAATAAAACCATGTCCACCTGTGGTGAGAAATCCTGGTGGGTATATCTGGAGTGCCTCTGTGAACTCAGTGATGCTCATCTGTCTCGCCTGTCCTCCAAGGCGAAAAGTTATGTTGTCTTCGGGCTTGTCGAGGTTAAACTCGGACATTCTCTTGATGGAGAGAGTGCTGAGGAACTCAATGGTAAGCTCTCGGTAGATGACCTCATTGATGGAGAGAACCTCACACCATGCCGGGAGACGGAGGCATGTGCGAACGGGTTCCGCTGCTCCGAGGCGCTCTAGGAGATCCCAATCAAAGCATCTTTGCTGCCCAAATGGGAGGGGAAGGAAGCGCTCCAAAGCCTTCCTATGTTCGACGGGTAATTGGAGGAAGCCGTGAAGTCTCCCTCCTCCAAGTTGAGCCTCCGCTTGTGGTGGTGGTGGAGATGGTTGGCGTGCCCGTCCTTGGTTGTTTTTGCGTTGTCGTTTGGGGGGAGTGTCTCGTTCTTGGGTTTGGCGGCGACGAGAAGAAGGAGCCTTCCTTTTAGCAGGTGAGGCTGCTGGTTGCCGGGTTTTTGGTTTAGCTTTCCCCATTCCTACAAAAACCAACTAAGCACATTTAGTCTTTAGTAATGCAATTCTCCCGCAAAACTTGGACCGACTGCAAAAGGGAAAAAGCGAGTACTGCTATAGCCACCAGCAAATAGTAAGAGCATCAGTTGTGGGTAGTTTCAGTTTTCGGTTAATGTACTTAATCTTATGCAACCTCTTGATCATCTAGTTCACCAGGTACCTCAGAGATCTCTATCCACCAACATAATAAATGAAGCAGAAGAGTAATTGAGACTACCCATCAGCTATAAACGGTGATGAGCATTAACCAGTATGTTATACAAAGGTAGAAGAGCAACCAAGACATGTAATAACTTCCTAGGATCATTGGCATGTACCTCATCTTATAGAGCACATAAAAAAATGATAGATGGGGAAGATATGCAACTATAAAACCAGCTATGGTTACCTTCTTTAAGAACCACAGGTGGAACAACACTCGGGGCAGAAGGGCAAGACACCAGAAGTAGTAGATGGGCAAGAAGAGCAAGTGCACTACCCCATAAGTGCATAGCTCTCTCCCAGGATTCCATCACAACATTCAAATTATAATAACAACAACCAAAACATGATTTCAATTCTTCCCCTCTTGTCTTAATGGACAACATGAAACCATTCAAAACCCTAATTCAAACCAACCACAATTGGGCAACTAAACCCTAAAAAATGCAAGAAACCAGAGAAGAGTGCCGCTGTGGTTAAGAAGAACTCACCAGAGGCCTTGTCGGGATCGAAGTGGAACAGAGGGCAGAGACTCGTCCGGAAATGGTCGCCGTCGCCGCTGAACCTTGAAGAATCTTCGCGGGCGAGCGAGGGCGAGGGCGAGGGCGAGGGCGAGGGCGAGGGCGAGGCAGCAAGGGCGAGGGCGAGCGAGTAAGGGCGAGGGCGAGGGCGAGGGCGAGGGCGAGGGCGAGGGCGAGCGAGGGCGAGGGCGAGGGCGAGGGCGAGCAATGGCGAGGGCGAGGGGGTCGAAGTAGAACAGAGGGAGTAGAGGGTTGGGGGTCGAAGTAGAACAGAGGAAAATAGGTTTCGAACAAAATATGGGGGCGGGGGGGTTTCAAATTCTAATATGCATAGGTTAGTTTTAAAACTTCCAATCTCACGGCCCATTTCACGGACGTGATAATATAGACGCCAACCCGTGAAACTCTCTGGAACTCCCCCTTTTATGGAAAAAATCTCACGGTACATCTCCCGGCCGTGAGATTCCAGTTATGAGGCGTGTTTTTGAATTTCAGCTGTGAACATCTCACGTCTTAGTCTCACGGCCGTGAAATTGGGAGTGATATTCCATCTCACGTCTCCTTATCCCGGCCGTGATATTTCCATCTCACGGTCTCTCGCACGGCCGTGAAATTGGGAGTAATATTTCCATCTCACGTCTCCTTATCCCGGCCGTGATATTTCCATCTCACGGTCTCTCGCACGGCCGTGAATTGGGAGTGAGATTTCCATCTCACGTCTCTTATCCCGGCCGTGATATTTCCATCTCACGGTTTCTCGCACGGCCGTGAAATTGAGAGTGATTTCCATATCATGGCCTATTCTCTCGCCCGTGACAATTTAATTACAAGCAGTGAGGTTTCCATCTAAGAACAAAAAACAACAATAACGAGATATATCCATCTAGCCACCCACAATCGAAGAGAAGATCAATATTTGATCATTAGAGTTATGGAGTACATTGCAATTGATTTGTAGGAAAGAAATTGAACATACATATATAACACAAATTCATGGGAAGGAGGCCTATCCATTTCCCTTGTTCTTCCACAACATCGCCTGTCCTACTTTATCCAAACGAAAAAAGCAGAGGAAAGGAGAGCTCCTTCTTCCTCTCTTCTTCTTTACACATATGAATTTCTGCAAAAAAAAACAGAGATGGGGAGAGACAGGGGAAATTCTTCTTCTTCCTCTTCCAGATTCCTATGCTCCCTCAAAACAAAGACTTCTTCCTGATACTTCCTTCCCTCCTCTAAACGTGCTTCTATCATTTCTTCTTCTCCTTCCCTTCTCCACCAAGAGGGAAACCAGATTGATCATCTTCTTCTCACCCACGAGGATCCACTTCCTTTTCTTCTTCTCCCCTGCACTTCCCTCTTCTTAAACACAACAATAGTTAGATATACAAAAACTCTACTTCTTCAATACATACTACCTTCTTGCTTACAAGCACACCACAACATCACAAAAACAAGAACAAACTTTTGTCGAACATCCATGCCCATCCCCCTCCCATGAATCCACAGACTTCTCCCTTGACGTCTCTTTGAGTATTCCATCCAAGCTAGATACAACCTTGGTCAAGGGTTTTGCAATCTCCATCTCTTTGCTGCATTCCTTGTCCAAGGATTGTATCGAACTTGGAAAGTTTGTTGTCCTTGCATCCTTCCTTAGAGATCGATGAGGTGGAATACTCAAAGTGACGTCAAGGTAGATGATCCCTGGAGCATTTCAATCACGTCTACACCATCATGATCAGTCAGATACCACACGAAGCTTCTGGTCGGATAGGTAATCCCTGGTGAGCAAATATGGAAACAAAGAGGGAGTCAATCAAACGAAACATCGGATAGATATAATGGGTGTCATGAGGGTAAATGCGTGATAGAACAAACTGTATTATGTTATAAGATTTCTTCAACCAAAATGAAAACGTTAAGCAACTCCATTGCAAGCCATCATGAAATTCGTTAACGAATCGGTTGATTTCAACCCCTATGGCCACTGGATCCTCTATCATCTATAATCCACTACCCATAAACACACAGAGGAAAACTTCAAACGGTTTATGCCTAGCCAAATCGTCATGCGAACCCAAAACCTACAGTTTATCATATGAAAATCACAGTTGTTTCAAAAGCTAAATTACTCGGTGTCACAGCAATGAACAGAAGCTCCAACACTATCTGCACTGCTTAAATGTTGGGTAAGTCAGAAACGAGAGATAAGGAAGAACTTACATTACTCAGGCGATGGATCAAGCGCTCCACGATCATGGCGGCCGGCGAAACGGAGTCGGAGCAGGGAGGATTTGGGGGCAAGGGACTGGGAGAGAGCTTCGCCTGTGGTGGTGGGAGCTTGTTCGAACTGGGTAGAGGGTTGGGGGTCGAAGTGCGACGGCAAGGGTTTTAAATAGGGTTGGGGGTCGGGTTCAAGTAGAAAAGAGGAAGCTTTAAATAGGGTGTTTCCAATTCTAGGGTTAATCTCACGTCTTAGTCTCACGCCCCGTGAGAATTTACATAGGGCCGTGAGATGCCCAGAATTCATATCCAAAACACGGCTTATCTCACGGCCGTGGTAATGACGACGCCAACCCGTGAAACTCTCTGGAACTCCCCCTTTTTATGGAAACAATCTCACGGTACATCTCCCGGCCGTGAGATTTCATTTATGAGGCGTGATTTTGGATTTCAGCTGGGATTATCTCACGTCTTATTCTCACGCCCCGTGAGAATTTACAGAGGGCCGTGAGATGCCCAGAATTACAAATCCACGGCCTATCTCACGGCCGTGATATTTCCAGAATTACATATCCAAACCCACGTCTTCTTTCACGGCCGTGGGATTTCCAGAATTGGCCGTGAGATTTCCAGAATTGGCCGTGACATAATAGCCTTTATGGGCTCAAAGGGCAGAATGGTTCGTTTCCAGAAATAGTCTGCACAGACATTTACCTGTAGAACTAACCCCTGTACTTATTATAATGGCGTAAGTAACATAATATACTAATTTTGAAAACTACAAGCTTATGAAAAGCTGAGTCATAATGTTCTTTGAAGCTTGACACGAGCATTACATAGATCCATTCAATGTCACTAGATACTAACTTGCACAAAACAAACATTACAAGATGAAACATAATGTAGTTTGAAGTCGAACACCAGCATTACAGGTTGTGCTTGGATCGTTTGGGAAGTAGAACAGATTCTTGAGTCTCCACATGAAAGCTGCTTTCACCTGCTCCTATGGACTCGAAGTTGTATTCTTGTTGCGTGAAATGACTATCACCTCCACCTGCTTCAGCCATTCTTTTCAGCGGACAATTTCTGATTGTATGTTTAGGACGCCTACAATACTTGCACAACCGTGTTTTCACTTGAGGTTGCTTCACATTCCCTTTACTTCGAACTGGATGGGGGTCCTTAATAAACTGAGAGGAGTTCACTCCAACATCCGTATTAGCATTATTTGTTTTGTTGGTTGTTTCTTCACTTATTGTCTTCACTCGCAATGTCAAGTCTTCAATCAACCCTTTGGCAGTATGAAATGCTTCATCCGAACTCACAGCATAATGGCACATTCTACTACATTGACCAACCAAGAATCCAAACCTGTCCAAATAAACAAGCACTTTTGTAGTTGGTTCCAAGCACAATAGAAGTAAACAAAGAACTAAATGAACACCTTAAATTTATAATACCTGCTAATATTTTGCTGGGTAGGACAGCTTCCCATACTCGAGGGATCGAACTCTTTTGCATCTTTAGTCCAACGCTTCAAAATGAGTGACTTTGGAATTTGCATTTGATTTTCTGCTTTCAATATACAGAATATATGCCGACACGGAATTCCGCAGAACTCAAAGATGCCACAAGAACAATGCACATCATGTCCACTCGTGTAAAAGACCACGGTGCACTTTGAGTCAGGGTATTTGAATCGTGACAATGTGTAAACTGTTTTATTGGTCAACACACACTTGTCTGTAATATAGTAATGAACTTCTCTCGCAATTTCTGCTCGAACGCTCCTGAACACATTTCTTGTATATACTATAGAGGCATGTCTTTCAATTTCATGTAAATGTGTCATCAAAACAACATCAGTATGTATTGTCTTAAACTGGTCATGTAACTCAGTTTGTCTCCTATACAAAAGTGCCATGTCAAACTGCTTGACAAACTCAAACAACTTCATCTTACTTTGCAAGAATTTGTCTAGATAAGAGTTCATGCTTTCACAACGTTGTGAGGTAGTCATCCCAGCAAAGAAAATACCTTTCAAGTAAGTTGTGGCCCATAGAGCTCGTCGCCTATACATCTTCTTCATCCACGCATTGTGCTCCAGGTCATACTTGGACAAAATTTCCTTCCACGTAGCTTCAAATTGTGGAATAGAACTGCAGTTTAGCATGCATCGTTTGAAATCCTCCCGGAAGCCTTCCGCATGGCCACGCGCTTCTGCGTTATTGCCCAAGTGCCAAGAACATAACCGATGTCGGGATCCAGGGAGAACCGACTTGATAGCTTTCCTCATTGAAGAACAACCATCTGTTATAACTGCGGTTGGCTTCTTACCACCCATGCAATGTAAAAAAGCATTTAGAATCCATACGTAGTTCTCCGCCGTTTCATCCGCAAGTAAAGCACATGCAAAAACAGTGCTTGCATTGTGATTATTCACACCAATGAATAGAAGAAATGGAAGATTATATGCATTAGTCTTGTACGTCGAGTCAAAAACAAGAACATCTCCAAAGAGACTATAATCCAATTGTGAAGGAGAGTCAGCCCATAACATATTGCCTAGTTCACCACCGTCACTTACTGTATATCTACAATAAAAACGAGGATCGGTAGTTGCCCGTGCTTGTAAGTAGGCAAGTGCAGCTTCACTGTCACTATCCAAGATCTCCGACCTCCGATCCGCACTAACAAAATTGTAGACATCGGTCTTAGTGAAACCCAAGTTCTGAAAGCTTCCTGCACAATTCACTAGATAATCCATGATTTGATTGGTGCGAATACCAGCAGCCCTAAGTGATCGAATCTGAGCCTTACTTGCGTCATCTACCTTGCGATGAGAACTCAAAAACTGCACTTCATGTGCTCCAGCTAAGGGATGAAAATGTGTTGGTACAAACTGCTTCACCTTGAATCGGTTAGTTGCCTCAACAAAACTGACTTTGAAAGCAGCCGGACAATGGAGCCTTGTTACAGGCCTAGGTTCACGCTTTCTGTTCTCCTTGTCATTGTGGACTGGAAGACGCTCCCCCTCGCGTGAGCAAACCCATCGCTGCATATTTTTAACTCCATATTTTGAATATGTGTGAGTGTTCTTTCGTACGCTGAACCCCATGGCACAACCATAAGTTGAATAGAACTTGCCAGCCTCCTCAAGGGTTTCAAACTCATAACCCACAACATCATCCGACTCCCATTTAGAATAAGGCTTACCATTCCCGACTTTATCAAGCAAAGTCCAGTCATACATACTCGAGTACGGTGGAACCATGGCTGGATTTGCAGCATCTTTGATGTTCTCTAGCTGTGTGGCTGTGTTTCGAAGCTGTGCAAATGGTCATCTGAGATGTTCTCTTTATCATCATCACCAATGTTAGTGTTATTATCATCCTCAGAATCACTATCGCTGCTGTCGACATTGTCCTTCATATCGTCACTATCTCTAACACCACGGTATCATCTCCATAATTCATTCCCCAATCTAAACCAACATTCAAGTCATTTCCCGTGTCCTTGCCTGTGCTCATATCATCCATCAACCCTTCCATAGTTGATCAACTGAAAACAAGCAACAAAATGAAGTTTAGAGACAATTGAAATCGACATATTCACCACCCACAGCCGACCAAATCGAACACTTCACTAATCATTTAACAAACACGAGGCAAACACGAGACAATTGAAATGAAGGGCTGGCTGGTAACTGTAATCCACATATCAACTCGATAGTTTCCCCTTCACTTCCGCGACAAACCAACCATTCACAAATGAAATGAAGCCAAGCAAGATCACAATTCACAACACCCACCAAATTGAACAAAGAAGACAACCAAATGAAGCAAACAAAGAAGCTCTCTACACACTTAACAAATGAAGTTTCATCAAATAGCTCCAAATAGCTCCACAAACCCATAGATCACCATGTAATCTTACAATTTACAATGAAAGGCCAACGTGAATGTTCCAATACTCATGGATCCTAAGATCGAATTACACTAGAATTCTTAATGCTGAATCGTCAAAAGGTCTGATGTCTTGTGGAGAACAAGTTCATCCCAACTCCCTTCAGTTGTCAAGAAGAGTAGGCTTACCAAAACTGACGAAAGCTTGAACACCAAAGTCAGCGATGGTGACTGGAGTACTGTCGCTCTTCTCGACGGACGCTGCTTCACTAGAGCGCACGGAACTCTGCACCTGTTCAATCCAATCGAAGAAATTTCAAAGAAGAAAGAAGAATTACTCGGACTACACGAACCAAGCATATGCTAAGCGAAAAGCAGAACCGGAATTCAAATTTTACGTCAACACAGATGCGACAAGCGCGCTCCACAATCCCTATGGCAGCTTCGAGCTCCCGGCGGTGCTTGGCCTCGTTAGCCGGGAAGGGAAGACTGCTCGCCCTGGGAAACATAAACCCGGCACCTGTTAATACAGCAATTTGAAGAACCTTGCGTCGAAATAAGCCATGGGAAACGGGCGGAATTTTTCGAATCAAGACCTTGTGAGTAAGACTCGACGGCCGAGGGGGAGAAAGCGCCGGTAGAGAAGGGAAGACGAAGGAAGAACTGAGGCTGGGAGAGAGGGAAGCTGGAAGGAAGAAGCCGACAGGGAGGAACCGAGGATCAGTCCTCTGGCGCCGACGGAGGACGAGAAGGAAGAAACGGCATCACTGTTACGACTTACGACGGTGAGGGTTTAGGATCTAGGAATTTCTTCATTATGACCAACCCAAAAAAATCATCGGTTATAATTAGATGGGTTAACCCAAAACCATAATCAAACGAAAATCAACCCATATATCAATTACCTCAATCTCACATCGGTTCACAATTACATGGGGTTCAACCCAAATCCGATAATCAAACGCTCACTCAACCATATACTTAACCTCAATCTCACATCGGTTCACAATTACATGGGGTTCAACCCAAAACCGATAATCAAACGCTCACTAAACCATATACATAACCTCAATCTCACATCGGTTCACAATTACATGGGGTTCAACCCAAAACCGATAATAAAACGCTCATTCAACCATATACATAACCTCAATCTCACATCGGTTCACAATTACATGGGGTTCAACCCAAAACCGATAATAAAACGCTCATTCAACCATATACATAACCTCAATCTCACATCGGTTCACAATAACATGGGGTTCAACCAAAAACCGATAATCACACGCTCATTCAACCATATACTTAACCTCAATCTCACATCGGTTCACAATTACATGGGGTTCAACCCAAATCCGATAATCAAACGCTCACTCAACCATATACATAACATCAATCTCACATCGGTTCACAATTACATGGGGTTCAACCCAACACCGATAATCAAACGCTCACTAAACCATATAGATAACCTCAATCTCACATCGGTTCACAATTACATGGGGTTCAACCCAAAACCGATAATCACACGCTCATTCAACCATATACATAACCTCAATCTCACATCGGTTCACAATTACATGGGGTTCAACCCAAAACCGATAATCACACGCTCACTAAACCATATACATAACCTCAATCTCACATCGGTTCACAATTACATGGGGTTCAACCCAAAACCGATAATCACACGCTCACTAAACCATATACATAACCTCAATCTCCCATCGGTTCACAATTACATGGGGTTCAACCCAAAACCGATAATCACACGCTCGCTAAACCATATCAATTACCTCAATCTCACATCGGTTCACAATTACATGGGGTTCAACCCAAAACCGATAATAAAACGCTCACTAAACCATATAGATAACCTCAATCTCACATCGGTTCACAATTACATGGGGTTCAACCCAAAACCGATAATCACACGCTCGCTAAACCATATACATAACCTCAATCTCACATCGGTTCACAATAACATGGGGTTCAACCAAAAACCGATAATCAAACGCTCATTCAACCATATACATAACCTCAATCTCACATCGGTTCACAATTACATGGGGTTCAACCCAAAACCGATAATAGGGAATGATTTTTTGAATCTCAAGGCCAAGTCTCACGCCCATGAGAATTTACAAAGTGGCCGTGAGATGTCCATCATACATATCCAAAACACGGCTCATCTCACGGCCGTTATACTGTCGAAGGCAACCCGTGAAACTTTCTGGAGTCTCACGGGTGTGAGATGGTCCTTTCAAGACCGTGAGATTCAGGTTTTTTGAATCTCAAGGCCCAGTCTCACGGGCGTAAAATTACCATCATTAAGCCGTTATAAAATCCCATCTCACGGCCAAGTCTCACACCCATGAGAATTTACATAGTGACCGTGAGATGTCCATCATTCATATCCAAAACACGGCTCATCTCACGGCCGTGATACTGTCGCAGACAACCCGTGAAACTGTCTGGAACTCCACCTTTGTATGGAAAAAATCTCACGGTATATCTCACGGCCTATCTCACAGCCGTGATATTTACAGAATTACAAATCCAAAAACACGCCTGCTTTCAGGTCCATTTTCAACCAGTTTTCGGTATATGATCATGCATAATTTTTCCCTTGTCGACACATTAAACATAATATAGAGAAAAAATAACATCACTGAATAATGCTTCATTCATTACTTCATTGTAATTTCAACAGTTTCCTAAACTTCATTCAACATCTACATTCACTAAAATTCATTCAACAACTACATTATCCTAAATGTCAATCAACATCCACATTAACTAAACTCTACATTAACATCACAAGTCTCAATGCTTCTTAGACTTTCTACCCTTTTTCTCCCCATGCGCATGCAACGGCTTTCTTCCTCGATTGAGTAAGTTTGTCTTGAAATTCACCTTCTCGGTCTCAATTTGGGCAGGTCTTGCATGTCTCTCAAAATATTCATCGGATTGTGTCTTGACTGTAGCTTTCACCTCATTCAGATCCGTAGTGAGCAAGTACATTGTAAATTGTGCCCGCTCATACTCACTATGGAACTGGTCAAGCTTCTTGGAATATCGATCTGGATCCAGCAAGTAATTGCTGACAAATAGTCCACAATCAAATCTGTAATATAACAAATAATTATCATGGTCATGATGCGAACAAATAATTATCGAACTTAATTAGAACAGTGCACGATTGAACAACAACAAAGGGTACCCATTTGGTTGGCAAGCAACATCCTGGCGATATCTAACCACGAAGTCCACAAATGAAAACGCCCCACAGATATCATCCTTAAGCAACCAATCTAGACCCAATTTCTGCAAATGAAAACATCCACCTCATCGATATATAA
Organism: Linum tenue; assembly: GCA_946122785.1. Taxonomy (NCBI): domain Eukaryota; kingdom Viridiplantae; phylum Streptophyta; class Magnoliopsida; order Malpighiales; family Linaceae; genus Linum; species Linum tenue. The sequence continues at coordinate 49,070,654 of CAMGYJ010000007.1, read as the reverse complement.
CGACAAAGTCGGCAAATGAAATACAACTAACAACTAAGCAATAAGTAAAGCTTGAAAAGTTGAAGAACAAGAAGCAAACCAGTTTCTGCATCTTTGCATCATATTCTTCATTATGAGTTCCTCGTAATGAGTCCCAGATTTCGATTTCTTTGGCTTCCATGTTAAAGACCGCCAGATAGAAGTGCTTCAACGTGAGGTTGAAAATTGGGACATGAATCTGAAATAATGGACAAACAAACAATAATTATCAATTTAACATAGGAGGGTGAAGCCATTTCCTTTTAGAAAACAACATTACAACATACCTTACTGCAGTAAAGTAGCTCACCAATACAGTATCGCTCATGTATCTTATATGAACGCATCTTAGCCATAAATTGCTCCTCGTTGCAATGACTCGCACGCTCCTAGAAAAATAAAACACAGTCACCCACACAAGCTACATGCAACAAAAAATAGATTAATTTCATGACAAGAATAGACAAAGCAGACAACTGTACCGAAACTTGAGGTGGAAAGAACCAAGACAAGCCACCAGTGCGACCACAACTCCGTTCTTCTAGTGTCTTGCACAGACACGCCATTTCTATAATCTAATGCATCATCATCACATATACCAAAGTCAGCAATACACGTTCAATCTACTAAATTACACACATAAATGAACTTACCCTTGTTGAAATTTTGGTCCTTGGCAAAAGCTCGACAAAATCTTCACGTGACAAGGAAAGAACCCCGCCACCAACACTAACCAATGTGTCACTGTTATACAATACCAAGTTCAAACAACACAACATTAGAATAAGCAAATACCAAAAACATCCTACAAATATGATCCAATTTTACTTGTAATGATTTCGGGAGGTACCTTTCGGGAAGCTCACTACTAAAAGCAAATTGAAGCATCTTTACTGCCTCCAGAGACAATGGTGTCTCAACAACAAAGGGAGGAGCACGGTACAAAGGTTGTGCTTTCTTAGCTCTGGGATTTGCCCGTTCGAATGGAGAGAGCACATACAAACTAGGCTTCAATTTAGACACACTACGTAGTGCACCTCCCTTTCGCCCCTTTCTTGTTCAAAAACATAAAAAAACAAAACCAGTTCATTAGTAACCACACCATAAGAACCAATAATTAGAAAAATTAATCAAGTGAAATACCTTCACAGCCTTGGAACAACCATCATTAGCAGCAACACTTTCATCACTCAACAATATGAATTTCTCAACTTGCGACGCTTTAGGCTGCTTGCAAGGAGACTTTTTCACAACTTTCACAGAAGGAGATTCAGAACATCTCTCATCTCCAATTTCCCCCTCAGCTTCTCCCGAATTCTCAACTTTGGCAGTCTTGACAAATTCCAAGGTAGGAGAAATGGGTTCCCTAGGTTTTTCAACCTCACCCTTCTGATCGTTCTTTTTCAACTCAGCTGTAGGAGAAATGGGTTCCCTAGGCTGCTCCCTTGACAACGGATCACCTACAGTTGCTTTCACTGCCTCTATAAGGGACTTCACTGCAGTACCGATTTCGTCTCTAAAAGCCCGAAATTCGTTCTCCATTTTCACAACCCGGCTCATTAGCTCATTATCTCTAGAAGCAGCATCACCCATTGCCACTCTAAATTCTTGACCAAAGTTGTCAATTCTACCCTCCATGGTACTAAACCGAGCATCAATACGCTCATAGAGAAGTAGCTCATCCCCGTCGGGTTTGTGCCGTTTCCCATCTACTTCTCCCCGTTTCCTTGGAGGTGATTTCAAACCGGCATCCTCAGCTGATCTTTTCCCCGAACTGCTGGAAACCTATAAATTAATTAAAAAGGGAACCAAATGTACCATTAGCATGCTCCAACTTGTCAAAAGAATCAAATATACTATCAATCTTACCACTTTTGTTAACAATAACTCCACGTCTCCGCTCCCCCAACTCATCAAATCCAAACTCCCATCAACGGTTTGGAAAATACCATTTGCATGCTCCAAGAATATTAACTACAAAAAAAAATACTATAATCAACATGATGATTAATCATTACAAATATGTAGAAAGTCGGGATTAACAATTATTTACCTCCAAAAAGCAAGCAACCCGGTATATACTCTCTTTTAGAAGCATTATGGTCGCAGATGCATTTGACCAATTCATTGAAGCAAAAGGATGCCCAATTCTTCTTCGGAATGTCTGCAACATCGGTGACAGCGTATACCGAAGACAAGGAAATGTCCTCTCTTCTAGTTGGTACTAATAGCACCCCCATTACGTACAAAATAAACATTTGAAGAAATAGATCGTCGCTATCTTTCATCTTCGACAACTCCTTCTTCATTAAGCTTGTGGAAATCGCCTGTCGGCCACATTCACGTGTCGAAAACACTCTAAATGGTTCCAGTTCCTCTGATCTTCCCTCCACTTCTTCACCATTCAAGATGATATCAGTACCTCCCTCAGGCACACCCATAATTCGCTCGAAATCTTTGGCCGAAATATGCACTTCCAACCCATACGCCTTAATTGTGCTTTCTTCCAGATTAAAGCTCTTCACAAGTTTCTCCAACAACTCACGTTGTAGCTTTCTTGCTTTGACATCAAGAATACGACCAAAGCCACATCTCCTAATGGCCTCTGATTGACAAGCCTCTAAATTTGAGACTACTGAGAATACTTTCCTAGGAGAACATCGCGTGCTGAAAATTTGATGCCTCTTCGTCTTCATTATAGAACAATTTTAGCAAACTGCAAAATTAAAACAACAGAAAAATTATAAGCATGCCTTGAAACACGAATTATAAGCATGCCGAAGAGTACAAACAAAATACAAGTTCTAACTACCAGAAGAACTGAAAACCCCTACATCAACACCTGAGTACACTAATTAACCATGAAAACACCCAGCTTTCATTAATTTTCACCCAAAATGCAAAATCTCACGGCCGTGACATGACCCGTGAGAAGCAAAGAGAAGTTTGCATATCTCCAGACAATCTCCAGACAATCACACGGCTTATTCTCACGGCCGTGAGAATTTACAAAGGGGCCGTGAGAATTTACAAAGGGGCCCGTGATAATTTACTAAGGGGCCGTGAGAATTTACTAAGGGGCCGTGAGAATTTACAAAGGGGCCCGTGAGAATTTACAAAGGGGCCGTGAGAATTTACAAAGGGGCCCGTGATAATTTACAAAGGGGACCGTGATAATTTACAAAGGGGCCCGTGAGAATTTACAAAGGGGCCCGTGAGAATTAACAATGGGGCCGTGAGATGCCCATCATCCATATCCAAAAACACGGCTCATCTCACGGCCGTGACACTGTCGAAGGCAACCCGTGAAAACCTCTGGGAAACTGAGAAGTGTGTTTTTACATACACGGTCTCTCTCACGGCCTATCTCATAGCCGTGATATTTCCAGAATTACATCCACGGTCTCTCTCACAGCCGTGATATTTCCAGAAACCACACACAACTTACAACTTTTGAGAGCTAAATAACATGACCACGAGCATAGCCACTAAGCTTTCCATAACCCATGACACCACCATAAACACTCGCTCTATTTCCATCCAAACTGGCTAAAACTGAAGTCACCCTGATTTCATGAAATAGTTCTTGACTAACACACTCAATTGCACCTTTCATGCAGCCAAGCAAGACCCTTCAATTAACAGTCCAAAATGTAATCAACAAGCAACGGTAACGACACTACAAACCCTGAAAATAACTCGAACTCTAGTGGGATGTGGGAGATAAAAATTGACTATTAAGTAAACTCTACAAACCCATTCCTTACATCCCTAAAACCCAATCAAGACCAAAGAACTAAAGAAGCAAGCAGAACAACCCCAGCACAGTTATTCTCTTCAGTTTGAAAGCAAAGGCAACAACGAAATGAACAATACAAAATGAGATCGAGGCACGGAATGTACAATAAAGAATAAAACTGGGAGTAACTCCCAAGCTGCCGTATATTCTAAGGCCAACAGACCTCCTGTATTTGCATATCGATCAGCCACAACCATGCTCTAAATATCCTAACTAAGTTTGACCTTAATGTCTCATCATTCATGGAAGCTCTTTTACCCACTGCACTAAACTTCTTTTCTACATTATATACACAATTCTAACTCCACATACAGTCCCTTCGGATACATCCGATAACTCCACAAACAGAAAACTCATACTATGAAGTGAACAGTTAAGATAAGCACCCATTTCTGTTGGTTAATCGCATGCTTGGAGCCACTAACCATAGCAAAGAGACTTAAATCAATCAAACAAATCATGGTTTTCAAACTTAACTACATTCATCAATTGGCTAAACAGAGAAAAATTCCCAACTTTCTCAGTGAACACGGCCTTTCTATCTACCATATCATATCATATCAATCCTCCCACGAAGAATGGAAGAACTACAACAACAACATCCATCCAAAGCTTCCTCACCAAAGGAAGCATCATCAACAACCACAACCGCAACCACAACAACAACAACCACAACTGCTGTGAATTCTTCAGACTCGAATTCTTCTACCCTAACAACAGAAGAACCCAATGCTCCTCCTCAACAGAAGAAGATTGAGGAACAACAACAACAACAACAAGAGCCTGCTAAGGATGTTGCTGAAACGGAGACAAATCAAGCACAACCTCAACAGCAAAAACAAGGTGAAGAGAAGGTAAATGCTGCAAATTCTCCTTCAAAACAAGTGAAGGAACAACAGGAACCGCCATTGCAGCTAATTATCAAGCTAAACACAAAGAAGATAGTACTAACCGAAAAAAGTTGCGGTGGAGGAGGTAGGTCAGCGGTCTTCGTTTGCTATCGATGGGAAGAGGGGTTTTGTGCAGAGTCTTCGTTAGCTATCGATGGGAAGAGGGTCTTCGTTTGCAATCGACGAAGAGATGCTCGCTCTCGTCGTCCCTTGCTCGCCGCCTTCACTGTCGTCGTCGGAATCTGGAATCCGAATCGCCGCCTTCACTGCCGCCTTCTACTCGTCGTCACCCACTGCTCGCCGTCTTCACTCGTCGTCACCCACTGCTCGCCGTCTTCACTCGTCGTCACCCACTGCTCGTCGTCTTCACTGCTCGCTAGCTGCGTGGAGAGGATCGAAGGAAGGAAGAGGATCGAAGGAAGAAGGGTTTCGGCGGTGAGAAGAATGGTTTTCCAAGGAAGATAGTGTTTGTCTCAATTGGTTTCAGACAACCGGTTGTACCGGTTATCACACACAAATAAAATAATAATTTAATAATTTAAATAAAATCTAATGGTTGATATAGTTTGAACATGATCTAATGGCTGTAAATATTTTATAGTACCAATACTATAAAGCACACTAAAATGCCTCACATAGAGTATGTTCTCCTTTTCTCCTATTAGCTAGTCTTAATTTCCTTTTATTACTAACTAGAAATTCATTATAATATTTGCTTATCGGATTGACAGAGAGCATAAGGATGAGATTAAAAGGAAACTTTCAAGCAGAAATCGTAGAAATAATGCTTCTCGTCTAATTGAAATCGAGAAAGTCCACCATTCCACCTTTGTTGATTGGTTCAAAGGACGGTGAGTGCCTTCTTTCGTTTGATTGTGTCCTTATGAACTTAGCTAGATATAGCATTGCCTAAATAAAAAGTTACATAATTTTTATTTTCACTTTTCTTCTATCATGTACGCTGTAATACGATGTCGTCAATTAGGTTTGACATTCCTTTCGATATACCAACATAATTAGTAGCTGTTGATTTCCCTTTTTTTTGCTGTGAGTATATAGGTAGCTAGGCTAGAGGAGATGCATGATCCGCGATTTACTGCTGAACTGAAAGGGCTAGCCCGAGGTCCGAACTATGGGGTTAGACAATTTAAAGGTTACATCACCAAGGGAGTCAGATATCATGCAAACTGTCGTGAAGAGGAAAGAAAAACTCAAAACAGTGGCGTTGTTGTAGCAACAAAGACCTCAAGTTTAGAAGGTGAAATTTTAAATTATGGACGGATAATTGACATGATTGAGTTGAACTACTTCGAAAGGTTCAGAGTAGCTCTATTTAAGTGTGAATGGGTTGACGTGGAACGTGGAAGAGGGTTGAAAAAAGATGCATACGGATATACTATGGTGAATTTTTCAAGATTGATTCACACAGGGTCTAATATACGTGATGAGCCTTTTGTCTTTGCAGATCAAGTTAGGCCTGTATTTACATTAAAGATTCACAGGAACCTGATTGGTATGTGGCACTTCGAACAAAGCCTAGAGACACATATGAATTGGGTGATGAATTAGTTTATCAATCGAAAAATGCAGATCAATCACTCTCGGTGGAAAACGCTGGTCGAGCTAGTGAAGATGAAAATTGGGTTCGCAATGATTTACATCCTGTAGCATTTGAGTATGTAGATCCTGGTGTCGCTGCTACAACGAGTGTCATGTCGGAAGATGAAGCATAGACTTTGGAAGTTCTACTTTTCAATTTGACTTTTCATTTTCCGATGAACATTGGGTTGTACTTAGTTTTCATTTGAAATGACAATGTTGATTCACTCGAATTGTGTGATAAAAATTAGCTGAATGTTTTCTTAATTGTTCCTGTTATCATTGGAGTGCATTGAATAATTGGTGCGGAGCCTGTTGGAAGCAACATATTATCCGGGGAAAGCCTGGTAAGGACACCATTTTCCTTCTATACTTTCCCTATGCGAGGACTCAGCTTCATTCTCTTTCTGCAGTTTCATTAATTTGTTTATGTGAACTCAAATTGAATGTCCTCGTAGGATTCAAGCCATTGGGGGATGAAGAGGTGTACAGCTTTAGGTCTGATCAGAATACGGAAATACATGTGTTATGTCTGCAACATAGCTACTGCCTCTTCTAAAAGCTTCCTCCTTCATTGTCATTTCTAATTGAAGATGTGTTGGTTTAAATGTATGCAGATAATGTGTTGGTCTTGATTTCTAGTCCACCTGGTTATGGAATTGGGCTATTGGACACAAGGAGGTATGGTGAAGTATGCTAAGTGGAGGTGAGGATTCAGAAATGCATACTCCTTGAGCAGAGAATGTTGTAAAAAATTGGTATTTTGGCTTGACTCAATCTTCTAGAATCAACACAATTCGCTAGAAATGTGATTATTCACATGAATTTGCTCATAAAGTGAAATAAGAAAGTGGATATAAAATATGAGCAGTTAGCAGATAGCTCGAATAGAAAGAAGCCCCATTCCATTTTGGTCGGTTTCTTTGTCTAGTCTCATCTCATCACAGACTAGCCGGCGCATGAGAGTTGACTTAGCGGCAGCGGTTTGTTGTCTTTGAGCTGTTCTACTTTTGTTTTCATGCAGATTTATGGAGTTACCACGATTCACATGAATTTTAGATGATGAAATTCAGACAGTCAATCATCGAATTCCACGGGATTGGCACTGGGTGCAATCACAGAGGTAAGTCTAGGATCTGCCTCTCTATTTGGCATTCTTTTACTGTCTTCTATTATACCCTTTATTAATTTTCATAACTGTCAACTGGGATATTTTTAACTTGATCCAACCTAACTTAGGTGTTTCAACTCAAATATATGTATCGACTCTGCAAACTTATTGATCTGAAGAACAAGTTGCTCCTAGAAAATCCCATTAATTGTTTGGCCTGCAAGCCTTTTTAGTTTAGTAGGCCAAAATCATGGTCCAGCCTATTCCAAGAAAAATTCCCAACATGGTTTGAGTGATGTTGCCTTTCAGTTCCGACGATTCAAGGTTTGGAACAGGCTTTAGAATTGAAGTTTTTGCAGCAGTTTCTGCATGTCCCCCCCCCCCCCCCCTATTATATATATCCATTTTGCGTGCGTTGCACTTGAAAGAGTTATATTGTATTTTTCCAACATTTTAATGTCAATGGTATCCGGTCAAATCCCTTTAGTCCACCACAACTTTTAGGCTACGATGTTCAACGTTGTTTTGGGTTTTGTTTGCTATAATTAAACTTGATTGCATAAGAAATATCTTACATCATAACCATTGTTTGTCTTCCTACTCTTAATGCTATAAAAACTAAATATTCTTTTGGTTTTCCCTGCTGTAATGATATCTATCTCAGTCATCTTAGAATGAGGTTTCTTCTATTGTGTCAGGTCCAAAGTGTATGCAATAATTGCCTTACATGTGATGACCGCCCATTGCGAACTTCTGGGATATCGTATGGTGGTCACTAGAGATTCCATTTGGCCGAGTTTACAACTAATGGTGTTTGTGAGCACTGTGTTACTGTTGGTTCCATGTTCGTTAATAGCCCTCTTCAGTTTGAATCCTTGGAAGCAATTTATTTCTCGGAGGCTTGGACGCTATTTCCTGTTTGGTTTTATAAGAGAGATAGACAGGAATCTGCGAAAATGATGTTCAGTGTACCTCTGTATCAAGATTCTTGCACTGACGAAGGAAGGGTATCATGTTCTTAGTGGGTGCAGTTTTCTTTTATAAGGTTAATCTTAAATGTCTGGTTTCATATGTTTCGAATCTAACTTTTCCTTTTTCTAATTTTTTTTTTTTGGATGGAGGTTGCAATGAGAATTGGGCTATCTTGCTTTGGCCCGAAGGAGTCGTGACCTCAGTCAAGGTGAAAGACCTGCACCATAAAAGAAGTCTCCCCGCCATCCTGAGTGCTTAAGAACTGGTGAGTCGCACTCTGGTTTCTTTAATTCACATGATGTTTATGGTACGTGCATGTACGAAGATTATCTTATTGCCCATGGAAGTAGATAATAGGCTGGAGGATTGAGAATATTTTTGCTAAACTGCTTGATGCAGATTCTATAAGCTCTATGAGATTAGTTCTTCCTATACTCATCCTTATTCTTGCTTTGTTGCTATTGGGTGCTCTGTCTCTTTCAGAAGTATTCATCTGTTAAGAATTTTGGATTGGATTGAATTGCCTGATGTCTTGCATTGTTTATTTGAAAAGATATAATCCTTTAGCTATCTAGATTTGGGTTACATCTCTCTTCTCCTCATAAAATGATCATCTTAAATAACAAAAAACGCCAAACTACATTATTTCGCTTCCAGATCGAGTGTCTTTTTGGGAAGTGGAGCCAATTGTTGCAGCTGCTCCTTCAAATCTCGGCCTACAAATTGGACCAACAAGCGGTCACGACCATCATATTTGCCTTCATTGACTCCCGACCTTAAGGCCCTTGGTTGGTCATTTCCTTATTTTTACTTTCTCATTTATGTTGAATTGGCTAGCTAGTGTCAATTACTTTTGTGGTTTTCACCTTAATATGTTAGGCATTTCGAAGACACCTATTGAACCATCTAGTCACAAACATCTTGATTCATGTGGATCCTTATACCATTCACTTCTTCAAAAATGTCGACTAACTCAGCTGGCTTCACTTCCATCATTTGCAGTTACTACCAAATCATCGATTTCTTGGCCTAAACAATTGGAGGGTGTAGTCGAGTCCATTTCCCCAGTCGTTAAGATAATTTCTAGTGACCGGAAACATGGCTCGGAGAATGGCTTCAAGTTGTTTGGCATTCAACTTGTAATAGCTTCAATAGGGGAGGAAAGTTCTCCATGTTCAGGCTTTTCAGACCCATAAAGAAGGTTTGCCTAATTCTGTCTTTGAATACTGAGTTCTACTGTCCCTTTCAGTAAGTTCTTATCCTGAGAAATCAAGGTTTTGCCCTGGATTTGCACCGCTTGCAGGTAAGGGCCTGCACAAAGGTTCAAGGAAGTTGAGATGGTGGTAGAGTAGCAGTCTCGTTCTCTCTTTTGTTGGATCAAGGATGCAAGTAACGACCACATCTTGTCCTCTCTTTGTTGGTCAAGACTTTTGTTGGGCATTTTGAGGGTGTAACTAAAATGAAGTAAATGAATGACCTGTAATCTTTTGTAATCTCGTAGCAGGCGCCATGACATTACGCATGATGACAGGTTCCTACTTTTGGCATTTGTATTAATGCTTGTTAGAAATTGAATCATGATGATAATCACCTAGGTATTGGGCAAAAATTTGCACTTGTGTTTGTAACTTGTGGTAAATCCAATCTCTGCAGAAGAATTTTCTTTGAGAGCAAAAGAGACTTGAAGAGAAAATTTATACTTGGCAGCAGTTGTTTCAAGTTAAGGTATGAATTGAATTCAGTCATTGATAGCCCAATAGCTCCTCCTCAAATACACCCCATGTATTCATTTCGTTCTCCATGCAGTTGGAAACTTTGGTAGCAATTTAGTGTGTAGTTTTATGGCATAACAAGTAGTGATTATCCTTAACCATCATTTTGGTTTCGAACGAGAAAAAATTAGAATATGTGATCGAACCAAAAGTAAATAAAAATGGAGGGTTC